>JALMGF010000193.1:0-1200000 GCA_023333645.1 Sceloporus occidentalis | reverse complement strand
TTAAGGTTGTGTTTCATTTTATTAATTAAAGTAATTTTAAAGTATCATTCTAAACTCCAAACTCTCCTTTGGTGATGATTAACTATCGGTTAATATTATTCATTTATGTCGAAAAATAAACTTTTGCTGTAATAAAAATCATGAAAGCCATAGAGATCTATTTGAGTTATCAAAAAAAACTTCACCGAATGTACCAGACTAACAAAATAACATTCTGTTTGTCGGCAATGCGTCATCACCTAGTTGAAACTTTCATCTCTGTCTCCATCTAAGGAGCACAAAGCATTATAAATTATATTTATGGTGACAAAATTAAAGTATTCTAACGTGCAATATGGTGCCATTTCAGTTACTGAGTATTATTCTGAAAATTGAACACATGGCAACTTTATATTATGTTTGAATAAAGAAATCTTACCTGTTGTTTATTCAGTATAAATGTGCTGTTTCTACCTTAACTCACTGCAGGGTAGGCAAAGCCATTAATGAGATTACCTACAAAGCATTTTCCATTGTTATCAATTTCTTACACTGCCTTAGGAATTTATCCTTACCTCTGTTGAATATTAATAGGAAGCCTTCCGAGAGATAGGAAAATATGTTTAATATGGTTCTATTCAAGTTTGCCGACCCCCCCCCCCATTTCTTTCATGTGTGCCTTAACCCGATAAGTGCCAAAATACTGAAGATTTTAGAGCTGGCCAACTGGAAGGTCTTTATTGGTTCCTAACTAACCTCAGGTGTTATTAATCAATATAAATGAAATATTAACTTTGTGTGTTAAAAAACACATACATAACCCCCAAAAGATGACCCGTTGCCATATGATACTGTGCAACAGAACATTCATGTTACTTTTCATACACCCATGAGTTCTCGCTCTGTTATCCTATCCCAATCTACTAGGCAAACACCCTGTTATACTGCTTTGTAGTAAATAGAGTGACTCAGTTTTAATCACTCAGCTGGACTCTCTGACTAATAGATTTCTACTGGACTAACTTCATAGCATTGCCATAAAGAATCAGCTCAGCGTGGTGTTTAAGCAGGGAAAGTCACCCAAAATTTACAACAATGGCAGCCTCCAGGTTTGCAGATAAAGAGAGTTTATTGGAACAAAATGAGAGTAAACCAGGTTTTTGTCAATGTTGACCTACACTACTGTATACAGCGCTGGGGGTTATATGACTGTATACAGAGCTGGGGGTTATTACTGTATACAGTGCTGGGGTTTATATGACTGTATACAGTGCTGGGGGGTTATATTACTGTATACAGCGCTGGGGGTTATTACTGTATACAGTGCTGGGGTTTATATGACTGTATACAGTGCTGGGGGGTTATATTACTGTATACAGCGCTGGGGGTTATATGTCTGTATACAGCGCTGGGGGTTATATGACTGTATACAGCACTGGGGGTTATATTACTGTATACAGCACTGGGGGTTATATGACTGTATACAGCGCTGGGGGTTATATGACTGTATACAGCGCTGGGGGTTATATTACTGTATACAGCGCTGGGGGTTATATGACTGTATACAGCGCTGGGGGTTATATGACTGTATAGCGCACTAGGGTATTATTACTGTATACAGCGCACAGAGTTATGCTCAAGGTGATAAATACTTTTTTCCATGGGTAAATAATAGCCCAAATACGTTATTCTGCTGTGGATAGGTATATAAAGGACAATGGGATTGCTCTGACTCCTTTTGGCCAAGCAACGTCATGTTTAAAATGTGTTTGCTACAACTCTCGATAAACAGACCATTAATTCAGATACTGTTTTTAGATCGCATTTACAAAATGTTAGATTAATCTATTAAACGTCCAAACAGAATTTAGTTTTTCCTCCTTCTAAGGTATTTTAAACCTCATAAATCATCAATGTTTGCAGTCATTACCAGAGGAAGGCAGGCAGAAATTACCAACCAAAAGGCATAACTTCATAAGTACTTTATAAGTACTTCACAAGTTTACTCGTAATAGGAATATCCCTAGAGTTTTATATATAGAACGTTATTTAAAATATAACAGAAGTATAGCATACAGTGAGACCTCACCAATTCTGTTGAAAAACAACATAATAAACCCAAATTATTTTTATTTTTTCGATTTAAAGGGATAGGATACAAGCCATCAATAAGGGCTATTAGGTAAAGAACTCTATCTCTGCTTTTATTTATTAATGTTACTTTCATGCAGAGTTGAAATAAACAACATATTATTAAAGAATAGGGCTATTGATTATATCTGAATTTATAGTAAGTATCATTACACACATTTTCTTACACATGAAGAATGACTGCATTTAATCTCTTCTAGATAAATGCACTATCTTCTCCCCGATTTTGGCATATCCCATATATAAAAAGGCGTATGTTATTTATCTTTTGTATGGTTTGTATTTTATTGTGATTTTTGTTTTGTGGCTTGGGAGTTTTAGCAGGTTCTCCTATTTGACCTGGAGATAAAATAATGATACATAATGCAGGCCGTGAAATGAAAGAGAGAGATTTATTATTTGTTAGAATTCAATTGGAAACAAATTTTCTCACAGTTTACTTGTCAAGTTCTGAAAGGATTCAACCTGTTAGGAAAGAAGCAAAGAGACAAGTGAATAAAATGGGGAAATATGGGGGAAACGCCAACACAAAATATGAATAAAAACGTGTTTTTCTCTCCATCAAAATAAAACTTAAATCAAATTGTAAAAGATGCCTTTCAGCAGCTAGCCAGAATTGGCAATGAATATTTCATTAAACTCTTATCAAGAAAGGCAGCAAAGAAGGAGATGTTTGTGAGTGTTGCAATTATTTCAGCAAACTCAATACAGAATAACTATTATTGTGGAAAAGACTCATTCAAGTTGAGGAACCTAGATCTTAGAACCTTCATTATCACGTTGATCATTTTAGTCTACCTGTAGACCAGGGTAATTTAAGCACAAACACAGTTTGAGAATGTCAATTAATATTGAATTAAACTCTTAACAAGAAAGGCAATAAAAAATGGAGATGTTTGTGAGTGTTGTGATGACCACAACAAACCCAAGAGAGAGTAACTATTATTGTATAAAAGGATTGAGTCAAGTTGAGGAACCTAGAACCTTCATAAGGACCTTTATCCTTTGGTAGACTAAGGTACTGTAAGCAATGGGCTGCTTTCGAGATCACAGCACAGTTTGTGAATGTTTTAGTATATGATAAATAATTATTTACTATGGAAATCTGTTTTAGGGTCTTGGCAAACCCAATAATTCCAATTGGTCCATTGATCTATTTAATTCATTTAAAAAAATTGTAATTGTGTAGATCCATGGTAGATCACACCTATCAAAGTGATTGTAAGCATACCTGGGAACTCTCCGTGGTCTCCTGATGTAGCTCTTCCTCCCGGTAGGGTAGCAATGCTTGGTTATGCAATATTTTCATATTATTCAGTAATAAGTATTTGTTATCCCAAAGTAGCCCAGTGGATAGCCAAAAAGATTAATAACACACATAGTTAGAATTTACATTTTTTTTGTTAATTCCTACTTTTTTAAAAAAATACCAAATTATATATATATTAGACTTGTGCATTCGTCTTCGGGCGAACATGAAAACGAACACGAAGAGTGCGTTTTCGTGTTCGTTCCGAAGACACCCCGAAGAGAAGACAGCGGCGGTAAAACGTAGACGAAGACACACAACACGAAGATCTTCGTGATCGTCTTCGTCTACCATCCCCCCCCCTCCTAACTTACCTTGGCATCGCGGCAGTTCCCGGAAGTGGAAATCCGCAGGTTCGCCGTCACGGGTTACAGGGCAGTGCGAATGAGCCTATTGGTCGCCTACAGGGACCAATAGGCTCACTCGCACGGCCTTTGTAACCCCTGACAGTGAACCTATGGATTTCTGCTCCCGTTAACCCCTTCGATGCTGCGTTAGATAACGGGAGCGGAAATCCATAGGTTAAAGGGCCGTGCAAGCGACCAATAGGCTCACTCGCACGGCCCCTTAACCCCTTAAGGTGCAACAAGTGCACCAGGAGCCTAAAAGTCTGTACGAGCGACCAACAGAGTCGCTCGTACAGAGTTTAAAAAGTTAACCCCTAATGAAGCAACTTGTCTGGCAGATCCCACTGGTCTCCCTGTTCTATCATTTATTAACTGATAGAACAGGGAGACCAGTGGGATGTGCCGGGTAAGTCTCAGCATTGGGGTTTTAAAAGTCTGTATGAGCGACTCTGTTGGTCGCTCGTACAGACTTTTAAAACCCCAACGCTGCAACTTACCCGACAGATCCCACTGGTCTCCCTGTTCTATCAGTTAATAAATGATAGAACAGGGAGACCAATGGTATCTGCTGGACAAGTTACGGCATCAGGAGTTTAACAGTCTGTACCAGCGACCCTATTGGTCGCCAGCAGGGGGCTCGTCTGCCATCAACCAAGACGAGCCCCCTGCTGACGACCAATAGAGTTGCTCATACAGACATTTAAACTCCTGGCGCCAGAACTGCTGCGGTACGCGTTAACCCCGTATTAACCCCTTAACCGGAAAAAACGAAGAAAAACCGAACACGAAGAATGTCCATGAATATTCGCCCGAAAAGAAGGCCAATATTCACGGAATATGAAGATTTATTTTTCCCAAAGACGAGCACGAAGACGAACACGAAGAGCCCCCTGGTGCCCAAGTCTAATATATATATATATATATATATATATATTAAAATGTTTAAGGAAAGCTAAAAAGTCAACTACTTAGTACGGTGTAATAAATAGCATGTTCAAATGAAAATACAATATCCATTTTATTGTAGAGAATACCAATTATAACATCAGCAGCTGGATGTGCCGATTTCAATATTAACTGATTAGGTATAATAAGAAGGAAGTAGAGCGCATGGAAGATGAAGTATTCGTTGAACAGCACTTAATATGCTGAAGTCATTTGTTTCTAGATTCAACCAAACCTTTCAATTACAAGGAGGCCGCTTAATTTCATTCTAATGGATCTTATCCAACAAACAACTTGTAGGCAATGGGATTATTAATTGCAATCAGCATAGTTTCAGAAAGTATAGATCTGGATGCACTGGCATCATTAACTTATTTACGGAAACAAAAGGAAGGATGGATCAATGTAGCAGATGGGTAATCTATTTAGGCTTTGAAAGAGCCATCAAGGAAGTGACACTAGGCGATAATATACGTGTATTGAAAAAAAGGCAAGTTTGAGGATAGCGACGTAACTGTAACCATTAATGAACTAAAATAGGGGTAACAGCTATAGCCAAGAACAGATTCGTTGCAGGTTAAAAAGGAAATGTTTGCATACTATTTGGTTACTTCAATCCCCATGATTCACAATTATGGAAAATGATTACAATTCATGGGAAGCAATTTGCCAAAGAACAAAATCTAAAGACTGATGTAGGTTGAAACATTGACTGTTTATCCCCATTCTGACACAATATAGGAATATTTCAGATGATTTGGAAGTCTTGCGACCCTCTCTTTATGCTGAGAATTTCTAAATACATGGTATGGTAGCACCGCCAAGATGTCGGCACCCTTCTTTTTTAATGCTTTGGAATAAGTGTATGTTTTCATATTCATTGGTTTTATAGGAAAAAAAAACTGTCCATATAACATATATGAGAGAGTGGACAGACTTCAAAATAATAGAGAAGAGATTGGAAGGGAAAGGAAAAGAGATGGGAGGAGAAAAGAACACAATAAGAACCCTAATTCTATTTTTTTCTCATCTCTGACACATTTTCTAAACTACAATAGGCAGCCTGTTGATGATATTCTCTATTGTGTCCCTACTTTCCTTTTTTACATTTTATTTTTCCTTTTTAGATTTTTTTTTTTAGATTTTAATTTCAAAGAAACAAAGAATCCAAAACTAAAAATGCAACACAGTGAATACAGGTGCAAAATACAGAATTTATCCAGAATGCTTTGGAACGAGGATATAAACTTGGCCAAGTGAAATTATTATGCCATCTGTAAAGTGTTTCACAGCTTTAAAATGTCTAAATCAAACTATTCGGAGTGTAAGATACGAATTTGCCATTGGATGTGCGTATCGTAAACATTAAGAGCGTGTGATTTCAAGCTGAGAATCTGAGTTATTTAGGAGGTTCTGCTCCTCTCTATTTGTTAATATGTTTCTGAATTCTTTATTAAATTTATCATGGAGAATAATGCCTAACAGCCTTAGCGTGTCAAATCGTATGTTGATTATGTCTCTACACTAACTTGTTTATATGGCCATCGGTTCTTCGAGGCATTACGTGCTACTTTTATAATCTCTCCAGATGGATGCTGTATGGTCTCAAGATCTTTAGAGCGAGAAGTTATTTATGGATAACCATGCCACCAGAATAGCTATGAACATATTGATTAAAATATCATACACCAATAAAGAGGCTTGTAAAATCCATTCTATTGCATAAAAATGTTTTTTTTAAAAAACTTCTGACCCCAAAATTCATAATTTTTTGTAATAATTGCATTTTCTTATTTGGAATCTTCATTACTATTACTTAATAAGGGAAGCTCTTGTTTAGAATTCTACCAGTGTGTGACGTCATAATGTGGCTACTTTGACTTACCCCCAACTTTGACTTACCACCAACTTAAATCCTACCCCAGTTTCACTCATTTCATGTGTTAATATGTCCAGTGCAGGCAAAAATGCCAGTAGTGAATAAATCCGCGGATAAGGATAGTCAGGTAGCTGGGGCATTAGTTCTATAGTTGTCTTGTCTGCTATGAATGCATAGAAAATACAAAAATAGTAGAATGATGATTTTATGAAGTCATTTTTTCCATTTTGACTTTCCAAAATTCTATGTTAGGGTTCTTTTTATTGTATTAAATATTATCTCTGATTCTGGGAGTATACTGAAGCCATTCACAGAGAGACAGAAATATAGTTTTACAGTAGGAATACAATTTTTTGACCTAGACTTAACAAGGGCCTAAAATTATTGACTCATCTAGAACCGAGTTGGTTGGGTGTTTTGGGTTTTTTTGGCAAGATTTAAAGTATTACAAAAACATCTACATCAAAGGTTTGTTAATCATCATATAAAAAAACACAAACAAGCAAATGCAGAAAGCACACCACAGTGTATAGTCATTTAACACAAAAATATAGAGTGTGTTTTTTCTTTAACGGTGAACATCCAAGTGTATATAAAATTATTACGGCTTTACTTCTAGAACTGAGTATGACAAACACAAGGCGTTAAAGTGTATGTCATTTTTTTTTACTTGAAAACTGAGCAATTTCATATTCAATTTGTTTTCTTTTATTGGCACCTTAGATTTTCTTGACATCGAAGACAGTAAAGAGGAAATAAAACTTTTTTTTTATTTTTATTAAAGACGAATGGTTAAAATGTTTATGATTTTGTGTGTTTAGTCATGATACCAAAATGGACAGTTTTAGAATGAGTATAGGACTGTCATAGAGACTGGTTTTTTTTAAATAATATAATTTCATTGTTTCATTCTTTCTCCCCACATCTCTATTTAAGATGAATGTCAGCCTCTTCCACTTATATGCAACATGTTGGTTCTAGAACTAGCAATTCAAAGCTTAAATCATGTGCTAAGAACACAAATTTAGTATCAAAGGTTTTTAGTTGCCATAACATTGAAATATGGGTAAATTTTGTACAAATGAAGAACTTTATCTAATTGCATTAATGAATGTGATTATTAAGTGTGTACTACAGTATGTGGATGAAGAACAACGAAGGCCAGCACATGGGAAAACAATGACATTTTGTCTGTGAACGTGAGCACACACGTGGCCCTGGTATGTGCAGAGTTTCACTGCTGCCCATAGGGGGCAGGCTAACCATACATTGATCACTTACCCAGCATTTATAATTAGTGAGGATTCATTAGTTTCATGATCTCAGAGACATCTTTACTAAAGGCTACCACAGCATACCTTACTTCCCTTAATGCCGCCAATTATCGGCAGGAAAGTGCTTCTATTGAAGTCAATGGGGGCACTTTCCGCGCATGCACCCAGGGGGCCCACATCATTCACTGAGCCAGCACTGGATCTGACTGACGGTAAGTAGATCACATGCATGGAGTTATGTTCGGTCTAACACATCTCGTGCATGAAAAATATCTAGGGGGTGGGGAAGGTGCAAATGCATATGGGGGGATTCTACAGAATGGGGGACATCCAGAACATTTAAAGGGACCACACCTGTGATGGATGGAGTGTACCTTTTAGTATGGATAAATATAAAATATACATTGTGCATGCCAGCACATTTAATGTTACCCTCCTTATATATATTAACCTACAGCAATCTCTTCCAGTGAAAAAGGTGAGCTATGATCACCCTCCTGCTAGCCATTAGATTCCGAGCACCTTTATCATTTTGTCTGTTTCTGTCTAGTTTTACTTTTCTTTTGAAACATCTCTGCTTATTTTCCTCAATCATTTTTTTTTTCACGTGCAGTTGAATTATAGTTATTTTGGACGGCAAAGGGTAGAGCTGCATTTACATTATGGGGCTTTGAAATAAAGAAGACACGCACTATAATCCTTAACGTGGCGGGCCACGGTGAACTATAAAAAATGTATTATGTAATTTTGCATTCACAGCAGAACATTTGAGAGATATGGTAATTTGCATTCTGTTTAACCAATCTCAGTACCGTTACAGAGTAACTAATCTCTTTTGATGTGCTGACAGTTTGCATACTTTCTATACCAGTGTCCATTAAAACAGAGCTGGAATACAAAGCATCTCCTTCTCCGAAAAAAAATAAAATAAGGATTATACTGTTATCCTGCTTATGCATTAAATATCCATCTTTTATTCTCTATTTATTATGTCTACTTACATACAGAACATACAATTTACCTGTAAATCTACAAGTATAGAAATTAATTCACTTAGTGGACAATCATCAGGTAGCCAGTGGCTCTGTAGTAAGTGTGTTCCGAGAATGAGCTTAGGAGGCTAACTCTTTGTAGCTCGATTGGCCATTCTTTTTACATGTCAATGGTAGCATGCAAGACGCTTGAGAAGCATATAAATCGGTAAGAGTTGAGCGCCATACCATACCACAGGTTAATCTCATCCACCTATGTGAAAGGTTAGCTGGACCTTCTTGCAACATAAAGAGAGTCCGTGTAAGCATCCATGCAGAGACCCGCAGGACCAACATAATAAATAAGAGCTGGTATTTGAGCCCAATTGGCTCCAGCTTCTCTGCTCTTGATCTACTGAACCAAGTCATCCATTGGCCATTGGCATTTTGTGGGTCAATACCAGGTACTCCTAGTGCTCCATAATTATTTTAATTTATTAAAATTGCTAGGGTAGTTTAAAGTGACAGTTTAATGTCCCATGCTGCGACACCAACAAAGACTGAATCTTAAAGTAGCAGCAAGTTCAACAAGCCAAGTAGTTGGGGATTAGGAAAAGAGGCAAATGAATATGGAGGATTTCTGCAGTACCCCTCAAGGGGGCAATATGATTATTTAAAGAGGCCACAAAACTATCACATGCATTAAAGTACAGATGATAGCTTGAGGGTCATTTTAACTTTATGCAGGTCTAGGTTGAAACAAAGCAGCATGGTGTCACCCATAAGGCAAAGCCTTAATATCTTTTGAGAAATACATTTCAGCGATGTATAGATCAATTCGTTCTCTCAAAAGGCATGTGGGTGAAAGGATCTCATTACTGTTGTAGTCTGCCCTTGTGTTTCATTGTCTAGAATTACGACCATGCACATCCAACGCAAGATATGTAATTACAGGCCTTTCTTACAAAAATAGATAAAGCCCGGCAAATAATTATGCTACCAAAGCCAATTAAGTCTTAAAAGATATCTTGTAGACTAATTAAATTATTCAAATTGCTTCACCTTAAATGCTTTCTGCAGCTTTAGACTTGTCACGGGTTCTGCATTGTTCCCAATTCCTGCAGTTTTGTAATTGACAACGACCAGTAACAATTTCCAATGGTAATGGCAAATTCCATATATCTTAAAGTGGGCAGAAATTACCTTAATTAGCTCCACGTCCCCCATAGAACTTATTTACTACTTTCCATGTCTTGATACACTGTGTCTTTGATGCTTGAGCTCAAATCAACCTCTAGGACAACCAAAGGATATGGCCAGACAGCTGCGGACATATTTCATTTTACAATGTTAAAATTATATCCTTTTCTTCCAGAGTAATAGCTCTTTTTATTAAGGCTGAGAAATCGTCATGACTTTTTAGCTTATTATGTTTACACATCCATGACTACAAAACTACATTTTATACCGAGTTTAATCACTTCAATTATGGTTGATTTCCATTGTCATTGGGCCCTATAAGATGTATCATTTTGATTATGATTAGCCCTGTTTAGGGACTTTTAAAAAGAATAGAAGTAGATAATAGTGTCTCGTCTCTGTTATTATGAATGGTGTTAAAATGTTTCAATTTTTAAGACCAAATCTATATTATAATGAGGAATTGTTGAGATGACAAAGTGCTCTTCCAGGTGCCTCCTTATGTATGATTGAGCATCATGGAATTTTTGGTTCGCTCATAGTTGGAGAGTAGTATATTCCTCAGCCTTGAGGAGTGGGTGGAGTTTGTAAAAATGGGAGGAGCTTATTGAGCAGCCAATAAGCTATGTCTCTTATCTTTCAAGAAACACTTGAAAAGTGCGATCAGGCCCGCCAATGTCTCATTGCGCAATTGGCCAGTTATAAGGGATCATTGATCTCTCCACCCCCCCCCATTTAAACACCCTCCATAGACTGCATTAAAAGGGGCAGTGCACTAGAGCCCTGCACGGGACTGTTTTCTTAATCCTGCTCCAGCTGAATTTCTGACCCGCAACGTGTGTGTTCCACTCCCACAACATATGTGTCCAATCCCGCTCACTCCCGCAACATGTGTCCAATCCCGCCCGCTCACACAAACATTCTGTCACAACCTTTACAGATAGTGAAGAATTTCATACCCTCATTCACAGATACTCATTCATTCCCTCAATCACCTATACTCATTCATACAAACGGATCAAGAGAAGAGACGCTGTGTGCGAGCAATGCGAAGGCAGCCTTGCGGGATTGCGCAGGTACATTGTCTGACAGCCTGCTCCCACCCACAACACCCAAAAAACCGCCACCGGTAAGAGGGCCATACCCCATCCACCTATGTGAAGGGTTAGCTGGACCCTCTTGCAACAGAAAGGCCTTGTAAGCATCCATGCAGAGACTTGCAGGACCAACACAATAAGAGCCAGTGTTTCAGCCAAATTGGCTCCAGCTTGCACTTCTCCACTCTTGATGCGCTGAACTAAGACATCCATTGGCCTTCAGCTGAGTTGTTATTTACATAGCAAAACCCCAACTTCTCTTTTGTAAGTAAATGTAAAAAAAAGTCTTCTGGCATTTTGACCACACGTGTTGTTTTTTTCCATTGGTTGAGACAAATCTATAAAAAAAAAGTATCCTTCCAAAAACAAAAGATGAAATGGTAAATTTTTATATATTTTAGCATGTATTTTGTGCCTTTGTTTGCCTGTCCAGAGGACTGGATTCTCCATAAGACAGCCCGATCCTTGAGATTTCACCTCTACTGTGAATCCTATCCTTTTTTTTCACACTAATGTTAAAGATTGGGCAAATGTGGGATAATTAATTATTAGGAAGTGGTATACAGTTATACTGATAAGGAGTGCCCTGTGTTTTTCTTCACTCTTTCCCATGAGGTGGTACTTGAAATGATGTGAATTTGTTGAGAGTCAATAAAGGAGGTTGTAATTTCTACAGTTTAACAACAATTATTACTAGTGACTCTAGCGGGTACACATATGGATGCTTTACAGCTATAAAAAGCCATACTTATTTGACATCAGATCAGTTTGACGAGGCTGGGTTATGGATACGTAGTGACAGAGATATCCTATAAAAACTGTAAAAGTCAAGCACATTTGGACAACATGTTGCGATAAACAAATTCACAGCATTTCGGCTTTTCAAACCTTAAAATAGCCATCGTTATAGCAAACCAGATAAAAATAAAACCGCTTCCCTAACGTTTCTCCAAATGTTAATGTTTTCATTTTTCCCCCCAAATTTAACTGAAAAATAAACACAGGGAAATATTCCAACTTATAAAAAGGACTAAATGTAGATCGTAAAAAGGCCTTCTGTTATTTCTGAAATGGGAATCCATCCATTCTGTCTTTTATTATAAACAGAAGCTCACGTAGAATTAGAAACGCTTACAAAAATGATTAGGCAAAGGGGAGGAAAGACAAATAAAATCCAGCACCTTGTACACATTTTATATTTTACAAGTCACGGAACACACTTTTTTCTTTCTTTAAAAGGGCTGGTTTTATCTTTAAAAGGCTTTGTCCATAATGATTATGAGGAATCTTGGATCAATGAAAATCCTTCAGAGAATGTTTTTGAAACGTAAGGTTTATTTATATTTTGTACCATTAACGTTCCTAACTTTGGTTTGAGACTAACTCTTTAATTCGCTTGGGTTAAATTTGAACTTTTGGTCATTGCATTTTGTTACCTTTGTGACCCAAAGCCTGATTTTCTTAAAGGGGCACTCCAGCCATCATATGCTATTTAATGCATTTGATAGGTGAGTGGATTCTTTAAATGTTCATGGTATCCCCCATGGTAAAGCATGGAGAGGATTTTGCAGAATCCCCTATATGCATTTTCCCACTCAACTGCTGTGCATGAGATGTGTTACATATTATACTTACACACAATATATTTACTGTCACATCCAGCGCTGGTTCAACAAGCGTTCTGGGGGTCTAACAAAGCCACCAGTGCATCCACTCCCATTGATCTCAGTTGGAGCATTTGTCTGCCAATTATTGGCTGCTTCAAGCAGCCAATCAGTTGAGCAAAATGACATACCAGGGAGGAGGCATTCTGCTGCAGCTCTGAAGCTGCAGCTTCTTCTTAAAGTAAGTACAATATAATCTTCCAGGTGTGAGGAATGCATATTAAAGCAGGCTACCTGGAACATTGGAAAATCCTGGTAATGAACAATCCTGCCTGTGTAAATACTGTGTTGGAAAACCTTCATTTGACAGGAATCTGTAATTAGTTTTCACAGTGTGCAAACTTTCAAGGGAAAACATCCCTAAAACATCTGATGACGTTTTGGTCCATCTCCCAGCTTGACAGTTTTTTTATTCTTTACGATAAACGTCAAGAAGCATCAACTTCAGAGTTTTTGTTGCAACTAAATTAATATATCATAATTATGTATATATTTTTTTTCTTTTTTGCTCAGTTAGCTGAAAATGGATTGTCTAATCACTTTCCTGTTCTGTCTCATCGACAACAAAGGCTGTCTGAACCAATCAACAACAATCAGCAACTTACCAGTGAGAAATAACTAAATGAGGAGGACTAAATTGTGTAGTTTCTGGGAACAAGAAGTTAAATATATTTTTCCCCATAGTAAAAGGCACTTATTTTTACCTGTAGAATTTTAGAAATGTTAAAGATTATAAGAAACCAGACGGAAAATCAAATTCTACTCTTGTTTTAAAATATTATGAAAATTATATAGAATATTTTAATAATTTTCATAACAATAATTTCAATGACATTATTTTAAGTGTATTTTAACAATGGAGAGATTACCCACAATACATTAATATTCCAACTTTAAATGCTTTTGTAACAACTTCTTCAAATTCTCAGCTTAATTTATCCAATAACTTGTTAAAATTCCCCCAACGCCATCATTGAGTGGAATGCGTCTTTGAAGTCTTTTACTTACCAGTAACTTACAATGCTCCGCAATCATTAGCAACAAAGTAAATTGTTTTAATTGATCAGAACTTCATTATGACCCAGGAACCTCATTTCTGTTCTTCTACACTTTCGAAAGGACTAACGTAACAAATGAATCTCTCTCGAATCCCGTCATCCTTAACATGTTCTCTTCCTTAAGGGCAAAGCAAGCCATCAAATAAAAAAAAACTTTTTATGAGATTTTGTATTTATCCTTGACATGGCATGCAGTTGCTTATCATCGTTGGAACAATTGTCATCTCTTTAACCAGAAGAAACACTCATACAAACAGAGTGATGAACCAATGCTATCTAACATTACTTCTCGTGTGTGACCTTGACAGCCCTCTCACTAATTCAGCTTGCCTTATTGTAAACAATTGCAACAACTCGGAATCTAATTCTGCAATCTCTTCTGTTTCTTACATGCTTGTGTCTATTATGGATAGAAGAATGCTATCACACTGTTTTTTTTGCCGCCAGGCAAGGGTAAGGTTAATTTACCACTAGAAGAACCCAATGGGATGGGAGTAGATGGAAAGCTTAGAGGGGTTAGGAGTAGGGATGGCCAAAGGATCCTCCGCTACCTGGAAAAATAAGAAATTGACCCAGAGACCCCGGGAAGTACGGCTTTACCCGGAGACTCCGAGTCAATCCCAGAGAGGTCCCAGATATGCTTCTTAATAATTGAATAACTACAGCAGGGACACTCAGGATCTGTCTACTAATACTAATTCACAACATAGGTGTAGTGTTTCCCTGCTGTCTTGGAAATATGGGTACAAGTTCTTAATTGTAAATTAATTTAATTGCATTTGTGCGTTTTTGAAAACAAAAGCTACAAGCACGAGTTATATCCAAACTGAAATTACAAATCAGACTTTGATTTCTCAGGGTCATTTTCAATGTGGATGACTCTGATACAATATCAATTTGCCCACTTGCTAAAATTGGCTGTCACATGCCAGGGACAAAAAGATTTGTCAAACTCCACGCAGTTCTCATTTATTAGCCCTATTAGTTTTATTAGTAGGGGCTTGTGGCTGTTCCGTGACAAGCCTGTTGAGAATCATTCAGCATAAGTTTTTTCTCTCTCATTTTCCCAACTTTACCATTGTTAGAACATTAATGTCAATGCAAACATATATCCAGAAAAGTTGTCTCTTCCACAATACTGGATATTGTAGCCAATAATCACCTGTAAACATTAAATAATAATATAATAATAATATAATAATATATACTTAATGTATTAAAGAAAAAAATGTATACCTTAAAGCACACACATATCTATATATATATATATATATATATATATATATATATATATATATATATATATACAATGACTTTCATACTATTCCTGAAAAAGTATATTATTTATGTAATTATGTTTTATTAACAGAGTTACACCAAATTGCTTAGTTTTATTACTATAGGGGAGAATAGAGAATTTTTTTTTTGTACAATTAAAATTTACAAAAATTAATTCACATAACAACAAAAAAGGGCCCTGATATTGGATATTACTTAGTTAAGCTAAAGCTATTAATTAGTTAATTAATGTTAATGTGTTAATTTAAAAACAAATTATTTTAAATTTTAAAAATGCTTATCAAAAAATCAAAATCTGGGAAATATGTTATTAATTATGTAAAAAATATGCTAATTGGCCAATAACAAAACTGATACATTGTAAGCTACTACAAGATTGTGCATGAACATCTTGCTCATGAGGTCAAAGTTATAGTAAATGTAGCCAAGAATCTATTCTGGTATTAGTTTATTAAAACAATTCTATTTATTTTGGAATAAATCAATTCCACTTTGAAGTTACCTAATACCCCATGGGGTAAATTTTTAATGACGTGAATGAAAGGGTCCTCTCCTTAGTGAGGTGCATAAAGACCTCATAGCGTTTTTTTGAACATGCGCTACTGGCTCTGACATTCACACAGGTTTTGGATTCATGGGAAGTCATCTGTTCTATAGAATGTTTCTTCATTTACATCCAAAGAACGTGTTCAGATGAATTAAAAAGAGAAGCAGATACATTATCACTTAGAAAAAAGGTGGAAGCGTCTTTGTTATACAGTACTGTAGGCCTGATTAACGTGAATCCGCTGTGGGTTATGTATAGTTATTGATCTAGTTGTGCATATAGGTGGGGCTTTCCCTAGACAGCCTTTTGTGGGAGGGAAGTAGGCAGAGAGTGGGTGTTACCGAACAGCATTCCCCTCCCTAGAGAAAGTAGAAACTGACTTGGAGGTCCTGGGTAGCAGTGACTCCGTGTTAAACCCAGGTATATATAGATAGATAGATATACAATATATATATATATATATATATATATATATATATATATATATATATATACAGACACATACATACACATATATATGTGTGTGTATTTATATATATATATATATATATATATTTATATATACACACATATATATATATACATATGGAATAGTGTTTAAATAATAACCCGATATTAAATTTTGCTCCCCGCTAGGGCTGATTTTTTTGTGATACAAATATTTATATATTTATATATTATACTTATAACTGCAAAAATCACGAATTTGTGTAGAATATGCAAAAAAAAAAAAACGTTATTAAGAAAACATAAATGCATCAGTACAAAACTGTATGCTATTAAAAATTAATAAAATAGCTGTATTAGTATTTTCCATACCGCCATTTTGCATGTTATTAATTTAACATGGATTAGTACGGAATTTTTTTAGAGCACCCTCCTGAATTAAAGCAAAAAAAACGCCAAACCTATAGGAGACTGCTGAGAGCAGATGAAACATGGACACCGTCAGATGAAACACGCCGTAACACTCAGGCAAGAAGAAATATTAATTGTAGTTGGTAGGAGTTTTTAGCAATGATTATAAATGTTGTGCCAGCAAAGGAATTCCTATAATTAGTTGTTATTCAGCCTGTTGAAGATTATATGTGAGCTATTAAATGCAAATGAGAATAAATATTGTGATTGCAAACAGACGTATACAAAAATGCTGCTGTTTGGATAATTTGTCGTTTTCTTGTGAGCATCAGCAGAGGGAGAAGGGGTGTGGGGTAAAGCGAGAATGCAAATCCGCCTTTAAGATGCTTATCATCAAAAGCTTATCTAAGGTTCTTCAAGTCTTCCCCAAAGTGCATCTTTAGGAGGCTATACAAATACACCATATTCTCCTTTCTTTCTTTCTTTCTTTCTTTCTTTCTCTCTCCTCTCTTTTTTTCACTTTTAATTTTTTTCTTTCTTTTATTTTTCTTCAACTTTTTAGCCACAAAGTCCCCTATAACATCTTATTTACAGAAGACATAAAATAGCATTAGCAAGAGCATCAATCTGACGTTTTAGAAAGTAATGTAAAGAACTTAACAGTAATAATTGCAAATATTAAAATGAAGTTAAAAGAGCAACTGCTTACAATCATTTGTAACACATGAACATGAGAATCATACGGTATTTCTAATGGAAACCTCTAATGGAATTACCCTCTCCCACTTCTGCTTGGGAGCTGTTCCATCGACACACAACTGATCTTGCCCCAGTGTACACGCAATGAACTTCATTTTATTGTTGATGTTTATTGTTTATTGTTTATTTGGTTATTGTCTATGGCTGCCCAAACCGACAGTTAAAACTGCATATAATATTTAATATATTCTAAATTCCAAGGTGCCGCGGATGGGTAGATTTAAAAGTAACTCCCGTACGACGGAGATTTGAAGTGGAATATTTAATTACAGTTAGAGAAGTTACATTATTACCTTAGATGGCCTAAGTATAAAGTGGAAAACTGACACTAAAGGCATTTTTTTTATATAACAACTCAATCTTTGAAGCATATTAAAGATTTTTAAATATAGAAGTTAATGTATTGCTATAGAAACTAATAGATATAGTTAGAAATTAGGCTGAATTTGTGATTAGTGATTCAATTAAGCGGCACAGGAAAATAAATCACATTATTGTAAAGCGTGTTTGTCCAGCGTTCCTTTAGTGAGATGTTTAGTTCTATAATGGGCCATGGCTTTAAAGGAATGACTTAAAGTAACTGTAAGTTTAATGATTTTGACCTTGTCCGTTTGGTAAATAGACTCTGGTGTCTACAAGAGTTTAATGGGTAATTAATTATTCATAAAATAAATGGTCAATTTTATTTGACGAAAGGCCCTCGGAAGGTGTTGAAAGCTTATGTGGCTCTAGACAATGTTAGCCTACTAACAGGTATCGCCGGCTTACTCTTGTGTATACATTTAATGGACAAATAGTCACCCGAAGATCCGGAAATTGCCAAAATGCTAGCATACCAAGACAGGCAACTGTACTATCCGGCAAACAATTATTTCAGAATGTAGGCAGTTGATAAAGCGGTATTTAAAAATAGAAAAGAAAAATGTTGACATGAATAATGCTGTTGATATTATTTCGCGTAGCCTTTCTCTGATATTGTAATGAAGTCTCCAACCTTTCATTTTCTACTGTCACTGAATCCAAGGAATTCATTGTTCAGGAGAAACAACAATAAACAATATAACAGAGGTACATCTTACGGCAACCTTGCCTTTTTTGTTTAGGCAATAAAGTATCCAAAATGACAAATTTCTGTTACCTTTCTTTGATCCATGTAGAGGTTTCTCTGTGAATTTATGGAGACTGGTTTGGCCGAGTCACGTTGGCATTTGGGAAAATTGATCTCTGTGTCTTCCAGGTTTCATTTCTTATTTCCGCTACCTTGCAAACAGCATACACAATTTGCGAATCGGCACTCGTTCCGCTTTTTAAAGTCCATAAAAACTATCGGCGAAAGATTTGACTTAATTTCTTAGTAGCTGGGGTTTGCAGTGTTCTGATATTATTTTGATTCATAGAAATTTAAGTGCTTTATTACCCAGAAATTAACAAACTGTAATTAACGGTCATTGCCATCAGAAATCAAAGTTGCAATTTATGTGTTTTTGGTTTGGGCATCAATATTTCCCATAAATAAGACCATTTATGTGAAATCTTCTAACTCAGCCCTTCTTGTAGTAGTCATTCACTGGGGTTTTGCTTTTGATAATCAGTTATAACAATAACAGTTGACACGATCAATTCTCTTGCAAACTCCGTCTTTAGTGAATATACTTTCTTGTGCGGCACATTAAATGTGAATAATTTTCCACTTTTTTAACATATGGTAACGGGGGGAGGGGGAGATATCTGCAAAAAAAAAACTGCAATACATGAATTAAAATTATGATATTATTATGGGTATTATGGAGCTAAAATGGAAAATAAATCTGTCTCTTCATTCAGTAATATACTTATGCCAATGGAATCAAAGGGGGCTATGTAAAATGTCATTGTGGTGCAATGAACTGTTCTAAAACGGGGCCTTTCAGCGTCGGAAACAATTGAGTAGTCCAAACAGCAGAACCGTTGCACTGGTGACTCGTGCTACTACTACTTTTCATTAGAATCACGTTTTTACACATAATCCACAAAAGTGTATGTTTCACCCCAATTGTCCACCACAAATCACAACCTAGGAAAGTGATAGAAGGAAGGTAACCCCAGTGCCCATAAACATCTGGTCTCCTCTACAGTAAGGTTCTACAGATGTCCTTGTCTTCGGTCAACATATTGTCTGCTTTTCTGTTTTGTCTTAGCTCAGTCTGAGTCGGCCATGTATAATGTATACTTCAATGAGTCAGGAGACCTTGAAGGACTATCTCTGCTTTAGCTATACATTATACAGGGTAGGTCCTTCATAATTTTTACTGAAATTAACCTCTCAACTTTCCCTTTAGATACTATATGCATTCAAGGCGTGCTATAGTTTAACAACCAAAATACTCCTTTTGTTACAACAATATCATAAGTAATTTTTTTATGTATTTTACAATACATACCTTGTGTTTCAAAGGCTACCGAATATCATAATATGGTTTAGCAATTTTCCCTATACGCAATAAATAAACAAGATTAAATAGGGTAGTAAAATTGTGCATTCCGCTGATAAGAATATTATTTTTTAGAATTGCTGAAGTGTTCTAGCACCTGTTTATTTATTTATTTTTGGTGTCCATACATTTCTCAGATGTTGTATATCTGAAGCCCAAAGAGAACCTTTGATCTCTGCATAGTTCCCAATGTGCTCTCTGACTTCAAAAGATGACTTTTTAAATTTTAATCATTGCGATACTCCATATCCAACATTCTACTTACGCTGCGTTTTCTTGCTCATAACAGCTTTTTGTTCCCTTAATAGCTGAATAGCAAAATAACAAGGATATTAAAGCATTTTACACTCAAATCAGCATAGAATAAAACTATGCAAATTAAAAGATAATTGACACATTTAAACCACTCGCTTACGTATTTTACTTTTGTATTGCCCGGAATGGTGAGCATCTGATCTAACTTTTTATCACAGATTTCTGAAATATTAACTTGTGAAACATTTCAAATAAACATATTCAGAATTAGCTGAGTTGTATCAGACATAGAATATATAAAAATAAAATGATAAAAATATAGACAAATAAATGGAAGGTATCATAGCTAGTGATATCTAAAATAAAAAATAGATTAAAAAACATTGGACAAAAGATAACACAGAGAAGAGTTAATAAATGTTGTACAATATTCATACTGGCTCACTTAAATATATATATTTTAAACATTTCATTATTTAAACTGGATATTTAAGGTTAGGATTGGTGTCTAAGCTTTTTTGGGCTTGAAAAATGTCGATTTACCGTTGATCTCTTTCTTAAGGTCCAATTTATTTTGCACTTTGCAGTCGCCTTACATTTTTGATATGTCGTGTCATAGTCTTTGGGTTTCTATCTTTCATTCTATGTCTATTGTATTGGTTTTATCCTCCTTGTGGCCCCCACAGTGGACGTGATCTGCTCCTAAAGTGGCAGAAAGGGCGACCCACTGGGCATGTGTCCAGTGTGCCAGATAACTAGTTGGTATCAGTAGGTCACCATATATAAGACACATGAAACTGTTGGTCTGATATGATTAATTCTGTATAGAATGCTAAATGTATCAATAACCTAAAAGACAGATCTGATCCTTAAATCCAAGTAACGCTAATATTTTTTGTAAACAGAACAAGACCTTTAACCTACAAGCAAACATTAAGAATCTTATTGAGTCTCCGACATGCACGAAAATACAGTCTCTGATTATTTGATGAAAATCAGTAAACTCTTCAAAACTATTTTCCGAGCGAGCGCTTGACACAATTTGACAATGTCAATAGATTTCTCTTTGAAAAAAATCCAATTAGTTTTATTTCCCATATTTTTTTGTTGCCACCAGCTTTGCTTCAGCCCAAGGGCTTAAAAAAAATGCTCACCTTGTTTTACTTAAGGAACACAGGTACCCCGGCTATCGACAAACTGTCATCCTCTCGAAAATTACCACACTGTTTTCTCAACAGTTGGTTTCAGAGCTGAGAATTCCGCTGAAAGGCTAAACATATAAAATATATGAGCGTTCCTTCTTTTGGCCTGACGGTACCTGCTGTTGCTTTCTGATAGCTGATTATTGGAATAAAAAAAAAATAAAAAAAATGTTACGTTTGCACATAAAAGCCTTCGCTTGCCCATCCGGACTAATTAGTTTGCCTACAAATGCCGCTGTAGATCGTTAACTTTGCTGCTCTTTTTTTTCTCTGATAAAACAGTGTTTGTTTTACTTAACGGAGAGAATTTTCTTGTTCACAAAATAGCAGATAATGACAGCAAAAAATATCAAAAACAGTAGAAAAAAGATAACCAAAAAAACCCCCAAAAAACATTACAGAATAGAAGGAGGTTCTTTGGGCGAAAGAACATTTAGTTTTGTTATGTCATAAAAACATATTCTCGGTTAGCCCATTCAATATTTGAGTTGGTATTTAATACCTAGATATTATTTTATGATTTAATAATAAAAAAAACAATACAAGGTCATAATAATTTTTATGAGACTAATATTAAAGATTTTTGCTTCATAGATTTAATAACAATTCAGGAAAGGCGAACCGCCAAAGAAATCTCTTTTTAGTTTTTAGTAACTAGGTTCCTATTTGATATGGAAAAATCCATAATGACACATATTAAATACATCATTTCTTACTGTCCTGTAGTGTCATATCCTTAAAAAAATATTACTTTTATTACATTTGTCTTCCTCTATCTACAAGTTTCTATTATGTTAATGCTACTTAAATATTGATTTCTTTACAATAGATTGCAATGCTCACTTATGATTTGAGGGCTCAGGTAATCCAAACAAAACAATATTAGAGACATTTCCTGATTTGCTGGTCAATGTATAGATCAAAACTCAAAAAGTAAACCCTTTAGTGGTTTAGCCTCTCGATTACAGCAACACATTTTGCGTTTTTCAGCCTCTCTGTAGAGTTCTACCTGAGCGATACGTTGTTAAATTTTATGGTTGACATAACTTAAGTCCACTTCTTCTACCATGATAGAGACACATTTGGGTGGACACCTCAAACTACAGTTATAAAGAAGATGATTTATATCCGATAGTAAAAAGCATCATTGCCTTAAAAACAGCGTACATTTTGATAAATAGACTCATAGCTAAACATGGCTTAGAGGAAAGGGAGGTTTAATTAAATCGTCAAATCCCTCTAAGGGATGAAAAAAAATTTAAGATGAAAATATTTTTAGGAAGATGATAGTAGAAAAACAAGCAATAACATCCTTAAGCTACAGCAGAATGTTTCGAGTGGAGAAGGACGGGGAATTAATGCTGTTTCACTTGATTATATACACTAAATGTGCTTCAGTTGTTCTTAAACTTTACAATTCGAACACTCAAAGAAAGCTCATCAGATACAATAAAAATGATCATACAATTAAAAGGAGATCGATTATATGGATCAGAGATTTTGGACTTGTATCTGAAATCTGAGTAATTAGATAAAAGCTCATTTTTTGTTAGGGGTAAAAGTAGTCATGTCACCGGGAGTAGTTATATTAACAGAGGTGAGCCTAGGGTTAGTGGCATCAGGGTGCAATACTTTGGTGCTCCCCCACCCTATAACCTGCATATACTAACGTGTAATTAACGTGTACTCCTCTGAAACCATTATAATAATGTATCTAGTATTTATAGGATTTACAGCACATATGTAATAAACAGATATGCTTCCCTTCTCTTGATGTCCAGATGGCTGTTTGCACAGCTTTAGGCCTGGACTTGCCATCTGGCACATGACAGATGCCTGGCCGGCCACCTGCTGGTATTGCTACGTACTTACCAATACTATGGCTCCAGAATCCTGATCGGATCCTGCGTTGTGCTGCCACGGGTAGGATATGTACAGTAACATACTGCGTGAGTATAAAAATGTTACATGTGGTCATTTGGTGGCCACTGGCCTTAAAGTGCCAAAGCCACCTAATCATCCTCGGTGTGGCTCAGCACAGCTGTGGAAGGTGACTACGTATTCATAGGACACTAGCACATGTAGAGCACTGCCCCTGCAGTATGTGGGGTGTATAACCCATTGATTCCCATCTGGGAGATTATCCCACATAGAACACAGAGCAACATGTGCAGCAATGTCTGAAATCTATGTGTGTTCTAGAATATCTGGCCCAGAACAGAGCGTTCTATGTGGGATAATCTCCCAGATGGGAATCAGTGCTCTATTAAAGAACGCACTGGGCACAATTACCATTTCTTCACAAATCAGCCAGCACAATGTATATATTAAATGTTTTACTCAACAAATATGATCATTTGTTTAATCACAGGTAGAAAAACCTTAAACTCATTGCATTTTTCTGATGAATTACAACGGCATTTGTGAAACATTTCAGTTACATGAATCAGAGAGCAGCTCAGTACATAGATTTAATATTCCTGCGATAGGATGAGACTGTGCTAATTTTTTTTTTTTTGCATTTTGAGCTGCCACATCACTCTGTGTTAACTCTCAAATTTATCTGCAAGATACATGCCAACCCTGGGTGATACAATCAGACAACGTTACTCATGCTATCATTGTTAACCAGGTGACATACAGCCCTTGCTGTCTCTACTGAGTACTAAGTAGCTGTTATTAGTATTCAATATATGTCCGACTGATGGAGAATCAATCAGAAACACCAAGCTGGAGTAGAATAATGATAAATCCGACATGCATAATCACAAAACCTGCTTTAATAATATTCCTCAGATGATATAAGCCTGCCATGCGATTATCTAGTACGAGTTCCATAAGGTGGGGCCAGTCAAATAAATTCGGCTTTGAGTTCTTGTTTGCTACTGTTACCAAATGTAGAATTATTTTCTAATTTGCTTTAAATGGTCAGTAAAATATTATGAATGTATGTGTGGATACAAAGATAGTGCCCACACACGGTAATTGTCATGTATATTTGTGGAATAGTGGGTTATGACCGGGTAACACCTTGATTTTCTTTTAATGTAAAGCTCAAACTTCATAAAATCAAGAAATCATGGGGGACTCTTCTAAAGCTAGAAAGAGTTGAGCCCTTTTAAATATATTGCATATAAAGAGGTATGAGAGACCAACTCAACTGAGTTCTAGGTGCACATGATCAAGGAGATCCGTGTGAATGTAACTTTACCCTTAGGGTAAACATCTCAACCCAAAATCAACAACTCAATAGTCCTATTTAAGGTCATTAAGACTTTATTTCCATTTTAGAGAAAACAAAACTTAATTAACATATCTGCCTAATGTATGCAAGAGCAATTTCTCCCCTTAGGGGAGATCACCCCAAGTGTAAAAGAGCCCAGATGTGGAACCTACAAAGTTACCAACCGCACCCTACCGGTGAGACCCATGAAGGCTGAGAAGAACATTCTGGGGCTGTTGCTTTAGTTGTGCAGAGAAATGTCGCCTCGATAGACATTGTTTCTGTGTAATAGCATAACCAAACTTAATCTTGAATTGTTTCAAAGCAGGGGTGTACTATTGCCTATTCTCAGATAAGCTTTACTTCTTGGGGCTCATCCAACGTGAGAATGTGACTCCAGACATGGACCTCCCTGGTTGCTTCTGTTTAGAAGAAAACCAACTGCACTCCATTAAGAAGGGCGCATGAAAGCTAAAACATGCATAGGGGCAATTTTCCTTACTGTACACAACATTTCAGATAGTTAAACATTCTGACATAAAATGTATAATCCACTCAAAGTCAAAGTTAACACAACTGAAAGAATGTTGGTACAAAGCAGAACAGCCTTTACCCCAAATAACACATTCATTCCTCCCCTGTACCACTTTGAAAGCCTCATAACGTCCTATACAAAGGCCCGACTCACTTGTCATGGGCATACATACTTTTTTTTTGGAATAGAACAATGAAGACAGTTCTGTACAGCAACTTCATCAGCCTGACTGGTTTCACAAGGAAACGCAAGGCCAGAATAATTTACTCCCCCCCCCCTTCATTATTTCTGTCATGGTGATTAGAGTCTGTAAATTGGCAATTAACAAAAGGCAGCTGACCTCCGGAAAGTTAAAATCCCTCAGCTTCCTATTAGCCGACTTACCCCTGGTACGGTCCATTATTTTATGATAATGGATCCTTCATCAGGTATCACTTAATAATCAATAGTGTTTTATTATATTTTTTCCGAGCTGCACGTTAGGGGCAATAAACCGTTGAAATGTTTCTGTCTGACAAAGCAAACATAAACTGTTGTGTTTTAAGCTTCGTGGGTTGAAGTGACGGAGGAGAGCGAGAGAGAGAGCGGGGAGGAAAAAAAAAAGCATTTGATTTGGTATGTATTAATTAGTCCAAAGGATGAGACGATTGAGGCTGAACGTGTTATTCTGTTGCCAAAAAAAATGCTGTTTCAATTAGCTGTAGATCAGATACAGTGCGTCGGAACCGGTGGAGAAAAAAATGAGCCTGTTTCAGGGATAGAGAAGATTGGATTTCCCTCTGTGCTATCCAGAATTGGCTGTTTTCTCTACTTTAACCCCTTAATGACAAAGTCCGTACATGTACGGGCTCAAAATGCATCACTTTAAATGGGTTTAGGGATCGCCCATTGTCCTTAAGGGGTTAATGAAATAGTTGCTACTGTGTGTGTGGGGGTTGCTTTTATTCATTTTATCTTGGCATAGTTTAATGTTGACATCAAATATTAATGCATACTTATGTAAGCATCGTTATACAACAAACTATGTACGGCAATAAAAAAATGATTCACTTTAGAAGGTCACAATCCCGCATAATCTTTTTGGTCTCTTGGCACGCTGGTTGTTATGTGATTGCGCTGAAATGATTCACCGGGTAACGCAGTTACTAATTGGATAATATTTTTTTTTTTACCTAAAGCAAAACTAATATTTTGTGTTGAAATGCAAAAGCCATCAATGACGACGCAACATTTCTCACAACACAACCACGGGGTGGTATGCCGACAGAGGTATGCATTTTACAGACAAGAAAACAATGTTATCTTTAAAGTTCAGTAACACTTTAAGAAAGGATGACTGGAGGAAATTAAATATTCCAAATACTGTATGGACATCATTACTTTAAAGGAGGTAGGTTGGCAAAATGGACCGTAGGGTTAGAGACAGCATTTTGACGAGCGTGCATCACTGATTGCTTTTATATGACTATACTTGGGATATTCCTAGATTTTGCCTGGAGGCTCTGGAAATCAGATCTGACTGACATGTTAATAGGTTAGAGTGTTTATGGGCCTCTCCGACTACCACTCCTCACCCATTTCCTGCCCCAATTGCACCCCTCTCAGTTCCATTCAATTCTTTTGGTGAGGTAGCTCCAGGGCCGGCCCAAGGCAAAATGCCGCCTGGGGCGAATTTTAAAATGCCGCCCCCCCCTTATCTACCCTTCCTCTCCCTCCATCCCTGCCGCCCCCCCCCCATTATCTACCCTTCCTCTCCCCCCCCCCCCTGGTACTTACCTTTCAGCAGTCCTGCTGCGAGTCTCCCTGTTCGGTCTCGGTGCCGGCTTGTAATGCTGAGCGCCGGAAATCTTCTGGCACTCAGCATTACAAGCCGGCACCGAGACCGAACAGGGAGACTCGCCGCAGAGGAGAGAGAGAGGGGCGCCGAGCGGGTACTGACAGCTTGGTAAGCGAAAACCACTTGGCGCCCCTTTCTCTCTTTCGCTTTAAAAAAAAAAAAAAAAGGGCTTGGGGCGGCAAAGTGCCGCCCCTTCAAAAGTGCCGCCTGGAGCGGTTGCCCCACTTGGCTCCATTGTCGGGCCGGCCCTGGGTAGCTCCAACCCTACATAAGGCTATCCCTGCCTCCTTAACCCAGATACACACTTTCTTGCTTCCTAAAAGGAGATGGGGAGAGGGAGCTCTGGAAATAACACGCACACACTATGGCACCCACATGTATTCTAACACACACTCACTCTAACACCCATGTTCACTGTAACACACTGTGTGGAGCCTGATTCTGTCTTCAGAACAGCTTCCTCATTTGTTTCTAGTTTTCTGTAAAAAATGGATAATTAGTAACATAGTATCATCTTATATAGTATGCTTTTCTATTTTGCTATATATATTATACAAAAGATTTTGTGCAAATTTGCATTACCTTGGGGACATAAGGCTATGAACTTACATGGCAAGATCCTTCAGCCCTCCAACATGGAAACTACATGTCTTCATTTTTAGTTTAATTTTTTTTTTTTTCGGGGGGGGGGGTGTACATGTAGTAGACTGGCACTACTTATTCCATTATTCCATTCCGAGATATCTTATGTTACATTGCAAATGAGTGGTGGTATCAATGTTGTGAGCCACCTTATACAAAAATACAACACAAATAGGAAAGTTTTGGCCAAGACAGAACATTGCAACAGAAGTTTTTTGGGTTTTTTTCTCAACATCTTGCTAACAGTAATAGCCATAGTATGCACAAAGGGCAAAAAGCTCCAAGAGAATGTACGAACAAAGAGACTAGGAGTGAAAGTCTAGTGATTAAATAAGTATACTCATGTTTTAATTAAATCTTAACATTTCAGTCAATGGAACTTCTGTTTTTTTCCTTAAGAGAGACAGAATAATTCTTGTGTCTAGATAAGATAATTCCCTTCATCAGATACTGCTAAAAATCCCTTCCTGCTTAAAACCGACCTTGTTTCATTGTAATTACTATGGCAGCTTATTTTTCAGTACCCGAGATAGCGCTAAAATTAAATCTAACACAAGGAGAAAAGGAACCCATTCTCAAAGTAACAACAAAAAAAGTTAAAAGCATTAACTTAGTTTCAATGGACACATAGTATGGAAAATGTACTACAGCTATTATGTATTGCAAAAAACTATTATTGTTTGTAGAGGTAAAGAATTATCAATCCAAAATCTAAATGCTATGCATTTTTAAATAATACAAAGAGATGAAAATAATAATGAGGTTGCAGTGAGTAATTCTTGGCTTCATTCACATTCTAGATTTGTCACCCTAAACTCATTTCACGTGATTTCATTATGGAAAGCCAACTTGGCTGATGTCTTCAAACTAGTAGCCAGGGAAATACATTGGCATTGAGCACAAACACTCAAGGGACATAGGCAAATCCGGCTTCCTTATCGAGTGGAGTCCATGGTGATGCCTTCAAGAAGAGTTCTTGAAGCCATCACCTCTTTTTGATATAATGGAAAAAAGGGGTATACCACAATCTCCTTTGCTGCTACCCCCCCCCCAAATATCCTCTATTCCTTTAAGCTAAATGATCAAGTTGAAGCTAACAAAATATCACAGGGTTATTGTTTTTTCTCAATTCTTTGAAAATCCATTATCACCGCCAGTTGCTTCATCTTCGTTTTAGTGGTATTAGTTTGTAAAAAAAAAAAAAAAAAAAGAAAGAAAGAAAGAAAGCAAGAAACCAGGATAAAACAAAGAAAAAAAGCAAGAAGAACGCAAATAAAATCCATGCAGACAAAAAGAAAGACACATTATGCTACTATATGGCCCAAGGTAATGGGATATTATAATAGAGTTTAAAAATGGTAACTGAGAAAAATGGGATAGTGCGTGAAATTTCATCATGTGCTTTGCCCACAACAGGTAAACACTTCTCTTAGTTATTAAGATGATAAAGCTTGCAGATTATCGGTGAACACTTGTAGAAGCACAAAAATAATCAAGATGTAGAGATGGCGAAAAAAGGACAGAACAAAAGTGTATTTTCTAATCAGTGCTCTACCCCGCGGTATCTTTGTAAGGCTGGCGCTTGTTTTTTTTGTTGTTTTTTTAAGGACATAAATGTGTTGCAATTACTCTGGTGATTATAAATAGTCTTGTCCTCCTGTAGGTATTAAAAGCAAAACAGGGGGAAACATTAAAAAGCAAACAGGCTTGTTTAATCTTGATTTGTTCGGAACAATTGCTTGAAATGTAACCATTACGATTGCATGAGAATAAACATCCGTTTCCCAATATCCGAGTTTTGTAAAATTTATCTTCTGCCTCGCGCAGGATGCTACCTTCAACATAACGGCAATGACTTGATTAAAAAGAAACTATTGTTTATTTCAAAACAATTTCACAAAAGTGGCTCCTCTTTGTTCTAGTTTATTGGTAATTTGGATCACGAAGTCTAATATAACTTGTTATGAAAATATGCACAGACAGAAGCTACTTGGCATCACGCCTTTTGTTTTTTCTTTCCATAGAAGTAACTTTCTTTTTGAATCTCATTTAACTTTTTGAAGCTGTATACCGCTATGATTATGAGCCTTCATTGTGTGCATGATTTCATCAGCCCTTATCAATGATCTAATAGACAGTAGGCATTGTATAGGCAGTGCTGGTTAGGGATAGCTGATGTCTTGAAGAAGAAAATGGAATTTCATGTATATCTAGTGTTTATCTAGATTGTCCTGGATTTTCTTCCTGCAGGTTACCAATAAGGCAACTACGTGTCCAAACATCTCAGTGAGCCCTAATTTTTGGGTGAGGAGGCACTTAACGCAAACCGTGTTCAGATCTTCCTACTGTTACCCTTCCTTATTTCCAGTTACCATTAAAACTTCCTTCCAATCAAATTTTATTCTACTTACAGAACACATTTTGGGGTTTATTCATTAAATGGAGACTGGACGGCAGGAGAGTTGTTTCATTTCACTGATGTCACTGTACTTCATAAAGGCCCAACCCCAGTGAGCTTGGTTGACCCTGCATAATGCATATTTCAATTAGTGAGGTTTCTTCAGAGCCTTCCCATTGAATTATACATTATACAGGGTCAGCTCAGCCCTTGTTGCTGTAGAAATCTACCAGTGTTGGCCATTTGTAATGGATAGTAGACATCTGGAAACTCTCCAAGGTTGACTAGTCTCTAGGTTGACTTGTTCTCCCTCCTATGGGGGGAGTGGGTGAGGTAAGCCCTAAATAGTTGAAGTTAAAGTGGGTGAGGAGACAAAAGCTGGCACGGTGCATATATATATATACGAAAAAAGTAATCGTCCCATTACTTGTTCGGAAAAACAATCAAGTTCCTCGTAACTTGTAATTCAATCTGTGATCTCGATTAGAAATCATCTAATTAAAACTCTATACCCATCTTTCTATAAATGTGTTTACGTTTTCTTCTCCTGACTCAACTAATTGAGGCAAAACTGGAGAACTTCCAACAGAAAAAGCTAAATTCAGTTATTTTATTTTTTTTGTAACGGCTCTAAATTTAGCAATCTAAACAGGAATTCAATTCCTTCTAAACTTCAAATACCGGTTCTCGAGGAACTGCAAACTATGACTTTGACGAAATAATATTAACTGTTGGTTAAGTTCTAGAACTGTTGAGATGATTTTCAGTAACAGTACAATTTTTTTTTAATGCTGCCCAAGCACTTCTTGTTCAGATGTGACCTTCATCTGAGAAGGGAGGAAAATATCACATTAAATTATGTTTCAATTATTAATGTATTCAGAGCTATTAAGCATTTGTTGATGGGGGGGGAGAAAAGACCACACATTTGCATTGAGCTGTTTACAAAATCTGTAGCTGAAAATGCTGACTACGCAGTTTTTACAGGTTTTAAAGACTTTATCGTGTTGTTTTTCACGAGGTATTCAAAATGGGATTCTACATGTGTGCAGTTTCTTTATGACTTGGTGTGATTCCCAAAGTGTTAAAAGGACAAAAAGAGAAGAACTTACCTTAAGGAGAAGCTGCAGGTTTAGAATGGGTTGACTTTTAGTGACGCTAGTGTTCAGTGATATACCTTTTAACCGGTCTCTTGAATAGTGATGCTACAGGGAGCCCGATCACCCAAAAGGTCAACTAAAAAAGGTCAACTGGCTCGTACATTTCCCCCTAGAATACGCCACTGGTGGAAATTGTATCACGCGCAAGGAGGTATGTCCAGGAAATAGCTAGGGGTCCGATGGAAGGGGTTCATGGGAATACATGGGAACTTTGTGGCTGCGGCTACCCGGAGCCCCCCATTGCAGGAAGACTAGTAGGAAGTCCTACTGATGTTGGTGGGCAACCACTGATGTTGGTGGGCAACCACTGATGTTGGTGGGCAACCACTGACATTTCCCACTGGTACACCCTATTTTTAATGCCGCAACACCGCTCTCGTGACCCGGCGCTTCACCTGGAGTCACGTGCAAATTGCCTGTAGAACAGGGACCATGCAGAAATTTAAAACGACCACTATTTATAAAAAAAGGCCATAAGGAGATGCATTACCGAAACACTGAATGCTGCTATATAAATAGTTTCAATGCATTGCTATAAATATGTTTGCTTTTCCTAAGACAGAAAAACAACAAGAAAAACAACTAATGGATTCCTTTAGCATTTAAACCGAGAGCAGGGCAATGTTCTGTATGCGGTGATCTCTTAAACCTTAAAGCCATTGGCCTGCATCCCATCTATTGCTGCCAAACAGAGCAATGAACAGAAGGATCAGGGGAGTTTCTGAAGAGGTCATCTTCCTGAGAGCTCGGAATCGGGGAAATAAAGAGAAAACTGGCACCAAACCACAAATTAAAAAAAAATAAAAAATAGATGTTTTTAAAAAAGTCACAGTTAGAACCGCATGTAATTTTAAAAGTGCACATCTTAATGTTTTTATTTATTATTCAAAAGGTAGTTTTATTGTAATTAATATTCTATTTTTGTGCTTTCGTTTATTAAAAAAGCTTGTCTGTGCTATATGAGAATGAAACAGAAGGTGTGTTAGCAGGAAGAATAAAGGCATGTTCAGCTCTGACTGCGAGAAAGTCTCTTAGGATAAGCTGCTGGGATATGTGTCAGAAAGCAAGCAGGAATAAGTGTCATTCATTATAAAACCAATTTTAGTCTATGGATATTGGAGGTAAATTACGTTAAGATGGGTGATTAACGCATCTCTCCTTCTATCAATTGAGCTGTAATATTTTTTGAAAGTATAAGCTTTAGTTTTGGAAAAGAGGCACCGATATACTTGATTCTGGGGGAAAAAAATAATAAATGAAGGGGACGAAAACAACGTGCACATATTAAAGGGTATGTTATCTGTCCTTATGGGTACAGTTACCATAATATACTTTTTCACTTTTTTATACCAAAAGATAATATGGAAGCATTAATGTATTTATAAGGGTTCAAGTCACTGTTAATGAAGTAGAGTCCTCCATAGTATCAATGGACTGGATGCAAGGAAGCCCAAAGGGTAGCCCAAACTGGCCAGCTAAGCTTGGAGCTCAGTACCCAAAAATGGCAAGGTCCCTGGCACTCCAGACATTCTTTTTCAGGGAGATGAAACTAAAGTTCCATAAGTGAGAAACAGGTCTTTTCAACTAAGCTGTTCTTTTGCCTTCTTTCCCAAAAATTATTTTTGACAAAACATTTGAACAGCTTTCAAGATTAAAAAACATTCGGTAACAGTCTTGAATTTTTTAGTCGTTCAGTAAATAGATATTAACAATCTTTTTTCAGAACTCGGGAACTTTAGAAATATTGACAGTCTACCGTTTGCTGCTGGATCACTTGAAAGCCAAAAAATCATAACTTTTTGAAAGAAATAAAGATTTCACGTTAAGCTTCAAGCAATATCTGAATAGTAGTCTTTAGAACTGATACCCAGTATTTGCATTAAAGCTAAAATCGAGTTCTGTTTTATGGTATTTCAATTGCAGATCAATGCGTAAATACAGTAAATTTAACCTACATTTAAATATAAAAGACACAGAAACCTATGGTAGGTATGTAGAGAAAACATTTTTTTATAATTTTTTATTATATATATATTTTTTTATTATATTAACAACTTTTCCCGAACTAAACATAGGCCTTTTTATTATTTTTTTTATTGTTTTTTTATAACTGAATATGAAAATTATTTGTCGTTTTATTAATTGTGTCCTTGCTTTACATTAAGACATTATGGCATGAAGGATTATTTCAGTTTTTTTTAAGTTCTCTTTAAAGTATCATCTTCAGAATTTTGTTGTCATTTGTGTGGCATTTTACTATTTTCTTACCTTGGCTGATTACGCCAAGAACTAGGGTGGAAGGTCCATAGTTGGCAACTAGGAATCCATCTCCCACCATTGAGCATTTACCCTCCCCAGTACACAGCAGGTTTCAATGGGCCAGTTTGGCCCCATTGATCTTTCTCGAAACGACCCAATTATACATCAGCGGTAATGTGCAGACTTGTGTATTATATTTTACACTCAGAACACCAGGATATGACATCATAACAAAGAAGATTGGCAGAGGACACAAATGGCCTCTACATACGGTGGGTCTTGGGTCAGGCATTGGGTAGCAGCCCCTATAAATACAGTTAGTTGTGGGATATTTTGCTCTAGTGTTTACTTATATATCCACATGCCTTGTATTTTCAACGAATGCTAAAGCAATAAGTTACCAGAACGCCATTCATATTTTTTTCTACTTTTCATTAATATCATGTTTTGACGCTGCTACTCACAATCTGGTTCTTAGGTTCCATGCCTCGTCTCCAACATTGTTTAGTCGGACAGCATGAATGTCATAGCATGGCATGTTCTTCACGACAGGAACAACATCACGTCTGCTCAGTGGCCAACGTGCCACCTTTCACTGTTGTCTTTGATAAAGCATTAATTCATAATGACAGCTTCTGGAAAGTTCTCAACATTCTTGAAAAATCTGCTTTGCAAATACAGTGTGCTTTGGTGTCCTAGGAATACGGTGCAAACCAGAAGGATGAATCACTGTCAAAACAATACCACCGCTTACTCATAATAATTCTCAACCTTAAAAAGATGCGCATGATAAAAAGTTATTGAGTAAATGACTTCAGCTGAACAAAAAAAAATCGTTCTGAACAATGAAAAATCAACCAGTGGTGGAAAAGATTAAAAATAAAATTAAAAACATATCTGAATGCAGTAATTTAGTAAATGGTTCTAGAGGTCGGTTTGGGTTAACCACTACATATACCCAATATTTACCAAGAGATGATCATTTGAACGTATAATATCAAGATGATGGAAGACCCACAATCATTTCCTTAGTCAATTTACCATTGGTCAAGCATATCGAAGTTTCTGAGTGTTCCCATTGGCTGAAAATGTATGTAGAAGAAACTTAAGAGATGATCAACTAGTATTCTATTAAATATAAGGTCAATGGTGGTACCATCTTCTGGGTATTCCCAGCCAACTTATTCCATAGACCCTTTTAAAAGTTTATGAGATCTATAAATGCAATTCTCGCCAGCATAAGAACAATTTTCCATGATCCTACCAGCACATTTAGGACAGTAAAGCTTTAAAGTTCAGATTACTTATCATTTATTCATTCCAAGATAAATTGTTGCACCCCCCCATCTTCATATTCTCGTTTGTGAATTTGTGCTTCTCGCTGAGTCTGAAAGCTGTTGTCTTGTAAAGAAGCTTATTCGTTACAGCGTTTCCAGTTGACACAAAAGGCAGTAAGATGAAGCACATTGTAATAAACCGGGCTTGTGGAGCAAACACTAGCTGATTTACTATGCTAATTTCAATTTTATATAACTGCTAGCTACGAGAACCCACTATTCGGGTTGAAGACGTTGTGGGAGGTCTTGGTTTCGCATTATATGCTATTATTATTTTCTGAAGAATGTATACATTTTCAATATCACACAGTCTTTCTACTTCATTTTTCATGAGAAGTGGCTTTAGATTAATGACTTAGCCGCTGTAGAAACGAAACGCCATGCCAGTCTGATTTATTGACCACTTAGTGTTGATGAAGCTGCAAACAACGGTCAAACAGATGTTGCAGCTGCATTTTTCTTTATCACAAACCAGCAGCTTTTTGCATTTTAACCACATCCTTTGCTTAAGTCTGCCGACTCATGAAAATTTTCATTTGGAGCGGAAAGGTTATTGGTCCTGTTCATAAATGCTATTTAACTTGCGCTTATAGGAAACTATAGCTAGATTAAAGGCTTTTGTCATGACAATATTTCTAGCACACGGGTAAATGTTTTAATATAACAGAACTCAAATATATGAAAGAGAGCGAGTACAGGGGGAACCAATATTGTGTGGCACACTGTCCCTTGAGTATCTGCTGAGCAGGGATCTGGTGAAATATAAAACAGGAAGTAGAATGTTTACTACTTAAAGAATTCCCCCAAGGAGCTGAAATCTATAGATTATATGAGCGCAAGGAAGCTATGCCATAAAGCTTTCAGCCCCTTACTCCAGAAAGCAGGTGATGATAGGAAACCGACATGGTTTGAGAAAGAGAGGAAAGTACGGCCATTATGATTCCCCTGATATATCTATTTATCTTAACTTACTAAAGTTACTTTAAACTATTGATTGACATAGTATATAATATATATATATATTATTAATTATTATTTTTATTATTATAATTAAGTGGTCCACCAATACATAGTTTTTTAAGGTTAACTTGGTTTCACTCATACCCACAGGGTTATTCTTTTACCACCAGTAGGCTATGTGTAAGCAAACCAGTTCTGTCCAACAACATTCACTTTTATTAATATTTGGCTAATAGTAAATATTATGACAACATGCCAAAAACATGCCACAAAACTCTGGCAAACTCATCCTAATTTGGCATTATTCAGTTTTGGGTACATAACATTTTTGGGTATTTCAAACAGATTTTAAATGATGTGATTGAAAGGCATATTATTCTTCTTTAATAGTATTTTTTTATTATTATTTTCTTGTATTTTAACTGTCGATGATGTAATTATTTTGGTTTGTTTACGGGTGTTTGCGATCCCTGGTGACTGAACCAGTATTTATACTTTTAGGGGTAAATGAAGAATACATCAGATCCAATCAAGTGATACTAATTTCAGTGATGTTCATGGGGTTTCACAGAAACATCTGCTGATTTTAGCAAGAAATGCAGGCATTCGCTGTAAATGTATCGTTATTAAAGCTTATTACAAACAATTAGATGTTCAAAAGAATATATAATGAAGCATCTGTTAAACTTGGAAGTAATGTTATACAGTTTGCCTCTAAGCCTGCAGACTTGATGCTTTTATTCAAAGGGTTAATCATATTAATGTTATTTACCACAGGCACTTTAGATGTTTATACACCCACAGTGGTAGTCCAGAAACACAGGGGGTATGATACTTTTACTCAAATTTGTATATATATACTTACAAAAATTGTCTTAAAATATTTAGGTTTTTTTATAATTATGTAACAAAATATCTTGGAATTTAATGTCAACAGCAGATTTAAGAAGCCTTAATGTAATGAGTTACAATTGCCTTATAGCTTCAGGACTCTCTCCTTGTGAGTTTCCGTACTGAAGGGTCTCACTCATCTCATGCGTAGCTCAACGAGCCAAGTCTGGGGTTACATTGAGTTCCATCTTGGTTTGCGTTGAGAAAACACCTGGTTTGTCGCTCGCCACAACAAACAATTGTTAATAAAGCAGACATATGGACCAGCTATTTGTCTGGAGGATGTTAGAGCCCTCTGCTTACTTCCATTCGTCTTCTTCTTTGCTATATTATCTGGTGGGTAGGAGTGGAGGTAAATGTCCTGGAGTTGGTGTCCCTGTTGGTCTAGTAGGTCTAAAGCTGTAGATAGATCTCCTTCTGACCCATCCAGTTCTATGAACATGGAGACACAGAGAGTTATCACTTTGTAAACGGGGGTGATGACCTCCACGATGGGCTTAGAAGAAGAGAGAGATCTTGTCCTACAGAAGTGCAGATCAACCTGCTCACTAGATGTATTGACATGTGGGGACACTGGACACTCTACATCCAGTCACAGATTACCTTAAACTAGGCAGCTTTCAACATAAGTGTGAGTTAATGATACATAAAATAAAAAAATAAAAACATGTACTATTTGGTCTGTTCAAGATTGTCTGAGACACACATTAAGTATCATTTTGTATCATTCTCACATTTTAGTTTACAAGATATTACTCACTCAAGTGTATTTTATTTGATCTTCTGTTTTAACATATTCAATTATTGTGCATCCCAATTACAATATAGACCTAAAGTATCTATAAAATGTAACATTATCCTCAATTCCACAAGTCCCAAAAAATCATAAACACGCTCTATCTATCTATCTATCTATCTATCTATCTATCTATCTATCTATCTATCTCTCTCTCTCTCTCTCTCTCTCTCTCTCTCTCTATCTATCTATCTATCTCTCTATCTATCTATCTATCTATCTATCTATCTATCTATCTATCTATCTATCCATCTATCTATCTATCTATCTATCTATCTATCTATCTATCTATCTATCTATCTATCTATCTCTCTCTCTCTCTCTCTCTCTCTCTATCTATCTATCTATCTATCTATCTATCTCTCTCTCTCTCTCTCTCTATACACACATTTAAAACCTTGTTAAGAACCTGACATAAATGTAGCTCCCGTGCCCAGAGATTATATACACAGGATTATTAGGGGAGTTTGTGTTATTTGTGCATCTGCATTTTCCTGGCAGAATATGTTCCAGCGGATCCTGAAATGTTCACAGCTGTCTTTTTTAGATGGAGACAAATTGCTTCGTGTTTTTGACACGTCAGATAATTAGAGTTAGCTAGGGCTGACATGATATCATAACATTTGCTTCTTTAGGAAATTCCCCGCATTAAAGCACATATGCATATTAGCTCTACAAGCAGGGACCTTCATACCTGATGAACCCTGATCAAAATATCTGTGTGATGAATTTACTTCTTATTATTTGCTACGAATAGCTAGTTACAAAGATACCGGTCAAGTTTCCCTCTTTCCTTCCCGATGCCCCTCTTTCCATCCCCTGATGTGTTTTGTAGGAGCTCAGAATGTTTGCTGGGTATGAGTGTATCAGAGGGTCCTACTGCCCCCAAAGACACAATAACCTGTCTAGAAAATGTTAATAAATTAAACTGCATAAAGATGAATATTATTTTTAGAGATTGTTTTTAATGCTTTATGAAGATTAAGTAGTTGCTTTCCGACATTTTGGTTAAGATCAAGTGAGTACCTGTGAGAGAAGGAAAGCTTTAAGGGCGTTATGAAGCTTAAGGGATACAATAGGGCGATTGTCACGTGAGTGGCTGGGCAGGGGCACATTTCGTCACCATACCTGCTGGAAAGCGCACTATTTAGCACTGACCCTTCATTTTTTCATGTAGTACAGATAACATATTATTATTATTATTATTATTATTATTATTAATACCTTGCTTGGAAACATGGCTATTATTGGTTGCAAAGACACAAAAAAAGTATCATGAAATGTCAGCCATCTTACCCCACTTCTTCAAACAAGAGCAAAAAATAGGTATTTGTCAAAAGTTTGATGTCAGCACGCGCAGCTTTCTCCATTAGCGGGTGTCCTGAGTCCTGAACCCAGTAGCCGGGGGGCACGTGCATTAGAAGTGCATGATTTCCCGTAATAAGTGCTCAGTGATGTCAGGGATCCCGGTGTTAATGTGTTCTGCATATTAAAAGCAATTATGTTCTTTTTTTTTGTTTGTTCCTATAGGTAAAACCTGTTTAGAAATCTAACACTTAATTTACGGCCAACTAACACAACCCCGAATTCTCCAATAACAATAGAACGTCACGGTTGCTTGCCGTGGTCGCCAATACTCGTGATAACCAGTGGATGGTTAATAAAGTATATTACGTTTAGTTATTTTTGGGAGATCTCAGGATGAGAAGAAAATTGGAGGATGTAAATCTTGTCTACGGGACGTGTGGATAAAACACTTTCTAAAATTGCTTCCCAAGTAATATCGCTTTCCCAACTGCACGTCGGTTCCAATAGTGAAAGCTTTAATCCATCACAAAGGCCTCATGTAGAGCACCGTTTGCTTTGAACAGATTATTGTATGGAGGTATCTTGCTTGCATCAACAATTAATGAAAGATTGATGACGGCGTAGAGGAGTGCGTCCTATTGCTGTTGCGTGCCCATGGTGGCTAATATATTGGAATCTATCATATTTCATCCGTGTCCCGTTGTGTTCTCCCTATAGATATTAATGTATATACCGCGGCATTATCGAAGGGCTTGTTGTATGAGGTATGCGACTAGTGAGCTGAAAAAATACTATTCAGAAAAGAAAAGAAAAGAAAAAAAAAACAAGGTAAAATAAAAATGTCATTTTGGTCAATGCGTTTAAGATGGAAACTATAAAAAGCATAGAGAGGTCACGCGAGATGTAATCCTTTTCTGCCATCTACTGTCAGTTCCTAGGATTCCGCTCCGAAAACGTGCTTTGGAATCTTACAAAAAAAAGAAAATATTGGCACTTGGGTTTTTTTTGTTTGCTAAGAGTCCATGCATGCCAAGTAAGCATGCTTTTTAACCCTTTGAATGCTGTCGGTGAATATGGATACCGTACTCACTGGCATTTAAAGAACAGCTCTTATGTAAAGATAACACAGAAGTGCTTAAAAAAACTCAGAAACATTCATTCATACACGGTGCTGTTAAATGTATTAAATTATAGATGAATTATAACCTTTTTGTCTGCCAAGTGGGGTGAAAGCAGATCTCCGCATGTACGCCAGTAAGTGACCTATCTCAAGAAAACAAGGACAGTCCAGAGGGATCTCCCCAACCGGCCCATGCGCCCCCACTATTTCCAATAAAGGCATAGTGAGGCAGCTACCTAGGACAGTACCTGGGAATCGGGACTGTTGGGAGGTATGCTACTAGTGTAGGTAAGGGTGATCTCCGTGACACTATACATGCTGTGTTGCGATATATATATATATATATATAAATATGTACATCTTTTGACCCATACATTCTCTTCGATTTGCTAATACGGTGTATAGATCAATTGTAAAAATTGTTTTATTTTTTTGTGTAATGCAAAGCCGACGTTATCGTCTACAACGCAGCTTATTGAGATCATTGTATAGCCTCTTCTTGTGTTCCATTGAATCATGTTTTAGAAATAAGGGGCAGGGGTTATCAGATTTCCCGGACTGTTGCGTAATAATTACTAATCGCACAGGATCTGCGAGTAGCCCCGGCGTCGGCATTTACATCACGCAGAATAGATAGACAAGAAATTGAAAAGCTGACCCTTCCCATCTCAGTCTTGCTCTGACAGCTTTTCATTATCCTGTTCAGTTTCTATTTGGATACATGAAATTATTATTGAGCGATTTTAATTTTTAGTTGGCGTTTCAACTAATTGAAAATCTTCCGTCCAAAGAAAAGCGTGTGTAATAATTAGTCATTGCTTTTGTGTTTTTCATTTAGTTGATAACTTGGCCTTTAGCGAGTAATTGTGGCAAAAAGACCTCCGTGTCATATTTATATCAAATCATGTCTGTCTTTCTTTTTTGCTGGGAAGTTTGCTGGGTATAAGTGTATCCCAGTGTTCTACAGCCCCAAAGGTCATAATAATGTGGATAAAGCATTAGGAAATGTGTTTTTAAATTAAGTATAAGTACATTATTCTTCTTCTAAATGTCTTGGTTATTTAAATAATTATGTATAGGTCAAAAAGCCACTTTAGTTTTGCTAAAGCCTCGCCTCTAATCACACCCACTAAAACAAAAGCATTGTATTGGGGTGGGGCCAAAGGCAGCAATGGGCGTAACCGTCCGCCCACTTAGCCCGAAGAACCGCCTTGCGACGCTGGTCTTCTGAGCATCGAGAGATGTCCAGATTAGAGCAACAATGGAGGTCTGGGCAACTTGCCCAAATTAATCCAGAGCTGGAAGATGCCGACCCTCTCTGATCCATAGACAGATAATCGTTATATTCTGTTTCTTTGGGTTGTTTTTTTTTTTTTTTGATGGGTATATGGCATCTTCCGATCACTACAAACGCTAAGAGTGATGGGAATGATGCCTCCTAGGACTCAGTGCCTTAGATGTGGACTGTCCACATGCAGATTGGAAGATACAGATATATATTATATACGATAAGGCGAATAACCACACGCGTCTCTGTTGCCTGCAAGAAAATCAGTGCGCGTTTTGGATATCGTGAAAGAAATCTCTTTTTTTTTTTACTTATTAAGCAAATGCTGGGGGAATTCGCTCATTGCGTTTGATTACAGGTGTGCTGACTGTGAAATTGTATGTTGACAAAAAGACGTTGCTCAGGGCAATCTTCAAGTTAAAATGTTTGCAATGTTAAGTAACACTGCCAAAACCCGGAGCTGATAAAAAGCCGTAGTCAGCATGAGGGCTCACCCAAGTGTAAATCATTCATGAACGCGTGCTTAGTTAGGCCAGGAAATAAGCCTCGTATATACACGATTGCCATTTGTAGAAATTTAAAGAGCTTGACATTACAAACATTCCATGGCTTTAAATTAAAACGGCAAAAAATGATTAGTATATAGAATTTTATTAAATAAGCCTGAAAGTTTAACACCTTGCGTTCATGTTTCTACAAATGAATATGTCGAAAATATATATATTTTTTAATTCTAGACCTAAATCTTTGCATTGTGGCACCGCATAGTAACAATATATGTTACTCCGCACGTCTGTGTTGCTACAATAGGTCTAAGTGCTGAAACAATATTTATATTCAGTTGACATATTTGTATGGTTGTTATATACAGAAGTCAACCAAAAAAAAAAATTCAAAACATAGAAAATTAAACATTTTTAAAATTTAAAAAACACTAAAGAGCCACGGATCATCAACCTCTCCCCCCCCTTCCGGAATAGATGACAAAAAAACTATGGGAGTCATTTACAGAGTTTATTGCATTCCCCAACGGGCTTTTAAAAGACAAACGTAAAATCTAAAAGAATCCACTGGCCGTTGAGCCTAAGACACGGAAAAAACAAAAGCCCCAACCCAGCGAGCGCCATGAGCCACCAGCCCAAGCCTGTCCGGGCACAATCTCCAATAGCTGAGCCATTGAATGATGACAAGGGGGAAATAATTGTAGCCGTCAAAAATAACTACATACAGGAATGTATCAATATTCCAAAGAGAAAGAGGGGGACATCTAGGAAAACATGGCGGCCTTAGAAGAACCAGGCAGGAAAGAGTTAACCTCCCCTTACCTCTAACTTAAACCTCCATCTCCGATAGGGCCACCGCTGGCATGCACTTAATTGCCCACCTAGACCAACAGCCATACTCTACCTACCTTGTCAGTCCAAGGGGGGGGCTCTTTCCAATGAAATAATCTAATTGAGTTTGTAAAAAAAAAATTAAATATATTTGTTGAAGGATTAGGAAGCAAATATTAATTAAAAATGTGCAGCGTTGTGTCATTTTCCAGAAATGTGCACTATGCAGCCTCTAGGGGGAGCTGGAGAGCTAAATCCAAAAACAGAATAAGGCAGAGAGGTAAAGAGTGCTGCTGGGTATGGCCTGGTAGTAAGAGGGACAGTTTAAATGCAATTGTATAGGAAATTAAGGAAACCCCCCGCGCAAAGAGAAAGATCACTCATAGACAGGTACCAAGCATAATTAAAAATCCATTTACATATAAAAAAAAATGTTTCTGGTTAACAAATGTTTGAAAATTGTTATACCCCATGGTTTTGCCCCTGATCTTCCCTTTAGCGTCACTGTAAAACATTAAAGGAATTTATTTGATTTTCTGTACAAACCCTCACATTTGTTTGGTTGCCATGGAAACATTAAAATATTTAAGCCTACTTACAGCTATCTGTGTTTTCCCCCCAATTCTCTCGCACGTGTAGTTGTTAGATCTTTTTTTAATCTCTTCTTATTCTATTCCACCTGGCCACACTAAGCGTTCATCTGCTTTCCTTTGATGCAGTTTAATTATAAAGAAAAAAATTCTATAAATAAAATTAGGCTGCACCTAAGTTGACCACGAATAATGAAAATGCAGGAAAAGTAGGGTTTTTTTGCTCGAAACATCTCGTCTGACAGTCTGCAGGTGACAATTTGTTCAATAATTAAGACGTTGCCACACTAATTAATACCCTTCATGAAGTTCCATCACTAAGTTCAAACCCTATCTGTCACAATATATCCCGACGTAATCATGTATTTCAATTACAAGGATGGGTATATATCATACGCAGGGCAGACTGTCATTTAATTAGTCTGCACACGTTACATCACAACAGTCCTTTTAGGAAAAAAAACTTAGTTCTTTTAACTGGAACTCTGCTTGTTTTTGAAGGCATTGGGTCCTGCCGTGGTCCAGAGCGTGGTCACGTCTGGTTCCACATGCCATGGAATTGTCTCGCCGGCTCCTTTTATCTCTCGCTATTTCGGCTGCGGCTGTTTCCTGATGCCTCTCGGTTGGCTCTGTGGGGTTCTGCATATTACGGCTACGCGAAGCAGCAGGCGCCCACAAACTGATCAAACAAATTGATCTTTTTCAACGTAGAGCTTTGATCTGTGAATCTGCGACCATATAATTAGAGCTATTTGCCAGGCCTTTTCTATCGACATATCCGTCCTATAGTGATAGAATCATGCTGCATGAGGATTGGAATTCCAGGTACAGCTGAACGGACTCGGTGATACATACTGTCAGTTGTTTTAATCAGGGTTTGGATGCACTGGAACATATTTAATGTCTATTTTATATAGAATGTTGTTGGCATAACAAAGCTAAAGCTGAGCTATCAGTTAATCGGTAGCAGTAAGTTGCCATGCCATACCCCAGTTACGTATTGTGGCTTAGGCCGACATGTTTAGGGGGGGGGCCGCAGTGCGCACAGGGAAAGTGTGAGAGAGAGCATGAGTAAGTGTGAGCGAATGAGTGTGTGAGAGTATAAGATACTTAGAGAGAGTGTGAGAGTGTGTGAGAGTGCGACTGAGTTTATGAGTGAGTGAAAGAGTGTGTGAGTAGGAGAGACTGAGAGAGAGAGAGCATAAGAGTGAGTGAGAGAGTGTGTGAGAGTATGAGAGAATGAGCGTGAGTAAGAGTAACAGTGTGGGTGTTTTTATAGTCAGAGCTGCAGTGGAGGTCTTTGCAGCAAAAGGCCCATTGTATAGGCATCTCCCATCATCAGTTTACATCTGACATCATAATATTTCATCTTTTGACACAATGTTCAAAGTGAAAAAGTCTCTCCTTTCAGAGACTAATACAGTGAGGGGATTAAACATGCATGGGATCGGCATATGGCTCTTGAATCTAAGACGAGACCAACGACTGTTTAAGGTCCAAGTCCTTCCAGTAGGAAGAAAGGACAGACTGAAAGGGTCTAATCAGCCCTCCGATGTTTTTATACATTGTCTATAGTAGAACGTTAGGATTTTGATGTTTGGAACACAAACTGTATCACAAACGCTCCACATTGTAGCAGGCTAATTTTCTTTGCGAAAACACAATACTAAAGCAATCCACATCCGCACATGTCTACCATTTCAGACAACTCAATAGAGATAGTTGGACGTCCAATAATTCACTCCTTTTATATTTGGAGGTAATGACAGTTAGTCATTTCGTAGCTGAGGAAATTCAATTATTTGGTAAAAAACTGATTTCCAAAATTACAAGCTATTCAAAAATACAGCTATATTTCTGCAACCACTAAGTGTCGTTGAGCAGAGAAATTGCAGCTAATCAAATATTTTACTGTAATAGCACATCAGAATAAGGGCAAAAATGGCTATTTGCCTAATGAAGGTCAATTGTGACCCAATCAGTAGATCACTTTTTACAAGACAGCATTTGATTGACTGCAATGTCCCTGCAGCATGCAGCTTTTTTTTTACGTTTAAATACATAGCAGGACATTTCAACGATTCTAAACAGGAATCGCTGGAGCAATATCATTCAGGAACGACAGCCAGGACAAAGTGCCAGATGTTTTCATCATTTTGGAGTTTTGAGCATTTACCGGTATATATATATATATATATATATATATACATACAATATGGACAAAAGTATTGGGACACCTGACCATCATACCAGCTTTGTATTCTTAATACACAGACATTAATATGTAGTTGGTCCCCCCCTTTGCAGCTATAACAGCTTCCACTCTTCTGGCGCGGCTTTCCACAAGATTTGGGGGAGTTTCTGTGGGAATCGTTTCTCATTCATCCAGTAGGGCATCTGTGAGGTCCACGGACAGAAAACTGGGGCTTTAAAGGGACAATCCCAATTTGGAACGTGAGTGCTTACATCACAGATTCAATCAGGATTGTTCTTAAAAGGCAGGAATGGCCAATAATGGCCACTTCTGCGAATGCACAGTATGAATAAACAACATGCTGTGAATTTGACAGTGGCTACCTGCTACGTCAGCTCAGACAGATAGCAGTGAGTAAGGCAACCGGGCTTCAGTTGGTTTCAACTTGGCTCGCAGAAAGGAAAACAACACTAACCAATAATCGACGGGCAAGTTACTCCCCAAAAAACGGTTTCTGGCTTAGCCTGTCCGTGGTTATGCCGTACAAGGCAACCTACAGTTCAAAACTCGATATTATATTCAAAACTAAAATTTATTATCGCTTAATATTCTCTAAGAAGATTTATCGACATGTCTATAACAACTTGGAAAAGAACCAAAATATGTTTTAGGAATGTGGCATGACAATTACATTTGATTATCTAGCTTCAAATTTTATGTTAGGGGATGTATGTTTAAGTTATACGTTAGTTACTAAGGAATAAATTGTGTTGTATAAGGACTTTTTTTTAAATACAGGGACACTGTTTTATTTTTTTATAAAAAAATCTCTTTCAGTGCCATTATTCCTTAATATATTTTATTTTATATTTTCAGATATATATATATATTGTTGTTTAACAATTGGAAGGCAACACAGTCTTCCTTAAAAGTTTTCAATCTCTTCTTGTCATTTATCCGAAGAGCACTCTATCCTTGGAGAACAAAAAATACACGACTTTGTGCTGCCTTCGGAAATAACCATGAATCAAAATGCCGTAAGCGATTAAAGGACACATTTCTTGTGGCAATGCAGTATCTTGGTTTTCGAAGAGTAACCATTTGCAGAAGTGTAGTTTCATAGTATTTGTAATATTTGTAATATTTGTAACACAAATATATTCAATCATTTGAAGGGATTTTAGTTTTTTTGTTCATTAAAAACTTATTGAAAGCCCTTTTCCTGCCTAAATACGTTTTGCGGCCACATTAACTATCCTTAGTAATATCTGCTTTCAATTCAACGTAATCTGTTCTTTGTCGTGTTATAATGGCTTTAAATGATTTTTTCTTCTAGCTTGTGTCTATTTTTAAATAGAGATATTGCATCCCTTTGTTAACCATGAACTTGCTTAAAAATTAAAGTTGCGGGCCCTTGCATGCCCTCGCAAACATCAGTGAATCTGTTTTTTGTGAATATTAGCAGGACATGCGACTGGTGTTAAGTTTGAAGGTTAGGATCTACTCAATTGACCACGCAACATTTAAGTGAATAGACCCAAATGACATAAAAAATCTAGTATAAGCTTTTTCTGTGTAAACCTAACTGAACCCTAAATAAGCCTAATTTGGTACACAATAATCATTAATCTGAGCTACCAGCATCTTAAATTCAAACTCTACAGGTCTGGCTGGTGTGAGTCTATGACAGATAAAATACAAAGCCTTTCTTGGCTCATGGACAAATCCCCTGCTTCGTCAAGGGTTTTAACACTTTTGTTAAGCTTGTGTCCTTTAATGTCCACCAAACTATTAATTTTCCCAGTTTTGGCCATTACGTGTCCAGCATGGCGTCACTATGCTACTAACCCTTTAGGAACGTACTTACGATTTGAGTGTCCTTTTTATTAGCATGTGGAGGCCACTACACATTAACTATTGTCTCCTTTACACATATTCCATGTTCCCCAACTAATTTATCTTGCCAAATAATTACCGGGGTATCTTATAAAGTTACAAACACCCTCCGATACTCTCTAATGTTGCATTGCGGATGTAGGCTATTCTTTCAATCAATTGTGTCTCTTTTACTAGGATGTTGGCTCAGGTTCCTGGTGGCCAAATTATTTTTATAAACCTACGAAACAAATCCAAACGCTAACCTCTGTGTCCTGCCAGAATGTCAAGTGCATCACTTTAGATCTCATTTTCTATAATAAACTTACTGATGGCTGACTTTCAATAAATCCGGCGTGTCATTTGCTTCCATAGTTCACAAACTCCGTGTTTTTGGAACCAAGTCAACAAACCTGGCGAAACAGAGCCGCATAAATAGGCCAGACTGAAATTCAATTGCCTCACGTGGTTCTGCAGATATTAGGTCAGTTCTACTAAATAAACACTTTTCGTGGACTAATTTACAGAGTAAGATAGTCAACACAATTTGCGCTATGGCATGAAACAAGGGAGAACTAATTGAATTCCATGAGAGGCTCTCTTGCAGACCAGTTGCTTGGGGGGGAATTCTACTCAATATCGAACGAGTATTTTTAAAAATCACAATCTAGTTCATGGAAATGTGTTTATCTTAAGGATATGAAGAATAAAATAGTTACCCCTGTTATTTCCCGTAATAAAGGATTCACTGGAAAAAATAGGAATGATGCAAAATTATACATAATTTAAGGTTTATTTCTGGGACATAGAAGGAAATTCAACATTTTATATATATATATATATATATATATATATATACAAATATATATATATATATATATATATATATATACAAATATATATATATATATATATATATATACAAATTATATATATATATATATATATATATATAATTTGTATTTCCCTAGGATTGTAGTTCTGAAAACTCCCATTATAAAGAAATTTTCTAAATGCAATATATATATATAAGCAGATAAGCAATAAAAATACTCAAATCACAGCACAGATACTTTTCTTATATATCAATAATATATAATTATGCATCTCATTTTTTCACATTGACACTTAAAAATTGTATAACTATCCAATTTTCATTTGCATCAAAAGAAAGAGCAAAAAGTTCTATATTTTTTCCCCCTAATTTGGTCGAGAAAGAAACACTTTATGGGTTAATTTGGAGCATTGCAGCACAGTAAATGTTCCATTGTTTAAGATATCTGCTATCCTTATTTGAGGATAACTGAGCCTTGTAGCAGAGTAGATATTACATTGTTTAAGATATCTGCTCTCCTTCTTCCTGGCCGTCTTAATTTATATTCCCAACACCTTTTCAGTGAGCGCAGTTTTGGTTTACAATTGTTAAAGTTTGAATCCAATTAATCATACGGCCATCCACCACAATATATTAACAAACTTTCATATGGCGACTGATCCTTTTATCTTCCTTTTGATATAACTCATACATTCCAGACGATAAGAGCCAAGGTTGCTGATTAAGGAAATATATAACTGCCTACCAATGAGCAGGGGAAAAAAGCTGCCCTTGTCACATCTAAATCAAGCGTTTATAAAACTGTTAGATGGCATTCATAAAATAAAGGGCACGTTGCTGACTCTGAATTTTTTCTTTGTTTATTTATTTATTTTTTTGTTGTTCTTAAGTCACTTTGGATCAGAAATGTTCATACTTGAGGTCTTCTGAGACCTGTCTATAAATCGTTTTTATAACGTGTTTATGACCCAGTGAGTTTTCTATTTTTTTTTTGTCTTTTCATTTTATTAGTCTAACTTATTGGTAACCACAAAGAAAGAGCAAATTCCCAAAATACAAGTGGACTTCTGCCCTGGGAAGAGGCACTGAAAAAAGCTAAGTGGATAAATTTAATGATCTTAACCCAGGAGGTTTATAGAACCATACCTACAGGGTCCTGACTCAGTGCTAAGCAATCCCAGACACAAATCATAAAATAAGATGGAAATATATATCCAGTACGGTTATAAAAATGACAAATATAAATAACCATACCACAACAATAATGATTTTATAGCTAACGTTGAACATGAAAGTACACTAACTAGTCCACGGCATTGGAAGTCTGGAGAAGCTGCCTTCTCGTCAGTCTCCAATTTTCTTTCTTTATCATTTCTTTATCATACTTCATAATCTTATTGTGTATCCTGTGCAAAAATTATGTGAATGCAGTTTTAAGGTTAATAAAATAAACTGCAATGGTCGGGTTGCGTTTTTTGTCAATTGAGCCCATAGTGCAGTGGCTCAGCAATCACGGCCACAGGGCTCGCAACTAGTTGCCTCCTTTAAAGCTGCTCTCCCCGCACGCCAAGTTCCCACATCTTACTACCTCTTGTGTTCACACACTGTGTGAGCTGCCTCGCTTTTCGTGTGGGGTCAGGTGACCCTACTGCATTCCTTCCTGTTCCTGTTCTCCTGCGGTAAAAGTGAGGCTGCATGCACGGTGTGCAAGGGCCAGAGAGAAAGGTGAGTGGGAGGTAAGGGAGGTAAGGGAGGGATTATGTATTAATGCATGTTAGAATGAAAATGTATTTATAAGTGTGTGTATGTGTTTAGATAAATGTATATGTGTAGGTGTATACGCGCATGAATGTGTATATGTACATGGATAGGCTTTTGTGTGTTTGGGGGCAAAGATGGCACATGCAGGCTGTTGGGGGGCATTGACAAGTTTGGTGGCAAAGATGGAACAATCAAGCTGTTTGGGGCACTGACAAGCTGATTGGTGGCAAAGATTGCATGAGAAGCTGTTTGGGGCATTGACACGCTGTTTGCAGAGAAAGATAGCACAGACAGGCTGTTTGAGGCCACAGACAAGCTGTTTGGGGAAAAGGTTTGCACAGGCAGGCTGTCTTGGGGCACTGACAAGCTGTTTTGGGGGAAAAGATGGTACAGCAGGCTGTTTGAGGGCATTGACAAGCAGTTTTGTGACAAAGATTGAATAAACACATTGTTTGGGGCACTGACAAGCTGTGTGGTGGCAAAGGTAAGCTTTTTAGAGGGAAAAGGATCACACAGGTAAGCTGGTTGGGGCACAGATAAGTGGTTTGGGGCAAAAATGTCATATACAAGCTGTTTGGGGACACTGACAAGCTGTATGGGGACAAAGATGAAACAGACACGCTGTTTGGGGCAAATATGGCGCAGACAAGCTGTTTAAGGAAAAGATGGCACAGACAGGCTGTTTAGGGGAGCTGACAAAATGTTTGGGGATAAGATCACACAGACATGCTGATTGGGGGCACTGACAAGCTGTTTGGAGGCAAAGATGTATATGGAGGGGTTTTAACAGGGATACTTTGCTTATCTTAATATGTTGACACCAGTCCATGGGTTCATGTAGTATGTACCACTATAAAATGGAAAATGTGACGTATTTAAGATTAATACACATTTCTAGATGTGGAGTAATTCAGCTAGATAAGTGAGCTCCTTCAAATCACTTCCTGGCAGCAGCTCGTCTGTGTTAGCACTCTAAATGTTTTAATTTAACCAAACAGATGTTTTCTTTTTTAATTTATATCAATACATTATTAATTTTGTAACATTTTAAAATAGAAAATCTGAGTGGCAAATTGAATAAATTGGTGTTGGAAAAGGCACAGCATTTTCTTTCCTTTTTATTATCTATTGTACAGTCTCCATGGAAACATGCCAGAAGAAATTATTGTCGGACTTTGCTATTTATATGATTCATTTAATAAGAGTAAACATTCACTTAGTGTTTGTATAGATGAAGCCTCTGTCAATGGAACCTAATTGCGGCAAAACACTATTTCTGGTCAATTATAAGAGAATATTTAGATTTTGCTGCTGGTAATAATTATTGGTGATATATAACTTAGGACATTTTTTTTAACATTTTCTTTGAAAATATGAAATTGAGTTCTGTTATTTCTACTTAATTATTTATAAAACGTCCTTTTCACCGAAGAGATTTTGTCATTCTGTGTAGAGCAGAACATAAACAGGCATCCCTACATTTTACTGTAAATATTTTGTGATAAAGTCAGCTGATGGAACCATAGATTTTTTCCAGTTTGGTAAAAACTGAGATTAATTTGCTAAAGCAGGAGAGTTGTACTTTCAGCCCAGCGGACTTCAGTAAATATTATAAAAAGGCCAACCACAGTGAGAGTCTCTGGCATGAAGGACGCGTTTCATGAGGTTCCATGAAAGGCGGCTCGTATTTAAGAAGACATTCATTGGTACCATGGCCTCTGGCCTATGGCTCACCTAGAGCAGCCACCCCCGCCACAGCTGCCGTGCCCTCTGCGGGGTGTCAGAATATGACATCATAGGTGTGAAGCGCCTTTTAAAGTAATGTGTGCAGCCCCCATTGTGCACGCCGGGATGCTTGATCACCCAACAGGTGATCTGACCCAAAGTGGTTGTGAGCTAGAGCTACCATTGACTAACCAATATGTACCTCTCTGATTGTTGCAAATATTATCGATTGGAGTTCGTGTTATACAACTAACCCTAACATTATCTATTTCACAGAATCCTGACATTGTACTCGTACACTACTTGAATGTTCCTGCCATAGAGGATTGCGGGAAGCCTTGCGGTCCCATTCTATGCTCTATAAACACAGACAAGAAGGAGTGGGCGAAATGGACAAAGGATGAGCTGATAGGCCAGCTTAGACCTATGTGTAAGTCATGTTTTTTTATCTTTTCCTGTACTTTCTGCTTGGAATTCCTTGGCTGACAAAATCCATTAGAATGTTCGCCAACAGGCAAAAAAAAACAAGATTAGCAGCAGGCCTAACGTGCCAATTTATGCCCCAAATCTCATTCCCCAGTTGCACAAACGGCACGTACTGTACGAGGTTCAAGTCCAAGGAGTATAGCCTTTGCTGACTTTATTACCAAGGTTTACCAATTGCTTGTGACATTCTAGAAAATACTGTTACGTCTGACCTGCCTGCACTTAAAGGGATACTTCAGCCACCATATGCTCTTTAATGCACATGATAGCTGAGAGGTCTCTGCAGAATTCCCCCCCCCCATATATATATTTGTCCCTTTCCCCAATGTTTCAGCTATTTTCTGCGCAGGAGATATGTTCAGCTGATCCCTGAACGTTATATACTTAACGTCAGTCAGCCCCAATGCTGGTGGGGTGATCAATGCAGACAGGGGTCTATTGAGAATGTACAATAAGCAGCCAATCAGTGGCAAGAATAATGAGACCTCCGAGGATGAGTGTAGCTGCAGAGCTGCAGCTTCTACCTCACGTGCTTTCATTTATTTATTTCATTTTTGAAGAATGTCCATTGAATTACTCAAAGCGAGTGAGGGTTACTCACAGATTACTTTAATATGCGTTCTTCTTTAGTAGGGCGGTCAGGGACAGTAAACTAAACTGTCCCTTTGAAACAAATAAAACAGGATTTATGGCATAGCTCCTTCTGAGCTTTTTTTTTCAGACATATGAATGTCAGGAAGGAGGGCACAGAAATAAGATGTCTCAAAAGTCAAACGTCTCAGACCTTGGCAGTCATCAGTGAATAAGTTAATCATTCTAAGTACACTAAAAAAACAACAGAATATAGTTACAGGTTTATACATGATTATGTCCACACACAGCTTTAATTGGCATGAAATAAAAGAAACCTCCCACTTGTAGTTTAAAAAATAGAACAAATTCACAATTTTTTCCTATCAAAGCACCGAATTTTCCTATTCTCATGAAAACTCACAAGAACCAAGAAGCTAATCCCTATATTTTTATATATTTAATGTTTAAAAGATATTTGATATGTTTAATATCTTTTAATGCTTCCCTTCGCCTTTTGTACTGTGATAAATTCACATTATTTGTAATTTTTTTCTGTTTTTCTGCTAATGATCTGTCTCCAATGGCTGAAATCAAACATCTGGTCATAAATGTTTTTTGTACACGATTTTCTGAGAAATGTCACAAAAGTAAGACCACCTTCCCTTGGTATTACTGCTAATGAATGAAATAATAGCTAGGTTTTTAGGGGGTTCAGTGGGCAGAGAGGTGCATATAACGTAATTCCAACGTGTTGACCGCACCGATATTCACTCTTGTTCTACTTTTGAGCTGTTTTTGGAAGCCGTTTTCTAAGCATAATCTACTTTGTATCATTTTCAGTACAACAAATTCAGACATTGTTACATTACAATCAACAGCTTGGGCGCAATCAATGCTTCTCCTAAATGAAAGATAATTTGCGTCTCTGTTATATTTTTCTTTATTTCAAACAGCTGATTTCAGATTATTCTGGAAGTGGCCAAGTAATGACATCATATGTCTATGTCATAGTATTTATTTTAAATATGAGCTCTGTATAGCAATTAGCAGGGGCGATAAAGATCCATAGATTGCTAGTTGACGGTACGGTCTTGTCTGCCAAAATATAATTTGTCTGCAATTAGTTTTATTAATTTATCATGCTCCAGTATGTTTGGCAGCCATGTTTATGTTAGGAGAAAAAAAAGTATAATGTTTACCTTAAACAACTAAATTCTATTATACAGAATGCCAGATATATAAGTATAAAATACTCAGATCGACAAAAAAAAAAAGCATCATGTTATTAGGATCAGATACGTGCCATATCTTTAGGGGCCCTGAAAAAAAGAATGTTTTTAAAATATTGCATATTTGTAGTTTTTTTTCTATACCCAGGGAGGAAAATGTAAAAAAAAAAAAAAAGAATCACTCTTGGCATTCACATGGCGTACACAGTTTAGCATATTCTGGGAAAACAGAGTTACTATGATATCCAAAAAGGCATTCGAGATGTTCCCAGACTCTATCATACAACACATTTGGCAGAAGGTATATTGGCCTCGTCTTACTTTACATAAACCATGTTCTTCCAAAACATTCACAGCTGACTTACTGATTTTTCCTAATTTCCCTGCTCCGTAACAGATGTGTTTGTCATTTCAACATAATAGTTTTGCTTACCTGCCACCAGGTCTTTCCACGATAGGGAGGTCCTTGACTGCTTAAACCAAGACCACAGGGCCTAATATGGCACAAAACAACCCCCATCCCACCCAAAAATTACACAACACAACAATTGTGGGTAAGGGCGTTGCCACAGCTTTATTAACGTCATGAACCAGCACATCATAACCATACATAAACATAACCATCCTGCCAGCTGTCGTGTTACCGACAGGCAGATAACCCAACACTTTACCAAGAGCTCTCGTTCTGGGTACCGTCAGCCTCCACAGAACTCGTCTCCCCAAGCCTTCTCCATCCACTGGATATTCCACATAAAAGGTGCTGGCCGAGACTTCCCGCTGTGACTAAAAGAGAATAAAAGAAACCAACACCGGCACAGGAAAAAATACAGAACACATAGATAGAAGGGGAGGGCGGGAGGGAAGCTCGTACAGAGTGTCAGGAATGACTGAAACCCTGCTCCGGTAAGCCCACCCTTATACACCAAAGAACATTATAGCAACAATGTTGCTACCCACACCTGTGACCGGACCATGAACTACTGACCCCGGTCAAAGGGCCAGCAGTCATGTTCCCCCTTCCTAACCGTCCAGGGGGGCCCCTGTCACTCAAACACGAGTGCTAATTGTTGGATGAGAATGTGACACTTTAAAGTAGGAAATTCCGTGAACTGAACGTGGTCATTGGTTCTAAAGAATCGTCAACTGAGTAAAAATACTTAAAACCCAGCAGATCAGCAGATTTTGGCCTTTTCTGCACCACTCGTGTGCCACTCAAAAGTACAAATATTGCAGCTGCGTTATTTTTTGTAAATACGTATATAATGCCTGCAGCTGTACTCATTATTGTAAAGATTTCCATCTAGGTTAGATTTGATAATTACAGGGGCGACAATAGACACACATGCGAGCCCCACAGAGCTTACAATCTGAGTATTAAAGGCCCTCCGTTATGTAGCTATTAGCATAAAGCTGCCATGACACTTGTTTTGTACGTTGGGTACCGAGATCACAGAGAGCGTCATTTTATTTCTGATACCCATAGGAGATGTTTTCTAACAGCCAAGCAATTGATTTCCGTCTTTAAAACGGCTCAAAACAAACTGTTAACATTTCGACGACTGTGAATTATTTAATATGATCACAGCACGTGTGCGTGTGAAGTAATTGCTCTCACCTCTGATGTATGTTTAACTTTTTGTGTGCCAGACAACAGAGCAACACATTACACCAGTATACAACAATACTGCACAGCCTCCATACACTGCATTACTGCACAGCCTCCATACGCTGCATTACTGCACAGCCTCCACAAACTGCATTACTGCACAGCCTCCACAAACTGCATTACTGCACAGCCTCCATACACTGCCTTACTGCACAGCCTCCATACGCTGCATTACTGCACAGCCTCCACAAACTGCATTACTGCACAGCCTCCATACACTGCATTACTGCACAGCCTCCACAAACTGCATTACTGCACAGCCTCCATACACTGCCTTACTGCACAGCCTCCATACGCTGCATTACTGCACAGCCTCCATACACTGCCTTACTGCACAGCCTCCATACGCTGCATTACTGCACAGCCTCCATACACTGCATTACTGCACAGCCTCCACAAACTGCATTACTGCACAGCCTCCATACACTGCATTACTGCACAGCCTCCATACACTGCATTACTGCACAGCCTCCACAAACTGCATTACTGCACAGCCTCCATACACTGCATTACTGCACAGCCTCCACAAACTGCATTACTGCACAGCCTCCATACACTGCCTTACTGCACAGCCTCCATATGCTGCATTACTGCACAGCCTCCACAAACTGCGGTACTGCACAGCCTCCATACACTGCGGTACTGCACAGCCTCCATACGCTGCATTACTGCACAGCCTCCATACGCTGCATTACTGCACAGCCTCCATACACTGCATTACTGCACAGCCTCCATACGCTGCATTACTGCACAGCCTCCATACACTGCATTACTGCACAGCCTCCATACACTGCATTACTGCACAGCCTCCATACGCTGCATTACTGCACAGCCTCCATACGCTGCATTACTGCACAGCCTCCATACACTACATTACTGCACAGCCTCCGGCACCCTGTAGTGAATTTGGCGACCTTGGAGGGTCAGGCCCAGGGCAGCACCAAAGTTAAATAGACCACTGAAAATAGCATATTTGCAAACTCCCTCTCCAGCGCATAATCACCAGTAGGCCGTATATATATATATATATATAAAGAGAAATTCTGAGACATAAAGAGTTAAATGCAGAGCAATCGATGGGAATGTTCCATTTGTTGCCAAGGCAATTGCTTGACATTTAGAACATTCTACCGGAATTACTGTGAAATACGGCTTAAATATGTTCATTGTTAGCGCTTACGGGAAGAGGGCCCTGCCATGTTCGTACCCAAAGGTCCCCTAGAGTACCGATCCTCGCTGATCTTCAATACAGCACCTGTTTGTTATACGAAATGACTGTCACTTTAAGCGGACCGGCGGCAGGTAGATCTGTGTCTCGGAATTAATATGGAATTTGCTCTTCTGCCATTCCATTCATTCTCTTGGGGAAGCGCTGTACTCTATAGCTGCCGTAGATCACAGAGGCCATTGGGGATAATAAATTGGATATCATTTTATTGGCTTGCCAATAAAACGACCAGAACAGTGTATGAAATCTCATTCCCTGTCTTTGAAGCTTGATATATTTATTATCTGTCCTTACTTACATGTATGTGTAGAAGAAAGAAAAAATGATTCTACCGTATTGTGCCGAATTATGTTTTGGCTACACAAGCAATGAACAATATCAGCCCAGTCGACTAGTACGTACACTGTCTAAATATTTTATGGCACTAGAATTTTGAGCATGTCGTTTTCAGAAACGTATATGTATCGGCAGCCATAGGCAAATCATTTATATTCATGAAATCCGGAAAACAATAAATGTGATATAAACAGTAGTGACCCCCAGAAATGCTGTCTGCTGACCTCACAGGGTAGCGTCTTACTGTCTGCATGTTTTTTCTGCCGGTAAAGCAACGATGTATTTATAACGGCGCTACTGTAGGACTTGATTTTACCACCTAGAAGAGATGTACCTACACAATTTGCCCTGGGTGAAGATGCAGCCTGGTTCTTCGTCTTAAAGGGGAACTCCTGCTGTTTGGGACATGTTTATATTGTCAGTAGGTGTTTGTTAATTGAAGCAAAAGATCAGGGAAAGCTACATAAAATTTTCCTTAGTTCCGGGTTTTTCCGGTATGGTTCACCTGCAGTAGATCCAGAGTTCATTTCTTAGCCAGACTTCGGACACTAAGGGCCGATTCTAGTCTGAGCTGATGTCAGATGAGGTGTGTGTTAAGCAAAAGTATTGTCACAAATACAGACACATTTTGCTACTGTTGGGTGCTTTGCATAAGGAGGCGTGACGCTATCTGCGGCGTCATTCCGGGATTATGTCACACATTGTATCGGCTTTCCGTGTTTCAATCTTCACGAGGTTTCTAAGCCGTGAAAACTAGCTTCTCAAATAGCAAAGGTCCATGAGTAGTTCAGTAGCAAACCTGAGAACTCTCTGGGTTTAACCTGGAGTCTCCAGGGGAAGTACTGCTTTCCCGGGACATTCTCCTCTGTCTCCATGGAAGGGGAGTGCAGTTTTACCACGTCCAATCCCCATCCATTCCCCTTCCCACCTCAATCCTATGCAATGCTTTTTTGTTGTGACTAACCCCACCCTTCATAGAGTTAACCCCTTGTGCACCTAGCCCCACCCTCGTTGGTTACGCTGCCGCCTGGGAAGCCACACGTTTGGAATAGGGGAAGCTCTGGGTAACCTATCCCTGTAACTTCCCAGGTATGGGTATTACTCAAGGTAACATATACTCTATAGATCAGGTGTACGGTTTAAGCCATCAACAGCAGACTGTCTGTACTGAGATGAGTCTAACACACCTGCTTTAAGCACTAGACATCTAATGGAGTTCTCCACCTTGCAACCCATGTTTACCATACGTTGAGAACTTCAATGGGCCACCAGATGACAACCAGAAACCACAACCAGTGAAAACAGAGTAAGACTAGCCAAAGGGACAGGCTAGGGACATACCTGGGAACTTGTGGGCTTGGGCTACCTGGAGCCCACCCTTGCAAAACGCGGCCAGTACTGCCCACTGACATCAATGGGTGGCCCCATTAATATTGGTGGGTGGTCCCTGCTGATGTCAACATTGTGGGAAATACCCCATTTTAAGGGAAAAATGGGCGGGAGAGGGTAGAGTCAGGACCTCGCTCCCGTGACCCAGAGGATTCGGGTGTTCACCCAGAGAACAGGAGAGTCTGCGCTTCTCATGGAGTTCTCCAGGCCAAACCTGGAGAGTTCCCAGGCATGGGTAGGGACAACAGAACCAGTTGCAATGAAATAGCTTACATGTTGGACAGCCCAAAGTCGACCAGACAGCAAAGCATCTCAGCCGGAGCTGTTCTGGAATACAGGAGATACACAGGAATAATACAGAAGTCTACAAGATAGAGTGGCTTGTTAAACTCTGTATTACAACCTTGCATTTCTGGATATACAAATTCTACAAGGAGTAAAGAAAAAGGCATCATTGTGTTGTCTGGATCATGTGAGACTGCTGTGACTATGTTAGGGAAACGATCCTCTGAACCAAATTCATGTATTAATTAACAAAAGACACTGTAAGGTTAAAGAATTATTTGAATCAAGTCACAAAACTTCCCTTTTTTATCCCTGGTATACAATATTTGATATTGAGATTTTTTATGAAATCAATACGTCTCAAAGAGTATTAATAATGAAGCCATACTGTGAATTACTATAAGTGAGTTCTTTGCATGCATTACGCGGGAAACAATCACTCTCTCACAGCCACTAATATCAGCAAACACGGCTCCACAAATGGCTGCTGTTTTTTTCTTTAAGCCTGATGAATGGACCTGCTAATTTTCATTACGCCACGCACATATTCAACAGGTAAAGAAAAATAGAAATCTTAATTGATTATGTCTTACGTCTCCAGGATTGCAGAGATGTTGTTAGAGTGTATCCATATCAATCCTCATATTTTAAAAACACACACAACAGAAGAATCATATTCTATTAAATCACAACAAGCACATTTTATTTTGCGATATTGTGTATTTATGGTTTGCTACCGCCACCTGCTGGTGAACTAGGAAAACAGCAAGACAGAAACTTCTTGAAATGCAAGTTTTTGGGTTTTTTATCCTAGAATACCTTTTTTATTATTAGAAACATAGAATTTGACAGCAGATTATTCGATCCATCTAGTGTGCCTGTTTTACAGTTGTAAGGACATTATTCAGTTTTAAGTCTCATCTTAGATTCAGGATCTATGGACATATGCCTATCCCATACATGTTTATAACCCACACTGTAGTAACCTCTACCAACTCCACTGGGAGACTCTTCCATGTACCACCTTCTCAGTAAAGGTAAAACTTCCTTACATTACATCTAAGGATCTTGCCCTCTAGTTTTAGATTATGACCTCTCGTTCTAACATTTCTCCTCCTTTGAGCATTGTCAACAATTCTAATTTAGCAGAGGTTGATGAAATTTCAATAATTCTTCTTCCTGTGAAAATATTCCAAGATTGCATCTACATTTTTTTTTTAAATCCTGTTTTCTACTCTCATAAAGAGCTGGTTGCTTTGATGAGCCCTGATGCAAGGTACTCATAATTAGACAATGTTCCTCCTCTTGTAAATTGCAAGAGCAACAATAATTGTACATGGATAGTTTATTAAAAACACAGCCATTGGAAATGTATGAATCAAAGACTGAATTTATACATTTCATGTGTTGATGGATGGATCTAACACAGAACAGGATCTGGGTATACAGCCAATGCTTAGACACCAGCTGTCAACCTTCATCCCAGACTGTAGACCCAACTGATGTTCTAATGATGTAACAGAGGGAGAAGAAAATTCTACTTATTTACAAACATACATATATACATACATACATACATACATACATGCTCAGATAAATAAGAATAGATAACAGATCATTTTATACTAAGACTACACCCAGTCTGGCCATCTGGGCAAATACCCGGTGGTCTTGTGGCAGATGGCCCATGCCATTTACCTTTCCTGCCACTCGTGGGGTAAATACAGAGCTTTAATTAGCAGCCACCAGCTGGAAACACATGAAACACAAAAATATATATTTTTTTTTATTTCATCAATTTACATTCAGATGAGAAAAAAAAGTATAGGAAAGTACTGACATCTTAATTATCATTATATTTATATTATGATCATATACAATCCATAACATTGAATGTTTCCTTCATCACTAAGGATAGGATTAATACATTTTGGTAAAATTTAGTTAAGTGGCTAAAAAGTAATAAAGTGATTTCAGAAGAAAGAAAAACATTTTTTTTTTGGATACGCTCAGCTAATTGCACACTATTGTCTTTTTTAAAACAAATTGAACCCTTCTTTATTTTTATTGTAATTATCATCACTGAGCTGATCCAGCAGTCGAATGCAACTTGACCTATTTCAAGGAACACAGCCTCCGACTGCCTAATTGACTGGTCCCCCAATCAGCAGACATTACAAATTATAACGTATTTGTTTTTATCATTGTACCATAATAATAGCCTAACATTAAACTGTCTTTGTTGCTCCCTTTTACAATTCAGTTCATTATACAAAGCAGTCATTAAGTACAAGGTTCTATAATACAATCTTTTATGCAAGAATAAATAGTCAGCGTTCTCATAAAGAGCCGGTTGCTTTGATGAGCCCTGCTAAGACTTACTCGGGGTAGATGCGAGGTAGTAATGACATATGCTTTGGGGTAGGTCATACATGAATGGCAATTATAGCTCAAAAGATGAATAATAATGCAATTACTGGCATCCAACTGTAACCGTTCTGTATGTTGTAGATGCCACGGAAACACCAGGTAGGACACATCTGTAAAAGAAGCAACATGGGTCACAAGCTTTATACTTTAATTAGAAAACAGAATAACTGTAAAAAGGTAAAATATGTCATTAAAACGAACAGGATAAACACGCTGGCCCGTACTTTATATATAAAAACTGGATTATTTTTTTTTAATTTATAGAAGGCATAAAGGGAGGGGCTTATCATAAGCCACGCCCAATCTCGGATAGCCGATTTCAATTCTACCCTTTTTTTAAGCAATCTGTTATCCATGAGTCACCTACAACACTTTTTTAATTTGTCTTTCTTTTTTTTTACATGGATTGGCACCTAGGGTCGGACTGGGGTTGAGTAAGCGACCCCCTTGGCACCACTTTAAGGCCAACGGCTGGATATGTGTGGCTGCACATTACGCTTTTATACCCTTGTATTGTGCGGCTGCACATATCCAAGCAGCAGGACCTGATCTGCGGTAAGTGTGTGGACTCATTAGCCAACAAGCCACTGGGCACTTGCCTGGTGTGCCAGATGGCCAGTCTGGGCCCATGGGTGCCAGTTAAAATGCAAACAAAAATGAACAAGGAAACTGTTTTTTTTTTTAAGAAATACACACCTAATTTACAGTCTGCGCAAGAGAAATCTATAATACCAAGTAAATGACATTATCTAATATCTTTTAAGCTATCGGAGTTCACCCATGCAGGTTCTTCTGTGTATCGTGACAAATGTAACTATCAATTCTTGTTCGAGCCTTGACATAACAAGGCCATTAGGATAAAAACAGACACTAGGATAAAAATCTTACTTTCCAACACAGCTATATTTAAAAAATATATATAATACACATTTTTTATGTACTATAAACACATTTGTATTTCTATTCATTTTTATTTTCTTAATACGACTCAATACTTAACTTGATAACATTGTCTTCAAGTTAAATATATATTCTTTGATATAGCTATGACTCATGTTGTTAAACGTCTCTGATAGATGAACTTTGTAGCTTAAAACTGGCCCAATAAGACATTACACATTTTTTTTTCTTTAAACAAGCTACACCTAAAGAGAAATGTTGGTTTGATGAAAAGTATATATTTTTAAAAATATATATATATTGTGCTGTTTTTTTTAAAAAACAGTTCTGGTGTTTATATGATATAATGTTTTCAGGCAGCTGCATATCAGCCATTTGTACGAGTTCTCGCTCTGTTATCTGAGCCCCGATCTACTAAACAAACTCCTTATCATACTGCTTTGTGGTAATCAATAGAAAGGCTCGGTTGTAATAACCCAGCTCAGACTAATCTATGGGGGAAAGGACCATTGCCATAAAGCATCAGCTTAGTGTGGTGTTTGAGCAGGGAAAGCCATCCAAAATATCACATGACCAACAACAATGGCGGCCTCCAGGTCTGAAGCTAAAGGGAAGAGTATTGGAACAAAATGAGATAAAACCAATACTGACCTGGATTACTGTATACAGCACTGGGGTTTATAATCAAAGAGAAAAATATTTTTTCCATAGGACTTCCCGTTTCAGAACTATTTTCCTCAAAAAAGTAATCTTATAAAAAAAAGTGGTCTTGTCAACTCATCAGCCAATGCGACTATTCCATTGGCTGCTATGTCGACAAGACCACCTTTCCAGCTTTGTACCAGAATCGCCCTTTATATACAATCACCGCTGCCTCGTTAACATGAATTTGACTATAAAGCATATTTATATGTGTTGTCTATCTTCATTTGACGACAATAATGTGTTACATTATTAGTTCTATTATTTTCTAGATTGCCAGTTACAACCCTATTACTTTCATGACCACATAAACATATTTTTTTCAAAAATACATAAAAAACAATAAACTGACCAAATTTAATACAATAAACACGGTAATGCTGAAAAATATTGTTATTCTGTACTATAGCAATACTGCCAACCGATAATTCACTTAAGTATAAATGAAAGAGCTTGTAGAGCTTTGATTGTTTACTATAAAGTTTTGAGAAGGATATAATATGTGTCTATAAACACCGTCCCTTGGTGCACGATTAACAAGTTCAGAAAACAAATTATGCTAAAATAAGTCAGATTCTATATTTTATAAAACATATTGAGCCGAAGCCAAAACACTAGTGACTAAAATGTTTTTAGATTCCAATAGATTTAATTTTTGTACTGCAACAGTCTACAACATAAGCAGGTTTGATATTTATATATATTTTTTTAAAAAAAATACCTTTTTTTTTTCCTTCTAGAAATTCATAAAAACAAAAAATATTCTATTTCTCCCGTTCGGTGCCAATGATGGTTCTTTTAAGGAGAGACAGTAGCCATCATGCGCGCTTTAATGTATATGATAGCAGAGTGGTCCCTTTTAAAGTTTTTAAACACATGGGGGGGATTCTGCAGATATGACCCGTTTGACCCTTTGGCCACCCCCCAGGTGACAGACTCACCTCCAGTCAGCTTCAGCGCTGGCTCTGGAGATGTGGAAGCAACATCCCCATTAAAATGTACGGAAAGTGCTCTGGATTTCTTTCCGACCACTAATTGGCTACTCCAAGCAGCCAATCAGTAGCAATAATAATTGGACCATAGTGGAGGAGAGCTGCTGCAGCAGCAGGGCTGTATTCTACGTCAGGTAAGTTCTTTAATTTTTTTTTTAATGCATATTAAAGTAATCGCAGAGGGTTAAGGTTACTCACATAGAATTTGAATATGGATTCTTCTATAGTGCGGGTGTCAGGGATATTAAACTCTCCCTTTAAGCAATAATTGTTCTTGGATGTGCTGAGCCTGCCAAGTGGCAAACCGTCTCTGGAAATTGATTTTAAGCATTGACACATATGTTTACATGCTGCTGGGAAGCGCGTACCCATCTTTTTAAAGATGTGTAATTCTGTTTCCCGTTTTCTGTGGAATTAACATGAATCGAAGTTAAAAAGCCATAATGAACCGTGTGCTGATAAATGTGCATTTTAACCTGACATTGAGCTGATACGGTAGGATTGTGTTTGTTTTTTTATTATTAATCGGTATTCAATGTACCATGGAATTTAGTGACGGGGAACAAAAAGTGTTACCCTCCTTGTGTTTGTTTCTCTTCTACCTACGAGGTTACCTGGACACCCCCCCCCGCCGCCGTCTTTGTAGGTTACGTTGTGATTACCATAGAGGTGAAATAATTGAAAGCATTTCATGATGAAGTGTTCCATTAATCTACAGAGCAGACACAGAAAACGCAGGCTTGTGTTATAAGCTGCATGCTCCCGGAACTGGATTACTGCCAAGCGTTCCTTACACCATTATTGTCGACTTCCATAAATGAAAAAGATTTAATTTAAGAGGTTATTTTTCTGTTGCCTAAAAATAATAAAAGATTCTATTCTACCAAACACCACATGTTCTAAAAAAATTACTATTGGAAGCCCAATCAATGAAGGCATTTTTAGATTTTCCTTCTTCTTTCATATCCCTACGTCAAAATTCACACTTTTCAAAATTGCCAACGAGCGACCCTTGTTTAGGGGCTGCGCAGGATGACCGGATTATAGAAAAATATATACTAAAGGAATATGGGACTAAAGGACTATATTGATGCCCTAGGTAGGGTTAAGATTGTTAGGTTTGAGTACTAGTTAGAAGTATCTCTTTTAGCTTTAACAAATATTTATTATTTATTATCTCCTAGAACAAGGAAGACTTTGTTAGAAGTTAAGATGTATAGAAAAACCTTTTAGGTCACCAATTCTGCCCCCCTTTCCTCCATTAATCTCGCCTTTTCTGTGTATATCAAAGTGATCTACAGCTATACACGCCACCAAAAACTGCATATAAACAGCAGAAAACATATTTATTAATTCAATTACATAGATAACATTAATTATTCTTATTCTAAATGCCATACAGAGTAACAGAATAGTCATCAATAGGTCAGAAAGTCTTGGGTAATATCCTGCCCCTTGGTGACACCCCCTTAACCAAAATTGGCCCTCTGAAAATTTGAGAGGTATGACATGATGTACTTCAGATCTAAAAGCCATGGGTGGATTACTTAGGGGCAATTATTACAAAATCGGACCCCTGATTAATCTCGCCTTCTCTTTTCCTCTAATCAGATAAGTTTAATTAAAAGTATCTAGCTGAGATCAGAGAGGGTAAACACACATTGATTTATGAATGCTCGGTGTTAAATGAATTAATTCAAAGTTCAGATATTTGTTGACCTTAAGCAAAGCGATACCGTCTGATAAATACTCCGAAATAATGTGCAGGAAATAAATCTATCACAAGTCATTGAATAAGGGTATAGAGTTTTACAGTTTTGAAAGAAAATGTGAGAAACATTTTATGAACATGAAAATATATTGAAAGGGGAGAAAATGTGTTTCTCCCTCTCCTCCTGATCTGTCTATGCTGATCACACTATGATCAGCAAGCAGGGCTCCATAGCCCTGCATTGCTGATCGCAATATGTGTGATCAGCCAGCAGGGGGAACAATCAGAGAACCGGTGCATTTCTGGCTTCTACCAACAGGGGAGACGATAGACAGCCTGATCTCCTGTGTGGCGGCAGGGAGAAGTCCCTTCTGTTGAAACAAAGTCAGGATGTACAGAAATGCCCTAGTGGGCATCTTGGCACTGCTTTTAAGGACTTACCGATATGTCCTAAGGGGTGCCAATGGGTTAACAAAGTAACCCAAATAGGAACGGATTGCAACTGATACATTTTTCCCAGTGTATGAATCAGGGCCAATATATCCCATATATTTTATTTCCATTGTAATCTACACCAGGGTCGTTATTCAATTACTCGTGATGGATTTATCTCCAGCGTTGAATCTAGCCCAATAACTCAAACACTTTATGTATTAATAATGTATTATTTTGGCAACATATGTTCACACAATTTTTTAAACAGGAAAAGACACGCCGGTGACTGTGTCATGATATATTAAAACGTTTGAGTATGACTTATAATTTTGAAGAAATTGAAATGTCACCCTGGGTCGGAGTGGCAATGTATTAGATGAGCGAGTGAAATATACTTTATGCTCGGAACAAGTGCTCCACAACCTTTAGGAATTAAAGTCTAGAAATATCGTGCAACCAAGAAAAAAAGATGAAGTTCTCATTCAAGAAATCATTTAAAAACCTGAAGACCTGTAAACACATATGAAAATTGAATTCTGAGCGGGGATTCTTGATATAAAGAGATAAATCTAATAAAAGTTTTATCCAGACTGAACCGAGAAATCAAAAGGAAGCCCTTTATTGCCATCAATAGTGAAGCATCGGCAAAATGCAGGCAACAAGGCTGAAATTTCATATTGACCTTGTTTCTATAGAAACCGTCTGCTCGTGTCAACAAGTTGGGGATTAAGACCAAAGGAATGAAACGGTCTTTTATTTGCATGGGAAAACAACTTTGCAAAGGTTTTCACACGAAACCTGTATTTCACAGCAAAATTCTAAATGTAGAACACAGGAAAGTCAATACGTAAACATTACCATTTCTGTGTCTTCTCAATCGGTATGCAGGAATTAAAAACAGAGATCTTAAGCAATGACATTGATACATTGAAGGTGATGCAAAAAAGTACCATAAATGCATGCTAATCACATAAACCGAGTTAGCAAAATAGCTCAAATACTGAGACCGGGGACGACGAGGTGTCCCTGGCACTTTTAAGACCAACTGCTGCCAAAAGATGTAAGTGTGGCTGCACGTTCTGGATTTTTATGCTCACGCAGCATATCCAGCAGTCGGCCGCACACTGCTGGACCCGTGTCCCACTCAACAGGTAGAAACAAAGAAACATACAATTTAACGCCCCATTTGGCCCGACTAGTCTTCCTGTTTCTCCTGCTGTAAACACTTAGACCGTAATCAGTCGTTGGTCTCATCTTTGACTAAGGAGCCATATGCCGATCCCGTGCATGTTTAAATGCCCTCACTGTATTATTCTCTGCTGGGGGGGATGTTCCTCTTATCGACCACGTAAAACTTATATTACATTTAAGCTTCTGACCCTCTGGAAGGTATCACAACAAGCGTCCACATTTTCAAAAGCTGCTGGAAACATTCTATACATTATTGTTTCTTGAAGAACGTTCTTGGCATGACAAGGGAGAAGCTTGGACATAACATGGGTGGGTGAAGCCCATGATGTCACACAGCAACCATGAGATGGGAGCTTGTTGCATTGTGTTCCTCGGTTTGGGACACCTGACCACTGTTGTCCCAGAAAATATTATTAACTTGGCATTTATCTCTATGGCCTTTTTTTATGCGAGACTGTACATTTCTAAAGCTACGCGGTTGGGGCAGCTTTTATTAAATTGATGCTTTTTTCAATGTTCCATAATTGCTTCACATATTTTACTTTCGCCATTTTTGTCTGTTGCTTGCGGACAAAAGTTATCCAACAAAACTCAGTTTTAAATACCATTGACTATAATGCTACAATGTATCATTTTGTTATCCGCTGTCTCCGGGGTTTTTTTATAATATTATTTATTACATTGTAGGAATTTATTGTTGAGAGATCCGACGATAAAGCCCTAAAGAAGTAATACGAAATAGAAAACTTCCATAATACACAAAGGTCATACTTCTAGAAAAGGAACTCTTACCGATATATTTCATTTACAAATAGACATTTTTTGCTACGCCCCCCCCCAAAAAGGATTTCAATGGAAAACTTCCAAAACACCCCTTATTGCCTTAATAATTTTTATTCTTTCAAAACTGAAGAAAAATAAATTCATGATCATAAACATCTACTTTCAATAAAACGTGCAACAAAAGATCAGATTTACTACCAATAGTTGTGGGTGGTTTTACGACTTGTACATTGCAGACAAACTAGAATTAAAAACATTTGCCAGAAATACTGCTTTCCCTAGGTACTTGTTATTTATTTTCTGAATCATCAAGAAAAGCTCATTGGAATTCTTCAAGATACCAAAAGGCTTTCCATTTTTACTGCATTCCGCTGTCAGCGTTCAATAATCTACAACATATTCCCAAGAATTGAATAGCAGATTCATGGTGATTATTCTGCAGTATCCCACAGCGGAGGCAAAGCTGCAAGCTTTATCAGATTTATAGCTGGTAATTAATATCTCCCTACTGAGTACTCCCCTGGCTGGGGAGTGTTTGTGGCTGGGAATCTAAGATCCCGTCTTGGGAGGATAAAGTTGAGCTACAATCAACACTTCCGCTTTAATTGATAAAGAAGTTCTCCAGCGAAATTGCCAGCAACTGTTCTAGTTTTCTTGATTGTTAAGCGTAACGTTTTCAAGAACACGGGTAGAGAATAAGATAACTGCGGATGGGTTCTGACGATTTCGTGGACCTTTTTGTAGCTACAAAGTGTTGAATATCGGCAAAGATCTTCTAATAAGAGAAATCTACCAAAAAATAATAAAATAATAAAAGAAAAAAATAACAAAAAAATTAAAAAATAAATAAATATATATATATATAAATATAAATTCAGAATTATATAAATATATATATATATATTTATATATTTCTAAATAAATAAAAAAAATATATATATATATTTCTAAATTTATATTTATATATATATATATATATATAAAATAATTATTATAATTAAATCTGAGCATTTTTTAATGTCATTTGCTGCAAATCCTATTATATATATTTTATTTCAATTATTATATGGCCAGCCGTTATTTCGCGTCGTTTGGCCGTTCCGTTTTGTAGGTCAATAAAAGCAAAAAAAAAGCTTAGAACTGACGACATTCACCGGGGCTGATCCGGCTTCCAAAATCCGTTATCTCTTAATTACCTTTAATTACCTAAAAATAGAGCAGCCCTGTAAAAGAGCATAATGTATCCCCTAAAGCCTTTCTAACGAAACAAAACGCAGATTAAACCGTCCAAATATAAGAAATATGTAGAAATGAGTTGCCCGCCGCCGCCATGTTTTCCGCCTCGCGGTACCCTACGGCATTCTCTCCTTTTCTTAATACTCCCGAGGAACCCATGCAGGATCGGAGTTTGAGTTATTCTTCTGCCCGAGCGGCCCGAGCGAGTTCTGCTGCTCAAATGCTTAAGGTTGGCACGAATAATCATTGACTTGGCAGCGTAGGAAACGGGTGTTAATTGGGATGTACTCACCAACAGTTTGTAAACGAGCCGGACCGGCATAAACATATACCGTGCAAAGTTTAACCCTTTCCTTAGCTGAGATGTGTTTTTTCTTTTTGTTGTGTGAAATATGTCCCTTTCCTCTGCTAATAAAGCAATGTTTGTCGCACCTCTGGATAGAAGGAGACTAAGGGGTGTCAATATGTACGGCTCGAAATAAAGAAGAGAGAGAGAGGATGGGTGGATAGTAGATAAATGGAACAGCCTCCCATCAGAAGTGGTAGTGGCTAATACAGTGCATGGGATAGAAATATGGCGACTGATTAAGGTTTGATTCTTTACAACAGACTACCCGGGGTGAATGGGTCTGATCTGCCGTCACATTTTATGTTTCTTTGGGGTTTTTTTGTTGTTTTCATATAATAAATATGACTCTTGTATATCAATCTAGCAAATCTGGGTAAAAATCTTCACTTTCAATAATTGTACTTTGAATAGCCTAACACCCATGACAGGTATTTTACAAATAATAATTCTATATTTTCTTATTTACTATATTTTACGTGCCCCCTTTTTGCATTTAAATCACAGCAAACGTTTGACCTTAACGACCCAATCCCCCCTTTAGAGAAAAAAAAAAACCACTTCGGGGGCAAAAAAAATGAAAATGTCTGTCCCTGTGTTTAAAATGGGAATCCCCTTCTATCTGGTTTTCTTATTCCGTCTCCTGCCGCGTCCTAATATTTAATTAAATGTACTTTGAAAGTGGTTTCACTTTTGCAGCCTTTAAAAAAAAATAAAGGAAGATAGTTCTTTTTTTATTAACCTTCGTTTAATAATGCACTTTTTTTCCCTTTAGAAATCTCCTTTCCCGCTGATTCATTATGTGTCGGTAAGCAGAGCGTGACATGTTAAAAGCCATCTTGATAGTATTTGATATTCAGTACTAACAACTTATGGAGTCATAGGAGATTTTTAAGGGGGGGCAGGGGGGAGCAATCTGCATATTGGATGTGCCAAGACAGTAGGTAATTTGCATTAAGCATCCAGAAATTCTCTGCTTGCAATCTGTCAGCCTTCACTAGATTTTCATTTTTATAACCTTCATAACATAACGGCGATCGTAAGCAGCTAACAGCAAACAACTGCAATGCAATCAGCGCCGTACACAGACGTAACCTTGAACGGCGGGCACCGGGGCGAGCCGCGATGTACCCGGTGTCCGTACCTGGCCGAGGATTATCTTTTTACCGCGGTTCACATCATTTGTTCTTTCATTCAGCCTTTTTTTTTTTTTGCGGTTTCCTGTTCAGGAGAAACACTTAAAAATGAGTTAAAGGAACAATTGTGTTAATATTTTTTTTTTATTATTATTTTGTGACGCCCAACAGTCCCGTATTTCGCAGGACAGACATTATTTTTGGTATAAGCCCCTGGCCGGCGCAGGGAGCCAAAGAAAAGCCCCCCCACCTGCAGGGAATCGGGATGCCTAGGGGGTGGAGCTTGGCGGTAGAGCGTCAATCAAACTGGCAGCGCTACTTTGCATATGCACAATTCTGCACATCCACACATTCCCAGGTGTCCCACTCATCGGGTAAGGCCATGTTTGGTCACACCTTTTGCCCGCCCACTTCAGGGACTGAAACTGCCCACTTCTGGGGATAACTCCACCCCTCCCACCCCTTGCCACACCCCCAACACTGGTGTCCTGATTCAGACACTTGAAGAGTTGGGGGTTATGTTATTGGATACATCCTACCCCTTCCTATAGCAAAAAAATGGCATTTCATGGGGCTTTACCGTCAATGACCCGTCAAAAATCCACAAATATTATAATATTAAATATAATAATAATAATGAATTGTTTATATATTACAAAGAAGAAAGAGTTCTCTCGGTATTCGTTTTCTAACCTGCCTGCAGACAAATGATCATTCTTACTAAAATAAGCCTGTCTGTCGTTGGGAAAATCTTCGGTAAGCTGGTGAGCTTTAAGGCACCATAAAGAGGCGTTAGAAAGGGATTTCACCGCAGCGACCTCGAGAGATCATCGTTTCAGCCACGTTCGAGTCACAAAATCCCCAAATCATAAACACGGATTTTATTTCCATTGACTTTTATGTTTCTATAAGCAATCATTTTATAACATGCAAAGTGTAAACATGTGTAAACCTGTGCTAGTGAAAGTGCTAGAAAATGTATAAAAAAGAGATTTTTCCCCCGCGATCCCCTGTCAGATGCCCAAAGAAGAATGCATTTGATTGGTGGGCTGTGGTTAGAGGCGTGGCCAGGGGGGGGCTTAATCAAGACTTCCTATATGCAACCTCGCGACCGACTGAAACTACTTATATAATTAGGATATTTAGAAGAACAACGATTTATTTTGTTAACATAAATTAGTAAACTCTTTTTGCGCTGTTTATATGCAGATTATTATTATTTCTTTTTTTATATTGCGCCAACAATTTCCGCAGCTTTTCTTACAGTCCGTACATTCAACACTAGAACTGACGGACTAAGACGAACGGGTGGAACAGCAATATTATATTTTATGTAGAGCCTTCAGTTTCGGTTCAGGTGTAACCCAAAGTTTAGTGAATAAAATCCTTTCATCCTAACCTGTATGCCTTATATGGTTATAAATGGAAGAAAATAAATGGCCAAAATTCTGAGCAGCTCCAAGGTAATCGTCTCCCCTTCTTGCTGCCCCAAGGCCAGATCTGTCAACTTAGGTTTCTCTATAAAGCATCCCCTTCAGACTACTTCGCTATTCTATTATGGATTATATAATAATCCAAAATGTCTGAATAAACATTAGACGAGGAAGATGTATTCATAATGTGGGAGACCGAGCCCCGAATATTGGATCTGACAGCCGCTCAGAAAGATGGCACTTAAATTACGACGAATTGACTTTTGGGGGACTTGTGTTTGGAATTAACCATTTCTGTGATATTTAGAATGTATTATTTTCTGTATTAGTGGTAAAGTACTTTCCAACATAAATTTCATTTAATACAATTTACAAAGTATTTCATGCTTTAGGTTCTTTCTTGAAAGAATTCACATATGTACCGGAAAAAGCATCATCAAACTTTAAAAAAAAGGAACTGGCCCACTACTGTATCATAAAAAAAGACCCCTGTTATTACATGTTGTGCGGTATGTGGGGGACGCTGCTGCAAAAAATATTTTAACCCCGTCCCCTCAACCCGAGATATTCATAATAATAGCTTTTCATAGAACTGTATGTTTGTAAGCAAACGTTGGCGCTAGGAACTAGCATTTTCCGCTACAGCAATACTGGTAGAGTCCAGGAAGTAGTCTCCAACTTCCTGTTTGGGCTAACAGTAGGATTCTACTGTGATCTTCACTGATGGATTATGGGAAACAGGTGAAGAATTTGCGTGAAATACTCTGACTAAGAAGGACAGAATAAAATCGTAATAGTGTAACGTTAAATAAAGATAACAATATCACAAATGATGGATTTCAGAGCTGAATTTGTTTAGGATTTTCTCTTGGATGTGATAATTAACCCCACTTGTGCCAGAGGGATGAGCAAAACATTGCATTGCAATATGTATCTACATAATTTCCAAGTGCACGAGCTGACATTGAAAAATAACAATAACTATCCTATAAATTATCTATTGCATGATTCATTAACCCTATGTTCTCAGGTGAATAATGGCTTGCCTCGTCGCTCTGATATAGATTGCTTTCAAGTATCAGGAGGGTTTTATCCGTAATTATTTGTGAACATTATGAAAAATCACAACATTTTACCGTAATTAACATTTTGTTCCGTGACTTTTTGTTGGTTTTTTTGCTTCCGTAATTTAGGAATTAAACGCAGTTATTTATTAAATGTATATAGTGATTCATTCTTCAGCGATCGAGGGGTTCCATAGGAAACGAGCGTATCTACCGGCACAGAAAAGGTTAAACTAATGCTTAAGTGGAAGGTTTGTTGCTTTATGATAGAAAGTCTATTGATGGCAGAGTGAAAAGAATCAGTACATTAGGTACTGCTGTACAATATCAGCCTTCCATTCCCCACGCTTTGCTAGAGCGGACAGGGAACATTATGCACATCTCCACTGAACTTGGATCATCAAGCTTTTAAATAAATACTGTTTATGCCACTAGTTATTTAACTTTGCGAGGACTGGAGGGGTTAGCAATGCATTGCAAAGCAATGTGTTATTCAGCACTCTGATATTCAACTAGTTAACCCTGTTGGGCCAGGAGATAACGGCTCGGCATTTTCCAGCATCAACTCACATCATTCTCACATCATGAGGTTAAACTCACATCATTCTCAGCCACCAAACACATAAATTATTTGTCCTGTAACGCCCCAGCATTCTGTGCCTCGTTGTTGCACTATGGGCTGCCCAATTATTAGGATGTGTAACACAATTAACATGCACGTGACCTTTCTCCCATAGGACTGGTGTGTGTTCATACTCGGGAACTTCTCAGGCTACCCCCGTTTTGGTGGAGTGACTCTGGTTATGGGCGGGGCTAGCCCCGAACAACCTTTGGTGGGTGGGGATTGGAAGGTAAATGGGTTGGGATTGGGTGTGACCAATCGTCACTCCTCGAGGAAAAAAAAAATCTGATCTGGAGACTCTGGGCATCACCCGAAGACTCCAGGTCAAACCCAGATACTTCTCAAATATGGGTATTTTAGCACATTACCAAAGTCTGACTCCCCATGTAGTTACACCCACTTCCTTAAATCTTTTTTGGAATGATAATGTTAAAGCCTTGCCCATTTGATGCCAATGCTACCCCTTTTTGGCAAAACATTGACCCTTTATTATTATCGACTCTAGATTATTAATTATTGGTAAACAGGGGAATACTTGGGTGGCATGATTTCATCTTTCTTCAAAGTTAAGTAACACTCCATAAATATCTATTTCCAAAGTTTTCAGTCCATCATATGTATTCTGTAAGGCAATCATAAGTGAAACAACATATCGTTCAGAAATTGATACAGCCGTGTTGGTCAACGAGACGTTGAAGTCTTTAGTCGAAGTTGATACCTTTTATTGAGCCATGAAAAAAAAAAGAGGTAGTCGAAGTTTTTAAGACTTCAGAGATGTCTTCTTCAGATGATTCCACGGGAAGAAGAGTCCTCCAAGGTCCCAAAAGCTCATTATCGGTCTACTAAAAGGTATCAACGACTAAAGACCCCAACGCTGAGAAAGGTAACCGCCAAAAATGTGATGAAGAGAAACCACTTTCGTAGTGGATTAGCTTAACAATTAAAAATAAAGAAAACTTGGTGTGTTTTTGACTTGTGGCCTCCGCTGTTCTTTCCACAGTTCATGGTATTAAGTGGACATGCAGCAATGGGAACAGCAGTGGAGGGTTTTCAGTGGAGCACCTTGTTCAGCAGATACTCGACAGTCATCAGACCAAACCGCAGCCTCGGACGCACAACTGTCTCTGCACTGGCAACTTAGGTAACTATAGAGATTAAACGCAGGGTTGGCAGACATTGTTTTTTAGTTGTGGCACGTGGCCTAAGGTGCTGGAATGGTGACAATTGTGCGGATTTAAAAAAAATAAAAAATTCCCCACCCAGTACTTTGTCTCAATGGTCTGGGATGCAGCTGGGAAAATGGTGTACTTTCCACAAAAATAATAATAATAATAATAATAGTCATACCTGGGAACTTTCTAAAGGAGCCGACCCTGAGACCCTGAAATATTAACCCTTTAATAGCGCATCATGGATATTCAGTGTAGTGGCTCGCCAAATGTGTTACCCAACTTTTTTTTATGGAAAACCTTGTTATTACATAAAGACACACTTAATTCAGTCACCTACATTCAAGCAGGGATATCAACCATAACATACTGGGAGCAAAAGCACCAACTGGGAGTCTTATATATGATCACAGCAGTGCAGAGTAGGAAGGAGTCAGGTGTAGACTGTGTGACCCTGAGAATCTGCCCCATCACCCCAAGATTGGGGCAAAAAACCCTGAGAGTTCCCAGGTATGCCAATTACACACATAAATACACTGCTTTTCAGCAAAGAAAAGTTCATTGAGAAATCTTTACGTTGTCATTATTTGTGCACAAGAAAAAAGTAATAAATATAAGTCTGCGTTCCCTCTAAGGTGTGTGAGCATGAATTCAAAGAGTTAAAAGATCATTTTGTTTTGCAGCAACAATTTGGTATTGGTCCCATCTTGTTGGTTTCTTTCTAGGATCCCTGGTTAACTATGACAAAGTACAATATTCACCTTAGAGAGAACATTGCATTTAGCTGTTTGAATGCCACCAGTGTTTGCACTTTAAAGTTACCTTGATGTATAATATATATATATATATATATATATATATATATATATATATATATAGTACTGTGTGTTTTATAGATATATGTCTATCCAGGGTGTAATAGTCATAAACTTAACTGTTTCATTGCCGCAAGAGGTTTGCAATAGACTAGAAGGAATTTATTCACTAAAACTGGAGTTTGCAGGAGACTTGCCAAGTATGCCTATGTCCATGAGAGATAATGTAACTAATATAGTCAATGAGGATTATTTTTTATTTGCTAAAACATTATGAGCTTCTGTGTTGTGGAGGACATGATGTTACTGGGAAACACATGAATGCAATGTTATTAATTCTAAAAACAAAGTATTTCAGATGATCATAACTGGCCATCTGGGACACTGGGCTCCACTGGCACACAGCTGGAAATGCCTGGCTGCACGCTCCACGAGCATAAAAACATGAAGTAGCCGCTGGCCTTAAAGTGCCAGTGCCACCCAATCATTGCCAATTGGGCCCTGGTCACTAGTGGTACATACACTGTGTACAAGCAACAGGGGACTTTTTAAAGAAAATATTTATACTTTATATTGTGTACAAAAAAATGTAACCATTCATTTGTAACAGGAGTTTGTATGAATGTTCCATTGACCTGACTACATTCGTAAACTTCTTAAATTTCCAAGACATGTTGGTCATACCTGGGCAGTCTCAAGGATTGACCTTGAGTTTCAGGGTTTTTGCCCCAATTTCAGGATCTCGGGGGGGATGGGGCAGATTCTCAGGGCCCCAGTTTGGAGCTGACTCCTTCCTATTCTCCCAGCTGTGATCATATATAAGACTCCCAATTGGTTCATCTGTTACTGGTATGTTATGGTTTATATCCCTGTTTTAATGTAGGTGACTCAATGAAGTCTATCTTTAAATAATGGCAAGTAAAGGTTTCCATGAGGACCTGGATCGGAGCCAACTTGTTAACACATTTGGCGAGTCACTGCACAGAATCTTTATGATGGGCTATTAAAGAGTTAATATTTAATGAGTCTCAGGGTCAGCTCACTTTGAAAGTTCCCAGGTATGAAAAAGGGGAGTGAGGTAATGCAAACAGATGGGCACATTTCGTAGTAGTAGCTACTTGAAGCAGTGGTTAGGGGTAAGTAGTTGCAGGATGTAGAATTGCTCTATTAATAAAATAAACAAAGGGGAAGGACGTGCTTTTATATCATTAGTCCTTTTTAATGGTTTCATCGCTGGAGTACAAAGGCTCTGTAAGAAGACGATGCTGACATTTTATGAAACTTTGGAGTGCCCTCTAGTGGTTTTATTAACTAAGTGCAGCTCGAGTTCAAGCACCGGGTTTTAGTCTTTGTGTTACTTTTATTATCCAACAGACATACTCTTTGAGAGTGTTCTCTTGAGTGTTTGGAAGGTGGGGTAAAGGTTTATGCTACTTATTAAGTCATAATCATTTGGCACCATTCATGTTAACCCTTTGAGTACCGGAATCACATGCAACATGTTTTCTGCTTAGGGTTTCTCATCACCCATGATTTTTTTTTAATTTCCAAGTTGCTGGTGCTGCCCCCTGCTGTATTAGAGATGTATAACTGAATAATTGGTTTATACATCTCGCAAACTGCAGGGTTAGGACTTTATCTGTGCAGGTCTGCAATAGGTAAAAAAAAAAACACGTGTCCTGGAAGCACAGCTGATATGCTTACTCTATTTCCTACGACACGAAATATATTTTCACAACGATGCTCATAAAGTCATTCCATGTAAATCTGGCATTTGATGGATGATTTTTATATTTTGGTTATTTCATTATTTTAATTTGGCTGCTCATACTCGGGTATAGACCTTACCAGTGTAGGATTTGGAGTCGCACGTTAATGTCCAAAATAAATATCTCTGGTTCTGCAGAATCTTAGCTTGAGAGCCGGGCCCTCGTTACCTAAAATGTCTCGGGCCACCTTCGTCTGTCAGCTCTAGTTTTGTCAGACCCTTTTGAATGTATGGACTGTAAGAAGTGCTGTTTACTTATTACTATATAATATCTATCGTTAAGTTGTAAATGGAAACACTAATCTTTTCTCACAGTAAAATAGGCATTTATTACCCATTATAAGGCAAATTAATACATCTTCTCTGATGTTATCCGATGTGAATCAACACTACTTTTAGAGTTGAAGAAGTGGACTCTCAGGGTGATCCTAGGGTTACTAATGTCTAGGTTACAAATAGAGACCTTTTTTTTCCATTTTTTTGTTCTACTGGTGTTTATTCCATAGCAGGTTTAAAAGTCTAAATAACATTTCTCATAAAATATTCACAAGCGTTATAGTGTGCAGGTATAAATGTGTAAATATACATATTTAATGTATTTTTTGTATGATATGCATAAACAGTTTATGAAGTATAAACAAAAATATGAACAAAATGCAGAGGCTGTACAACGTTGGTCACCGGCAAATTAATGGAATGAAATGATGTTTATAAACAATGCAAACCGACGACTGCTGGAAATTTGCAGAAACGGTAGACTGTAATTGAAAACAGGGCTTTGGTCAACATCAACCACTTTTGTATTTGACTTAATTATAACATAGCTCAGGGAACTGTTTAAACAATTGAGTTTTATTATACATCTTGTATGATGCACGGCAAGAAAGGGATCAGAGTATTTATTAAAGCACCTGAAGGTACAACAACTTTCTTGACACTAGTAATTGTATCCATTAGCTACGACAATTAAGTCTCTTTCCTTTTGGGTCATTATAGAATAATTAAGGCCCCCAATCTCTGTTTCTGGAACGAAAAAGTAAATCAATTAGCTGAAGAAGTACGAAATATTCCTAGGCTATCCTTCACAGAATAAAAAGCAATACTCATGACAATGTTTTGTTCAAACAAGACCACCAGGAAGAATATATTTTTGGAGCTGTACAGGGGTTTTGAACAAGTAGAATCCGTTATGGGTATGAGTCTGATAAAAGGTATTATTTTAAAGAAATGTTGTCAAACAGAACACAGCCGTGACCTCCTTTTATGACCTTTCTTTCAATTTTGTTGTGCTAATGTGGGGTATGTAGATAACCTTTCTGTGTTTTCAACAATAGAACAAAGCTGTGTTAAGACGGCTGAGATTCTTTTTGTCTGATACTTCTTCAATATGTTTTGAAATCACATTCTAGGATACCCACAATACATGTTTAGTCAAGGTAATGGTATGATTAGCATTTCTGGACGTGTCTTTTAATGTATTTTTTCTGTTGATCATTTATAGGTGCAGGTAGCAGTGTGCACCATAAATGTAACAGTGCCAAACATCGCATCATCTCACCAAAGGTCGAGCCAAGGACGGGCAGCTACAGCGCTCACTCAGAAGTACAAAACAATGATGTTTCTGAAGGCAAGAATGAGCACAGTCATGGCAAGTCAAGCCGGGAAAAAAGAAATGGAAAAATGGCAAAACCAGTGCTGCTACATCAAAACAGTACTGAGGTTTCTTCTACGAACCAAGTGGAAGTTCCTGATACCACCCAGAGCTCTCCTGTGTCAATCAGCAGTGGTCTAAATAGCGATCCAGACATGGCTGACAGCCCTGCCGTTACTGGTGTTTCTAGCATGGCTGTCGCATCTGTCATGGGGAGCCTCTCCCAAAGTGCCACTGTGTTCATGTCTGATGTTACCAATGAGGCAGTATACACAATGTCACCTAACGCCGGTCCCAACCAACATCTTTTATCCTCAGATACAACTACCCAGGGACTTGTACTGGCTGTAAGTTCAGATGGTCACAAGTTTGCCTTCCCAACAACAGGAAACTCAGATAGCTTATCGATGTTGTCTGCCAATGTCTCGGAAGAGCTTGTGCTTTCAACCACCCTCGATAGCAGTAGGAAGATACCTGAAACCACTATGAATTTTGACCCAGACTGTTTCCTCAACAACCCCAAGCAAGGACAAACCTATGGGGGAAGTGGTCTTAAAGAAGACAATATTAGCAGTAACTTGAGAAGATCATCTAGTACAGATCGTAGTTTTGGATTTAATGCAGCATTGGTAAAAGAGATAAAAACAGAAGACACAACCTTTGAGCAACAGCTGTCAAAAGAAAGTTATCCATCCACCTCATCAAACACATTGACCCTCACTCCTGGTTCTAGTTTACTTCCATCTGGAGGGGGTCTCAGCCCAAGCACTACTCTGGAACAGATGGACTTTAGCGCTATCGATTCGAACAAGGATTATTCAGCCGGCTATAATCAATCGGTACAGAGCCCCCATGTGCATCAGACACCTTCCCCGAGCTTCTTTCTACAAGATGCCAGCAAACCTATTCCTCTAGAGCAAAACTCCCACAACAATCTGAATGACTCAAACAACACTTATGTCAACACGCTGGGAATTCCTAATGTTAAAACAGAAGGATCTTCCCAACCAACAAATAACTGCAACGGTACAATGGACCAAGGTAGGATAGAATCAACATCTTCTCTTCAGCTGATGCAATTCCAAGCAAATTTCCAGGCAATGGCTACTGAAGAAGTTCCTATGGAAACATCCCAGCAGGCAGAAGGAAACGACAACTTACTTAAGCCTGGAGATCTCCAAGCCTGTAACGCAGAACACTATATGCAACCTGAAAATGGTGCAGGAATGAGGAATGGTACCCTCCCCATACTCCAGGGAAATATGGTACAAGGCCTCTACCCTGTTGCTCATCAGGCCCTAAGTAACTCTTCCAACATGGAGCTGAACCTAGATCATTTTGATATCTCCTTCAGCAACCAGTTTTCTGACCTAATAAATGATTTCATATCAGTAGAAGGTGGAAGTAATACAATTTATGGACATCAGCTGGTGGCGGGAGACAATAATGTCATGCCTCAGGCAGAAGATGCTAGTAGACCCCCATATACTCAGGCAGAAATGTGCATACCATGCTGTAGCCCACAACAAGCAAGTATGCAGCTCAGCAATTCTGAAACGGGGGCAACTACCATGGCTTACATGCATGTGGCGGAAGTTGTATCAGCAGCAGCGCAAACCACTCTGGGAATGCTGCAACAGAGCGGACGTTTGTTCATGGTGACGGATTACTCCCCGGAATGGTCGTATCCCGAGGTAAGTGTCTACTTCTTATTTGTTAAGTTGTACATCCAACCTTTAGAATATAGTTTTTCTGCATTAAAAAAAAATTTCAACATGTCAGAAATACTTTCTGATCCACTGAATTCCTCCTAACTTCAAACCTACTGCAGGTACCTTTGCTATTCATCTTATGGAAACTGCATATTGCCGAGGAGTATTTCTGGATCCATCTCTTTCACTGCTCTCGTTAAGGAAGTAAATTCTTTCTTTGAGAGATTAATTAAATCCACCCGTTTCTCACTCACTCCAAAACACTTATTTACATGCTGAAGATTTTCCATCTAGACTCCCATAACTCGTTGCGCAGTGGTCTTCCTGCTTTACATATCTCTCCTCTACAATTCATTCTTAACTCAAATGCCAAAATACTCTTTCGTACCATACCTCCCTCTTCACACACACTTGAGTGGATTTTTTGAGGTTTTTTTTATATATCTATTTTTATATGCTATTATACATTATTTTTTAGATTTTTGATTTTTAAGCCCTTTCAGGACTTTTTCCAGACCTGCATAGAAAAATATTTGACACATTACATTCATTGATCTAGTAGATATCAGCCTAAAAGAGCAGACGTTTTGTGTAATATGGCATCTGTCAAAAATAATTGTGGACTTTTAATGAATACAAGAAGGCAAATATATCTCTCGGGAGGCAGAATGATTTTTGTCAAATCGATTTCCAGAAATAATCTGATTATTTACAACAACCTATCAGTGCCTGCGTTTGTGTCATATAAATAATTTTATATGTAAAATAGGAAAAATAAATGACTCTACTAGGGTTATTAAGATTACTTAATTTTTTTTTCTATTTGTGTAGAAATGGCTTTAAATTAATGTTTTTCATAACAAAATATTAGTGCCAAATGCTTATAATACAAGATTCCCTTTTTACAACCCCTTAAGGCTGTGCATTTGTACAAAATACCAATGAACTTTTATATCATATGCTATTATTTGACATTTAAGTCACACATGATCATGCATATAATAATTATATTGTGGATGTGAAAGAAAATAAGTTGCAGTTATACCAGCTTCCATTGGGTGGCAATGTGGTCCACAAATGGACAACAGATGGCGCCAATAACATTAGAAAGTTTACATAAGAACATGGGTTATAGGCTTAAAAAGGTATAAAAACATGCTAATAAAAATGTAAAGTAAATATTTTATGAAAATGCATCATTTTATAAACAGATTAAGTAAACGTATTACAAAAAAATTAAACAAGCAGCACATTGTGCATGTAGCGACATTGAAGTATTTTAGGAAATATAGTCCTTTTAGTCATGCAGGGAGCATTATTCATGGAATTGTGTATCAGAGCTGTGGAACAAGTATCACATAATCTAAATTAATTTACTATATTTGCATTCTGGAATTATTTGTATTCAAAATTTCTTTAACATTAAGGGACCGTTTTATCTCATTGGCTGAATAGGTTCAGTCGCACACTATGTGAGCAAAAAACGAAATGTGCAGCCCGGCATATCCAACCTGCAGCCTGGCATATCCAACCTGCATTTACATTAATAGGCAGACGCCAGTCTTGTAGTGCCAGGGCTGTCTGGCGTCGCTAGTCTGGCCCTGTACTTTATATTTATTTAGAAAATGTTTAACCAGACATATCGAGATATATCGTTTTCAAGTATGTCCTGCTCACTTTAGTTAGTGGTCACTGTTGCATGGGTTTATTAAGCGTACTTAACAGTAAAATGTTTAATTTAGGAACTGATCTACCAAAAGGCACTACAACATACGAGCCACTGGGTGTCACTGTTAACCAAAGGATAAACAACAACCTACATTTAATTTGAAAGGACTGTTTAAAAATGTATCAATGTAAGATCTGAAAAAAGTAACTGTGCCTCAATTTAGTGAACAATTTTTTTTTTTTTTAAATATTAATTTTTATTTGGATTTTAACAACAAGTAGGAAATACATATATATATGTAATAGACAAAACAAAGATAATTTTGCAATTGAATAAACAGAACAAGACAAAAACATAAACAAAGACAGACACAAAAAAATCGATCATAAAATGTATAAGATATATGTATTACATTTTCTGAGATGAAATAAGGAGGGAGGAAGCCCCAAAATCACTCTTATTCAAGCTTCTAAAATATTTAGTAATTTTTCCCATTTTTTTATTTTTATAAGGTTAAATCCATTTAATTTAGTTATACCCAATTCCATTTTACAGTGATAGATTGTAGTTGATTTAATCTCTTCCCAATTAGGCAGATTTAGTGAACAATTTAAAAGAGTATCTTCAGAAGGCTTAACTTATGTTTTTCAACTTTTATTATGTAAACATGTAATTGTGTAAAAGCATTTTTTTTTTCAAAATTCTAATATCATATGAGCTAGTCTGCATTTGGAATCCCCATCTAAGTGGATGACTTTGTCGTTCCTTTTCCTGTTTCAGCCAATAAGAAATCAGGGGATTGTAGGATGTCAGAACAAGCCCTTACCTATTAGATTTGGACAAGTGAAATTGTGTCTTGTATTGTCATCAAATAGCACAAGGGTTCAGCACATACCCAGCAAGTACTATTTAAAAAGCCCCTATCTAAGGCATAAATATTGGAGATCCCATCACACTACATGGCAATATATTGCTTAGCCTGGCACTGTCACCCATGTTTGGTGAGTCGTGTTTTCATGGCTAGATTGCTTGCCAATGAGCTGAATCAGTGGGACTGCACTGCATATTAACCCAAATAAGACTCTCAAGGAATTTAAAGCTTCCCCTGGACACCATTAATGAGGCTGCTGCGTGCCAGGAGGGGCTCCTCAATCCTAAGGCTTGGTCAGAACATGTAAAAATGCGCAGCAAAAAAAATATATAGAAAGTGGAGCGCACAACTGAAAGAGCATAAAAGACATTCGGATTCCTGGATTGCTTCTAATATAATCATGACCAATATGTACACAAAACAGAGAAAGAAATCAGTGCATACCCAGCTAGTACTATGCAAAAAGTACTAGCTATTTGGGGATTCGCGCTATATGGCCATACATTGCTTCGCCCACCAATACGTCAAACATGCGTTTTGCTGACAGGTCTGCCCTTTCAGCAACACCTGGTGAAAAACGAATTTTGTTAGATTTGTTTGTATTTTTTCAAAGACCGAAACACATTCTAACAGCATGTGACAGTGGGCAGCAGGTCTTAAAATGTACGTAATAATGCTTAGGCTGATTTTCAGTCAATATCTTATTGGATAATTCATTAACTGCATGCGGACAGGTTTCTAGGTATTTACATCCCGCGCTGTAATTACAGGCATGTTGTGATAAACACTCTTTAAAAGGAGATCCTTAGGACACATGATGAGTCATTAAACGCAGTCATTGTCTGCATGCGGCATGGACGGATCACAAGGAAATCAAGCAGCAGGAACTGTTGGTGTCTCAGTATGTTAAATACTGTCACTTAATCCATATTTTATAATGAAAGCACAGCAAAGAGCAGCCAGCCTAAGAAGAAGGTTACAAAATAGAACACAAGGGAGAGGTAGAACTTTTTTCCATTCTCTGTCCACAAAGAAGCCCAGAATCTTAAAGGAGTGAAACTTGATGGCACTCCAGATTTGATGACCTTCAATGATGGACCAGTCTAATGATAAATGGATTATGGGTTAGGTACACTAGGAAATAAGGGTTCCTGTTCCTGTTAGGTTCTAGTTATGGACCACTTGGGAAGGTTAGAATGTCTTTCTAAAGTGACTTAACTAGGTTGGAGTAGGAGGTCTATGTTTGCCCATCTCTGACAACAGTGAGAAGGTATTACTTTCCACTCAAGCTCTCCAGGGAAAACCTTCTTTCGACATCGGAGCTTCCGTCGACAAATACGTCGTGAAACGTTGCATGCACCGTGATGTCATAGCCGGAAACTGCCAGCTTCACACCACCCTCATGAAAAGTCCCATGAATTCACTTTTTGAATATAATTTGCCAACTTTACCTGACCTACACATTGTCTGTGCATTAAGAGACATTTCCTAGTGCTGGGAGATGATGTCATATGCCAGCACTTCCTCCCACAGAGCAGACCTCTCATCCTACGCAATCATGGAACACAGAGCTTATCTAAACTGTATGTTTAGTGATTATAGGCTATTTAAGGGTAATAGATGTGTATTTATTTTAAACCCACATAGCTGGAATTCTCTGCTAATATTTTGTGCTTGCCAAATGTATAGTTCAAAAAATGCTATCTGCTATCTGGTTTGGCAATGTGTAGGACACAACACAGACACACATACCTCACAATGTAAAATGTGTAAACTTTATGTTAATGAAGTATGCGCAAGCTGCAGATCAAATGTTATAGGGGGGGACTATGTGAATAACAGAAATGTAAAAAATCACTCTGCCGGCCAACTTATGGAAAACTGTAATTCTGCTTCCTTGCAAGTCGTGACTGGTTCTAGATAATGTTTATCTTTATAGCAGACGGTAGTCGCCTTTCACTCTCTGTGGGACAGTCAGTTCCTCCGATCACTCAGCAGTGCAGCTCACGGGTAATCTTTGTGAATGTTTTGCTGAATGATTGTTATGTAACAATATTAAATCATAGGTCTTTGTATTGCACTTACTTCAAAAGAGAAACACTATTATTCAATAAAGAACCATCACCGGGAGAAACACATAATTTCGACTGCAAAAAATATTTATATTTTGACATTTTTATAAAATACTTTTTGAAATAATATTTTCCTTTCGGATTTATTATGCTTAAAATATTGCAGAGTATAAATCTGCTCCCCCCCTTTCTGACCAAGTTGCTCTATTTGTTACTTTTTAAATTGTTGTTATTACATAACTAGTATAAAACAGATGCGTGCCCAAAATGCCCTTATATTACAAATATAATGCTAGTTTAATGATTTTGTAATGATATCTGATCATAAACACAGAGCCCACCGGTTGATGGCTTTGAAATAATGTGTATGAACACTGTCTATACATTTTGGGGTGAATGTGCACTGGCGCACCGTTGCAGGTCAGTCACTAGGTGGCGCTGTCACACCACTTGACACAAAAAATCTGTAAAATGTGTATATTTGGACCTCAGATAAAAACATACAGGTTTCATGATATGAATGAATGTTCATAAATAATTAATTTTAAAAAATAACATATATTCCTTAAAAATAAACAAGTTACAATTACAAGAGTATTTTGGATTTAAAAGTATTTGTAACCAATTTGCTCCCTTATAAGATGGTGGTTCTTGCAATACTTTTAAGGGAAGGGTGGGAAGGGTGGGAGGGGATACAAGACAGAAAAACTCTGAAGCCATATATCTCCAAAGCTATTATACAAACTTGCAAACAAAACCACAAGCTACAGATTAAAACAAATGCAATGATGCTACTAAATGTGAACCTGCTTAAACTATGGTGGTGACATAGTTGTGTTTTGCTGCAATTGAGAAGAATGCTTGTAGATGGCCACTGATGGCTCTAGATGATGGCACATTTGAGTGGGGGTATTTAAGTGGGGCCATCAGCTTGTAGCTGTATTTTGATGAGTGATAAGACTACACGTGAGCTGCCCTACTTCTATTATTCATATCTGTTCCATAGAATTCTTAAGAGATAATTCTATTAAGCCAAACGCAGCTGCTTAAGCTGTTATCAGACTAAATCCCTTGGACTTAATGGGGTGTTTTATATTGTAAAAGACTGAATAAGCATTTTAGCAGGGAAAGAGGTGTCCTTAAAATACCTTACTGAAGTCCGCCTGTGAATGCAATCAAGAATGCCATATTCATTATTACTGACCCAACAGGTAGAGATGGGTGAGCTGGCTGTATCGAGGCATAGACCGACTCCAGCCCAGCTCCCTACACCAAGGGATAAACTGCACCAGACTCCCTTTAGATACCTGCAAATGGACAGCGGAAGAAGAGATTGTAGCTGGTTTTGCTCAAACTCCTTCCCTCCTGATGATCTTGGCGGCAGACTGGGCCAAGCCCATACCAATACCATGCCAGTACGCCAAGCCCCACACACAAGGGTCATTATACCCTACACCTCCAAACACATCACGTGGAGCTCATTCACGCTATCACCACGCTATAGAGTTTCAACTAAACTCATCTTGTTTGTTACAATACCCGACAAATTCTGTTTGGTTTGATCAGAATCATGGCCTAGATATCCCAATTTGCAGATTAAAACTCTTGCAATTCTTAAAAAGGTATCTGCAGTACGTCTCATAAATTCTACTTGAAAGAATAACTTAGATGCTGCTAAACTCTCCTCTGCTCTCCTGTTACAAAGTTCTAAAATATTACAAAAATTAGTTGTAAGACGGTTTATCACTTCTGTGGAGCTCTTATTCGATTACAAATCCCAGAACCATAAGCCAGCCTGAAGTAGTTTTAGTAACTGCCTACCTTCTGTAACTTTTAGTTCACTGGCGTAACAAAGAAACTCCAATGTATTGTCTCTACTTATAACACCCTGGTGCGTTGCCTTGTTAACTTGTTTTCTTAACATTCCTATTAACTGTTTATTCTGATTGAGGCTCCGGAGCCCTTTGCGTCGATGCGTGTTATTCGTGTGTGCATAAAGTTCACATCATTACTCTCATTGTCTTTTCAGGGAGGCGTTAAGGTCTTAATTACGGGGCCATGGCAGGAAGCCAGCAGTAACTATAGCTGTCTGTTTGATCAGATATCAGTGCCTGCATCTTTAATACAGCCGGGTGTTCTGCGCTGCTACTGTCCAGGTAAGAAAAACTGGTAATTATGCTCATTAGAGGTTTAATAACTCATATATTTGAACAATTTCCATACCAAAGGATCGTGTTATAAAGAAGAGGTTGTTGCAGGCTCTTCATGTATATTAGAGTATATATTTCATGATTATGAAAAGCACAAGGATCCAGCTTGTTAGTATATGTAATAAAAATATAGGGCCAACACAAACTTCAAATAATTGGAACACATATAAATGTATGTGCGTCAAAAATAGGCAGAGTCACTTAGATGCAAACAAAGGTGAAACATTTAATACGAACAAAAATAGAAGAAGAATATAAAAAGTAGATAACAAAAACAATACAAAACAAGTCTTACAAAACCTTGGAAAGGAATTTAGTTGATGGCATCTGTCCTATGCATTCCTGAGGATGGAGGCAGGGAGTGTTGGGACGTGAAGAGGCCGTGGATGGCAAGTACATCTCCCCTCTACCTCTCTTCCCATGCCTCTCCATGTCTTACAAATGCCTAGCTTATATGTGGTTTGGATAATGATGTCAGTCTATTGGTCTTCACCTAATTGGGTAAACATGCTCACTAAGATCTTTACACGTTGAAACCCTATTTTAGGTGGTCACTATACGCATACTGTAATGCCCTTTTAGAGTTACAACTATACCCTGCATTAGCAAGTTACTATCCTATCTATAGAATGCCTGTTCAGCAAATCCTTCATTCCATATTTAAGGTCAAGGAAACCCTGAAGCCTATCAATGAAACATATTAATATATCTTAATGATCATTTATTTATGAACAATGATTACATATCTTTGACTATTGCCTATACCAATAATTATATATGGTCCTTTCAGATTACTAGGGTTAGAAGAGATGTTAAATGTATTAGAATCTTTTACAGTATAACATCAAAAGACCAGATTTGTAGCTGAATGCATATTGTATAATAAGCTACATAGAGAGGTATAAGTCGTGAAGCACCATCTGGGTCAGTGGGACGTAACTGAAAGAGGTGCTAATCTCAAAATTCTTCAATATGTCCACCTGTAAGAAAAAATAATGCACACATATGCCAAATACAAACATATTTGTTGCAAATTCCTAAAAGTCTCTTATGCATCCTGGATATTCTAGGAGGAGGACACAAAGTACAATATATCACTTTATCCTCTATTCACATAGACATATGTCGGCTGCTTTTTTTTTCTGTTGATGGAAACACTTCATGATAAGAGGCTTTCTTGCCTTTGTATCTAAACTGACAATGGTATCCCACCACGGATCTAATACACTTACGGAGAGGAAAAAAGTTTAAAAGAAAACTCTGCATTATGAATTCAGAGCAGGACTGTTTTCAGACATGCCCATATTGATGGATTTTTCAGATTTACCAAGTCTTACCTATTGTCTAGAGTCAGACAGAACCGATGCCTCTATTGGCTTGGCTGACTAGATACATGGTCTAGATACAAACAAAATACATAGTTTCCAACATTACTAATGCTTATTAGAATTAACATATAACCAGCGAGATACGGTGTAGATGAGCCGACACACACAACCAGGACCTCCTCAAATGACCACAACTCCAGCACCAGCCATTATTCTCTCGAGTAATGCTTATGTTAACACCAAAATTATATCAGGAACGCTGACCTGCAAGCATGGCCAGTGCTAGGTGCCATGCAGCAGGTGACACCACTGCCAGATGCCCACATGGAGCCAGTTTGGAGACAGTTCATCTTCCTAACCAGGTCTGCTCCATGCGGGCACCTGGCTCTGGACCCCTCTGATGCTCGGTGCCCATAGCAATTACCTAGCTTGCCTATATGGGGGGGGGGGGTCAGCCTTGCAAACAAGGCATAAATGCCAATCACTGGTAGAACCCAACTGGAACAGAAGCCAGACATTTTCATTACAACCTTTCACTTTTTACCCCCAATATTTCTTTATAAATCTGCAACGACTTTCGTGGTCAGACATGTGTCAGCTATGTGGGCATCTAATTTTTCTTTTACAAACGCCATATTAGGAAACAAAAACTTACTTTTTTGCTACTTTAGCTTTCTTTCTATTTTGTTAAACTCCCAGCAGGTATATTTGATTTATGGAAGAATAAAAAAGTTGGTGCTTGAAAGCCTGCGAATAAGGATACGCTCTAGACAGTACAGCCCTCGCTATTATCCAAACAGTTAATGGGACAATGGTCCGGTTCCATAAATCACAGCTTTTTTTTTTTTTTTGGACTGATAATGGATTTTGTTTGAGGTTTTGTGTATAGATCAGCAGAGCTAATTAACCATGTAAAAGTGACATTACAGCTTAAACCACATGGAAACTCAAGCCCAACTGCTGCTCAATAAATACTAGAGAGATTAATTAATGTGGGTGTAGAAAGCGGAAAACAACCTTTATTATATTCTGTTTACATTGATTTTAAAGTGAAATTTTTAAAACTAGCGTATTATTAGTTTGTTATAGAAATTTAAGGAGACTAATATTATATTATATCAGAGTTATACTCCAACCCACAGAAACATTATTTTTAGTACTAGTAGAAAATAATATGAAACCTGGGGGGGGGGGGGATTTAAGTCATTAACTGTCCATACTCTATAAGAGGGCATTTATTAGCAATCAGGATATTGGTTCGGCGCTAATCGGAAATCATTGTGTTCTTTTATTGGCCTTGCTAACATAAAAGAATGTGAGAATCTTTGAAAAGGCATTTAAATTATCAAACAATCATCTCCACGGCAATATATTTCAGCGCAAAAAACCTTTTATTCTAAAAAAAACATTGAAGTTTGTTTAATTTACTATAAGGATAAGACTATACCCTACATTGAAAGTCTATAAGTTTAATGCGTGAAAGTTGTTCATACTGCTGGCTCTACAATCTTCCATAATTATTACATGGTTTGCTAACTATTTTCAACATTCATTCCATTCAATATTTATCTATAAAAATGCAAATTGGTATTAATATATTTGCGTAAACTAATAAACGTGAAAACAGCACTTAGAAATAATAAATGGGGCCATCAATCATGTGTTAAAAGGACTGGAATTACTATTTTTAGGTTAACAACATCCATTATCGATGGTAATTATATGTTTATGATTCCATGGAGACAACAAAGAGTGTGAGTTATCCAATACTCTGGGTTTTCCTACTACTCTCTAAAGGAGGAGGTATATGTCCCAGATTGCCATTAAATTCAGCAAGTGGGGGGGGGATGCTTTTAACTCTTTGGCACTAAAGTGAGGGATGTTTCTCCATCCTCAAACCCAGTTCCTGATTTACTCTAAGGAGCATTATTTTCAAAATGGTTACAATGTTATTGTGTAGAGATGCTGGTCTAGACATCCCCAAAATTACAAGGCTTTCCTTGTTAGAGACACTTCTCTCACCTTGCTTTGCTGTGCTAGATATAACATTTTAATAACTAAATACAACAGAGGAAACAAACAGTGCCCATTTTATTTAATTTGTCTTTTTCTTCCTGTAGCTCATGACACGGGCTTGGTCACACTTCAAGTTGCCGTCAACAACCAGATCATCTCCAACTCTGTTGTCTTTGAGTACAAAGCGAGGGCCCTTCCAACACTGCCATCTTCCCAACACGACTGGCTCTCTTTAGATGGTAAGAGGCTATCTTCAATCTTTACGGCAAACGATAACAACCTTAAAGAGAGTGAACACACCCTTTCCGTTCGTTGGGGTTTTATTCGTTATTGGTTTTGGTTCACCATCTAAGATGAGTTCTTGCATTGGTTTTAAAGAAACGTAAAACAAAAATTCATATGATCAAAGCAATGCTCCAATATTAGGCACATGATAAGACTTTGCTTCAATCGATACAGATGTTGTTCGAATTTTTTTTATAGTTATCTCCTTGAAAGTATCTCGGTGGAGTAACTACCATCCCTTCTTCTCTTTGTTTTTCATTTCATCCCTAGTGCTTTTGATTACAGCGCAGTACAAGTTGTCTGTGTGGTCTCGTTCTATCATTGTAGCAAAACTGTTTGCATTACTGGTTGTGTCTCCTATAGTATAGTCACTTGTACAAAACACCATTAGAAATGGATTTAGATATTGTCTTTAATTATCTAAGGGCTATGCTTACCATGCATCACCACAATTCATCATTATAATTCCAGGATTTACTCATACAAGATTCTTTTTATTTTCAAATGTCATTCCCATGTCTCTGGTTGTATGGCTGGTTTGGGTATAAATATTTCATGTGTCCTCATGTGTCTTCATCTGTTTCATTAATCGACCAATCAGAATTTAGAGTGGTCACATGTCATGGTCTGGCCAAAAATGTCTTTTGATTGCAAATGTCGCCGGATTCCGTCATCTCAGAAAGAAGATGAAATGTTTCAACTTACAGTATAATAATAATAATATAATATATGTGCTAGCTACAGTGTTTGCAGGGCACCTGAGAGCCTCAAGGGTCCGCTACTTGAGGCTATATATATTTACCCCAAAATAGCTTCGTCTATAATATAATATAATAAATGTGTGCTGAAATATATGAGAATCTGATCCGTGAGAGTGGGGTGAGAACCTCAGGATTTTTTGTCAAACTGTCACAGACTTATAGTGTTTCTAGACTTCACGTATTGTTAAAATTCACAGACGTTTCAGAAACAATTAGCAAACATTGTTTCAACCAAAGAACGGAAAAGTATTTATACAATGTGAAATGAATTGTAAACCCGTCAGATCTGTGTATCATAAGTGACACGTTTTGGTCTGTTTCTCTGACATGAGTAAATGGAGAGACCCTTCATATTTATTTTACTGCCTAAACCAGTTGACAAAATTCATATTTCATCTGAGACTCTGAGAATGCCATACATGAAGCGTTAACAGTAGAAGAGAAAAGAAGCTTTTTGTCCTTCGGTGATAGGATTTGGTAGGGCCATGGAGACAGAGGTGATGCTACCATAAAAACAGCTGCTTACAACCCCAATTGAACGAAGATGGAACGAGCCCTTTGCTAAACCGTGGACTTCAAGTCTCACACCCTTCAAAAACTGATATGGTGCCTTCCTTCCCCATGAGTTCATCGTCATCTGAGAGACACCTTCCACCGGCTAGGTTGGTCTGAGTAGGACAGACTAGTTGGGCTGAATGGTTCCTATCCGATGTTAATTTCTATGTTCCTACTGAGCTCCTCCTTGATGGTCCAGGGGCATTTGCCGTTCCTACATCTCCTTTACACACAAGTGGCCCCTACAATTCACACATTTAGATACAGCTACCGCTGTATACACGTTCCTGTTCCGAAAGCTTGCTGATTTTAAACAGTCAAAAAAATAAGTATTCAGGAACACAAATTTGAACATCATCATTTTGGAGGTTTATTACTGGAATTACAGTGGCTTTACATCAAAATGATATAGACGTATCTGATGGGGAAAGGAACAGGCGACTATTGAATTTTATTCTTCTTCCTCTTGTTTTGATCTCCTGGACTAATAGATGTGTCTATGCAGACAGCCGATGATGGATTTTTTGTTATAAATTATTGCTTGCGTATTCTTAGGATGAAATCCGGCATTCTTTTGAGACGCCGTATCCATTCATACACCTTTTGCAAGACGCTGCCTGTTTAAGCCTGTTTCATTTTCTGTATTAAAAATATTAATTGTTGTTGTTTTTTTTTATATATATTGCAGTTCATTGATTGTGGTCGTTGGTAGCGATGTATGAAGAAAAAGCATATGTATTCGAATATCGATAAAGTATTATTTGCGTGGCCAGGTGTGTGATGTGCGGGAAGCTGATATTGTTAGAATTTAGTGTTCTGGAAGTACTGAGTAGATCGGCTGAGCAAACTTCGGCTTTGCTAGGATCAGAGGAGAGCACAGCTGCAATGCAGAGACCCTTTTGGGGGAAAAAAAAGATTATAAAATTATACCAAAGTGCCACACATGACTTGTAAAAGCCGTTTGGCTGGATGTACCTATGTTTGATTGCAGCAACATAAAAACGCTCTATCGTCGGATACGTAGCATTCGCCGTTCTTTGTCCACCGAGCAAGGAGTGCCTTAAAGATAAAAATAGTTTTTTTCAATGAAACAAGACAGCGAGAGAGTTATTAGTGATGGGCTGATGGGGATTTATTTTCTGTAGTGGTCTATTGAGTCAGTGGGCCTTTCATCAAAAGGACAAGTGCTAGGAGCTAATGCAGAACAGTCGGCAGGGACCTTCCATTTGTTACCATGGTGATTTTTCTATACAGAGTGTAATGTGGGCATTGGCTTTGGACAACTAAAATGGGGCCCTACACTAAGGCCGTTTGCAAAAGAGGCAGATGGGGTCTTGGCGGTCCACCCGTTTCAGATGCGCCTGCGTATTCTTGCGTTGGAGGAGGGTTCTTCCCATTGAGTTACCGAGGGGAAGTTAATAGAGTTAATCTCCCACCTGGAGGGCAATTTATCTCCATCACCCCCCCCCCCAGCCGGGAGTCCATTACACCCAACTCCTAAACCCGTGGCACCGTTGATACAGTCTAGTATTACATTCAAGCTCTCCTCCAATTAAAAAAAGATACATTTGCAGTGGATGTAATTTTAATGTGTTTTGTCATTAAAAATTCAAGGCATTATTTAATTACAAAATAGTGTTTTGCAAGCAATCAGTATGAATAAGTCATATTATGCAAACCTTTTTGTATGACACAAGATGTGACCTCAAATACCTTACATATATATATATACATATATATATATATATATATATATATATGTTATTATCTGCTTTCCTGGGGTAGTAACAGGTGTTAAGTGGACACACATGTAGGGAACGAAAAAATAGCAGTCTTTGGTCTTTTTTAAAGAATTGTTTATTAACAATGTCATGAGACATACTTCCCGTTAATCTCGGAACATCTGGGCTTTGTCCCTCTCATTGCCCTAGGTAGGTGTATGCGTTAAAGTACGCTTACTTCATCTGCAGATTAATGTATCGAACATCTCTGTCCTATCTCCGCTCCTGGGAATGTGTCTACACTCATTCATTACCAAATTTAAGTAATCTCTGGCCCATGAAAACAAAAATGTTAGCTAGAGTTTGGTAGAATTGCTTGTCTGTGACAGACCCCATTAAACAATAAAAACGAGGAATATCTTTGTAAATGTTCCCACAGTCTTAAACATTTAGACTAACTTGAACCAGTTATACCGGCAAACCGTGGCTGTTTCACTGGAAGCCACTTATAATTGCACCTCCGGTTTAGACTTAACATCACAAATTCTCATTATGCATTCCGGGGCAGTTATAATTTATTTTATGATGAAATAGTTCCTCGGAGAACCCTTGTTTCGTTGGGTTTCAGTTATGTCAGCCATCGTTACCGGCCAGCTGTTCACGTTTGCCATATTTGCAAGACCAGATATTGCAGCACAAATAGTCCATATGCTTGGGGAACAAAAGGCAACTTTGAGTTATGATATCGACCAAATTTACTGACCTCTTGTATCAGCAAGAAATGTTACACATTGTGAACTGGGTCTTATATGTGGATAAATTCACAATTCTTAATGAACGGTAATCATAAAACGATATTGCACAGTGTTCAACGGAGGGTTAAGGGTGGACAAGTCATGAAAATCCATGGAAGGCCCATTAAATGGACACCAACATTAAAAACAAAATAAGCAATCATTTATTTAAACAAACAAATAAGGTGTAATTGAAAATCAAATTTCAGGCTTAAGTCTCAATAACTGGAGGCTTGCGGATGGAGTGCGTCCCTTAAGGTTTTTTGTATGTTCACCATCCACCCATTTTCAATATGCAATAATTTAATGCAATAAAATCCTTATTGCATGACATCATAATCTATGGTATATGACATCCACCCATCAACCTCAGTTTTTACATGGCTCCTCATACAAGAAGTTGATTATATTATAGCTATAAGTAAGAAAATGTGCATTTTGAGAATTTATTGAGTGTAATTTATTAATCTCTTAGCAGTTGAAAGTGTCGAGACTGAATTGATTTCAACTAACTCGGCTGAAAGACGCTCGCACTTCATGCCTTGCATTTCACAGGATACAAGTTTCTAAAGCTACCTACTTGAATACAGCATACAATTTTATTTATATGACAAATATTTGATAAAATGATAATAGATACATAGATTGATTAATGAAATCATTTTCCGTTTGGGATCTTCGCTTTGTAACAAAATTGAACAAGAAACGTTCTCATCAGCAACCGAACCTATTGAGTAACCTTCTTAATTAGTTTCTCACGAATCGGGGAGCTGATTGTTCTATTTTAAAACTTCTACCACCTGGCACAGAAATTTCTCCTGCCAGAGCGGAGGAGGCATCATTAAAATAGGGGGGGGGGGGGTTAAATATTCCCCAAAAGGACCGGTCAATTGAAAATATGCTTTTCTGCTGATGCGGTAATCTGCTTCTGGGACCAGTCTAAAACTGACCGAGCGAATATCCCCACTTCTGTGAACCGGTCCTTTTCTCTGTTGTTCTGTGGAATGGTAAACTACTTGTAAACATATAAATGTTTCAGGAAGCTATTTACATTTTTAATTTCTTATATCTTAATCAATCGCCATCTTTAACTTTGCAACTTACCTTAATTATTCCTCCTCTCTATCCTCACAGTACTTTCAAACCTTCATCCCCATTCTCCAATAACTCCCCCCCCCAAAAAAAATGTTATTTACATTTTTTTTTGAAACCTTCCGTTTTATGTAAAACTGATGCTTGCTGCTTCATGTTATACATATAGCCACCTGAGACTAAGATTAAGACGCAATGATACACTCCATGGATATGTCATGGTGTAATTCACTAACAGGGAAGCTCCAGCCATCATCAAAAAAAATGGCAGCCAAATGAGAGGCAGAAACTGGACCCTGGAGCAGATAACTACTGTTTTGGTTTATTTACTTATTTATTTTGAATAAAATGAAAAAAAGGGGACAGTGACCCAATATTTTATTTCCTATGAAATACAAGAAAAAGTCAATAGGCATATAATACCCCTTAAGAATTGGCAGGGGTGCCAGCAGTGGAGTAGACTTTCTGTAAATAAGTTTGTTTGTATCTGCATTCTCTGGTGCAGACATGTAGGTGCAGGCTTGCGATCTGGCATTCAGCTGCATAATTCAGCTGCACCGAATAAAAGAACAAGCTAGTAAAACCTCCGCCAGCGCTGACATCTTGTGAGCCGCAGCGAAGAGAGAGAGATAACATTATCCGCCACTCAGCTGCCTGACAGCACAATATTGATTTAAGACCTTTGCATGTCACTCCATAAAAAAGATTAAGATTTTGAAGCAATCATAGATAATGATGTGGGATTTGGAAAGTAGCCTCAACACTTTTTTTTTCCGTAAGTTTTAAAAGGGATAAAGGTGTTTACCCTTTTTGCACAAGATCCAAGAAATATAGCGTTCTAGGTCTCTTTAGAAGGGTTCTAAAACCAGTCTAGAACAGGGGTAGGCAATCTTCGGCTCTCCTGATGTTGTGGACTACATCTCCCATAATCCTTTTACAGTCATAATCCTGGCAAATCATCAAGGGAAATGTAGTTCACAACATCTGGAGAGCCGAAGACTGCCTACCCCTGACCTAGAACGTCTTTAAGGTGACATTTTTCATCCAGATTATTATATCTACTAAGCACAGCTTCTCTTAGAAAAAGCTTTATGCTTTTGCCAAACTGGACCATTGATATCTTTATGATATCCCAGTATATGATTATATCTTTAAATAGTTTTTTGTGCTATTGGCCTATTTTCCTTAAAGTAGAAGAACTTATTAAACCATAAAATGGGTGGAAAAGCGCTTGATCCTGATCTGTTACGATAAGCAAACCAAAGCTCTCACCTCTTTAGATGGTGGAGCTGTGACATTTATCAAATGTCTTCTTTAGCTTGAAGGCCGACATGTACTCCTCTAGTAATTTAACATCACTTTTCATTCATCGTCTGCGGAGTACTTCCCTTTAGAGAAAAAATAATAAGCCAGCATTAGTTCTGAAGGACAAAGCCCACTTCTAAATCTTCAAAAGGCATATTACTGCTAATTCTTTCTTGTAATGTAGTTAATGAAGCGTACATGTACATGCCCCATACAATGGTAATCAAGCAAGGAATTTATCAACATTCGTCATAGGCCGGCTACCATTACAAGCCAATTCTCAAGACAACTGCTGAGTGTTTCTCTGGAAATGACTTTATCGTTTTTATTGGAGCCAAATGAAGGAAATTTGCCATTGGCCTTTGAAATATGACGTTATAATACATCTTTGTTCATGATGTCTTGTTAGTGAAAAATACTTAACATAAACATAGGTATTATACATAACTCAGGAATGGACATGGTGGACATGGTGGAGTGCTGGAGAAGCTTCTCTCCACCAAGTTAGAGTGATCACTAGGATGATGGCCTCATACCATGAGTTGGACCATCCTTAACATCTGTGGAATGTAACCTCAACAATATATGTTAGCTCTTCAGATCAACTGAGAACAACATAGACCAACAACAACTGTGGTTACAAGTTCTAGACAGCCATTGGGTCGATTTCTGTATGAGTCTATAAATCATGGGTAATGAGACCCATAACCTCTGCTTTTTAGGTTGGGAATCTAAAGTGTCATTTGCCGCTACATGTTCTGCACACACACACATGTCCTGTGCAGAGAACAAAAAACTTTCCATGTACATGTTTGTATGTTGCCGAAAGTAAAGAAAGCTAATTTAAAAACCTTCACAATTTTAGCCATCATCACGACATCTTTCAACCTGTCAAAATTCCGCTAAAACAAGATTCAACTAACCTTCTGCCTCATAGCGTGTGCGGACGGCTGTCAGTGTTAAATACCCTGTGTGCTGTAATATGTTACATTGATAGGATGTACATGGACATCACACGGTTCAATATCAGCAGCAATACTTTGTACATTGATCTGTAAAATAACAGCCATCACAGTTTCACCAAAAATATAAAAATGTAATATATGGCTATAATAACACGAGATGTGTTTCAACCTACTGAGAGATAAAAAGAACCCATGCTGAAAAGTGACATCTCTTGACATTTTAACTCCACTCTTAGTGACAACAGTCCATCTGCTGTTTAATTTATTCACAGAGCGTAAAGTTTTAGGCTTTTTCAACCTTTTTGACAGCCGGAAGCGAAGACAAGACAATGGGATTTTATGCCCACCTTCCCTAGATTTCAAATAGTAAAAGTTTTATACCAAACTAGGACAGTTGTTAGATATATTATGTATCGAATATATTTTATTCATTCATTTGTAGGACATTTGACTGTTTATAATCTTCTTATCGCTAAACTATTCAGTTTTGAAGCAGATGGACAGCCGCATGTTCTATTAAACTAGAGATAACTTGAATGGCTGCAAAGACAACATAAACGGTTTATTATAGTTTGGAACTGGGCAGTCAGTACATAATGGAAACAAATGGAAACTAATTAAAATGCTGCAAAGTAATGTTAGCCTTAACATGGTTGACGTGTTCTGGTATGTAGAATATATAGGTCCGAGGATAACCGTTATAGCTTTAGACTGGTAAGCTGTATGTCCTGTAGATGATAGGATTTCTACCCTGGTCATCTCGTAATAGGTGTATGATATTCTAAATTAGAATCCAGAATGGGCCATATGGCACATCGGGCAAATGACCGGTGGACTTCTATCCCACATCCCTCTATATACCCCGGGTCTGGTGCTGTAGTTTGCCACCGCTGGCTGGATATGTCCGTCTGCACACTACATAAGCATAAAAATGTCATATCCAGCCATCGACTGTACTTACGTCATTAGATGGCTGCCTTCTTATCTCGTGTCCGGCTCTGATAACTCCTTCATTTTTTATATCAATATGCCACACGTAGACGTATAAGTTGGATTGCGATGTATGGAGTGGGTTTCTTTCAGTATTATCATTTATCTATATAGTGTCAAGTCACTTTTGGTGACGGGTACAGTTGCAATTTCAGCGACATAATTGCAATATAAATATCCTTATGCATGTTATAGATTTAACTCACATAAAACCTGCATGTCCACTATCTCCATGATCATGACCTACAAGCAACCAGTAATATTCAATGGTCCAAAGTGCAGGCTACTAGATAGACCAGATAGAGCAATTTAACAGATTTAAGATGAGTTTCAGCCTCATATCTTGCCTGTACCATACATTTGTGTCATTGGGTATGCCCATAGACACAAGAGATAAGGAGATTCAGATAATGTTCTATTTTACTATTATATTGTGCCTGAAATATGAAAGGAAAACATTATGAAGATGTTATTTGTCCTATGTCCATCCCCATTGACTTCAATTAAGGAGCTTAGCTAAGGAGAAACGTCTGGTGTCCACGTGACCATTGTGAGACCTGTCATCAAGCTGGCCAGAATAAGCCAATCTATGAAGCTGGAAAACACCCCAAGATATTATTTTTCTCTTAAACTTTCAGACACCAGAAACTAACGCCTCGATGATTTTTGACCCAAAAGAAATATCAGATAGGTAAAAAAAAACATATTACAAAACACACCTCTTGCTCTCAAGACTTAGAACACGTTATTTGATCATTTGTAACAATAAAATCTAATAAGCTAGTCATCTTTGGGTTTTTTTTTACTCAAGATAACAAATGTACACAATAAAGTCTGTCGTCTAATTTGTTTTCTCGGATTCATATTTAGAAAGATTAAGTTCTTTCATTAGATCGTATTTTAAAACATATGAGCTTTTCTCCTTCTTCGCTCATGTTGTTTTGCTGAATAAACTAAATTTACGCTGTATTGACTTAGGTTGTTCAAGAATCATTCAATCTTAGATGTTATGTTATGGATGAGGATGAATTGATGTTTTTTTGGTGTAAATTAATTTCCACTTAAGTCCATTATGGAATATACCTTATATTAAGTATATGAAGGAGTAGTAAATCTCCTTGACAATACCTCCAATGATGGGCTAAGCCAGGGTGAGCAAAACCAGCCCGTGAGCTGTGGTTAAGCTTAATGGTGAAGATTAAAAATAATAAAAAAAGGTTAAAATAATATTAATCTCACAAATTAGTTCAGTGTTTAGGTGCAGTTTATAAATGACATACTTTTAGCTTGGAGTCCAGACAACTTTTATTACGGGGTATGTCACGCTTATTAAAACGGTTGTAACTGAGATGTCTGTACAGACATTGGTCTGTGTCATAAAAAAGTTCTTACTATGTATAGAAAACTCATAGACTGGAATAATGTATTCATAGTCCAAGTGTCATTAAAACTGTACAATTATAGCTCGAGTCGATATTGTGTATCTACATGGACATCTACCATTGGGGGGAAGATGGCGCACCTCCTGCAAATTCCCTGATAATGTAGCCCTATTTTGACTATGCCCCATGCTTTGAACATTTTACCCACTACAAGAAAAAAACCTAGAAGTTACTTATTAAACAAAAACGTCATTTGAGTCATTTGAGGTACCTGGTATAGATTCATTATAATTTCAAGAAAACTTTATGGTCCAAAGACTGGCTTTATGTGTTTCATAGATGTAGGCCACACTAGTAGACCGAGGAGAAATCATTTTAGCCTGAGCAGGGATAGATTAGTATAGGGGTCGATGGAGCTGAAGCTGCAGGCCCATGTCTCTTTACTAGGCCCATCACCTACTTTTTTTTAGAAAGTGTCAATTTGCCTTCTTTTTCAAGAGTTCAGGCAACTTTTTCCACCTACAATTTTCTTCCTGAAGCCTAGAAGCAGACTTCACGTTGACCCCCCCACCTCCATGTTTGCCAATGGGTTACATTTTTGGAATTTGGTTAAAAGAAAGATTCTGCAATGGAACCCAATAATTTCTAGCCACATTCCAGTCTGCTAGCTGTGCTTTTTTCATACGCTTCTTCCCCAAAAGACACGTGTCTACTTTACCTAGAGGAAAATCTGGCCCCGAACGCACAGAAATTGGATCTAATATATTGGGCTTTTTGACATGCTTAAGTAAGTGACTGCAGGGAAAGTTAAATGCATCGATTTGCTATATCTGGCACCGTACAGATAGCGTGGTACTCCTTTTTTCATTTTATCTCTTTCGTACTATACTTATAGCTTAATGGAAAGAAAATCCTCTTGGCGTTCGGAGCGCTGAAACGTCATTACTGCATGAATTTATTATGCGGTGACCAGAATCAATTTATAAATAATGTGAACACCATTCGATGAGAAATAAGAGAACCCTTCTATTACCAGAAAACCTTAAAGCGCGTACACATTTCCCATCCCGGAGGAAGGACTTAATTGTACATTTAATTCAACTTAGAAGAGAAAGGGAAAATCTATTTTCATAATGTATATTTTGGAAGAGTAGCTGAGGGATCAGTTTTGTGATATACAAGGATGACTATGTTTTAGAATAAACTTAGTAGAGGTCCCTCCAGCAACCATTGTTCCCACCAAGAAGCCTAACTGGAAAGGTCAGTGATATCTGTAATTGTGCCCCGGGCTGTACCGGCACTTTAAGGCCAGCGGCCGCCTTATCACTTAAGTGCAGCCAAAGTCTAGACATGCGCACATTCCTTTTTTTATATGTTGCACATGTAGTGCGCAGCTGGGCAGCTGGAGCAGCAGATGGGGTGAGAGTGTGACCGTGTTGGCCAGCGGCCCACCAGACCTTTGACCGGCGTGCTAGATGGCCAGTCCAGGCGCGTGAGATAAAAGTTTTACTTTGTTAACAAGGGATCTCTCGTTTTTGTCTAAAGCTGAGCAATATGAAAGAACAAACGCTACGGCCAGAAAATGGGGACGTCGGAAGGGTCAAACATGCACTCAACACAGCGGCTCGATGACATTTTTAATCCCGGCACAACTTGACACTTAGAACATGTAGTCCTTCATACACAGAGCAGACCTCAATGAAAAGGCGCATAGTTTCTGGTTAAATAGATTAACAATTTCCAAGTGTTCACAGTTCTCAAGAGTAGTAATCAATGGAATAGTCTGAACAAATGGTAAAATGGGTTTATTGTCTACAGAATAAAGTGTGAATTCTGCAAAATGATGGCTCGGACAGTTGGAAACGAGCATACTAAACGAGCCTGCTAAATTCATGCTGATTTGTTTTTTAGCAGTTCCAGTAACGTAACCAAGAGGGATATACATAGAAGTACATTGTAAGCTTTTCTCCTCTCTAAAAAAAACCCAAAATGATCAGTTTTTAGTGCTGCAAAATTTCAATTACATTTTTTTATATATATATATATATTCATTCTTTTTTTAATTTTAAATAACAAAATTTAAGTTTAAAAAATGCAAAATGCGTTGCCATCCCTGCTTATTTAATGCTTAAAATAACCCCCCCATCTTTAAGTGTAATTGATTTATTCAAAATGTTCCATTCACTCATTTGGGAATGGAAAAACTTAAAGGAACACGACCATGAGAAAGATAGCGTTGACCTATTATATCTGTCAGCTTAGGACGGGTCTATATTTAGGCTTCAAAGTATGCTTTACAGATAAGATACCAAAGTAATTCAAAGTTCATTAAGGTAGCCGAATTATGATTTTTTTTACCCCCCTTCAATTAACTCTTTCAGAATCAGAATGGGTTTTAGACCTAAGAGAAGACTGCATCGGTATTATAAACCCAACAGACTCAAGGTCTATTTAGATATTAACGTTCCGACCAGCCGTACACAATTCCTGTCCACATACCTTCCACATGATCTGCCGTGATATTTTTGGACGCGGCTACTTTAAATTTTCTCATTTGTTCCACGCTAACGTATCAGTGTTAATAATGGATGGTAAAAATAGATAGTGAAAGAAGCCACCAGTCAGCAGCACGAAGATGTCCTTTATATAGAAATTGCTCGAGTTTATGAATAACCTGATTTTCGTTACCAAAAAAAAGTGTACCTTGCAAATCTGCGTTTATGTACAAAAAAAAAAAGCGATACTCAATAAATTAATAAACAATATTATATATATATATTTTTTTTTTAATTATTATTATTATTATTTTGAATAAAATGAACAGTGGTTTATTTAGAACTAGAGAAAAGTTTTTAATGGTTGCTCAGAAATTAGAATTTTAAAGATGATGTAATCATTGAGTATAAGAATGTAACGGTTGCCGGTGTGTATCCAGCCGGCGGCCACACATATGTTTTTTGGTGGCTGCTGGCCTTAAAGTGTCAGAGCCGCTTAGTCATTCCCATCCCAGCCTTAACAATGGAGTTTATTCTCTAAAGAGCACGCAGAATTTCTAGCGTGGCAATTTTACGTCACAGACTTCACTATGCGTTATAAAGGGCCATCCTTGGAAAGTTTCTCCTGCAAAAGGGCTAAGCTGGCCCTGCCTAATGTGTAGTTAAAAAGCATGGTAGCACTCAAAAGCTATTAGCGTTATTAATTAAAGTTCTATGGTGTTTTCTGTATAGTTTAACACCTAATGTTGGAGTGAGTTATTTGGTGTATAATAGGTTAACGTCTATAGTGATTATTTATTTAATGTATTTTTGCATAAATAAATAAAGATATATATATTTATATATATAAATTAAGTATAATAATTAACTCTCACTATGCAAATAATCAGGACAATGAGGAATAAGCACAAAACTCCAAGAACGTTTTTAATATTAAACCAATTGTCAACCTTATTCATTTTAATACATTTCAAAAAGGTGCTGTTTTAATTTTTTTCTAACTAAATGCTGAATTAGAAACATAATTCCTCGTCCTTTCCCATTCCCAAACCTTTCTCAGAAATAGTTATTTTATCATGTACATTTTGGCCAGGAACCCTTGTCATGTGACACATACGTAGACACTGATAGGTTGTCGGCATAGAAACCAAAAAAGCTTCCTAAAGTTCCCGTGACGTTGCGTAATTAAGCGTTAAATAAAGAATAAAATGACAGCTGATAAAATAAGATAAAATGCTATGATTTATTTCCTTAGAATGAGATTAATGTTTTGCTAAACATTTTAAATTATTAGCTGCCAATATTTCAACGAATACAAAGTGTCACCGAATATAAATTAGCAATTGGCAATTTAGTGATCAAAATTAGGCTACAGTAAATACATTTAAAGGCTGTATAAGGCATATCGATATATGTTGGATAATAGCGGTTACAATAGCAGCAATGTAAGCAAATTATCAAATATAATTACCAAATGTTATTTAATTCTTTAAAATTGTAACTTCGCTTTTTTTCCTTTCGAAAATCACATGAAAGTTTTCTGGTATATTTTACAACCCAAGTTTTTAAAAGTCGATGGAAACATATACAGATATTTGATGGCAGATCAGCCCCATTCGGCCATCCAGTCTGCAAATTTCTCTTGCTGTAAAGACCAAAACTTTAATCAGTCGTCGGTCTCATCTTACTTTGAGCCGGCATATACCTGTCCTATGCATGTTTAAATTCCCTTACTGTATTAGCCTCTACCACTTCGGATGGGAGGCCGTTCCATTTATCTACCACCATCTCAGTAAAGTAAAACTTCCTTACATTCCATCTAAGCCTCTGACCCTCTAGTTTTAGATGATGGTCTCTTGTTCTAACATTTCTCCTCCTTTGAAATAAACAGTCCCTCCTGTACTTAGTTAAATCCCCGTACTATAAAACCAATACATTGATAGCGTGAAAAATCCATTGAGGCTTGTTTCAAGCTCTATGGAGAATCTTCTTTTCTAACAACGTCCATTGGAAGAACTAGTTGAGGAATACGAGGAAGTAGAGCGTTCTTTTCTTTGTGTTCGGCTAAGCCCTGGTAAGGAGGGCTTTATTCCTCCCTTGCAGTGTGTGGGAGGTGACGGCAAAAGTGTGTCACCCCCTGGCTCCTTTATCCATACAAAGGGGGAGATTAAACCTGCCCCATAGCTTTGGTGCATAGCAAGAAGAATAACCTAGACCGGAGCAACCGGATACAGTCCAGCTGCCTTCCTTTCACCCAAAACCTCCGCAATAGACTTAGTACCCATCTCTGAACTTCCAGATCAATTGCGCTAATGCGCCGCTGCACATCTCACAGCCTCTCTATATGGATGCACGGATTAACCCTTTGTGTGCAACAGGGGCGTTAGCAAAAATCAACCCTCCTTATCAAATGTTTTTTGTCTTTAACAAAAAAAAAATATATTAAAACCAAAGAAAAACAAAACAAAAAAAAATCCATTCATAAGGCAGTGTTGTCTAATCTGATTCCGGAGGCAGTTGTAACCCAACAGGCTGGTGGCAAAAGTCTCTCTTGTTTGTAATCAAGGCTCCTGCACAAGACATTGAATGGCTGTTAATAATTAATCATGGGTTTTAAGTCTGTATAATGTATGCTGCAGTCCTGTGCTTGTCCAACACAAATCATTCCAAATAACAATAATAGTAACAATAATAATAATAATAATAATAATAATAAACAATGTGCACAGGGGAAAAAGAGAGCAGAGGGGCTCAGCCTTGCCATCCCCCTCCTCCCCTCTCCTCCTGCAGATCCCATCAGACCCCCCAATGCCTGTTTCCAGTCTCTGCCTGCTCTGATGTGCTAACAGCACAGCTGCCTGCCTTGATTTGTCATAATGCAGAGAGGAGAAGAGGAAAAAGAGAAGCCTGTGCTGCAGCATTGCAGGTACGGAGGCACAGACAGGACAAAAGAAATCAAGGCTTCACAAGCAAATCCGAAGGCAGGCAGTGCTTGCCCCTCCCCGCAGAGGCAGACAGTTGTCATCTGAGGGCAAGCAGAGAGGTGGAAACAAAGCAGAGGCGTGCACAGATCAGCACTGCTGCATGGACAGCACCGGGGAGCTGCATTCTTCAAAAGTCAGCTGCTTGCCCCGAGTTTCTTGGAGAAAGGGCAAAGGATACAGTAACCAGAAGAAGGAGGGAGTGAGGAGAGAAGAGAGAGAGAGAAGAGAGGGAGAGAGGGGATCTTAGTGAATAGGGGTCCCTCAACAAACCCAACAGGCTCAGTCTACTCTTAAAATAAAGTAGGAGGGTGTTGGAGGTTTGAAACTCTTCTCTCCCCAAGTGTTCAGCCAGTTTGGGCTGGGGAGGAGGGCTGTTTACCTGCAGCACGTGTTTAAGGAAAGGTTTTGGCTGGCACCTACTGCAAGAGAAGTTCATTTCATTTAAGGATAAGGGGGGAGAGCACATAGGCTTAAGTACATGTATGTAACCCCCTCCAAACTTAGTGTGACCTGTGATGACCAGGAATGTTCTTTCTAAAAGTGGACTTTCACTAAGCTGGAGTATCAATGGAGAATAAAGTAGAAGGTAGACTATTTTCTTTCTGGAATCTTGGAGTTTTGATGTTCTTGATGTGTGTCTTGTGATGTGTATTTGTTACTTGGTGTTTTGAAGTGTGTTTCGTGTATGTTTATACACACACGTTATTATATATATATATATATATATATATATATATATATATATATATATATATATATATATATATATATAATATTTAAATACACTCACTTGAAATCTTTGTCCCTTCTTATTGGGGGTCAGTAATTTACCATATGTTCCATTAAAGTTGCCAAAAATAGTTATAGTTGCCTTGATTTTGATGCAACTTACCAACTATTGTGAAAAAGCCTTTAAACCAGTTAACCCTTTGAATGCCAGGGGTCAACTCTGAAATAAGCTTATTATTGGTCTAGCACATACCCCTTTTTATGATTAATTGTGTGTTGGGGGTCAGTGGCAACGTTAACCATTGATGTGCTGTACATCTGGGAGTACTTAAGGAATCCTGAAGCTTTTCTGCACAAAACACTTGATCTGTTTCCGCACTGCAAGGGTGCTTGTGACATTTGACTTAAAACAACTGATAAATCCGCATTTAAAATTAGAAACCTGTATCTATGCATTTACTTTCCCACAGAGGAGTGTTGCAGGGAACTTTTAATAGTTTTAGGATGATCAGAACACTTAACACCATCTTAATTCACAGCTCAAGAAATACAGTTGTTGTTACTTTCTTTGTTTATGTTTTATTTTAACTCTTACACAGCCAGGAGATCTGCAATGCAAACCTCTCTAAGCAGAAACATTTGTGTTATGTTTTTGGACAATGTAACGGTATAAGTGGCCAAAATGACCTAATTAAAAATGAATGTCATTGCAATTTAAACAAAGTGAGCCTAAGCATTCTGTATGGCTTAACCCATTTTACTGATATTCTGTAGAAAACAGAAATTAGGCTTTAGTGAAATAGATTTGCTTTAACTTTTTATTTTCTTTTTAAGTTAAATAATGTATTCCAATTCCAATTTAGACCTGTTTTTTGGCAGGTATCAGAGCTCGGTTAGTCTTTTTAATTGCACTTTTTAATATCTTTGCCAATCTATCTTCAGGACCTATGAAAAACATGTATTTTTTATTTGCAACATTTATCAGTTTTACATGTCTAGTATAACCTTTACAGTGCCGAATGTTTCAGAACAATAGGCTTGAATCCTCTCTGGTACCCGAAGGGTTAAGCGCGTAAGAGTATTTATTTTAAATCACACGTGGTAGGAAGTTGTTGCCAATCTGCAGTGATTTGTAGCTGGAAGCGAAACAAAAGACGACAATATTTTTCAACCCCTGAGTTTACTGCATTGGAGCGCTGGCCTGCGAATGAATGAATGAATGAGTTTAAATACAGGATGTTTTAAGTAGACACATTCCAGTAGATTAGACAGAAAAGGCTCGGATGTGTAGATCTGCTTGAAGCAGGAAACTGTTAATCATTTAGGATTATTAATTTGTGAAATACAAGTTAATCGCTCAGTGCTTCTGGATCTGCCAGATATGTTTTTTCAGTGAGCCCCTTAACCCTTTCAGTGGGGGACAAGCAGTGCATTGGCGGTTCAGAATAAGTAACATATTTATTCTCGCTATAATGGCGTAGGCTACCGTAACCCTTTAAGAGTCATGGATAAAAATGGGAAGGGTACCTTAACCCTTTCATCAAGTTTTAAAATGGGGTTGGGTTGTGTGTGTGTGGGGGGGTAACAAAAAGATCAGTAGGTAAGTTTTAAAAAAATAGTATCTTCTATTACTCTGTGTTTCTGGTTTTCATGGCATGGATTAATTACACATGATTTAGAACACATTAATGGTCCAAACCGCTGTTTTTGTGCAGCTGTACATTCATCGCTAGCTGTGGTGATGTCATGTTTTTCCTCCCCTCCTGTACAATAGCTGGAGATTCAGGATTGCGGTCCTGTTTTTTTTTCCCTGTGTATTGTAGCCAAGCGGTATTGATTGGCTTGCATGAATTTGTGAATGGGCATACAAAAAAATGCAGTAAGCTCACCAAAAGCGATCCGTATTGAATAGACGGAACCTTTTTTTTCAATGGGAATGGTTGACGTCTTCGCCAGTAACAATAACAAAAGAAATGAGAGGATCGTGCGTTAGGGGATCCTACCCCAATAACCTCATTAGTGAAAAATATGGTTTAAAAAGCAGCTCATGCGGTATTTACGCTAAGCAGGCAGTGCATCTCAATGGTGGGTAACGAAAGGATGTTTTTTTCTATTTTAGCTGTAATTATGGGGCTATATAACCTGTTGATTCAAACAGAATTGTTCCTCTATAAAGAACAAGTATTAAAATATCACGCCAGGATAAGTGGGATAGCGTGGTTTGCAGTGGAATGTAGTACATTATGTCTCGTGCAGAAACACGAGAATTTGACGGTTGATAAGACCCACTCGGCCCCATTTGGCACTTTTTCTGCTGTAAAGACTCAAACCATAATCAGTTGTTGGTCTCATCTTCAGGAGCCACATGCCTATCCCATGCATGTTTATATTCTCTTGCTGTATTAACCTCTACCACTTCTGTTTGGAGGCTGTTCCACGTATCTACCACCATCTCAGTAAAGTAAAACTTCCTGACATTCTCCCCCTCTAGTTTTCGATTATGATCACTTGTTTTTACAAGCATACTGGGAATATAAAGCGCAGGAGGCAACAGGTCCAAGGGATGCAGTCCCTAGTCGCAATCAGTGGTAACTATAAATGGATAGTATGTGTCTGCAAGAAATCTCTGTACTCCGCAATGGGCTAAGATGAACAAGTGCCTTTAGATTGTAAGCTCCTTTGAGCAGGATCCTCCTCAGCTGTTGTTTCTGTATGTAATGTTATATACTACTTGTTATGTCCTGTCTACCCATTGTACAGCGCTATGGAATATGACGGCGCTATAAAAAAACAATAAATAATAATCAGTGTCTCTGACATGACTTTTAACGTACATTAAAGCACTCATTTGTTTTGTCTTCTACTAATTGTTCTCATTTAAAGTATGATGTTAAATAATTGGTGTTTTTTTATCAATCAACTGCCAAATAACGAATTATAGTTAATTTATTCAGGTTTTTTTTATCATTAATAGAAATAAATATTTGTGTGTGTTTAAGCATGCAGAGTTCTAGCCCCTTTAGTCACGGTGGGACCATGTGTCACTCTTTTTTTCTGGCAAAGGCATTAAGAGGACCGCGGCTTTCTTGGCATCAAAAGGGTTCATGCGCGACTGCAGCTGCCAAGAACGTAATACAGGGATTGCGTTTGCAGCTTCCACCGTTAAAAAAAAAAAGTGTAATGTTTTAAATATTTTCTATCGTCGGGGTTCATGTTGCTTCTTAAAAATAAATCCTTAAAAATGGTAATGAGATCTCTCGAGAGTGGAGACGCAGGCAATCATAGAAGTTAATGTTATTTTTACATATGGCGATGGGAACGTAAAGCTTTTAACCCATATATGTATGATGTTTTATATTAGATTTGACGAAATCTGATCTGTTCGTCTGACCTCGTTAACTATGCATTATGATTTCTGCAATAACGACTGGGATGCAGATTATTTAAAAATAATCTGCATCCCACGCCTCCCACAATATCTCAGGGGACCCCTTACACCAATGGGGGCCCTAAGAAGCTGTTTGATCCGGTTACATGGTAGCCCACCCAACTGTATGTTTGACACAAGCAGGATCATTGCCATACCTGGGAACATCTGGCTACCCGGAGCCCTCCCTCTTAAAGATGGGGGTGGGCGGATCTATCGATGTCAACGGGCGGGTCATCAGCATCAGTGGGCGGGGCTGATAATGTTGTGGGGTGGGGCTAGCCCCAAACACATTTAACTTGTAAGGGGTAGGAGGGGAAATGGGTGGGGAGTGGCGCATGCCTAAACGGGACCATGAGAAGTGGCGATTCACCCGGAGAGTTCACAGGTATGGGCTTTGCACATTGAGGTATAACACTTTATCTGATGATTGCCAGCTCTTGCGAACATTCATATACCTCCCAAGTGTCCCATAGTCCACGGGACAGTCCCAATTTTGAAGCACTTTCCATGCAGCACCACTGTCCCAATTCAGCAGGCAGTGGAAGCCATGGGCCAGTTAGGGAAATCATCTAATCACCCCTGACTATCCCCGACGGACTATCCCCAACGGACTATCCCCAACGGACTATCCCCAACGGAGCTTTGAACTCAATGGATTGTAGCAGCACAGATATCACACGGCCTCCCCATGATGTAGAGAAGCCGTGCGCCAGGATATGATGTCATATCCCGCCGGTCAGCTTCACTACCTCACAAAGTAGGCTCCGCTGGTACTGTTCCACCTAGAGTCTTGCCCTCAGGTATGGTTTCCTGGTTTGAACACCTGAAACGAGGGTATGCCTTCATACTGCCTCTACTGTGCTTGACATGCACCTCCATTGTACTTAATACCTTTATATACAGCGTATGTATACGTGTGATTTTAATTATATTATTTAATTTACATATTCTGCAGAAATATTTCAGGATGATCCATAGCACAGCGATTAGGAGCTCACAACATATGACGTGCGCTACAACTTTAAATGTTTAGACATTACTGTGACTTTAAATAAAGGAATCCCAAAAGAGCAAAATTCTTTACAATCCTCTCTAAGTACAGGCAAGATTAATTCCAGGATAATTTTAGCTTTCTGTTTTTTTGCTTAAAAATCGGGAATATTTATCGCAAACGTGGCAAAATGTATAGTTGCAATTTTCTTTTACGCAGTAAGCATGTAATTTGTTATTTAATCTCATTGTTAGTTGATGAAGGTGCTCCATGTGTACATAAATTATTACATTTACCCTTCTTCTTCTCTAAATGTAGTTTATAGTAAGATTAATCATCACAATGACATAACCAATATTTCGGTGATGTTGGTTGATAGAAAATGACTATGGTGGATGGTAGAAACCAGTTGGATGGCTTTACGCACATACTAGGATTTTTTGGAAATAGTTCTTTTATTGGGTTAGCTTTAACAATAATGCCATCAGTCACTGGAAGATGTGGGCATCGACCCAGTAAACATTGGGTTTTGAGTGTAGTACCGCTTTCAAATTAATGGGCCAAAGTCACCAAATCTCTAGTTATCATACCCTAATCTCAGGGGTGACTTGCTGTGTACTCAGCGCCATAAGTAGAAGTTCTAGGGGAGTTCATCATTCACCTCTTTTGTAATAACATCATGGAATCTGCTGGTGGGTCCAATTTATGAGAAGTGTAAATGTCAACTTGGTCCAAGTCTACCACGAGTTAAGATACTCGCTGAAGCGGTTGAAATACTAGTAGTGTTAACTGGAACTCTTTGGGATCGGACAATATAATTGAGGCCAGAGGGTTTCCACCATAAAAAATGGTGAGTTGGTCCTATATGTGGCTATGCTTGAGACAACTTATATGGGCAGACTATATGGGCCCAATGTTTCTTATTTGGTTTCAAATTCTGTTTCTATGTAACTTGGCTATTTAGTAGACGCAAAAGTAAGTTCTAAAACCATTGTGAATGGGCATGTTGTGAAATGGACCTGTGGTTTGGAGTGATCCCTCAGACGGGTGTATCATGTGCCATATCCAGAGCCTTCGTTCGCGTGTACGGTGTGAATGTCCGTTCGAGCTTGAAGGGTGGCTGGCAGTTTACAAACATGGCAGGAGGAATGAAACCTCCAAGATAAACTGGCATTCTATGTTCCAAACGACTTCCCAATGAAGTCAGCACTCAAAGGAGCCCAACAATCACATTTATATTATCTTTATAGTTCTCTTGCTCACTTTTATTCCATGGATCAACTAAACAAATTATTTTGATTGAAAACCACTTTGACCATCATAAAAAATGATGTAACGGTTCCTTTAAGGCTGTGTTTTAAGCACATCTGATTAGACAGGACCGTGATGGCACGTTCGTTTGACTTGCGTTCCTCTGCTATCGATCTCCATTGATATGTTTCCATTTAATTTGTTTCATTGTTGACAGTGTCTATAATGTAAATCCAATGCGAAGTCGTGTATTCCCACCATATCCAACATGTTTCCATCCTACTGCCAAACCCCCTGCCTTCCCTACTTCCCAGAAACAAAAGAATGTTTGAGAAGAATCTTAGGACTTTCTTTTAATTCTCATGACACATTACCGAGCTTCGGGTTTTGCTTTTTGTCAATCAGATGCTCTTTAATCTTAAGTGCTTTCCGATGAGTTACGCAGCGATCAATCGATTTCTTACTAAAGCCTATATTCTGCGTTTTAAAGGGAATATCAGACAAGATTCCTGGACATTAGAAAAAGTGTTCGGCAGCGAGCGAAAGCCTTTCTGCCTAATTGTCTACAATTAGCCGAGGCTTACTGTTAGACAAAGAGATAAAGGCTGATGTCATTATTTCTTTCTTCCAACTGCTAATAATTGGGTCACGTGATCCATTGTGTGGATATACTCAGATCGAGCCACTAGCTGCTAACAAAATTGCTATATCTGCCCGCTACTTCCTCTGTTATTATTCCTCCCCTGATTAACTGATCCAGCACTACTAACAGCTCAATAAAAATGCAGTTTACTGTCAATTTAGCGCCTGACTGGTTTTTAAGACGGCTTCTAAGAAATGCATGAGAGATTGGAATCTCACGCTGTAACAGTTTTAATGTGATTATTCTCACATATTTTGCCATTACGTCTTGTCTCTCGGTGTTAGATCAGGATTAGAATGCCGACGAATCGTACGGGGAGTTAGAAGACGCAAAGTCTCGTTCTGTGTTTGTACAAAGATGACGTTTCTTCAATAACGCTTGATTTACAATTATAATATATTCTCTTAATATCTGAATCGCTACATTCTTAATGCATATTACCCCATATGTCGCTTATAAACACATCAGGGGGGGGGGATAACATACAATAAGAGCAAATGGTAGGAATCTGTTCCAACTGTTTGGGAGATTTGGGCAGGACTTACCCCACAGAGGGACACTTGGTAGGTATCAGTTCTTTGATGGGTCCATCAACATCTACAGACGTTATGTCTCCATGGGATAGGCATATCGCTATTTTATTGAGGTTTCCCAATGTTCTTTGTCTTTGTTAAAATGTCTGGGATCCAATGTCACTTTTACTTTACTGGGATGGTGGTAGATACGTGGAACCATCTCCCAACAGAAGTGGTAGAGACTTATACAGTGAAGACCAACGAGTGAGTCTGATCTCCCGTCACATTCTATGTTTCTTGAATATAAATATTTATTTAATTAACTTCATAAAGCTTATCTTGTCCGTTGCATATTATTAGCATGACTGTCATAACATTGTTTTTTAATTATTGATCACTTTTTGGCACAAGCAACATTTGGGGCAACATCGTCGTTATAAAACTATAAAAACTTAGACAAGATTTTCAAATATTGGTTAAGTAATGAAGGAGAAAATAATTATTATTTCATGGCTGTCAATTTGGGTAGAAAGTGATACTTTTTAGTAATGGTTCCATTACATTAGTATTTAAGGGGAAGCAATGAAGTCATTTAAAAGAAAATCATTGCATTACTATGCCCAAAAGTGCCCATTAATGGCAAATGCCAGTTAATGAGAAACTTAAAAGCTCTCGTTAAAATACCGGGTGTACACCTAATAATAAGCAAAAACCGGCTATTCCCAATATGCCAACTGCAAGTCTTAATTGAGAAGTTCATAAAAAAAGCCAAATAAACATAAAATTTAGGTAGATACTTTTTAAAAGTTTCCTAAAAGCACCCGGTGAAATTAAGCGTTAATGAAATGTGTAGTAGTGGAACCGACGCAAACTCATTTTAAAAAGTGCTTGTAAAATTAACCCGTAGAAACCTAGAATTTGGCAACATATAAGAACCATTCGGCTCATTGACTTGAATCAGCCCTTGTCTTAGATTCAGGAGCCATATGCTTATCCCATGGATGTTTAAGTTCCCTTACTGTGTTAACCACTACCACTTCTGCTGGGAGGCTATTCCACTTATCTACTCCCGTTAGAATAAAGTAAAGTAAAACAAGCTTTACATAACAAATGCATGGCAGTGAACTAACACACCTTTGAAAATCTCACCTTAATTTTAAGCGGCATTGGAAACCAAGTACATAAACATTACTACCATCACAAAAGGAGAATCTACCCCTTCACCCCGAGATTGGGGCAAAAACCCTGAGGGTTCCCAAGTATGTGCATGGATCATGCTCGAGCCTTGTAATATACACCAAAGCCATGACAGCATTGCTCTTCTGGTACTGAAATTGTTAAAATGACATATTTAAAGATTTTAGATAAATTGAACTGCAAAAGTTACAACCCCCCCCCCATAGCTGCTTAAGGGTTAATCAGAAAAATATGGAGTCTGTAAATCAGCCGCCTGGAAAATAATATAATTTGGAAAATTGCCTGACCTTTAGATATTGTGTGTGTTATAATTAATAAAGTATAGGTGTTTGTCAGTGTCGCGGAACACAGCTCTGGGGTCGGAAGGCAGAAATATGTAAAGGCGCATTAACTCTTTCACTAGTGGAGATACTAGCGATGGTTAAGTCAGGCCTGTCCCTGAAAATATATATTATTTATAAATACATTTACAAATATTTATATGGAGAGAGAGATACGTGGATCTAGGTATGGAGATAATTTAACTCAGGACCACTCAACAGCAACACCTATTCTCTAAAAGTTGAGTTGGCACCAAGTTGATGTTGAGTTTATGGTCAACCATACTAGTCGCGTTGGACATTTTTCATATAGTCCATCATCGCGCAAGTCTTTTAGCTGAGCTGCCGGTCAGGAAAGTGTCGCCTGGCAGTGAGTGAGTCCTAAGTTCTCTGGAGAAGTTGATTTTGATTTTAGAGACTCGGTGTCGGTTAGCAGTTGAGTGATCTTGAGTCGAGTTGACTTGGACTGTTGTTCACTTGGCAGCTGAGTTCTCTACACGAGTTGCTTACACAACCTTCTCATATTTACTGGCGAGCACCAATCAACCTGATCACTCCATTGCTTGCTTTGGTAATCAGACCACCTAAGAAGCATCCATATGGTCATAGCAGCCAATAAAGTTCTACTGGTTGGCCAACGTTAAAGGTTGCCATGATCATAAGATCTTTGTACCAGAATCACTTTCTATGTCCAATGGCCAACATATGTTATCGCCGCTACGTTACGCTGTAGCTTTTGAGAAGAATAACAGGGATACTTGGTCAAACGCTACGGAATGTGCTGACGCTCCATAAATAAAGTGTAATAGAATGTGGAGGCTAATTGTGGCAGAGCCTAGAGTTTTATTATTATTTAAATGTTGTGGCCTGATTCTCTGCCAGGAACAGAAACATTACGCTGATTTATTGAGGTAAGAACTCTTTGAGTTTACTATCACAAGTAATATTCCAATCGTTACACGTTCCTGATGTTTCATTTTCACAGGCGCTTTTCCATTTCTTATGTTCACACAATATTTAATTACAGGGTGAATATCCACTCCGTACTTTGCTGAAATACGTTTTTTTTTTCTATTGCTGGGAAAAAATTTACATTTCTTCTGTTTCTTAGAAAATTAGGTTTTAATCTTAAAAAGAGGATTGTTAACTTTTACACTTCTGTTACCTGTTACCAGTAGTTTCTACAATTGAAGTCAATCTTTAGCTCTAGTATCTAAAAAATAATAGCATTCAAAATCAATAAATGGCTGGAAGGTTCCTTTTAAGTAAGCCCTATTTCATATATATTATATATATATATATATATATATATATATAGTTAGCATCACTCATAATAAGGTAGCTTTCTGTTAACATATCATCCCCTCCAACCTTAATCATTGCCGGAAGCCATGCTATTATGTGCGGGGATCAATACAAATACCATTACTAAATTGCATAACACAAGCGAAAATATTAAGTTTTTTTTTTCCAATTTTAGCTTTTATTTGTATTTTTATTTTTGCTTTTGTTGCTAAAAACCACAAAGCTGTTTCCAGTTGCTAGATTATATTTCTAAGTGTAAAGCAATAACAATTTGTGTATAAACCCTATATAGCATAGTATTTTCTTTCGCAAATTCAGACGAAAGGCACTTTTAGGTTTCCAAAACTGATGTAGAATTACATTTGAAAAACATTTCTATTTCTTTTAAAATGGCTGTGTAACTAGGAGGAATGTAATCTTTAAATGTTATTTTACTTCTACAACAAATTATAAAAATTAAAAAAATATATAATAAAATTAAATAATATTAATATTATTTAAATAATAATAATATTTAAATAATAATAATGTAAAGACCCACAATGCGTTATACACACTAAATTCAGAGAGACATCAATTTTGCCACTAGGTACTTGGGAAATGAATAATTCTCTGAACTGCCCAAAGAGCTTCAAATTTGAGTTCCCAGTAGGGTTAATGGGGAGGTAGTTGGTTATGAAGGCCTGCATTGGAACTCATCATGGCTTCTATTAATTGCATCTACATCTACTTATGGCTGCAGTTATTATTCTTATGAATTCTCTTCATAATTCTTCACTTTGATATAAACATGAGAATTGTATCTCGGAGAAATAACTAAATAAAACAATAGAAAAATGTGAACCCATTTACTAAAGGCAGATCATACCACACGCATAAATACCATGCCACGTACATTACTAGGATACATTATGCTGAAATCAGTTCATAGTAACCATATATTCAAAGTGAAATTGTGTGGTTGTGCAGCTGGAAATGTGTATTGTTATTAGTAACGTATACCCCTTGCCTTCAACCTTGAGTGTCCTGTACATACCCAACATGTCTTGGATGGACTGTGTAATGATAGTCCTTTGGGAAAACATTGGATGTTGTTTCTTATGGCTGATTAATATCTGAAGAGTGACCTGACAAACAGATTGAGTTAAGTCAATTATTGTGGGGAAGTAAGATACTCAACTGTCAGAAGACCATGGACCATTCGGGACGTCTGTCACAGCTGCTCCATTTGTTTTTATTACCTGTTTTTAGATTTATTTCTGACCATTCTTTTTAATGCGTCGGTTCCACGTTTAACTGACTCACTGTCTGACTGATGGTAAAATATTAGAAGCGTGGACCTTGTGGCTACTTTGTATGATGTGCTTTGAAGCTGAGCATATTGTAAGCCTTGGCTCGAAATGTATTTCCAGATATTTCTGATATTATAGCATGTTAAAGTGTCCCTGGTGCAGCGTTATCATTTAAACAGGAATACATACAGTAATCTTTATTTGATGAATTCTCACCATAAGATACACCAAATAGTTATCTGTGTTGGGATTCTTTCAACAGTATCTTCTCATGCAAGAAAGCCCATTGTTCAGTGTATTTCATAGTGAAATTATAACTATGATTTAAAAAAAATCCAATTTAGTATTCTAAACGAAACATACTATTTTGGGTTTGGTTTACACAATGTAAGTAGTAGATCATGGCAGGACTGGGGAAGAAAAGCAGCCCTTGCACCTTAGGGCCATAGTCTAATCGCGCATTGTGCGGCCACTTATATCCAATAGCGCTATGGAATTTGATGGCGCTATATAAAACAATAAATAATAATCTATCAAATATCAGATCTGCCCGCAAGTGACAAGGAAGGTAAGCGGTCCTCATGATCTGGCACTGACCCGCCGGACATTTGCCAAATGGCCAGTCCGTGACAAATCTTTGTTTGCCATAAGGAAACACATCACTCTTACCTTCAAAGTTTCCATTTTCCTGTCTCAGCTGTTTTAATTAAAATAAATAATATTTTGCTGCAGAAATCTGGAAGAGGCGGCACTGCGTTATTATCTGCGTTGACATGAAATTCTGATGAAATTGGGAATTCAGAATTGAAGTTGACCAGTTGAATTGTTACATGAGAATGAAAAGATTTGATTTATTTAACTTTGTGAACTTTGACCTTTGGGATTCCCATAAGGTGTCTTTCTAATTTATAGCTGCTTCTGCCTTGTGCCGGCTACCATGTTAATCGGTTGAACTTTTTAACCTCCTTCAACCATCAAAACCATGAGAAGCAATATTTAAAGGGACAGATATATATTTATTTATTTTTAATATTTTTACCATAATATAATATGAACTTCAGAAATTCCATAGATCAGGCTTGCATTGGTGGTTAAATATTTCTTTAGTCCGTATATTCTATAGGATGTTGTCCAATTCAACCTTTTCTTTCAAAGAAATTTTACACCCAAATAAATCCCTCCAAACCGAAGAACATGCATTTTTCATCTCTCTACCTTATGAACACGTCTACAAAGAGTGCATAGCTATTCCCAAGAGTGCTAAGAAAAGTCGGAATGCAACGCTTAGACCACTTGTGGCCCCACATTTTAGGAGAACCTTAAAATAGGGAATCTTAAAATAAGAATAGAACTTCATTTCGGAATTTTAGTGGACGCTTGGAGATTGTTCGGAGTCCAGAGGGCGAGTACCCAAAGGGTTAAGAGTGAAAAATAAAATTCTTCCTTCCTTGTGACAGCGTTAATGGGAGAACCGTAATGCAGTACTGGCTGCACGGCTCTTAATTAAATTACCCTGAAGAGGTAATCTGTTTTTGATTGCTTGCGGAAACAGTAATCAGTTACAGATCGCGTCTGCTTTGTCTTTGATGTAATATATAACCAATCGGCGTGCGTGGCTGTTGCAGAATCATGCATCAATAGCACTAGTTACAATGTTAAATTGGATATCCTCAGACCCTTATTACCTTATATAAAGTAATGTAATTAAAATGCACATAGCTATTAATCATTTACTTAAATGGTGCCAACTCTTTGCAAATTACAAATTATTTTTCAAAAGTTATGGCGGCAATTATCGTGGTGAATTTATTGAAATGATGGGAACGGGTTTGTGTTTATCAGTGCCTTTAAAAATAGCTATCATGTGTTTCTTGTAGCTCAACTTTTCAATATATATATATATATATATATATATATATATATATATATATATATATATATATTTAATTGCATAGCTGCCAACAGTCCACATTTGGTAAGGACTGTCTCAACAGCAAAGGTCAGCTGATTGACCAATGTCTCAAGCTTCCAGGAGTGCTAGCAAGTTTATGCTTAAATCCAACGCCAGGCTCCGTGAACTGTTTGTGAGCCTAACCAGACCTTATAGAAACCAGCAGCTTATGGAAAGTCCTTATGAACAAAAATGTGGACTAGAGGAAGATCTTGTTTGACTTACAGGCTGAGCGTGACTTAAGTCCAGCCCTAGTATCGTAGGTATAGTGAAGCACTTCCTAAAAAAATAATTCTGATATCTCTAAAGCTGTGAATTCTGGAGACTCTGTATTGGGCTATTGTCCAATAGTTTGGGGTCACTTACCTGTTTTTAATGGAAAACAAGGATATTTCTGTCTGTAACATAATTGCAAAAAGGGTTTTCTAACAATCAGTTAGACTTTTAAATTTAAACTTGGATCAGTGAACACAACGTGCCATTGGAACACAGGAGTGATGGGAGTGATAAAGGGCCATTGGAACACAGGAGTGATGGGAGTGATAAAGGGCCATTTGAACACAGGAGTGATGTGAGTGATAATGGGCCTCTGTACGCCTATGAAGAGATTCTGTTAAAAATCAGCCATTTCCAGCTACAATAGTCATTTATAACATTAACCCCTTCTGTGCTGGATTTCTGATCCATTTCATGTTATTTTATTGGACAAATTTTAGATTTCTCTCAAAAATAAGGACACTTCGACGTGACCCCAAACTTTTGAACGATAGGATGTGTGTGTGTTATATATATATATATATATATATATTTATATATATATATATACACACACTATATGTATAAAGTCATTTGAGCAGATGTTGTTAATGGCTTTGGTGTCTAGTATCCCCACCTGCTGAATGTATGATCTGAAATCCCATAAATGAAATGGGTAAAGTAGCTTTATAATCCGTCGGTAATGCTCCAGTGGAACTTGATCTGGCAGAGTCTAGACACTGTTGTTTAGCCTGTAATGTGAAATGGTATAGGGACTGATTAAAGTGCCATTTGTCTCAGCCTGAGCATTATATACATGCTGTATCAATTGGTTTATTTTAGCTTGTAATACAATACGCTTGTAATAATTGCACAGTGCAAGAGTCGTCCCTACAGCAGTTAAAGTGTTAAAGTATGTGATGCAGAACAACTGGTCCTATAAAACTTAATATCTATCGACTATATAGATCGACTGGTAACAGCTGTGTTTTGTTGCATAATATTAACACCTCGGCCTTATTTTCTATCTGATTAACCCTTTCACCATCATTTTTTTTCTCTCTTCATTTAAATTGTCTATTAAGACTACTTTGGTACTATTGTCATGTATTACATGGGTAAAAGAGATTTGGTTGTTCGGTTCACATGTGGCAGTATAATATGGTGATATATGATAATATAATGGCGAAGGTAGATAAGTCGGAGTCATACATCTGCCGGAGAGCGGCGTTATGAAAGCTGTAGTTACCCTTGGGGCAGTTCTGATGGCTATTTCTAAATCTAAATACCTCCAAAGGGGTAATGATCTTGGAGGAACTGGTATTTGTTGGTACTTACCAAAGAAGTAACCTGAAAGAGCTGATGACATTTTTGTGGATTCATTCCAAACTGAGTAACTATGTAACTTAAATATTGAAAAAGAGTGAACACATTTGGTCTCATGCCAAGCCTATGGAATTTATAAGAACTCCAGAAGCTCAAAGCAGATCTGTGCTTTTATTCTTCCCTCTGCAGATGGAATGACATAAAATTAAGATTAACCATTTTGGTTTTTATAGCAGAACTCATTGGCTACTATTGTATCACATGGTAATTAAGTATTACCTGCAAAACTAATGCTTGAAGTAACAGTCCTAAGAGTAGTGATTCTAATGATGCATTTGGTTACAACAAACTGCTATGTTCAGCAGTATTGGTGGAACAGCACCTTTAACGCACTCCAGAATCTTGAAATGGAATCTGCCATCCAGATACTATCGGGTTAAACTTCCAGTGCCTGATGTTCTGGAACCACAGGTACCCCACAGCTTTTTTTTTAGGAGAAAGCTCAGTCATTTTTCTCCCCAGCTGTGTCTTGTAGCTGAATTGTTTGTCAGCGAGCGGCTACGGTCCGGGTAAATATGATTGTGACGGTAATTGTTGACGTGCCTTTTTTCGCATATTGTCAGAGCCATCCTGGATACAACCGCTTGATCAATATGTTTCCTTCAGAAGATGTTTGCAATTTAATCTGACATTTTTGGAGTTTACCAAAATAGATTGTCCGTGTCTTTCTCAATAGAAACAACGTAAATCGTGGATTTAACTCTCCAGCATCTCCCTTCGCAGCGTGTTCCCAGGTCCAGTGTTCCTCTCCTCCTTTCTTTTTTCCTTTGTTCCTCCTCTTCGGCTTCATGCCGTATGTCCTTGGATTTACAGATAAACATGCCTGAGGGACTTAGTCTTTGACCCTGAATTTCAGGGTTTTAATACATTTCCAGGAGGCATCTTCAGGCTCTCATGGTCACAGAGTCCTCAATGTTCTCAGCTGGTTAGATGTTCTTGAAACCATAGAATCTGGCCATTTTCCTGAAAAAGCCCCTGGTTCAAGGTAGTGATTTCATAATTACATGAGTAGAATTACCTTAAAGAAATACTTTCCTCGCTAAGGAAGATAAAAACAAGAATTCAGAATGATTTTGAAAACACAAACTTAGTTTTATTCAACCAAAAATAAATATAGAAGTTTCCACAATTAGAGGTCTCCACAAATGTAGTCATAGTGGATTAGAGGGTAAAAAATACTATTTATCAAAAGAGAATGAGGAGTTAAATAAAATGACGGATAAGCAGATAAAAGGGGGTGTATAGTTTATGTCTTGAAGATATAAAAAAGAAGAAAAAGCCCATCGGATCTTATCAAATATACTCAAATATAAAAAATAATAATAATAATAATACCCCTCCCAGAAAATTTAGTGAGACCCCTAAATGAGTTCTAATCCAATCTGACTAGACTACCTGTCTACTACAGGACAAACACATTTGTTCCAAATCCTTTAAACTAATTGACACTAATATTGTCACCATCCGAATGAGCCAATTATGTTCCCAAAAATCAATATAAATTAATTTAAAATATGTTTTATTATTTTTGTATTATTATTTTTGAGAATAAGGATTAATATAAACATATTTTAAACATGTCCATCTTGTAGGACCTCCAGGGCTCCTTTATTAGCACATTTTGGATTTTACTCTCTTCCTTTTAACTTTTTACGTCAATGACTTTCGAAAAAGTGGCTGTGAAGAGATGAAAAGTGTCAAGGATTACTTTGTTGTCTGCTTGCTGTCTGGATTTGTTGCTAGTCCTAGAACAGCATTCTGTAACGGCGCCGGGCAGAGACATTGGTTTCAGGTGTTCATGTACGGATCTGAAGATACCTCTTGAGTTTTCTTTCTATAGACTGCAAACTTTTACCACTTTAGGTAATCTGGAAGATCTTGAGATCCTCTCTACAGTCTCCGATCACATTGTCTTTGTGAATGCATTTGCCACATATTTTTTTACATTTTTGGGTGTATTAAACTATGATTGTATGTATTCCTGGTTTTAGAGGCCGTTTTGGAACTTGTTTATTGATGTTTGTGATATTTGCACTCGGGTTAACCCAAAGATGCGCGATCTCTGGTCCGAGATCACTCACTCCTCATGTAAACTATTTGTGCTGAAAGGATCTATGGTTCCTAATGTTCTCAGTGAGCTGTAATAGATCCAAAGTATGCAAACAATGGAAGGGTGTCTAATCCTGGGATTATAAATACAGTTCAGGGTTAGGGCAAACAATTGTCAAAATTGGCCTCCACCCAAATAATAATGTCTTTTTTTAAGGGTCACTGTCCCTACTTGAAAATTAAAGCCGCCCTATGCCTAATCTAACATGTAAGGAGTGTTCACCCTTGTTACCCATATCAACGTACGGTAATTCCTTAATTTGATTCAGGTTTCCAAACGTTCTTTATCAATGCTAAAACTCTGACAATATCTCTGACGGTGTTAGATAAGCGGAGCAGCCTCCAAGCAGAAGTGGTAGCGGTTAATCCAATGAGGTAATGCATGGGACAGGCACATGAGTCCTGAATTTAAGACGAGACCAACGACTCATTAAGGTTTGAGTATTTACAGCAAAACAAAATGGGCAGCCTAGACGGACCGAATGAGTCCTATCTGTCATCCAATTGTTGTTCGAGGAAGGTAGTACACCCTTTCCGTTATTTACTGGAAATGATATTCCCAATTGATATCGGCGGATTACGTATAAAGCTCGTGTGAATGCAAATCCTTTACAAATTGGGCTAAGATTTTAAACCCAAGCCGTCCTCGTTCAGTGTATACTTCGGGAGCCGACTTTCTGCACCTTTATCCAAACTAACACGACTTTAATTGGAAAAGCCATAGAGCTCTCTCCAATTCCATCTTTCCCAGGAGAAATTCCCCTTCGTTACAGATTTCCTAAAAAGGTTTCCTTTAATAAGTACTTAGAAGAAGCTTCGTCATTGACACTAATTGCCATATTGAAGTCAGGTAGCTCAGAATTGGGTTTTTTTTACGACGAGAATACATTGTCTCAAACCCTAGCTAAGCACCAGGTAGAAGGTGCCCTTAAGATTGTGCTAATTAAAGCTACGTTCACTAGGTTTTCTTTCTTTTTTTTCCCGTAGGGTGCGATAAGTATTACAGATTTCCATGCTGAGAGTAGACCGAGAACAGGAAATATAGTGTTTTCCACCTTGGTCCACCCTGTCAATCAAACTCAAATCCAAGAAACGGTGCCAAATTATCAGCATGGGTCATTCCAGCTGCCAAGGGTAGCGTTCACATGAAAAGAGACATAGAAGTATAATATTTAAATAATTCATAGGAGACATTTCGAGCCTATGGAGGGCTTCACCTTCAATTAACTTTGATTTTTGATGCTTCAATTATTCCCAGTGCTGTGAAATCGTTAATAACTGTGTCGGAACGGGACGAGTTCCCGACCTTGAGATGTCGAGATGTCAATCATATTTAACCTTTATCAATAAGTCTTCCTGTCGGTGGGAGACAGGAATTGTTTTAATCTACCGCCTGCCATTTCCATTGTCCAACGGCGATGGGTTTTTGGCTCTGTGGATGCTGTTGTCTTACAACGTTCATTATCGTTAGTTGGAGTTTGAATGGCACAGGCTGATTTTATTTTTATTATTATTTTTTATGTTTGTAGCCAACAAATTCCATAGCACTTCTTACAGTCCATTTATTCAAATGGTCTGACGAAACTAGAACTGACAGACTGAGACAAAACGATCAAGAGACAAGCTTCCAATCTAGAGGTCAGCGATGTAGACCCATCTGTTAAACCTTTTTCGGTCTTGTCTTAGGTCAGGGAGGCCGTATGCCTCTCCCATGCATTTTGAAATTCACTTATGTTATTAACGATGTAACGATACCGTGTAAAGTAGGACCTTTGGTCAGAGACGAATAGAGAGAGCCTAGGAAAGAAGGTTGTTTTGCCTGTAAGGATTACGCTCCCCTTTGGTTGAACCTTTAGTTCAACTCAGAATCAAAGGACAGGCCAGGGGTCAGGACAGGCAGCCAACCAGCGAAGTCAATGAAGGACCAACAAATTATAAAAGCTCCCCCAACGATCACCAAATATGCTCAGTATATGGGCAAGGATGTGCAGCTGGCATCAAAGTTATAAAGACGCCAAAGTGAGAGACACCATTGGTGTCCGTGATGTCACAATGCAAATCCATGCCCTTAAGGATGCCAAGAGATACCACGTCACGTGAGTTTTTACCCTTAGAACTACTCTACTCACCTACCCCACTGTCAGTGAGGCATAACTTCCTTACATTACAGCTGAAAACACATGTTCGATACCCCAGCAGGGTCATCCAGAATCGAGGTGATGGATATTTTTGAAATCCTTTAATGGTACGCTGTTAAAGCCCGGACAGAGCCGCATTATCGCCCTGGTGAGTGGGTGAAGCCAGCCAGTTGCTCTAAGCAGATGAAAGAAATACTAACTATAAAAGCTTTAGTCGGACACAGGAGTTTTGTAATTGATACTTTTTTTTTTTTTCTCTTTTCAAACGGCATATTGAGTTGAACTCTTTCCAAACATCTCGACAGTCTTATTGTGTGCACCGCGAGGATGGGTTACTGAGAATGCTCTAGCAAGTTACTCATTACCAAGCGGTGAGAATGAACATGTGTGCGAAAAAAAAGTTATTAAAAGAAAAACAAAATCAAGAGTATTTTGGTCTAGAATGAAGATTACTGCAGCTTGAAGGACAAGACCTATACTTTGATCTGGAGTTAACCTTCACGCTAGACCAAAATATATATTGCCAATAGGAGGAGGTATTTCCATCAATAGTTCCTTGTTGAGCTTCGTGCCTCTCTGCCATTTTATTTTCCTCCATCTAGACAACCGAGATCTGCCTTGACTTCCATAGTAGCTCCCACTTTGCCCCTTTGAGCCGATGGCTATTAAGTTAAGGTGAGTGGTTGGCCACCAGCCAATTCGGGAACTCCCCCTTAACTCTCATCACCCCCCTCCAACACGGGTGTCTCAATGTGGCCCCCATGAGCCTAGGATGTGCGTTTGGTATTTGTGACCATTTATAAAAAGACTTTCACTGTCGACGTATCGGTGTTCTGCCGTCGCGTTGTATAGTAAACTAACATACATCCGGCGTGTTATTTTACTTGGTAAATATTGATTCACTGAAAGTGGCAGCTTTTCCACACAGCTGCTAATCCGGGCAATTACAGAAAATCTTTGCGTTTTCAAAATGTTTAGGAATGTTTTTTTTTTCATTCACACATCTCGATGAGCCCCTAGGAGGAGTAACAGAGACAAGATTGGTTCTGTAAAAGCTATTGGGGATTGATGACATCACAACTCTCATTATTCTCAGCCAGCCAACATGTAGGCGATCTAATAACGTAGTTTATACAAATTTGTGTCGCTGGCAAGACTTCTGTTGCTCAGTTTTTTTATTTTAACATCAAGTAGATCTTTGGACGTTACAGGGGTTATTTGTGAGAAGCAGCTTCTGTTACAGCATTTCAAAGCGGCATTATCACCATAGCAACCAATGGAATGATTGAACAATTGCATTGGTTGCTATGGTGATAAGACTGCTTTTCCCCCTCGTATGCATGGTATATAAAGAAAAATATTTATAAATAATCTCCTGTTTTAGTAAAGTGTAACACGATTTAACCCTCCTGATTGGATACTTTTATTCATTGATCTGTTTTATTAACTGGCATAAAGTGAAAGGTTTTAGATAAGTGTTATGCAAATCCAGACACAATGTCATTTTCATTTATAAAGTGTACCTGTGCTAACAAAACGTATTTGGAGCGGAATCATTTTGTTTTGTTTGTTTTTATCTTTTTGAATAATTGGAAATAATATGTTTTCATGATTTTTCTTTAGCCTTTTGAGTATATATATATATATATATATATATATATATATATATATATATATATATTATATATCACCTGTCAAATTGTTATGTTACATACTACTTGTTATGTCCTGTTTACCCATTGTACAGCGCTACGGAATTTGATGGGGCCATATAAAACAATAAATAATAATTATATATATATATATATAGGTCTGTGTTGTTGTGACAAGGGCATGCTGTGTCTGTGTACACGCTCCCACAATCCACTGGTTCACGAGCATGATGTCGTGTTTGTGATGGTGCATTTTGTGGGCACGATGTATGGATCAAACAGCGCTCTCTCGGAATGGGTTGCCTGTCATCGTGGGACGACGGGTTCCTGTAACGCATTGTGCCTTTAGTGTGAGCTCTAGAGGAGCGGAGCGTCGGACACGCGCCGTCGTGCTCGATCCGGGCTCGTTGTGGGGAAGGGGCGGCCGGTGATGTCATTCAGATGTCAGTCTCTGCAGCGGACGTGCCGTGCCTAATAATTTACCAGGAGGAGGAGACCACGCAGACTGCAGTGCAGTACACTGCAGCACTAACACAACAAAGGCTACACGGCTCCGCTCACACGCTTTCTTACACGCTTCGTTTTAATCTCCCAGCTCTTTGCTTTATGCCTTGTGTTTGAGCAGATGGGGCGGAATTAGCATTCATTATCATTTCAGTATATTCTAAGTAACGGAATGCAGAGATCATTTTGGTTAATTTCCTTTTCTCTATGTCTTCATGACATGTAGCTGTTATTCTAATTATTTATCGTGTTACACAGCAACATCATTCTGCAGCGCTTTACAATGGGATGTAAATAATAATGGGATGTTTTATATGTTTATATTGGTAGGTAGATAGCTAGCTACATAGATTGATTTATAGGTTATAGGTACTATTTTTAAATATAATTTTAAGAAAATGATTATATATATATATATATATACATGAAAACTATGAAAACATCATGTATTTGTCATATGTTTGACAATTTTGTAAAATATTTTGCCATCTATTCCATTCAGAAGGATTACAATCTCTCTTGTTATGAGTATATAGAGCAGAGAAGTAAGAGTATTCATTGGATTTAGTATTTCTCCTGCTTTAAAGTTGACCAGTCAACTAAACACGTGTTAAACTGATCAATTATTGATCAATTGAGCTTAAAATCCCTACATGTTGTAACATTTTTAAGAGTATTCATTGGGGTATTTATGGAAATCACCCGCAACCTTAAACCTCTGTGCTGAGCTGCGAAACAAGACGCCATCAGAAGAATGCGCCGGGGGAAAGAAAATCTAGAAGCTGTGGCTGCTAAGCACCGACTTCCGTAGTGTAAATGGGTTTGTCCCAATGGGCACATTGAGTGGCAGCCGGCTAGGGAGCCCAATCATTTAGGAAGGTGATCTGCCCCAGTAATGTCGCCCACCAGGACTTGCCACCCTTGGTCCGCTCCAGTTCTCTTCCTTTCCTGAGTTCGAGTTACCAGGTTGCACCTTCTCTTCCCCTCCAGATCTAGAAATCCAGAAGGGGCAAGAGATTCCAAACCTCAATCCTAACGAGTTCCATGACAGACGAGCTGTATAACTAAATCAAGCATTGATCTTTTCTTTTAGTTAGTGCAAAGTCAGTGACCTTTAACTGGTGCACATACAGTGTTTTATCGCCTTCTCTACAGTGAATTCCCACTCCGGAGACTATCGGGGTATATTTTAACTTGTACCATTTCAGAGGAAGAATCTCAATCGACATATAAATCCTAGTCTAGAACCAAAGTACACAGACATGTGTTGAGACTTCATGGGCCTTACAGATGCTATTACCTTTCGTGTCGGTACTAAACGTTAAAAACGCTTAACACCGAGAAAGATATTCAACTAATGATATTATTCTTGTTATCTGATGGCACCAGCATCAACGTGCTACAAGCTATTGGCGGTATTTATATAAGCATTAACTGCTAAGACGTCGCACGTCATTTTCAATATTAACAAATAAACCAGAATAAAAGCCAGGAGGCTACAATGTGTCACAGAAATGATCTGTAATCGGGAATGATACCTGACAGTGAAAGGCTAAGTGGCCAACGTTACAAGCACAGTGTACCGATGAAAGTGTAACACGCTTATATTATGCTTTGTATGGACAAGCTGTAAATGTAACATTATAACTTTATTTTTTTAATTCATTGTAGGGTTTTTTTTTATTTCATCTTATGTCATCTATTACGCAACCTTCATCTAGATCGGGAATCTTGGACACTCGGTCCTAAACAGCCATAAACCTGCCTGAATTGCATTGTTCTAATCAACGTGTAATTAAGAAGTTCTGGGTGAAAATTGTATATTTAGCATTAAATATAGTATGGTTTACAATCATATAAGGCAGCACTGAAGAAAACATATGCTTTATTCTGTATTGCCTCATTAATTAACTTTATCTGTAGATGGCCATTGGCCACCATTGTAGGTAGTCATTTGACGTTTAGATGTGATCCCATGGTCTCAAAATATTTTGGCAAAGTTGGAGTCATTGCTAAGTCCTTTCACAATTGGTCTGTATGGGTTAGACGGTCCCGTTGCACTATTTGGTCTAAGGTCGCCTACCATAAGGCAGTATGATTGAGACTTTGTGTGTTCATGCAGTTCAGACCCGCACAACTCCTGTCCTTAAGGGGCGACAAACAGGTCAGGAAAGTTTAATACCCAAGTGCCCAAGTAGGGATATCCAAACACTGTGACCCTTGAGGACTGGAGTTCTGCACCCCCTGATCGAGTTGGTGGGGATAAGGTATCGATGCTAAAGTACGTGCATAAGCCAAACATACATCTGTCAATAATTTAATATTTAGTTAAAACTAGTATTTTTTTGAAGGAGAACGATACACACAAAGTATGAGGACACCATCTCTGATCCTTAAGAGGTAGATTTAAGACCCGAACTCTAACCTTCTATTAGATCATCTGATCTACAGAACAAAGCCCCCACTTACTTAACCATCATGGTACAGAATGTGTTAATTCCTATATGGTACATGATTTTCTAGACAAATATTCCTCAAAATTATAAGAAAATTACTTGCCATGTAAGTAAATCTAGAATGCTCCGTAACCTGGATACAATACATTTATTTTATTGCATAAAATATTGTATCCCTTACGTAAAAAAATTAAACTAGCCTTTTCTGTGTGTTAAAGATGAGGATCCTATATGTTTCCCTCGTTACCTTTTATTTCAGGTAAATTTCATGAGATCCCCTTCATATTGATTATGTTGCAAAAATGATAATGATGGTAGGTTCACCGTCGCTGATTATGACTTGATGTGAGTTGTTGGCTCGAACAGGTGTTGACTGCCTCCGATGGCACTCTTTTTAATTATGATCGTGTTTCAGGTTTGTTGATCTGTATATATTTTAATATAACGATCACGTTATGAATAAGTGATAAATGTTGCTGTCAATGTTCCGTGCACAAGGAGAGAACCGTTATCTCGTGTTTGACGCTTCTTTTACAACCCTGAAGTACCTAGACATGCTTCAGGCACTTGAAAGCTTTGCTTCGGAGGACTCGTGGAATGAAATGAATTGTTCTTCCCTACTCTGTTTGCTCAGATAACCAGTTTAGAATGTCGATCCTGGAACGCCTGGAGCAGATGGAAAGGAGAATGGCCGAGATGACAGGTTCCCTGCAGCATAAGCAAAGTGTAGGAGGAGGCAACGGCGGCGGGGCCAACAGCAGTGGAAACCAAGCACAAGTAGGTTTAGCAACAATGTGAACAACTAAACATTGATGAAGTTACTGACTCACTTCCAGATGTGCAAGACTGGCCAGGCAGGCAGCTGCCGGTACATGACATTCATTGCTAATCTCTGCGAGTCTAGCTTTCTGCTTCTAATTTTACTCAAGTGCAGGTAGCAAGTACTTAAAAGTGATTACGAAGATTGTGAGGTCGGATCTCGCCAGGTTATTGGTGATAGAACTGAGCTGACGCAGGACATGTAACAGCAAATGTTCTTCTACCCAGGGACTGAAAAGTAGAAGAGGCTTCTCGCAGTCTCTGGGTGCAAGAACGTTTAGAAGATTGTAGCATTTCTTTATGTGATATGTCACAGTTTTTACTTACACGGGAAGATCTACATGGGCATCAAAACAGCTCATGGCTACCAAACCTCGAGCCCTAATTGCAGAAAAAATGAAAAATTGCCACCACTAAAAAGGTAGCTTTTGGCATAGCAACTGGAATCTAGCTGAAGAATACAGTAACGTCAGAATTATGAAGGAGACGTTCCGTCATGGAACCTTCGAATGAAACTTCTGTTATATGAGGATCCTAAAAAACTCCAACTTAGGTTCTTGAGGGTACTGAGAATTTAATTCAACATCGGCTAAAAGGAAAGAATTCATTTGTAACATTATGTTAAAGACATGTTGTCTTATATCCCACGAAGCAGAGGAAATTGGCCCTCCATTGCATGTGATAAACTCTTTAAGTCTCTGTGTTACAAAATAGGTTGTGAAGCAACTGAGCCATCTTAAAGGAACATGTCTGGAACATTGAAGGAAACAATAGAGAATGATTTAATCCTCAATAGAAAATACTGTGTTAGACACAATGCATTAAACTACTCTTTAATGTGCTGCTCCAAGACATTACCCCTTTATCCCAAGGTATTGCCCCTAGGCTACATTTCCAGAAGGCTTTTGGCCATGTATAATTAAACTCCAATGCTTTGTTGAGTGTATCTGCCCGAAGGAAACACTCTTTAGCTTTGTGTTTCTACGTCCTTGCACTTAAGTGATGGTCTTTATATATTTTGTGCCTGGCAGACATAGTAAAGGGGACATTCAGAACCAAATGTTGGAAATTAATAGAGCGCAGTGCGTTATTACTGTGTGTCCGTTTATTGTAGTGTGCCGCTGGACCTGGCTCGATAGGAAGCTGCTTTGAAAGCCGCGTGGTGGTCGTATGTGAAAAGATGATGAGTAGGGCTTGCTGGGCGAAATCCAAGCACCTCATCCACTCAAAGACCTTCCGAGGGATGACTCTGCTGCACCTGGCTGCGGCACAGGGATATGCAACACTTATACAGACCCTCATCAAATGGAGGTAAGGCTTACACTCAAGCCCCCACAATTCATAGTTATCTCATTTGGCATCATTATGGTGTTATTAGATCATTGCAAAAAAAAAAAATGCCATTAAGAGCATTGTTTGGGTAGATGCCCAAAAGCAATATAAAAGAACACCGACAATCGCAGTTTAGAGCTTTCTACTTAGCAAACCTAATAGGAGCCCAACCTTTCCGTACCCTGCCACCGCGGGATTCTTTGCGCTGGTTTCTTTGTATTTCACTAAAATAATTATTTGTCTGGCTTAAAATACAGCCCCCGTATTATCTAATCTTCATCTTCTTTCATATTATTTCTAGATTCTGGAATCACCCATTTAGTGTTACTAGTGTTTACACCCCCCATGGAGAGGTCATCATTCACTAGCGATATCCTTAGTTTTAGGGCATAAAGTTGTGATTAACACAATTTTTTTTTTACTTCTTCAGAACAAAACACGCTGACAGTATTGATCTGGAATTAGAAGTGGACCCTTTGAACGTTGACCATTTCTCGTGTACTCCTCTGGTAAGGCGCAGTGTTGACTATGGGCGTTAACTGAGCGTCAGAAACACAATGTATTGCACAAAGTTATGACACTTAAAGGGGGGGGTCTATTCACTAAAGGGAGAGTTGTCAGGAGAGTTTGCTGGAGAGTTTTGTTTCAGCTGCTTAACTTCACTATTCCTTATGATGACATCATACATTATGCAGGGCCATCTCTGCCCTTCTTGCTTGATACATTTACTAGTGATGGCACCTCATAATAAATGGTAGAGAGTTAAAACCACAACTCCCCTGGTAACTCGTTAGCAATTCCTTAATCCCCAACGCATTTCTCTAATGCTGCTTTCGGCGAAGATGATCTCATTCATGCCATATTTTAAAACATTTCACTGAAGTATTAATATAAAAATGTATTATTTTTTTGTGTGAGCCGCCATCTTGCTGTCACATCACGTTTTAATCGTAGCGTTGAGTTATATTTATGTCACCGTTGTCCATTAAAAGTAGAATATATTTTCACAGGTGACGCTGCATAATTCACTGTAATTTCTTTTAAATGTGTAATGTGGATTTAAATTCACGCAACAGCCAGGAACACATAATAAAACTTTTCATTTGTGAGATATTTGATCTGGAACAGCTCAGTTAAAAAAAAAAATACTCCTGATAATGAGAAAATATTATGGCTGTAATGCTTGCTGTCTATCAAGCTTGCTGTGCAATTCCACTTTCATATGAATGGTGTTTTGTTGTTAAATTTGATGTTCATTTATTGCACATACAACTCTTGGGGTCTCAAGTAGTGTGCAGAGCAGCAGAATGTATAAAATACATAAAATAAGGCATGCCCACAAATATTTAGGATGACCAGAGTGACCCGAGTGGTGGTTGGCCTCTAATAGAGATGTGTCTATTGACCATGCTGGGTATATAGGCCAGTCATGCTATCCTTGCTCAATTATAGATGTTATGGAGCATAACCATAAATCACCATAAATAACCATAAAGGTCATTTTCTCCAATAAGAGAGACACCAAAGGGGCATCAGGGTGCAGCAGGACTATCTTGCAAGTCTGAACATCTCCTATACAATAACTTGTAATTCATGTATTTTTCCCCCCCAGATGTGGGCTTGTGCCCTGGGCCACACCGAAGCGGCAGTTGCGCTGTACAAGTGGGACAGGCGGGCTATCTCTATCCCTGATTCTCTTGGTAGGCTTCCTCTGTCCATTGCACGTTCTCGGGGTCACGTGAAGCTGGCTGAGTGTCTGGAGCAGCTGCAGCGAGAGGAGCAGACGCAGATGGGGCATTCAGCCAGAATGCAGTGTTCTTCCAGCGGAGAGACCAACGCGGACAGTTGGTTAACTCAGTGGCACAGTGATACGATGAGCCCGCAAGAACCCCAGAAAGGAGTTACGATTATTTCTAATGCTAATGCAGGTAAGTCAGGGACAAGGTTTCTCTTAGTAGAGCTAGTTATGTAGTAGAGTTTATAGAAACTTAATTGGTAAATAGTACCATAGTAATTTAGGTGGGAAAAGATCCAAATCCATCAAGTTTAACCCTTCTTCCTGTCCTCCCTACTTTTGATCAATTTTTTTTTTTAATTTTACCTCTTTGGAGAAAAAAAATCCTTCTTGACTACAAAAGGCAATCTGATTTCTCCTTGGATCAAGAAGCTCTAAAATATACAATTTTTATTCTGTCATTTATAGCCCTTTATGTTCTGCTTTTCTAAATGGAAAGCATCCATTGTATTTGACAGAACCTCCTCTCTTGGCAGCGAATTCCATACTTGTATTGCCCTTACTGTAAAGATTCCCTTCCTATATTGTCTTTGCTCACTTTCCTTTTTTCTCGATCAGTGTTTTTCCCATTTTTGATGGTGTAGGATCGGGCTTGGTTTTCCAGAAGGCAGACTACCCCGTAGAGCTTTGCTTTTATAGGGGCTTTGTGGGTATAAACATGGGAGGAGCTAGAAGGCTAGCCCCACCCATCCTCTGTCCATTTCTTCCTAAACCCCACCAAGCATTTTCTCTTTATTTATTCTTTGGTTTTTATTGGTTGCGTCTTCTGTTTTTTCAAGTACAACAGAATCTTAATACACGTAATTGGAATGTCAGAAGCCAAAAGGAGAATCCAAAAAATGTGCATCCATGCCAGATTCTCCTAGGCTTAAGTCCATTTCACAGCTAATATGTCAATAACCGACGAGTCTGTTTTCTAAAATGGAAACAGGTTCTTTCTCGATGATGGTCATATGAATAATGGAATTTACAGAAACGGATACATTATTTCTGATGGTTATATTGCGGTCTTGACTGCCTTTTCACAATCATTCTAATAATGTGTGTTCTCGTTGATGTCATTGTTGCAGAATTAAGGAGACCACGATCTGAACCCTCGAATTACTACAGCAGCGAAAATCCAAAAGATTACCCGGCTCCCAAAAAACACAAATTGAACCCCGAATATCTCCAGGTTAGACAGGAGAAGGTAATTTCTCCGGCCCTAAGTTTAGAGCTGCCGTCTTCTAGGAAGCAAAGCTCGGTCTCAAAACAGCCGCTTCCCGAAACTCTGTCCCACAACGAGGAACTGCGAGGCTTCAATAGAGAGATCCCACCACACGCGCCAGACACTTCTGGTTACAGAGGCCCCTCTGGAGTGAAATGGAGCCCAAAAGAGCTTTACCTCGGAGTGTCTGCCGTGCAGCTTACGGGAGCGACAAAAGCTTCCGGCTTGGGGAAGGACATTGCCGCTCATCGGCTACATCAAAGAGAACAGATGAACGTGTTAATGATGGCGGAGAGAGAAATAGTAGACACAGAACTGTTGTCCTACAGAGAAAACATGGAGAATGAGGATTGCTTACAGCATATGGATGATCTACAGGTAACCCTTTATTTTCTACTCTCGTTCAGTACGTTTCTTTTCTTCCCATACATCACCCTTTTTCATATAAAATTTCATATAAAAGTTCCACTGCTGAATACTCTTGAGTGATATAATGTTTTTTTCCACATTTTCCTTGACTCTCAGATGCTTTCCGTCGGAGCTACAGTAACCAGAACATGTTTCTAGCTCAAAAACCACTTTATAGAATTATAATAAGTCTTCAGGAGATAGCAAACCTTACAATTTGATTAAGGTTCCGATTATAGCAGTAAATCCCGCTTTACAGCTGCATGTCAAAATATAAAATACCTTTAATGTTTATCTTTCGTTTGTTGAATGAGGCAAACAATGGCCCAGGCCGGATAATTCTTCCCAATAAGTGACAGCTACAGCCAAACACATAGAAGGTTCACACTATAAATAATCCTACAAGATTCTAAGATTTAGGGTAAAGCACCACCAAGGGTCATTCAGTGCCAATTGTATTTTATACAAGATTAACTCATTGGGTGTCAGTATACTCTAGAGCATGTTTCTCCAAGGAAAAAATCCATATCCATAAATCTCAAGTGTCCTTATTTAGAAGGTTTATTCATTATGTCAGACGCAAACCCTTTTCTTCTTCTCCCATAAAAGTCACAATGATGTGTATATAAATAGCTGAAAATTAAACCGTGTAAACTAAATACGTTATTTGCCTTCTCACATACATTAATAGGTGTCAGTAGGTCAGAAAGTCACATAAAAAGCCTTGATAAAGCCCCGTCTTTTGCCATCTCACCGGAGCTCACCTACAACTCACTGTTAAGCGAATAAACCTCAATGCTTTATGTGTATAGAGATGTACACTGCCACCTGCTGAGCACAAGTGGAACTACAACAGCTGTCTTCTAGGGACACTTTGGTGCCCATACAGCCTCACCAAGAAAGAATTCATATTAAATTACTTACATATTCTTTTTACCTGAATAAAAAATAAGAGAGACTTCTGAGGTCCAAAAAGCTTATGTGGCTGAATTCCGTCCTCACGGAAAAGGCTGTTAAATCTGGCAGTGGCCCGGTCCACGTGCCTCCACACTGATCATTGGAGTTCATTATCTCATGCCCTCTAGAGACAGTGGCAGGGCTTTAATGATGGATGCTCTTTATATGTCACTTTCATTCATAGCGGCAGTTCATAACTTTAACAAGATACCGTAGATAAATCTTCAGTGCTAATGTCAGGAGGCCATTTACCTTTCCAGCCTCAAAGGTATTACATTTTTCTTATTAAAGACATCAAACGAGAAGCCTTCTTTCTTCTTATTGATAACAGCTAGAACATCGTGTTCTTGTAATACACGAAGCATAAGGGATATACTCTGCTAAGTTACTAATAATCTCTTCATAGGCATGCACAATAAAATGGATGTAGTTAATAAATGGCCAGACAGACTGGAGAAAAAAAGTCTTTTCTTTTTTTCATGGAAGACCAGAAGGGAAATCTAGGTGTTCCTCATAACACGAAGCACGGGTTTTATTATTAACTCAATATGTCCACAATTTTCTTTTTCAAAGACCATGATCCTCATCAGAAACAATAACTTTTTTCTTTTGTGATCCTTTTCACAGGTGAACATAATGAATCTGGCAGAGCAAATTATCGAGGCCACACCTGATAGGATCAAGCGGGAGAATTTTGTACCGATGGAGACCCCGCTGGAAGAGAGGGCAGATACGACGGGATTTAGCACCACCATGAGCTGGCTGGCCAGTTATCTTGCTGATGTTGATCGCTTACCTAGTGCTGCACAAATAAGGTAAGTTATTATATCCATTGTAACTGGAAATGCATTTGGACCCCATCAAGACTCATAATATCAGGCACAATGAAACAGATACATAATTACAATTATTTCATGTTACTATGTTGAATAAGTTACCATAATCAACATAATATTTCCTTCTCGAAATAGAGATACATTTTCTTTTCAGTTGTTAATAGAAATACAAAGCTTTTTCTTGGACTTCCCCCTCTATATTCAATGCATATAACATCAGAAGAGCAATAATAAAAATGGTAAATTATACCCACCAACAATTATACCCACCAACAAACCTTGGGAGAAGTCCAAGAGCAAGTTGGAGTTTAGTTGCATAAAGTCGGACCAGCTCTCCATATCTTGTGATCTTGATATCTCCATATTTTCTTCAGGCTTCATGGAATAAATCATTGTGCTATATAGAAATATCTTCTTGTATTTAGACAAAACACAGAAATTGTTAAGTTAATTTTAGGAGTTTGGATCACATTTTTCAGAAGAAGCCATCTTACCAATTACATTTTCCTGACAACTTCTTAAGGTCTCGCTACAGTGAACCATTGACTCCTTCCTCAAATACCAGCCTAAGTCCTGCCTGTTCCCCTATCAGCGAAACAACATTTGAAAAACCCAGTCTCCCATCAGCTGCCGATTGGTCGGAATTTCTCAGTGCATCCACCAATGAGAAAGTTGAGAACGAGTTTGCCCAGCTGACGCTGTCAGATCACGAGCAGAGAGAGTTGTACGAAGCGGCGAAGCTAGTCCAGACAGTGTTCCGAAAATACAAGGTAACAACTTCATCCAAAACATTGTTTATCCATTCATGGTAGGAGTCAAGTTATTTAAATAGAGTTTACTTATAGATCTGTACTGTGTGTATCTGAACACTACACATTCTGTAACAAGCATGATATCCTCATAATAGGATGACCAGATGGACCTTTAGGAGTCTTCCCAACTGGAACCTCTGTATAAGGCCATGTGTAATATTGTCATTAACGTATAAGTATCACTTAAAGCAATAATAAATCCCCCAACATCCATTGCATTGAATGCAGTAAAGCTGTGTTGAGCTTTGTTTAAATATCACCACAAACTGATTTATTTGATGAAATACTTCTGTTATTAATTAAAGCACTTGTCAGGAACACGTAATTGTCATGTGACACAGAAGCACGTATGGATAGGTTGTTGCCACAAGAACTTTAAGAGCTTCTGTGTTGGTTTTAAATGCTTAAACCTTTCCGATGGAAGAATAAAATGACATGTCCCCTAAGAGCTACGGTATTTGCCTAACTAGAGAGTGCAATTAAGTGGAACATCACCTTTAAGAGTCACATCACATGTTATGTAGGATGCCTTCAGCTTGTTCCCTGACACAGACTAATACGAGAACGTTATAAGAGGCCCCACGTATATCTCAAAGCATTTCTTTTCTATTATAAATCATCAGGGTCGTCCACTGAGGGAACAGCAGGAGGTGGCTGCAGCTGTCATCCAACGTTGTTACAGAAAGTACAAACAGGTAATTCATAGTTTACACTTCAATGAAAGCAACCAGCACCTGGGGAATATAATTATCCCCCCCCCCCCCGAGCATGAATTGTTCTATTCAGCCATTGTCCCCGCCGGTGTCTCAAAGACCCAAAGGCAGCAGAAAATTACAATTTATAAAGGGGAAAAAAATTAAATAAATAGGAAGAGAAAGCCAACAAAAATACTCAACTGGCAATATTATATATGTTATGATCAGTGTTAGTATGATGTACCACGCACATCCCTTGCTAGAGAAAGGGTTAATTTGAGTCGAAATGTACAATCAATTGTTCCAACTTGGAGTCATGTTGTTACATAGGATGTTATTGGGTTGGGATCACGTCGGTTAAAGTAATAATGGAAATTCTGTCGGTGGCTGCCAAAGTCTCTGAAAGAAAATGTGATGTCATCAAATATTGTGATTTTTCCTTTCGGACATGTGTGAGGTCCCGATGACGATGGGAAGAGACGTTCTTTGTTCTGTTCCACCTCGGGATGAGCTCCCCCTGCCCCCTTAACGAGCCAGGACTAATGAGGCATCAACCCCACATAGATTCACATTCATTTTAGGGCAAAGTTCCCTTTAATCCAAGTCATTGTTACTAAGTGAACAACATTCTGTGAAGTAACATAAACAAAACAAAATATTATACTTTGTTTTATGGTTTTACAGGTGGCTTACTTTAGGTGATATTCTTTATATGTAGAAGAGGACAGTCTCCGCCTGGCGCAGAGCAATTGTTCTTTGTTAATTGGGAATTCATATTTAACGGGTTTAAAATCAATTATAACTGAAATTCAGATCTAAAAATGGACCTGTAAAGAAACACAAAACAATAAAGTACTAAGCAACAGGGAATACTGATGTTTATCGCACAGCGAAGACATTCTAAAGACTCTGTTTATAAGGTTTTATCGCTCCCCAGGGGTTCCACCTTGAAAATATGTGAAAGCAAACTAAGAATAGTGCTCAAATTCTAGCTCTGATTCATCCAAATTAAGATAGCGTTTCCCGTCTGTCAAATTAATTGTGCGCAGAGATTTGTTGTTTTCGGAGGTTCACAGTGTGTTGGAGTCATTGTTTTCTCAGTTTCATCAACAAAGTAAATCAAGAAGGCTTCCAGAGCCAGTGATTGATTGGCTTTTGAGTTAATTGATAACGTTGCTTATAGACCAAACGTTGTTCGGTTTCTCTCGAGGGCTGCTATTTCGTGAGCGTCGAAAGGGGTAATTTCACTTTTGTCTCTGGAAGTGGAGGAAAAGTCTCTCTGTGCACTCAGGTGATGGCAAATGCCAAATGCAGGAGCAGGGGTCCAGCTCCAAGGACCCACAAATATGTATATGTATGTCTCCAGAAGTTTATAGATAACTGCTTGCTAGCTCTTGCTAATCTTCCTGGTCAGTCAAAGGGTGGAGAACCTGGTCGGCGACTGGTAATTTAAGGAGCAAAACGATCTCTGCCTCACTGGAACAAAATAGGGATCGCGCATGTGAGAATGGGATAGTGAATCTTTACATCTTCACGTCCCATCGTGATAGCACGCAGATCAGGACATTTGGTTGTTGCATGAAAGAAATGATCCAGATGTTACCTAGGTAACCACACAGCTGGGTGGGCCACCATCGTGTAGTATAGTTTGGTCATTGGTCTTGATAATTTGTCTCTGAGTGGAATTGTGCTTGATGGCATTCCTTGAAGCGCAGTATGGAGAGATCCTGCGTCAGAACATAATTTAAGCGTACCCTCCCCAGCAGATGGTCCTCACGGTGTCCTCTTGGCCAAAATTGTGGCTCCCCAACTGCCAAGTTGGCACGGCCCAGTTAGGTTTTGGCTCCATGAGCCACGTTGTGCTCTGTCTGCATTTCCTACAAACATATGCCTGTTATGCAATTCCTTTCTGTCATTTACTGCTCCCATTGTTGATTTGGGGTCACAAATAAAGTCTCCAACAGAACCTTGGCTTCTCTCCCAAAAAAAGGAAAATTATTTTGCAAGAGCGCATATGACACTTATTTAGGAAATTCCGAGCAGTGCTCCACACGGTGTCGTTTCCACTTAGTTTAGGTGCTGTAGACATACAATTTTCATTGTTATAGAATTTAATAAAGTCATTTAGTAATAAAGTAGTTTAATAAACCTTGTGGATTTTAGTGGGTTTTTTTTATATTTTTTCTTTTGCTTTTTGGCTGGAATAAAATCAGTAACATCCTGATAGCTTCCAAATGCCTTCTATATGTTTAAGATGTAAAATAATCCTCATATATCACTATAAATAATAAAAAATGATAATTGCCCAAGGTGTTGGGTGCTTGGCGTTCTTAGTTTCAAATTCAATGAAGTTGTTAAATGTCTCCGGGCATTAAAGGTTTATAATTGCAATAAACACCAGCCGAGCATAGAACGAAAGCTAAAGACTGCTGTAATAGCAAATCAAAGGCAATAAACTGCTTGCCCTCCCTCGTGGGCAGAAGCCCGAGACTGGCGGCTTTCTTTAATGAAAACTAACTAGCACAAACTAAGCATATTTACCTACTGCTTTTAGTGAATAACACAATAAACTTGGCTTCTGATTTTATTTATTCTTCCCTATTTGAAATTTACTAATTGTAGGATTTTCTATTTCTTATTTTTTTATCTATTTTTGTATTTTTTTTTCCTACTGATTCTTTTTATCTAACCTTCGTCGTTTTTATTCCCAAAGCTGACGTGGATTGCCTTGAAGGTAACAAAATAAAATCAGTTTTTGAATACTTTCTGTTGTGTGACATTTAATGTGCTTTTTTAAAAATACATTGTAATACTCCAGAAGCGGCTACAAAGTGACATCCTTAACCGTCCCCTTTTTAATAAAGCGTTACTTCCGAAATCGTAAACGCCGCTGATTAATAACCATTTCAAAATGTCGTCTACCGAGGTATCACAGATGAGTGGGTAGGGCATTTAAAGACACAATAAAGCCGGTGGGATGATGGTTCCTCTAAAATTATCTTGAAGGAAAAGTCATCTGAAATGTAATATTTTGTTTAGGGCAGGACAGATGTGTTTGAAATTTAGGAGCCAGAATATTTATGGGCTTGTTTGAGTCGGGAAGGGATCCTTTTTAAGTTATAAAATGTAGTTACAAGAGGTAAGTAATTCAGATTATTTTTACAGTACCGGATTTACGCCGACACTGCTTTAAGGTTACCGTATTCTCGTTATTAAGCATCACCGCCTCTTTAGCGGTCATTTAAAAAGCTTGCTACATTTGTACAAACTGACTTCATAATTTGTAACGGTTGATTTTATTTTCAGTTTGGAATTTATGGGTTTATTTTAGAGGCTTGTTGAAATTTGTCTAAAGTATAAACATTGCTGTATTAAAACTGGGCCAGAGAGGAACACGTAAACCTGTGCCAAGGCAGAAGAAAGATCAGCCATATTTAGACAAAAGAAGTATACAATCTATGGTATAAATCAGCGGAACAAACCAGGAGAAACACTTTAGGAGCTGTCGGGCGGTAAGTATATCACGCGCAGTGAGACGTGTTGTGCCGATCACGTCTTCTGCACGGCAAATAGCTCTGGGGTTGGAGAAAGGGGTGAATACATATGCGGATTCTGCAGAATCCCACCATGCATTTGCGGAAACGGCCCCCATGAAAACGTAAAAGGGCCACACAGATGTATGCATTAAAGCAGGGGCTGCAGGACTACATCTCCCATACTCCTCAGCCAGCACCTTAGCTGAAAGAGCATTATGGGAGATGTAGTCCTGCAGCAGCTGGAGGGCCGCAGGTTGGACACCCCTGCATTAAAGTGTCCCTTTATTATCAGTAGGATCAAGTAAAGATCTCCCCATTGTGTCGAGAGATTTGTGGCTTTGCTGGTTCTCTTGTAAATTATACAGTTGGACGTAATTATTTGCAAATTGATCTACAATTTTGTTAGTGTTAACGACTTTATCACCAGTCAAGAAGGAATTGAGGCTTAATCATGTGCGCTGGTGCCATCAACTTGCATACAAATATTGGATCTGCCTTATTAACCTTACTTAGACCCCATAATAAAGTCTGAAAAGTAATCTGTTTTTCTGGTATTGCCATGGAGATCCTTATACTAAAGTCTTTCGACACAATATATATATATATATATATATATATATATATATATATATATATAAGTATAATATATAGTTCATGCAAGGTCCCCATTGAATAATCTTGTGGGCTTCATCTTTGATTTTGGTTGCTAGGCCCGATGAATTTCAGCGACGTGTTGAGTTATTCCTTGACAGCTCTGTCCTGACAGGCATAGCACTTCCATAGATTCTTAGGAATTATTTTTGCGTCTGACCTTCAACGGGAGATAACTCTCCGCAGCCAGGTATTTTCCATTGACAAGTATCCACCGTGTCATTAGTGGGCACGTTTAAAGGTGCTGAGTGAAACATGAGATACAACAGGGGTAGCCATCTTGAAGCCCTCCTGTATCAGGACTTATAGTTTGGCTACTAGTGATTGATAGACTATAGCTTGCTGTTTCAATGCAGACACCAAAACTGTTGTATGGTTACTTCATACTGCTGTTTATGTTAATGGTCTTCATTATGGAAAGTCCTCTTTTTGCCCTACCATTTTTAAGGATGTTGTGTTTATTTGTATTATAATAGTCCCGCGTTAATAACGCTATACATGTAGAAAATGACCCTGTCCAGTGCTAATAATGGACATTGACAAACTCTTGTGAGTTCCCACCATTTCCTTGAAACCCATTCAGTGCACCTACGACCATTGTTAGGCTGTCTGGTGTTCCCGTATACGCCACTTTGTTTTCATTCTTAATTGCGGGCATGACTTCTTGCCCTATGTCCAACATTTAAAGCGCCCAAAGTTGGGGTGCGACAGGAGACAAGGCCGGAGCTCAAAGAAGTTAATAACAACACTTAACAAAGAATGATACAATAACAAGTGTGAACATTTAAATTATTATTTTTTATTTAGTTTATACACATAATTTTAGTTTTAGATTGTTTTTTAGGTTAGTTTAATTACACGTATCCTGTGTGCCGAGTAGACATTTGATGTTACAGCCCTGAAGGGTAGAAATATTTCCTGAACGTGGGCTTCGGAGTCTTTATGATGTCTTCTCCAAGCTGGTCTGTTCGCAGATGTTATGACGTGAGATCCAAGCCGATCTGTTCATGAACGGGCATCTAGGAGCTTTAGGGTGTTAGTTACATACATAGTACATACATAGTACATAAGGTTTTAAAAAGACCTAAGTCCATTAAGTTCAACCCTTCTACCTATCTTTTTTTACTCTTGATCCAAAAGAAGGCAAAAAACCCCTAATTAAGCTATTTCGAATTCTGCCATCAGGGGAAAAAATTCCTTCTTGACTCCAAAAGGCAATCGGATTTCTCCTTGGATCAAGAAGCTCTAAAATATTAATTCTATTTATAGCCCTTTATAGGGTGCATAATCCTTCATCGTCCCTAAAAGACTTACAACATTTATGTTATAAATGTCTATTTAAAGAATCTGTTTGCAGGTATATTGTAGTAAGACGCACAGACGCTGTATCCAGGTGGTCAGGACAACTGGTCAACATCCATTGGACAACCAGTGTCACATGCTATGAACATTATAGTACATTATAGTACATAGCGCCCACTGTATAAATTGCACCATACAGTAGCAAGTTTATCGATACAGCGATGCAGGGCCAGAGTAACGGCAAACACATGTACTTTATGTTTGAGTGTGTATATATGTGTATGTGTTTAGATATGTGTGTCTGTATATGTATGCATGGATGAAAAATGTAAAAGGCAGACAAACAAGATAAAAGAAGAAAAGGGGAAAGAAGGTGGAAAAAAATGAGAAAGATGTCAGCAAGTGAGGTGCAAAAGGAATTACCAAGGAGTCAGGAAAGGATAGAACAGAAAGAAAAAGTACTGCAAGAGGGAGAATGCAGAGAAAAAAAGTGAAAAAAGAGGTTACTAAAAGCAGGAAATCCTGGACATGTAACCAAAATGATGCGGAAGGCGGCAAAAAATCCTGTATGGCAAGTCAAAAATCCTTCCTGACATGGAAAAACGGTGGTTGGTGTTACAGCCATGAATTGTAGCGATATTTCCTGAACGGGTTCTTTGGAATCCGTCGTAACTCGAGAAACATCAGGTCTCATCTTCTATCTTCTAGTGAAGGGAACAATGTCCAAACTGCTCCATCATCCCTGTGAGTCTCCTTATGACGCTGCATCCAAGCCGGTCTGTCCACAGATGTTATGATGTGCGATGCATGAAGGAATGTATGTAATAATTTATGAGAGTGTATGCTTGTGTGTGAGGATGAATGTGTAAGTGTGTGTAAAAGAGAAAAGGGTGTTACAGCCATGAAGGTTAGCGATATATTTTCTGACCATGTTCTTCCGAGCCCGTCGTAACGTCGATCGTAAGCGAGAAGCATCGGGTCAAATCTTCTATCCTCTAATGAAGGGACCGAACTGCTCCATCATCCCTGTGAGTCTCCATATGACGCGCCATCCAAGCCGGTCTGTCCACAGATGTTATGATGTGCGATCCACGTAGGAATGTATGTATGAATTAATGAGGACGTATGTTTGTGTGTGAGGATGAATGTGTACGTGTGTCTGAGCGTGAATGAATGTTTAAGTGCATATTATTATTATTATTATTATTATTTATTTAGCAATTTATATTATAATTATAATCATCAATGAATGAATGTTGATGTGTAGATGTGTGTGTTAGCATGAATATGTATGTCAAAGTCTTTATATGCAAGTGTGTGAAAGGGAGAGTGGGTAAGTTCGGTGTGCATGTGAGTTATGGGAATAAGGGGCCAATAGAGGAGGAATAGAAAAGATTTACGGTTTAGCAGTTTGCATCTTCAATCCAGAATCTTCTTATCTTCAATCCAGAAATGCATGCCCCCACATATGCCTTATACCCCCTTACTTGCCACTTTGCCACCCTGATATACCTTATACCCCCCTATTTACCACTCTGCCCCAGTCTTATAATCAATCAAATACGGTAATTAGCGGCTGCGCATTCTGAACAATATGTCCTCCTGCTACATGCCGCTAATTCTGATTATGTTGTTACATACAACATAATCCGGTAACATCAGAGTTGGGTGTTCTTCCCGGTCAAAAAGAGACTAAAGACAGAAGCACCACAAACTCTGAAAACATTCATAAATCTAACGGTATCTTCAAAAACTTTCAAATCTTCTCAGGTGTCCTGGAACCTGAGAACCTGGAAGCTTCAGCTCCTTGCTACACTTACCTTGTGGCAGGACGTGTCATGCATGTCGAACATATATGGAAAATATTTGAAATGTAACCATTCATTTTTTTTAATTATTTTTGTTACGGCCCCAGCTGTATTTGTTTTTATTGCTGAGATTCTGGGATCTCCGCAGGTTCAGTTTCTGACATCATAATCTGAAGATATAATCAGCGGCTGCGCATTCTGAACAACATGTCCTCCTGCTACAGGCCGCTCATCCAGAAAATAGAAACTAAACATGACGTACAGCAGAAGCGGTAACAACTCTACACAGTTACATACAACATAATCCGGTAACATCAGAGCTGGGTGTTCTTCCCGGTCAAAAAGAGACTAAAGACAGAAGCACCACAAACTCTGAAAACATTCATAAATCTAACGATATCTTCAAAAACTTCTGAGATTTCACAGAGGAATAGAAAAGATTTACGGTTTAGCAGTTCGCATCTTCAATCCAGAATCTTCTTATCTTCAATCCGGAAATGCATGCCCCCACATATGCCTTATACCCCCTTACTTGCCACTTTGCCACCCTGATATACCTTATACCCCCCTATTTACCACTCTGCCCCAGTCTTATAATCAAGCAAATACGGTAATTAGCGGCTGCACATTCTGAACAATATGTCCTCCTGCTACATGCCGCTAATTCTGATTATGTTGTTACATACAACATAATCCAGTAACATCAGAGTTGGGTGTTCTTCCCGGTCAAAAAGAGACTAAAGACAGAAGCACCACAAACTCTGAAAACATCCATAAATCTAACGATATCTTCAAAACCTTCCAACACTTCTAAGATTCACAGAGGAATAGAAAAGACTTACGGTTTAGCAGTTCACATCTTCAGTCCAGAACCTTCTTATCTTCAATGCTTTGTCCTCTGATTGTCAATCTATTGCCTCTTCTCCGGTTTCCCTTTCCAAGCTAAAAGAAGTAAGTTACCTGGAGGCTTAAGCTCCCTGCTACACTTACCTTGTGCCAGTTACGAAGCGGTGCCCATTGTGATGTCAGAAGCTGTGGCGGAATCAAGACGTGTCATGCATGTTGACCATATATGGAAAATATTTGAAATGTAACCGTTCAATTTGTATAAATTATTTTTGTTACGGCCCCAGCTGTATTTGTTTTTATTGCTGAGATGCTGGGATCTCCGCAGGTTCAGTTTCTGACATCATAATCTGAAGATATAATCAGCGGCTGCGCATTCTGAACAACATGTCCTCCTGCTACAGGCCGCTAATCCAGAAAATAGGAACTAAACATGACATACAGCAGAAGCGGTAACAACTCTGCACAGTTACATACAACATAATCCGGTAACATCAGAGTTGGGTGTTCTTCCCGGTCAAAAAGAGACTAAAGACAGAAGCACCACAAACTCTGAAAACATCCATAAATCTAACGATATCTTCAAAAACTTCTGAGATTTCACAGAGGAATAGAAAAGACTTACGGTTTAGCAGTTCGCATCTTCAGTCCAGAATCTTCTTATCTTCAATCCGGAAATGCATGCCCCCACATATGCCTTATACCCCCTTACTTGCCACTTTGCCACCCTGATATACCTTATACCCCCCTATTTACCACTCTGCCCCAGTCTTATAATCAAGCAAATACGGTAATTAGCAGCTGAGCATTCTGAACAATATGTCCTCCTGCTACATGCCGCTAATTCTGATTATGTTGTTACATACAACATAATCCGGTAACATCAGAGTTGGGTGTTCTTCCCGGTCAAAAAGAGACTAAAGACAGAAGCACCACAAACTCTGAAAACATCCATAAATCTAACGATATCTTCAAAACCTTCCAACACTTCTAAGATTCACAGAGGAATAGAAAAGACTTACGGTTTAGCAGTTCACATCTTCAGTCCAGAACCTTCTTATCTTCAATGCTTTGTCCTCTGATTGTCAATCTATTGCCTCTTCTCCGGTTTCCCTTTCCAAGCTAAAAGAAGTAAGTTACCTGGAGGCTTCAGCTCCTTGCTACACTTACCTTGTGCCAGTTACGAAGCTGTGCCCATTGTGATGTCAGAAGCTGTGGCGGAATCAAGACGTGTCATGCATGTTGACCATATATGGAAAATATTTGAAATGTAACCGTTCAATTTGTATAAATGATTTTTGTTACGGCCCCAGCTGTATTCAGTTTTATTGCTGAGATGCTGGGATCTCCGCAGGTTCAGTTTCTGACATCATAATCTGAAGATATAATCAGCGGCTGCGCATTCTGAACAACATGTCCTCCTGCTACAGGCCGCTAATCCAGAAAATAGAAACTAAACATGACATACAGCAGAAGCGGTAACAACTCTACACAGTTCCATACAACATAATCCGGTAACATCAGAGCTGGGTGTTCTTCCCGGTCAAAAAGAGACTAAAGACAGAAGCACCACAAACTCTGAAAACATTCATAAATCTAACGATATCTTCAAAAACTTCAGAGATTTCACAGAGGAATAGAAAAGACTTACGGTTTAGCAGTTCGCATCTTCAATCCAGAATCTTCTTATCTTCAATCCAGAAATTCATGCCCCCTCATATGCCTTATACCCCCTTACTTGCCACTTTGCCACCCTGATATGCCTTATACCCCCCCTATTTACCACTCTGCCCCAGTCTTATAATCAAGCAAATACGGTAATTAGCAGCTGAGCATTCTGAACAATATGTCCTCCTGCTACATGCCGCTAATTCTGATTATGTTGTTACATACAACATAATCCGGTAACATCGGAGCTGGGTGTTCTTCCCGGTCAAAAAGAGACTAAAGACAGAAGCACCACAAACTCTGAAAACATTCATAAATCTAACGATATCTTCAAAACCTTACAACACTTCTAAGATTCACAGAGGAATAGAAAAGACTTACGGTTTAGCAGTTCACATCTTCAGTCCAGAATCTTTTTATCTTCAATGCTTTGTCCTCTGATTGTCAATCTATTGCCTCTTCTCCGGTTTCCCTTTCCAAGCTAAAAGAAGTAAGTTACCTGGAGGCTTCAGCTCCCTGCTACACTTACCTTGTGCCAGTTACGAAGCTCTGCCCATTGTGATGTCAGAAGCTCTGGCGGAATCAAGACGTGTCATGCATGTTGACCATATATGGAAAATATTTGAAATGTAACCGTTCAATTTGTATAAATGATTTTTGTTACGGCCCCAGCTGTATTTAGTTTTATTGCTGAGATGCTGGGATCTCCGCAGGTTCAGTTTCTAACATCATAATCTGAAGATATAATCAGCGGCTGCGCATTCTGAACAACATGTCCTCCTGCTACAGGCCGCTCATCCAGACAATAGAAACTAAACATGACATACAGCAGAAGCGGTAACAACTCTACACAGTTACATACAACATAATCCGGTAACATCAGAGCTGGGTGTTCTTCCCGGTCAAAAAGAGACTAAAGACAGAAGCACCACAAACTCTGAAAACATTCATAAATCTAACGATATCTTCAAAAACTTCTGAGATTTCACAGAGGAATAGAAAAGATTTACGGTTTAGCAGTTCGCATCTTCAATCCAGAATCTTCTTATCTTCAATCCGGAAATGCATTCCCCCACATATGCCTTATACCCCCTTACTTGCCACTTTGCCACCCTGATATACCTTATACCCCCCTATTTACCACTCTGCCCCAGTCTTATAATCAAGCAAATACGGTAATTAGCGGCTGCACATTCTGAACAATATGTCCTCCTGCTACATGCCGCTAATTCTGATTATGTTGTTACATACAACATAATCCAGTAACATCAGAGTTGGGTGTTCTTCCCGGTCAAAAAGAGACTAAAGACAGAAGCACCACAAACTCTGAAAACATCCATAAATCTAACGATATCTTCAAAACCTTCCAACACTTCTAAGATTCACAGAGGAATAGAAAAGACTTACGGTTTAGCAGTTCACATCTTCAGTCCAGAACCTTCTTATCTTCAATGCTTTGTCCTCTGATTGTCAATCTATTGCCTCTTCTCCGGTTTCCCTTTCCAAGCTAAAAGAAGTAAGTTACCTGGAGGCTTAAGCTCCCTGCTACACTTACCTTGTGCCAGTTACGAAGCGGTGCCCATTGTGATGTCAGAAGCTGTGGCGGAATCAAGACGTGTCATGCATGTTGACCATATATGGAAAATATTTGAAATGTAACCGTTCAATTTGTATAAATTATTTTTGTTACGGCCCCAGCTGTATTTGTTTTTATTGCTGAGATGCTGGGATCTCCGCAGGTTCAGTTTCTGACATCATAATCTGAAGATATAATCAGCGGCTGCGCATTCTGAACAACATGTCCTCCTGCTACAGGCCGCTAATCCAGAAAATAGGAACTAAACATGACATACAGCAGAAGCGGTAACAACTCTGCACAGTTACATACAACATAATCCGGTAACATCAGAGTTGGGTGTTCTTCCCGGTCAAAAAGAGACTAAAGACAGAAGCACCACAAACTCTGAAAACATTCATAAATCTAACGATATCTTCAAAAACTTCTGAGATTTCACAGAGGAATAGAAAAGACTTACGGTTTAGCAGTTCGCATCTTCAGTCCAGAATCTTCTTATCTTCAATCCGGAAATGCATGCCCCCACATATGCCTTATACCCCCTTACTTGCCACTTTGCCACCCTGATATACCTTATACCCCCCTATTTACCACTCTGCCCCAGTCTTATAATCAAGCAAATACGGTAATTAGCAGCTGAGCATTCTGAACAATATGTCCTCCTGCTACATGCCGCTAATTCTGATTATGTTGTTACATACAACATAATCCGGTAACATCAGAGTTGGGTGTTCTTCCCGGTCAAAAAGAGACTAAAGACAGAAGCACCACAAACTCTGAAAACATCCATAAATCTAACGATATCTTCAAAACCTTCCAACACTTCTAAGATTCACAGAGGAATAGAAAAGACTTACGGTTTAGCAGTTCACATCTTCAGTCCAGAACCTTCTTATCTTCAATGCTTTGTCCTCTGATTGTCAATCTATTGCCTCTTCTCCGGTTTCCCTTTCCAAGCTAAAAGAAGTAAGTTACCTGGAGGCTTCAGCTCCTTGCTACACTTACCTTGTGCCAGTTACGAAGCGGTGCCCATTGTGATGTCAGAAGCTGTGGCGGAATCAAGACGTGTCATGCATGTTGACCATATATGGAAACTATTTGAAATGTAACCGTTCAATTTGTATAAATGATTTTTGTTACGGCCCCAGCTGTATTTAGTTTTATTGCTGAGATGCTGGGATCTCCGCAGGTTCAGTTTCTAACATCATAATCTGAAGATATAATCAGCGGCTGCGCATTCTGAACAACATGTCCTCCTGCTACAGGCCGCTCATCCAGACAATAGAAACTAAACATGACATACAGCAGAAGCGGTAACAACTCTACACAGTTACTTACAACATAATCCGGTAACATCAGAGCTGGGTGTTCTTCCCGGTCAAAAAGAGACTAAAGACAGAAGCACCACAAACTCTGAAAACATTCATAAATCTAATGATATCTTCAAAAACTTCAGAGATTTCACAGAGGAATAGAAAAGACTTACGGTTTAGAAGTTCGCATCTTCAATCCAGAATCTTCTTATCTTCAATCAGAAATGCATGCCCCCACATATGCCTTATACCCCCTTACTTGCCACTTTGCCACCCTGATATGCCTTATACCCCCCTATTTACCACTCTGCCCCAGTCTTATAATCAAGCAAATACGGTAATTAGCAGCTGAGCATTCTGAACAATATGTCCTCCTGCTACATGCCGCTAATTCTGATTATGTTGTTACATACAACATAATCCGGTAATATCAGAGTCGGGTGTTCTTCCCGGTCCAAAAAGAGACTAAAGACAGAAGCACCACAAACTCTGAAAACATCCATAAATCTAACGATATCTTCAAAAACTTCTGAGATTTCACAGAGGAATAGAAAAGACTTACGGTTTAGCAGTTCGCATCTTCAATCCAGATTCTTCTTATCTTCAATCCGGAAATGCATGCCCCCACATATGCCTTATACCCCCTTACTTGCCACTTTGCCATCCTGATATACCTTATACCCCCCTATTTAAGACTCTGCCCCAGTCTTATAATCAAGCAAATACGGTAATTAGCGGCTGCACATTCTGAACAATATGTCCTCCTGCTACATGCCGCTAATTCTGATTATGTTGTTACATACAACATAATCCGGTAACATCAGAGTTGGGTGTTCTTCCCGGTCAAAAAGAGACTAAAGACAGAAGCACCACAAACTCTGAAAACATTCATAAATCTAACGATATCTTCAAAACCTTCCAACACTTCTAAGATTCACAGAGGAATAGAAAAGACTTACGGTTTAGCAGTTCATATCTTCAGTCCAGAATCTTCTTATCTTCAATGCTTTGTCCTCTGATTGTCAATCTATTGCCTCTTCTCCGGTTTCCCTTTCCAAGCTAAAAGAAGTAAGTTACCTGGAGGCTTCAGCTCCTTGCTACACTTACCTTGTGCCAGTTACGAAGCTCTGCCCATTGTGATGTCAGAAGCTGTGGCGGAATCAAGACGTGTCATGCATGTTGACCATATATGGAAAATATTTGAAATGTAACCGTTCAATTTGTATAAATGATTTTTGTTACGGCCCCAGCTGTATTCAGTTTTATTGCTGAGATGCTGGGATCTCCGCAGGTTCAGTTTCTAACATCATAATCTGAAGATATAATCAGCGGCTGCGCATTCTGAACAACATGTCCTCCTGCTACAGGCCGCTAATCCAGAAAATAGACACTAAACATGACATACAGCAGAAGCGGTAACAACTCTGCACAGTTACTTACAACATAATCCGGTAGCATCAGAGCTGGGTGTTCTTCCCGGTCAAAAAGAGACTAAAGACAGAAGCACCACAAACTCTGAAAACATTCATAAATCTAACGATATCTTCAAAAACTTCAGAGATTTCACAGAGGAATAGAAAAGATTTACGGTTTAGCAGTTCGCATCTTCAATCCAGAATCTTCTTATCTTCATTCCGGAAATGCATGCCCCCACATATGCCTTATACCCCCTTACTTGCCACTTTGCCATCCTGATATACCTTATACCCCCCTATTTAAGACTCTGCCCCAGTCTTATAATCAAGCAAATACGGTAATTAGCGGCTGCACATTCTGAACAATATGTCCTCCTGCTACATGCCGCTAATTCTGATTATGTTGTTACATACAACATAATCCGGTAACATCAGAGTTGGGTGTTCTTCCCGGTCAAAAAGAGACTAAAGACAGAAGCACCACAAACTCTGAAAACATTCATAAATCTAACGATATCTTCAAAACCTTCCAACACTTCTAAGATTCACAGAGGAATAGAAAAGACTTACGGTTTAGCAGTTCACATCTTCAGTCCAGAATCTTTTTATCTTCAATGCTTTGTCCTCTGATTGTCAATCTATTGCCTCTTCTCCGGTTTCCCTTTCCAAGCTAAAAGAAGTAAGTTACCTGGATGCTTCAGCTCCTTGCTACACTTACCTTGTGCCAGTTACGAAGCTGTGCCCATTGTGATGTCAGAAGCTCTGGCGGAATCAAGACGTGTCATGCATGTTGACCATATATGGAAACTATTTGAAATGTAACCGTTCAATTTGTATAAATGATTTTTGTTACGGCCCCAGCTGTATTCAGTTTTATTGCTGAGATGCTGGGATCTCCGCAGGTTCAGTTTCTAACATCATAATCTGAAGATATAATCAGCGGCTGCGCATTCTGAACAACATGTCCTCCTGCTACAGGCCGCTAATCCAGAAAATAGACACTAAACATGACATACAGCAGAAGCGGTAACAACTCTATACAGTTACTTACAACATAATCCGGTAGCATCAGAGCTGGGTGTTCTTCCCGGTCAAAAAGAGACTAAAGACAGAAGCACCACAAACTCTGAAAACATTCATAAATCTAACGATATCTTCAAAAACTTCAGAGATTTCACAGAGGAATAGAAAAGACTTACGGTTTAGCAGTTCGCATCTTCAATCCAGATTCTTCTTATCTTCAATCCGGAAATGCATGCCCCCACATATGCCTTATACCCCCTTACTTGCCACTTTGCCACCCTGATATACCTTATACCCCCCTATTTACCACTCTGCCCCAGTCTTATAATCAAGCAAATACGGTAATTAGCGGCTGCACATTCTGAACAATATGTCCCCCTGCTACATGCCGCTAATTCTGATTATGTTGTTACATACAACATAATCCGGTAACATCAGAGTTGGGTGTTCTTCCCGGTCAAAAAGAGACTAAAGACAGAAGCACCACAAACTCTGAAAACATCCATAAATCTAACGATATCTTCAAAACCTTACAACACTTCTAAGATTCACAGAGGAATAGAAAAGACTTACGGTTTAGCAGTTCATATCTTCAGTCCAGAATCTTCTTATCTTCAATGCTTTGTCCTCTGATTGTCAATCTATTGCCTCTTCTCCGGTTTCCCTTTCCAAGCTAAAAGAAGTAAGTTACCTGGAGGCTTCAGCTCCTTGCTACACTTACCTTGTGCCAGTTACGAAGCTCTGCCCATTGTGATGTCAGAAGCTGTGGCGGAATCAAGACGTGTCATGCATGTTGACCATATAAGGAAAATATTTGAAATGTAACCGTTCAATTTGTATAAATGATTTTTGTTACGGCCCCAGCTGTATTCAGTTTTATTGCTGAGATGCTGGGATCTCCGCAGGTTCAGTTTCTGACATCATAATCTGAAGATATAATCAGCGGCTGCGCATTCTGAACAACATGTCCTCCTGCTACAGGCCGCTAATCCAGAAAATAGAAACTAAACATGATATACAGCAGAAGCGGTAACAACTCTGCACAGTTACATACAACATAATCCGGTAACGTCTGCAATGCTCTGCAAACTCTATGTCTTGTGTATGTAAATCTAGTGCTGTCTTTAACCCCTTAAGGACAATGTTTTATCTTTAAAGCCATTAATGCATTGTGAGCCTACCGTTTCACCGTTCACATCTTCAATCCAGCATCTCCTAATCTTCTATCCGCCGTCTCCTTTAAAACCAGCTTCTCCTTACCTTCAAGCCTTTGTCTTCTCTGCAAAAGAAAAAAGTGATTCTGACCGTGCTATACACACTCCTTGACCACTATGATGTCATATTCCATGCCCATTATGATGTCAGAGTCATGGCATATCATGAATGCTGACCATATCTATGGAAAATATCAGAAATATACCCATATATATATTTTGTGAGTTATTTTACATACACGGTGGTATAGTAATTGAATAAACACATCATTTGCTTTGTACGAGAGAGCAGTGATCATCTCAGGTATCTTCATGGCTCAGTGTATGTAACATTGCTGGTTTCTGTTAAACATATTTATATTAAAGCTGTTGTTAATGACGTATCTTTCACTAGAAAATGATACTTTAAATGTCAAAAAGCCCATCGGTATTAATTTGAGGTTCCATTTTGCTTTTTTCTCCCCACAGTATGCACTTTATAAAAAAATGACACAAGCTGCGATCCTCATCCAGAGCAAATTCCGAAGTTATTATGAGCAGAAGAAATTCCAGCAAAGCCGGCGCGCGGCGGTCCTGATCCAGCAGTACTACCGAAGTTATAAAGAATGTGGGAAAATAAAGCAAAAGCGCCGGACAGCCTCCCTAGTGCAACAGAAACTTAGGTATTAGCGCAGTTATCATTTACACATAGAATTTTAACTCTGACAAGACCCATTCGGTCCATCTAGCTGTAAAGACTCTGACCTTAATCAGTCGTTGGTCTCGTCTTAGATTCAGGAGCCAAATGCCTATCCCATGCATGTTTAAATTCCCTCTGTGTTAGCCTCTGCTGAAAGGCTGCTCCACTCCTCTACCACCCTCACGGTAAGGTAAAGCTACATTATATTTAAGATTATGGTCACCAGATCAGGGACGGTTTTGGTTTGGGAAGTATAAAATGTATCAGACGTTACGAAACGTAATTTACAGACGAGGCAGATCATGAATTCGCTCGATTCTTGATAAATTATGGCAAATGGATGAATGCTAGTCCTAATCATAGTATCCCTTCCATTAATCGGTGTGTCTTCTCTTGGGTCGTATAGAAGCAGTCTCCTTACAAAGAAGCAGGACCAAGCTGCTCGGAAGATTATGAGGTTTTTACGTCGCTGCCGCCACAGGTATGTTACTATCACCGGTGTTACTATTGTATCATGAGTTAAAATAAATGGTATGTCTGATGTGATTGGATACCAATGCAATACAAGGGTGTCATTTTAATGGTTAAATTTGGGAATACATACACCTTTTAGAAACTGTCCCATGGCTGTCCGCAGACAGGGCCAAAAGGGAAAAGGTGCACCATCTCGCCTGCCAGTTTTAGCAACGGCGAGTAGATTAGAGGATTAGAGGATAAAAAAGAAAGGAGGAATATTCAAGAAATGTGGAGGTCTGAAAAGAAAAGGTCAAAATAAATGAAGGCGAGAGTGTTGTCTTTGCTCCTACCTTGAAAACTTTCTGTGGACCTCCATGTCGGGACACCAAGCTGTGATATATCTGACATATTCTAATATATGTAATTGGATTTGGGGAGGGAAGGTTGGTTTAAGAGATCATATTTTTGTATTAGCAGTCTAAATATATTGTTTGCACGATGCTGAGCCAACATCTTTATCCTTATCTCAAGATCCTAATGTGGCAAGAGGATGGTGTTGGTGCAAGTCTCAAGTCTTTGGCAATGAGCACAAACATCATATCCAGTCTAAAAGCCAGCAATTTATCCCAATTTATCATCAAGGGCTGGGTATAAATAGTTATCCAGTTAAAAAGTTTCAATAATGGATGTTTCAGCTGTTTGCTCTGGCGTTAGGACCAGTGAACTAGAATAAGTTTAAAATATACCCTTGGCTGTTAGACTGACCCCCCCCCCCGCCCCCAAGTAGATCATAATGCACTTGGTTGCCCCCTGCCACCTTGGTTTGCTGATTAAAAAAGTGTGGAGCTGCAAATGGAAAGAATGATACCTGGAAAGAGTAAATCAGTTTATTACACTGATAAAGAGTAGATAATATTATAATCATATCAGATTTCTAACCAATATATAGCATTAAGGGGGCTCCTAACTTGAAATAAATGTAAATGACCAAGGACCATGCCCCTGGACCATGTGATGTTTCAGATGTGCTTACAGGGTGAATTTACTGGCATTTCAAGAAAAATGCTCCCAGCCACAGTGCTAATTTCTGGAGCCTATGTACTATCATGGGGATTATGTGTATATCAGGGGGAACAAAGTTCTCTCCATAGCAGCCAATAGAAGGTTCTGACCACTTAGAAAAAGTTCCACCCTAGTTTGTTCTATTACTCAACTAATTTAGTGCAGAGATTGCTGGTCCATTTCTGGAGGTACAAGGAAGGACCAGGTTCCAGATTTCGAAAAGCAGTAGAGAAATCCCAGTTTTACTAAAACTTTATGATGGAGGGAGCTGAAAGCCACTGCTCTGTAGAACACCATATGGACTAAAATCTCAAAAGATGCATTTTATACAAGAGCAAAGAGTTTTCCTAAATACCCGAAATCCAGTTTACTGCAGATTTGATTATTTAACTGCAGCTTTTCCCTCTTTTTCTGCAATTTTATTTTAATTTTGATTTCATTTTATGTCTTTTTTTTGGATATCTCCTTTCCACAGCACGTGATAAACCAAACTGAAAATGCAAAAAAAAAAAATGTATAGAATTGTAAATGAACTGAAGTGGCCCAGGGCTCCAGGAATGCTGAAAATTGTTATTATAGTATATTCTGCCACAAAACAATATTTTATTAGTAAATGGAATTAGAATTTTGTCGGTTTGGGAATATGGTATCAATTTTCTGTTTCAAAACAAATTGCTACATAATTCAAGCAACTGTTCATAAAGGCAAGATAAATCCAGTTAGTCTTCATTTGACAAAGTAAAAGAACAGCAAAGGAATGAGGATTAGGATTAATAACTGGCGTAGAACAAAGGAATAATAGCGTCCGTTAGACCGAGGCTTTAGGTGTGCAGCAAGTCGCATTATAAATAATCATTATGATCCGTGGATTTGCTGTGGACTCCTTGGAGAATGCGGTAGCTGCCATAATTATAATCACTGCCTCTAATGGGCTATAGACAAACGACGACATAGATTTATTACTCAATAGAATATCATGGTTCTTCTTGACGTAAAGTTTGAAAGGAAGGTTTATCACGTACTGTAAAACACCAAAGTTGTAGTGAGCCGTTGTGTCTTTGGGAGAGAAAATGAAATCATAAAAAGTTCATGATCCGTATACAGAAGGGATCAGAGGAGAAAAGGAATGGAATCAGTTGTGCCCCCAAAAAATAATGGCATATCGTACATGCATTTTTGTGTCACAGGTAACATGTATAATTTGGGCTTCCACACCCTTTACGGAAAAGAGCAGAATAATTAGAAGTTTAACTCAATCTGTAATTTGTAATCATAAAGGTCTCTAGGACCCAGTGAAGCATGAATTGTTTCATAGCTGCCAACAGTCATGAAAATTGAGTTTATGACGTGGTTCTCCCAGCTCATATCCTGATTATTAAGTGGCAGAGGGGAGTTCCATGGGCTAAACACCCAGTGATGTCATGTTGCAGCCCACTTACCATTGGTGGACCAGTGCATGATGTCACTCAGTTTCTGACATTTACCCACCCTGTTAATTGCAGTATAGAGCATAATACCTGCCCCTGCGGTATCGCGATTGGCCGCAAAACTCCTGAACTAAGTCGAGTTTCATTTCTCTTACAGAAATTAGTATTCAGCTTCTTCATTTTATGTAGTTGTCTGGAGAGCAAATAAAGGAGGAAGATTTTCCAATTTTATGTCTGAACAGTGTCAATTTATCTAAAAGTAATTTACTTAACCTTTACTGTGTTATACGATTGCTTTCTCTGTGCAAAGGAGAAAAATAATACTTGAAGAATAGAATAATAGAAGAGAGAGGAAATAGTTGGAAGTCTTTAGCGTGTGTTCCCGGTCTCCCCAGCATAAAGATCCTGGGGTATTAACTAAAATGCGTTTAAGGCCAACCTACCCCTTCTCATAGAGGAAGCTGGCTGGGGTACATCAATAGAACAGACCGTGGCAAATGCCACTGAACGACGTTAAAGGTACACTCCGGCCACCGCATGCACATAGTGAGTGTCACCTTATATCTTAGCATTTTCACTTATAAATACATAGGAGGATTCATCAGAATCTTCTCTATTCAGTTGCTGCCTTTCTCTGCTCCCCGGGTACCTGCCATGCAGGAGCTGTGTTCCATTCAACAGATCTCCGGTACAGCAGCGCTCATGCGCAGATACCCACTGCCAGCCAGCAATTTCAATGGGAGCAGAAAACTGCCAGTGATGGACAGCCAAACCTAGTGCCAATTACTGAGATCAGGGGGAAGTGGTATGCAGCGTCTTCAGTAGGTGTTTTTCAGGTTAAAAACTGCATTTTAAAGGGTAATGTTTTTTATTGTGCATTTATATTTAATAATGAGGCTGTTTGGGGCAGTAGACTGTCTCTTTAAACATAACCTCTCAGTGATTCACCAGGACTGGCGATGGCGGCGCGGCCGACGGCTGGGTATGCACGGCTGCGCCCTATGGCTTTATGCTGGCGATCGGGCATATCCAGGGGCTGTCGTTCAGCGGCCCACCAGGAGTTTGCCCGGTCTGCCAGATGGCCAGTCCAGGCTGGCACAGTTGAGTCCACACTTAGGGTTCCCCTCTGATCTTCCTAACCAGCACATTAGGTAAACGGTGCACCCAGGAACCTGATCCCCCAATAGGTAAATCGGCCCCTGGTTTCGGAGCAGATAATGCATAATGTACGAGTAATGTCTTTTCTAACCGCTGTTTTGGGTACTGATCTATGAATTGCTTGCATATATTATTTACAGATACACACACATGTCTATTATTGCATGCGGGTTTTACTATCTTCTTTTCGAAGCTCGTCTTCTCTTCAGTCTTTCTATGGATTAACATCGGTCTTTGCTCTGTACAGCGCATGCACGTACAACTACTTATTAAAACGATATGAAAACGAAATGACTTTGCCTATCACATGTATACTTTTCCTTTCTTACAAACATGCCTACGTACATATTCAGAGACGGAGCTTATGTGCATACAGGCTCTTTCTCCCGTTATTACGTCTTCTTTGCTAATAGCTAATATTGTTTTGCTGTCTAAAGCCCTCTGGTGGACCGTAGACTGTACAAAAGGGTGAGTTTAGTTTTGCTAGCCAGTTTCTCTCTTTTCCATATTTAACCCGTTGCTTTGTGCCTGCTTGCATGGGCCTGCAGCCAGAAATGTGCCCTTGAGTTTCATATCCATCTGGTATGGAAACAACAGAAAGCATTTTATTGCATTTTCTATTACAAATGCTTTTTCCCCCCCAGTAAAGCACTTGGGTTTGCACTAGAAACAGAACTGCATGAGTTGGTCTACCAGACCGTGTCATCACCAGGCATGCTTTATAAAAAAAAAAAAATGGTGGTATGAAACTGGTGGAATAAAAAACAGAGGCTTGAACCGGCTTCTTGGATCATTAGCAAGTTTGCACTGAAATAATAACCATTTTAATCAACCTTCTTGCTTGTTTCTTAGACATAATATCGATTCTTTTCTTTAATTTTAGGATTTGCTTGTTCTATCTGCTACTTTGTAAGACTTGATACAATGTCTTAAGATTCAATGGTCTCGTTTTCCAAATATTAAGCCCAATGTGTGTCTTGCCAAAAGGCGCGCGTCATCTATAATGGCATGCATGTGTATACATTAAAAAATTGTGGATTTTTTTTTTTTATGCCAAAACAAAATGTGATGATTATTTGTGTTAGGATATAAAAGAAAATTCATTCCAAGACAACAAAAGGCAACGAAAGATCTCCGGCGTAAAGAAAAATGAACGTTTATATCACGTTTTTTCTATTTTCAGAATTAAGAATTAGAATTGTTCTAAAATGTACCTGCCAATTAAAAATAAAGTGTAGGACATATTTTTGTGTTCAGAACAGTAGGCAGTTTGTTCAGAGATATTTAAATTGTGTTATGAGGTCATCAGTGAGGATTTTTCTGTTCACCTTTTTCTAAATACGCTTAAGAAACTTTGAGCACATAGCCAGTCACTTCATAAAACCATTGGAGCAACAAATCTAAAAGAGAAGATGAAGAATGTTGTTTTATCAACATATACATGGTACTATTTGACATGTTTCAGTATTCAGGCATTTAATCATAGACAGAGCGTCCGGGTCCCATTGGCCTCAATCCATTCACTCCAGCTTCTATGAACCCATACTGCTGCCGTATTGCTATTTATTTGCCTGAAATGTACACCACTAGCCTAGTCTGGTTATATTCATACTAAAATATTTTTTTTCTGTTACATTAATTTAAATTCAAATATTAAAATATTTTTGTATTTTTTTTTTTTTTTTAACATATTCTCATTAATAAATTCTACGTGTATTTTCCAAACCATATGTTTACCATAATATATATATATATATAACCTATAATGTTTAGCAAGTGCAGATTTTAAATATTCTTGATTTGTTTTATTCTAGCAACTTCGCTCAGGAGAATTGAGGTCTTAAAAGAGAGAGGAGTGTTAAATAAATGTCAATGTTAACAAAAAATAGAAAAGTATTTACTCAGGACTAAGAGATCAAAGCTTTTTAGAGGGGACTGTGGTGCTCAAACATAACTGCTTTAATACACTTTTTAAGGTTTATTCGCTCGAGAGGGGGTTTGCCGGAAAATGCCAGTGGGGTAAGAGATTGCAGTGGGGTAAGAGATTGCGGTGGGTTAAGAGATTGCGGTGGGGTAAGAGATTGCGGTGGGGTAAGAGATTGCAGTGGGGTAAGAGATTGCGGTGGGTTAAGAGATTGCAGTGGGGTAAGAGATTGCGGTGGGGTAAGAGATTGCTGTGGGTTAAGAGATTGCGGTGGGTTAAGAGATTGCGGTGGGGTAAGAGATTGCGGTGGGGTAAGAGATTGCGGTGGGGTAGACTTCACTAATAATTGTGAATCTCCAAACCCCGGAGAGCTTCTGGTGAAGTAAGAATTAGGTTAGCACCATTACATTGGAGAGATTATCTCACCTATTTAACCATGCATAGGGCCAGCTCAGGACTTCTTGCAGGAGAAGCTCACCGAGTTGGCCTTTCATAGGGACCTGTACAGGGAATTTGCATCTGTCGGGTACTTCAACTCATGCTTAGACACTATATGTAGTGACGTATTAAATCTGTCCTATGTTCCTTAATTGTGGGAAGTCACCTACTCATTTTTTGTCTTCTTAGTGTTTGGCAGTGCTTCCTTATTTCCATTTCTTGTAAAAGCTTATGGGGCTGACATAGGAAAACTGTCTAGTTAGTTAGGTTAGAATTAGTTAAACTTTATGATTTTGTTTGGGTTGGGTGGTGTGAATTGTTCCATTTGTCTTTTATTTGACTTTCTCTGATCGTAGTGTAGGAAGAATAATAGTGCGGGATCATCTAGGAGATCATCGGGTTTCCCAGGTTAGAACAAAAAATTTCCATACATAAAGGTCAATCGCATTAAGGTATATAATGTCCCAAAGAATATAGATTGTCAGAATGATGTTAAGTTGCTATTAAGTGTAGTCCATGAGCAAAGATGCCCCACTCTGCAACTCTAGGGTCCGGCCAATAACATCTTTCAGGAATGTTGCTAAAGCCTTGAGACAAAGCGTAGAAATGGTAACAAGGGGGTGGAAAAGCATTACCTATCATGTCCAAAGAGCAAACTATAAGAAAGCATAATAGCAAAAAATATAAAGAAAAATATAAAAATCTTACATATTGGAAGATATATCCTATAAGTAGGGACATCTGGTGGCTGAAGGGGAGTACTGCAACTGCTGCCTCTCCATCTAGCACTTTAACCAGGACATAAGCGCAGTGTACCTTAAACGTTTATAGAATCATTACAATACATATATATATTTATATCGAGACTAATTGTAGCAGGCCACTGACCCATCACAGAATACTTTTTCTTCACACCAGGTGTTTTGGGGCCAAATCATTAAAATGCTCTGGTTGAGGAATATTTTTGGCAATCCAGCTCTCATGCGTTGCAATCATGGAATCATAATGCTTAGTTAAACTCTTGTCTTCCTGATCATCTTAGAAGCTGTATTCTAGCACAGGTTAGTTGGATAGTTGGTGACCAACTATCCCCAAACCTACATCCCACCCCACCTTTCAAATCCAAGAAAGTGCGTATAATTTTCCTTCTTACATGTAGCACCAGTAATAGAAGCCTGCTTTGTTTTCCAAAAATACAAAGAACCTTGCATGAAACTAGAACAATAGAAGTGATTAACGGCATCCCTTAGGAAGTCTGGCGGATGTCGTCACTAAAACAATAACAAAGTAACAGCAAGAGAGCGGAACGTTTTGGACTAGAATTAGGTAATTCAGAGCCTTGCATTGAATACCTTTTCTACAAGCCCATTGCTGTTTTTCAGAAAATTGATACACCGTTATGATTTTCCAGATAACTCTAGAAAATAATTTGTCATAATACACCTTAAAAATATGTCATGCAAATACAGATGTCCAAAAAAGATCTAAACTTGAGACCTGTCCAGCTACCTTTTACGTGACTGATGTAACAAAAACCCTTCCATATCATTTAAATGATCTGCTCCTAAAAAAGAGATAAAGACCAAAGAAAAGGGCAACAAAAATAAATGATCACCGCTGCTACTTCCTTTAGCACATAATGCTTACAGAGAGATACCCTGTGCGTCATAGTGCGTGAGGTTTTCCAATCCAGACTTCCGCAGGTCATTGTGTTTCCAGATGAGTTTATGGGACAAGTTCTATTTCTTCCACACGCCAGACCTATGCCTCAAATGTTTTCTTTTGTTGAGAAGGAAACCCATCTTCCATACAGCTCTGGCAGGAAATAATTGCATCCTGAGCAAGCAGAGCGGGATATGCGGATCTTGAGTCGGACCCCAGTTATTCTAAATGAACCCCTTAATTGTCTTGCCCTTATAAAAAGAGAGCATGGCTAATCTACCACCAACTTCTGCTTTAGAACTGTACTTAGTGAACTTTTTTGATATTATCCCAAGGTCGCTCCAGCTGCCCTGACGTCAAGCGAAATATTGTAAAAGTAACTATAAAACTTCTTTGAGATCTTTTCCCGATATGCCGAATGTAGCCATCATCCAGGTTGTGGCAACCTGTTTCAGAGAGACAGCCGGTCGAGATAGTTTTGTGGATCTTGCTGTGCCACATTATGCCCCTTAAAGCACGGATGGTTCCGGTGAACCTTGGGGCTCTAGTGGTTTGGCAACATGCCATAAGCCAGGGGTCACCGGTGTTCATCAAGCATCGCTGTAGATTTATTTAGCCGAAATGTGTATATTAAAATACAAAAATATAAGATCTGACCAGAAAATATATTCGCAGTTTCTTTAACTCAAAGTAATGTGTATTTAAGTCTCTGTTAAACTAAATATCTAATTACATGAAAAATACCATTGATTAAAATAATAACAAAAAGTAGATATAAATGTTCTGTTTCAGGGAATGGGAGAATCAGTGAAGTGGTTATAAATGAACATGAATATAGATAAGGTTTTATCTTCTGCATTGTTTGTTTAAAGGGAAGTAAGATTATGTTTTTCTGTCCTGTCAATGGGCATCTTCACTAAATAGGAACTAGCAAAAAAACTACGCTTCTGCATGCCAATCCAGGCCATCTTCCTCATCATTATCTTTGCCGGTAAAAAACACACATTGTGACAAAGCACTGTTCAAAAAATAAAATGAGAAGTAAATGTAACCAGCAAGAAAAAGATCTGCTACAAGCTGGCAGCATGGTATCCACAAAGCCAAAAGACTCTGTAATAGCGATTATTAGGGGCGTTGGTGGATGGGATGCCCAAAACTCCGGAAGGCAATGTATAGAAATCTTTATACATTTCTGACTATAGATGTAGATGTGTTTAATTGTATAAGGTCTTGCAGGAATGGTCTAGTGTTTAAGAAAACAGGAAACATGTAAGAGAGTCAGGCTATGTCATCCAAGAACATCCAGCTCTTAAAAAGACTACCTTGGTGAATGCCAACTGAGCAGAGTCTCCAACAAATATCACTCATCATATAATACTAACCCGCTCTAGACTACAGCAGTCTAGATCCAAAATGAGAGTCAAATGTCCTCTGGACAAAGGAACCAACAATCTCAGACATATATCTCTTCCATCATGGGTCTCATCAGTGAGATGTGGTTGGTACCCATCGAGCCACAGTGAGCAAGGAGATCCAAATCTGTTCTCTCCTTTACACTTGGGGGCACCAAAGAAATGACCAATGAAAATACATATAAAAAAGTAGCCTCGGAATCCCCCTCATGTCCTCACCATTTGGACAGCGAAGCATGGCACCATGGGCTTCAAAAGAGAGAAGGTATGTCTGAGCTTGTTGGTTCCCTTGTACGTGTAGAGGAAATCTAAGCATTATAATTATGTAAGTGCTGTCTGTTCACTGTAGAGATAAGCTTGTACCCTTCTTGTATTTTCTTACTATAAACATTTGCTGATTTTACCTGGTTTGAACATGCAATCATGTTGGCAGTTTTAAACAGGCGCTATGAGTTCTCCTAATAAGACAGCCCCAAAGTACCGTCTTTTGTTGGAGTTGGACTTTCCAGTTATTTTAGGATCCATCAGATAGGACAAGTGAATGATTCCACCTAAACTCATTATGTTGGACTAACTTAACAGAATGGAAGATAGGCCCAGATTGGCCATTGGGAACACAGAGCAAATGCACCTCCCATAGACCTTTATCATACGCGGCTGGTCCAACGTATGTAGCGTGTGGCTACATATATCCAGCAGGCAGCCACATGCGTGTCATTGGTCAATTTTTACCTCAGTCCATTCCTGATGGTAGGTTTGCTAATCACAGCTCTCAGTAACACTTAAACTTAATTTATTACTATTATTTATTGATTTATATAGCACCATCATATTCCGTAGCTCTGTACAATATGAAAACAATATGGACTTACAGAACCAAAAGGTAAGGAGGGCTCAAAAGTGCTTACAATCTGGAGAGAGTTGCTATGGCCCAGCTACCGTGTATTTTTATTTAAAAATGAAATCTATCCAGCATTTTATTTTTTGGTGATTATAATAACTTTGATTATTCAGTATTTTTTATTAACAAAGATTTATTTAAATAAAAAAAATAATCAATAAATAAAACAGAAAATGAAGGCGCCATCCAATAACACCGAAAACCTTTTTTTTTATAGTTTCTTAAATACAAAATTCATTTTAAAACAATTCCTAAACTTAATAACTAATTCTGCCATGAAATAACCTGTAATTATTTCTTAAAAACTAAAAAAAGAAGAAAACTAATAATAATAGGGAAACTTGAAAAGAGTAACAAAAAATTAAGCCTGGCAAAATAAAAAGCTAAAATAATCATACTGAGGGGAAATAACTGTAAAATATATCTAATTTTTACAATTTTTATTGAATAACTTTTTTTCCATTAAAATTGCTGTTTATGTCAGCCTGTTGAATAAATACTTTTGTGGATTTTTTGTGTTGAAATATTGAAAATTAAATTAAAAAAATAAATAATTTTCTTTCGTTTACTTCTTGCAGGGTCTGAATGTTTATGGAGCAAACATGTGTGTATTAAATTGCAGAAAGAATGCTCAGAGGTGTCTTCCTTACTGGGCATTTTTGTCATTATTACTTTGCATTCCTAATGAGATTTCTGGAAAATGGCAAGATATCAAATTTCCCAAATTCCCCACCCAACATTTCAGCTCTAAGAGCAACAGGTAACTTAACAAGACATCTCAGTCCAACTGGGATGTATCTTATCTTCATAACTGACCCCTAAACTGCAATACTCCCCCCTCCCTGTGCCGTATATTCACTTGTTAACCCCTTCATGGCTGGATTTTTTTTTAGCACAATATAATGTATTTGTTTATTTTTTACGGGTGCTATTAGAATAGTGTGTCCAGATTACGCCAATCGTGACCTCTGTCCCTAATTATTATATGTCCCTGTGATATCTTATGAAGATTATCTGGAAACGAGGTTTCAATGGCAACCTAAATGTTTGGTTTAAATGCCATGAAAAATCTATTGCCTATTATATCACCAAAAGAACTATTATTTGCCCAGTTCTAGTGCAAATATTCAAAATGCAATAAACTGGTATGAAATATTGCACCTTCTGAATATGTATTTTTATGTAATTCGCAAAACACCTGCTTTTGGATCTTGTTGGTTTATTCCCCCCATGGAAGCCCCACGGATCTCTATTTCTGCTTCGCCCAGCAGAAAATCTACAATATTACATTCGATAATTAATATATTACCTAGGTTTGAAATCCGGCCCTAACCAGCAGTGAAGGGGTTACAATGACTGGCCTGGTTACTTTTTATTTGACACTGTAGCTTCGCTATACATAGGAATCATCAAATCAAACTAACATTATTCAACTAACACCCCAGGGAATTTATTTGTTTTATTACATTAAAAGTGAACGTCTGAGCGGCTGCGGATAACGCGTATTTCATGCGCTCTGTTAAAAAGATTGTTTATTGCTAAACAAACAAATTCCTGGGTAATATGCTTTATAATGGCTTCAGTATTCATCATTCCTGCTTATAGGGAGAAATTAAGTAATAAATGCATATATATATATATATATATATTGCAATTTAGAGGAACTATATGACCTACTTTAATATGATAAACACAGACATGTTTGAGGTATGCTGTATTATCCTATTTAGTTCTCATGCCATGTTATAATATTCCAACCAGCTTCATGGCAAACAAACTGAAATTGGTTAATATATTGTGTATAGGTGACCTAGAGCGAAACAAATTGTTTTAGTAGACTGTATAGCCTATTAGTACTACCACAAGGGTAATAGGTCCCCCTGGCCCATTGGCCAGTATACACAACTGTGTGTATATATATATATATATATATATATATATATATATATATATATATATATATATATATAATTAAACTAGTTTTATATTTGCTGCTAATGCAGTGAATTGGTCACGGTACAGCTGTTTTCCAACAATATGTAATCACTTCAATAATCTCTAATATATATTTTTTTTCCTTTGATTATCTGGTAAGTGGTGGGATACAATAAATTCATTACTAATTTAAATATCTAAAAGCACCATGTTCTCCATAAACACAGACATGGGCCATTCCAGTTGTAACTACATGTATGAAGAGTTTTATTGGCCCGTCTTCGCTGTAGAATGGATTTACACCAGTGGTGTTCCAGATGCCAAAGACTGGGCTACAGTCTGTCGAATTCGAAGCGGTCTAGTTTCAAATGGCCGATTTGGCCAGCCCAGCAGGACCATCCCATTGTCCAACTTTAATGTGGATCCTCAAGTGATGGTTTGCCAAGAAACCCTGCTCACAAGCCATTAGTTATGGAAGTTTCCATCCATTCTCCTTTCCATAGACTTTGATGCGATACCTTGTTGGTACTCTGACAAACTTGCCCATTGGAGAGCATCACTTATATAACATAGCGATGTATGGGTATAAGCAAAATTAACTTAATCAGTAAGCTCTTCTAGTAGAAAATGTATACATGATACTATTAGTGCTTGTGTGACATTATACACTGTCAACGAGGGAGCCTTCTGGGTGGAAAAGGATTGCCAGCTCTTATGTCCTCGTCAGATTTAGTGATTCTGTTATTCATGTAACTTTACTTTTTCATCCCTGCCCCTCATTTAGTTCTCTCCCCCGTATTGTTAGCTCAGGCTGTCTTTTTAGGGTTTGGTAAGGGAGAGGGCTTCAGATCAGAACAATTACATCGATTGGAAAGATTTATGTAGCTTCAGTGATCCAGTAAATCGCTTTACTGATGATAAAAATTAAAAGGAAGCCTTGATTAAAGGGAGGCTACCTTTCAATATTGGGTATTTAGCAATTGATTTTGGTTTGTAGTTTTTTTTTTCTTTTGAAAGCTTGAAATATTTTGGTAACATGATATCTGAAGACAAATGATGTTTGATCACATTAGCGATCATTATCGTTACTGGGAACCTCCCAGGGTTGGTTGTCCGGATCTCTACCTCTCCTATGTGCGTGTACCAAGCTTATTTAGGGAATATGTAAAGATTTGTGACGGAGCAAGCCGGTATAGCCATCAAGTATTCAGTATGCGCAGGACTGTGCCACCTTCCATGTGATGGTACCATGACTGGCCCATCTTTTGAGAAGATATTTTCAATGAATCTTTACAACAAAACGCAACATTTTCAATTGTGTCAAACCTTGGTTTGCACCAATACTTCACCTTCCAGAGGATAAAAATGGCAAAGAAAAACCAGTTGGCCATTCCAGTCTGCCTATTTTCAACTTCAAGCTTCTTACTCCATGTACATTGCAAGCATTCATGAGCTTCTGTATGATATAATACTTTAAATTAGCACGTTTGCATATTATCATTCATTTTGCCAAAAATAACAAAATTATACATTTTTTTCTAATATTTTTTTAAGATGGTTTTCTGCCAAACTGTCTTTAATCTCACAATAAATATGGAGGTCTTATCGACGTCATCTTAAGGTTTTGAGGTCTTTCTTGGTATGCCTTGTTTGTAAGATCCTGCAGCATTTTAGAAAAGCCCTGCATTGAATACGATCAACATGCATGCTTCAAATGATGTCATAGTTCCTAATACCGGAATTAAGGTTTCTTCATTATGTTGTCAAAAACGTCAATCTTGATTTTTTTTTTTATTTATTTCTTTTTCAGAGTGAAAGAATTGAAAAAGGCCAAGGAACTTGAAGATATAAAACAACGTCCCTTAACAATGTGACAGCGCTCTTCGGACTGTTCTCATTTTCTGTATTAGCAGAGACATGCAACAAAAAAAATAGTTAAAAAAAATAAACAAATAAAAAAAAAAAAACCACTGCAGTGTTCGAAAAATCGCCTGCAGGATTTTAACAGTAATCTTTTGGTCATCGCATTTGCACTTTCATGGACAAATTTTGCTTTGTTCAGCAAGACGTCTTGAAATTTAATCTTCGGTTGAATCATGGGAAATAAACGGTGCCATGGGGGGATTGATGGAAAGGTACTCTGATCTTTGGGTGGGAGTTGAGTGATTCACATAGGGCTGAATTCTAACGTGTGGAACTGTACAAATATTATACCAAAAATTATTGAGAAGGGGTGGAAATGCACAAGCAACGAGTAAATGCTGAACCCGGGGGCCGACGCTCACAAGGAACAAAGCCCGCGGAAAAAGAAACCTTCGTGAAAATACCGAATGGATCGGATCGCATCCTGATCTCCTGACTTCTATCTTCTCAAATTCAGTTTTTCCCGTTGAAGAAGGATTCGACTCCATACGTGACATATGCAATGTATATGCATACATAATTAAATAACAAAATGTGTTTAGTGCTTAGAAGATTATTAACAGGTTTGCACAAAAATCTAGTTTTTTGGGTTTTTTTACCTTCAACAATTTGAATCTTTTAGATCAACTTAGAATACAATGTATCGGACAGCCTGAAAAAGTACACAGAGAGGTCATGCTTATCCGGCTTTACGGTTTGCGGTTATGTACATACAGAATTTGTTTGGCACAGGCGCATTATATTTTTTGAATGGGAATGTTCGGATTCTATATTGTGAGGTCTGTGGTGGCAAACTGCAAGTGTAGAAGATGTTGGATTTCAAAGAGATACGTTGAAAGCACGCCGGTCTTATCGCTTAAATGTCACCAGTCACTGTATAACCGTACGACAACAATATTATTGGCTGACCACAGAGCAAAATCCTTTCTTTTTCGGAGAATTTCCATTTAGTTCTTTAACCACAATCCATTAGAACTTTGTATTTAAGAAATAATTAGAGGATATGTAATTTTATACTAGCAGTGTTTCAATTTAGTGGACCTGAGACATAGTGTTCTTTGCACACCATATTGATTAAAAACCAAGGAGTATTTCGCCTAAGTTCAATGTTATGTGGGGCAAAAACATCATACCTAATAGTCCTCTTGTCCTGCACTAGCCCTGCTCCTCACTTACTGTCTTAAGGCTGCCAGGATCAACCAGATCCCACCAAAAGGAAGGGCAAAGGTAACGTTGAAGAATGATCATGCAGCCATCTACGACTAACAGATCACTTGGCTGATCTCATTCAAGTTGAGTTTCTAAGATATCTATAATGTACTTATTCTCATCTGTAAACACCATATGCTGTATTTATTAACTATACTGGACTGTATAATAGAGGATTTGATAATGTGACAGGTCCACTTTAGGTGAAACATGCAGAGGAGGCTAGAAGTCCTCTATATGAATTAAATTACAAACTGAGAATTAAGGCGCAGAATTATATAAAAAGGACTGATAAATTCTGAAATTCATTCTTATATTTTTTGTGATTTTTTTTTTTATATTCATATACCGATAGCCCTTTGACTATAATCATAGCAGAGAAAAAAAATAATTTAGGTATATTAGTCACCTTTACATATATATATAAATATATATATAGCCCCTAAGGGTTGCATTTTGATTGCCTGAACATTTTGCCACCTAATAATCAATGTGGTGCTTTGTGCTGGCCAGTTAATATCATATTTGGGCTTATCTAATGAAAACTGTATATAAAAGCTAGAAATGGTAATGAGAAAAAAAAATATTTGAAAGAGACTATTCTTGAAATAAATGAAAATTGATTATATAGATGGGGGTCAATACCATGGCTGGAGACCATTAATATTTGTATAGTTTGTTGGAATGAAATGGAAAAGTGCGGTTGTATTGTTTGTATATATTGTACATATTAAAAAAAAAAAAAAGATATGTGCATGAAATCAAGAACACAAAAGAAATGAAAAAAGCAAAGCATTAGTGGCTATGGTCTGTAAAAATTCAACAAAAAAAACTTTATTTCACTATAAGAATACTTTATTTTAAATGTTCTTGAGAAGAACATTTTGCTAAAGCATGACTTACTGCAAAAAATAAAAAGCTACTGTATCTAGACTTAGAAAAAAAACGCTGAATTACATTACAAAAACAAATATGTTTACATTTAATTTTTGGCTACCAAAAATATTTTATTTTATTTCATTTCATTTTTTGCCAATGGTGCCAAGTAAAGTGAATGCTCTATTGCTTTAGAAAATTAATTTCCATTAGCCAAGCAAATACTCATTAAACAAAAAATATATATATATATAGCTTAACACCATACACTCACTCCAATAAAGATCATGTAGAAGGAACTTAACGAAACGAAAGATAAAAAAATAGGAAATAGTATGAAAGTAGAAATATGTCTCACATTTTCATAAATCATAGCTGAAAAAAATGCCAGAAAATGTAAAATATTAAATGCACACACACAAAAAAATTATGTAAAATATTTAAAAAAAAAAAATACTAATAATAAAAATAAAAAAGAATAAAAAGAAAAAAAGATGCAAACTGGTCTTGTAGGGGACTCATGGTATTGGGATTATTTCCACACAGAAACGAGGCAAAGTGATATTTGGATGGAAATTAAGAATAAAGCGGGCTACAGTATTAATTGTTAGGCATCGTTTGCCAAAAATACAAAATATTTGATTGTAGGGGAGACAGTATGGCTCAAGGTTTTAGGATTTTTTCCCCCTACCGAAGCAGTTTCTATTGTACAATTTTTTTTATACCGAGAAGACAAAATGTAAATCTTACTCAATGTGCATATGTAAGAAACTTTTAACCAGGTTGCTAAGGATGAAGGTTTGAAAATGAAGCTCAAAGTACACACTGAGGTCAGTACTCTTGTTGGCTTTTTTTAAACTGTTCATTTCGTTTTCAAGTACAATGTACAGATAGCGAATAAAGACTGATGTATATGTTATATGCCGCTCATCAGATGACCATTATGAATAATAGTCTGTACATTTGGGGAAAAAAACCACAAAAAACTAGCTCTATACTTTTTAGACGGGACATTGAGTGTTCCAAAAAAGAATGTATTTTATTATGTATTAGTGAGGAATAGGAAGCGAAACGTATTAAAAATGAAGGCTTCTTGAAGAAGCGACGCTTCTCTTATGTACTAACATTAGCTGGTTTTTGGGGTGGGTTTTTTTTTTTTCTTATCTTTTGAAACTGTAAATTTTTATTCCACTTTTTCATGAAGAATGTACCTATTTCTCACCCGTTGCAAGAGTACTGGTCTCAGTTCCCATGCTGTAACCTCTGTATATTTGTACTAAAAGGTCTATGTTGTGCAGTTCGTTGAAAATGTCCTAAGATTTAAGCAACACGCGGGGGGGGGGGGCCCTCCAAGTCATTTGTACCAACAGCGGTCAAAGGGGTCTTTGCCCAAGAGCTTCTCAGATGAAGGACATCTGATCAAGCTTGACGTTGGCCGCGAGTCTTGGACCTGAATGTAAAATGCATATACTTGGATGGAATACATGAGTTTTCCCAAGTGCCAGGAGTCTCTGTAACTGTTAATCTTTATCCTGTCTCTCCGCATTTTTATTTATTTTTTTCGCTTCAAAATGTGAACATTAAAAATAAAAAAAAACCCATCTGTACTGTGTGAGAGAAATAAAAAACTCTAACGTGAAATCCCTACTTGGTTGCACGCTTAACGGCAGTTCCACGCGGTAGTTGGCGCCAATGGGGGGGGTTTCCCTAAGGCTTGCATGTAAAGCTAGTATCGATGTCTCTTTTTTTTTTGTAAGTTTTATTTTTGTAATTGTGCATGTTAAAGATCACTGAATTCAATGGATCTGTTGAAGAACTAAGCTGCTGGAACCATGCAAAATGTTTTGAATTGCCCTTAAAAAAAAATATGAAAAAAAACTGTTTTCTGAATGCTTTATATTCTTTCTGCTGTAAATTAAAAACGAATTAAATTTCCCCACATCCCGCGTGTTTTTCTTTTTAAAGTTTTGTTATTGCTTTAAAGGGTTACTAGCCAATGATAGCATTGCCGACAAAAGGATTTCAGGAGGATATATATATACTGTATGTGGGCACGGGATTTTGCAGGGAGGCTGGTAGATACAGGGAACAGTGTCCCAGCAGAAGTGGTGGAGACTAATACAGTGAGGGAATTTTAACATACATTGGATAGGCGTGTCGGCTCCTGAGACGAAATCAAGGACTGATTAAGGTTTGAGTTATTATCTGTAGTCTGTGTTTCTTGGGGTTGCCAAAAAATGGATAGGTGGGCAGAGTGGGCAATAAATGAAAAAAGTTCCAACAGACCCAACATGATCGAGAGGTCAGACGGCGGCTACGCACAAGCCTTCAAAGGCCTTTTCTCAGGATCGGAGGAGCAAACTCAGGGGTTTTTTTAGCCAAAGTCTTCTTCAATGACATTCATATAACGATAGCTGCACCCATTCTCTTAACCAGTGGCTACTAAAATATGTCTACTGGCTGCCCCGGGTCTCTGAGTGTGCACACAATGCATGGTCCTCTAGCAGCTGTTTTTGTTAACGTTACAGAGAAGGTGGTAGATACTGTAAGTGGAACAGCCTCCCAGCAGAAGTGGTAGAGCCTAATACACTGAGATAAATGAAACATGCACGGAATAGACATGAATCCTAAATCTAAGATGAGACCAACAACTGATTAAGGTTTAAGTCTTCACATCAGACTAGATGGGCTTGAATGGTTCTAGAATGCTCGTAGTGATGTACTTTCCAATGTCCAGTATCCTCTGTGACTGCCTTCCAAGATAATAACATGGTTGTTACTCTAGTCTACGACATCCCATTAAAGCTTGGTGAAGTAATACCTTTATTGGCGAACTGAAGTATAATGGATTGCAAGCTTTCAAGACTATCTAGCTCTCCAGGCATATGGCTAAAGAAGAGACCTGGTCTCGAAAGCTTGCACTCCTTTATAAGTCAGTTGGCCAATAAAGACATAACTTCACCAAATTCCCTTTGCCTCTTCCTGTGGCTAACACGGTACAGCCCTACACGACCTAAGCCTTGGCTCCTGCGGTTTGTTGCCAGTAACGTTTCTTTCTCATGATTCTTTACTAGGTTTCTTTTGTTCGCCGGTCAGACTTTAAATGGACTTTATTATATTATCATTTTCTATTTGTATTTTAATCGGTCGTTAGTTTTCCTACGTTTGATTTTACCGCTACACCGGCCCACGAGGGGTGCATTCCCACGAGCTTCCCTTCACCGCACACACCCTATATTTTAACTTACAGCTCGAGAGACATAAGGCTGACTTCTTGGGGTCATACCTGGGAACTCTCAGGGTCTGCCTATGAGTCTCTGTTGGGATCATATATAAGACTCCCAGTTGGTTCTTTCGCTCCCAGTATGTTATGGTTGATATCCCTGCGTGAAGACAGGTGACTCAATTAAGTTTATCTTTAAAAAAAGACAAGTAAAGTCTTTCCATAGGGAAAGTGCCATTTGGTGAACATATTTGACATGTAACTTCATAGAATCTTCAGGATGGGCTGTTAAAGGGTTAATATTTAAAGAGTTTCAGGCTCAGCTCATTTAGAAAGTTCCCAGGTATGGTCAGCATCTGCCTTGATTCGCCGCCCCGGTGTGATCACCACTACCTCCCAACATTTCAAAAAACACGCTTCATTTTTGTCTGACAGTCATGCATATCATGTCACTGCCCTCACACACACATATACACATACTCTGCCCTTAGACACACATATATACACATACACCGCCCTCACACACATACATACACATACACACTGCCTTTACACACATCTGCCCATAAACACACATATACACATGCACTGCCCTGCCACACACCTGCCTTTACACGCACACATATACACAGCCCTTTATATCTTCTAACCGCTCCTTTACTGCTCCCTCATCACTATGCGCCGGCTACTAATGCAGAGCGCGGGGTTACGCCGTCATATCCCCGCGCTCTGCATCATTTGCCGGCGCGTAGTGATTATGGCGTACGGAAGACGTGGGGACAGACCTCGCGCTCCTTAATGTTGAACCAAGTAGAGGGAGATTGTGATCTCCCTCTCCTTGGTTCAACATCCCTGCAAAGCGGAACAGAGTCCCCAAATCGGGAATGTCCCGCCCAAATCGGGACAGTTGGGGGGCACCGTCAGTAAAAAAAAAAACATTATTGAGGATAATTGTTTATTTTTGGGTCAGTAAACGTTATTTGCATGCGGAGTACAGCATGTGCTGCATCATACATGTTCCATGGCAGCGGATGTGATTGCAGAGTGGATGTGTTAATGACTGGACCTGTATTCCTCGTCATAGCTGAGGGTGATGAGATTTATAGCGCACGCTAACGTTAATCATGATAATTAGAATTGCTACGAATCAGGGGCCGTGTCCCAGCTGGGAATGATGAGAGTCGTCACACTGTAGGGGTGACGCCCCCTCACATTCCTTGCCTCGGCCTGTCCGTGACATCACAGTCCCGCCCCCCGCAGACCCGCCCTGCCGGTGATCACCTGACGGAGCCCTCGGTCTGACAGTTTCCGCCATCGCCGATCCCTCGGTGTGAATCTCGTGTCCGCCTGACATCATGTGAGTTCTCCGTGACCCCGAAATGTACACTGACAGCTGGGAGTAGGGAGAGCGGGTGCGGCCCCAGCGCGGGTACCAGGCGCAGACAGGCAGGCCCCGCACGGTACCAGGCGCAGGCAGACAAGGCCCCCGGAGCGTATACCGGCACAGACAGACAGACAAGGCAGGGCCCCGCACGGTATAATGGGCGCAGGCAGGGCTTCAGGGTGGGTTTAGTTCCTATTGTTTTTATTATTTATAGCCGCACACAGAGGCCGGGCTCTAAAACTTGTAAGTTGTGTTAAGGCCCTGAGAGAGCAATGCTTTGTCTTATAACTCCCTGTCTGACCCGCCCTCCATAACATATGTGTCTGTCTGCGTCTGACGTTATTAAAAGCGGTATGTACCCGGTTTGTGTAGGTGGGATACCGGTGTGGACTTCCCACCAAAGCAGGACATGAACCGAGTGACCCTGCCCTTGTGTGTAGCGCTCGTGTTGCCCCCGACTCTGGGAAAAGTGGCTCTAGTGTATAATCCCCCGGTCCATCTAATTACGGGGGCAGAACGGTTGGTTTAGCACCAGCAGGTACTGTGTTGCTGGCGGCGCCGCCTTCGGTAAGGAGTGTCGGCTCGCCCGCTGCCTTTCCGTTTCATTATCTCTGTTATTGTCACATTTTTGCTGTGTTTTGATTTGGGAAAGATACATCTTCGGAGTATTGTTGCGATGCAGTAAATATTTCCTCTGTGTTGTGGTTTTGCGTAATAATATTTATCATTGTGTGTCGGGACGTTAACGTTCTAGTTCTTTGATTCATGTGACGGAGATCTTTCTCTATAGAATGCCGGTTTATTCTTCTCTGCAGAAAAAGTACGTTCAATTTTATTTAAATGGCCGTTTCTAGACACTCCGCCGTGTTGCAGTAATGTGTGGAAGCCGTCATGGAGGGCATGTTGTCTTATTAAAGGCGGTAAATGGAGACAGGCGTGGCGGGCCCCTCTTCGAGGAGACCCTGAAAGATCCGTCCCTCCTATGGCTTCAGTCTGGGAGGGAAAGAACGGGCTGCGTGTAGCCCCCCCTCCCATGCCACCTCCTCCCATGCCACCCCCCCTGCAGGTCACAGGAGTTGAAGAATGAGGACCCGGTACCTGTGGCCCTTGGAGCACATTAAAGATTTTCACCGCCGAATCGGAAGCCCAAGGCTTTCGCTAAAAATAGTTCCACTTCCAAGGGAAAGGGGGATTATTTTGAAGCCTCCTGAGTGATGGGAGTGAAGCCGCTCGATTTAGATAAACACGTTCTGGCTTTTCCCCAAAACCTTGGGTGGAAGGTGAATTCTTCAGCGCCGGGTTTAACTGTGTTGTGCTGAAATATACGATAAGGATATTTGGTTTTCCGGCCCCAGCATCAGGGAGGGATGTATCTCTGACCCCCCCCCCCCCATGAAAAACATCCACTAATCGGAGGTCAGTTAAGGGACTGTTCTGGATCTGCTAAGTGCAGCGCACTGATAAAGGAAGTCAGCTGTTTGCACTTAAACTTTCTTGTGACTGCATTAGGGATGGAAGCAGGAATGTGGTGTTCACTTGTGAAAAGTCGGCGTCACATGGATGGGAGCGTCATGTGAAATGCCCCGTTCATACAATAAGACAATATACTGTATGATGTGAGAATTGTTTAAATAGAAGAAAAAAAATCACAATTTTTTTTTTTCTTAGAGGGTCACTTCAGCTGTCATGCATTTTAATACATATAATAGCTGAGAGCTCCCTTTAAATGTACCCGTTTAGCCACTGACATCATCCGCGTGGTTTATTCACTTAGAGCAGGTCACCGCCGGTGCTGACTGCTGACCGTCGTGCGAGGGGGTCTTGTAGACCACCCAGGCATGGAAAGTGCTCCTACTGATTTCAGCGGGTGCCCTTTTTCTGCCACCGATTGACTATTTCATGGGGTACTTTAATATGTCTGGGACGTTGCATTGTCCCTTTAATTAGAGAACTCTGAGGCTGTAAGTAAACCAGCGTTACTGGTGCATGCATCCCGATGTGCGGGGATAGAAAGTGAGCTTCATTCCCAGTTTATATGATTTGCTTGAATATTCTTCCCTCTGGTGGAATTTGCTGGCAGTCAAGCGACACTCAGCCCATTTAATCTTAGTGATAAAAGCCTTAGTCCTAGGTCTTGGCATGTTCAAATGCCCTCATTAACCTCTACCTCTTCTGCTTGGAGTCTGTTCCACTTATCTGCCACCCTGTTAGTGAAGTCAAACTTCTTACACTAAATATAACTAACTCTAGAAGAGGAAATGAGTAGAAACACGGTGAATTCAGGACAGTAATTAGCGTTGGCTCTTTCAGTAACTGAATTTAATGATGCTGGTGCGTGTAGGTGACAGATGCGCGTTTGTCACGATGTTAAAGATTGATAAAGTTATTGCGTGACCGTCTTTTGTGTGATATCAGCGATGGTTCCATCCTTATCGTGCGTATTGATTTCAGGGACTAGCGTGTATTCTTTGTTAAGGCAGACTAATTAAATTCTGTTGGCAGTATGACCTGTGAAACGCTCTCTGTGGTTTTATTCTTATGATAATGGATAAAATTTATTAACTTTTTCTATTTTCCTGTGCATTTTTTTGTCCTACCGTCTTATTCGGCTCTTCACGATGAAATATATTTTTAGCACCTCTTACAGAACCTCTCCAAATATTTTAAGCTGAGATGTTTTAATGAAAAATATTTTAAAGGGGTAATGGTACTCCGAATTTACTTTTAATAGAAGCCAAATACGACGCAAGAAGCGCTTCCCTGAAAAGTGTTGCTGCTTTACGGCTGCCTCCTGACCTCGGCTGAGCAGCAGCATGGGGTCTCTGCACGTAAGTGCAGGCAGCCGCTCCCGGTGTGTTTTCTCGGCGGTGCTTACTTACAGGACAGGGGCCAAACGCCTCTGCAGAGTACCGTATTTTTCGCTCTATAAGACGCACCTGCTGATAAGACGCACCTAGATTTTAGAGGAGAAAAAAAAGGAAAAAATATTTTGAGCTAAAAAATGGGCTAAAATATTTATTACAATAACTGAATAAGCTATGAACACAGTAAGACACACACAGTAAGACAGACACAGTGAGACACACACACACAGTAAGACACACACAGTAAGACCTCCCTCCCTAACCCCCCCTTCTCAGGATCTCCCCTCTAACTCCCTAACCCCCCCCTTCTCAGGATCCCCCCCCCCCCGCCCCGGTCACTTACCTTAAACTCCTGTGTTGGAAGCGTGAGGCGTTTGTCTCGGGTGCCGGCGCTTCACTGCTGAGCGCCGGCGTCTGACGTCATATGCCGGCGCCCAGCGTAAAGTGCCGGCACCCGAGACAAACGCTTCCAACACAGGAGTTGAAGCGCTGAGGCAGGCGGCGGTGGCGGCCGCCGCCAGCAAAGGATTCCTGTATATCTGTCAGGCAGGGGGGCCCGAGAGTTGCCGAGCGGTTGTCTTCAGCAACCGCTCGGCACCCCTTGGGCCCCCCTGACTGGCAGAAATCCAGGACTCCTCTGCTGGCGGCCGCCGCCGCCTGCCTCAGTTGCGACCCCGGATTTATCGGCGTATAACACGCAGGTAGGGTTTAAGCTCCGGATTTTAGTTAAAAAAGTGCGTGTTATACGCCGATAAATACGGTATATCGTTGCCCCCCTCCCTCCCTCCCTGCGTGCGTGCATCTTCGCTCCATAAGACGCGGCTGATTTTTCATCCTACTTTGGGAGGAAAAAAACTGCGTCTTATGGAGCGAAAAATACGGTATTTCACAGAAGAACAGTCTGCAGGTCATACAGTGTTAGGAATGGCAATGAACCCAACATTACCATGCCTGTGCCAATAATGCCCCAGCTTGTGTGTGCAAAGCGGAGGGGGTACAGTTCCGTTACATTAATTTGTACAGCGCCGGGTATAACGTTCACTAGCACCATCAGAATAGGGGGCAATGACAATTTAAAATGACAATAACATTGACTTGCGCTAAGACTGGCAGAGAGGGAGAGGACGGGGTTCTTGCAAGCTTACAATCTACTGCCCATTGTGTCTGGCCGAGTTTAGCTACAATACCTCGATCCTAAAAAAGAAAGCCAGCGTTTTTATTTGAGTGGCTTTTCTCATTTTAAAGATAATGCTTCCTGAAACAGGTGGCCAAGATGTAATACACTATACGTTACGCTTGTGTGTTAGTGTGTGTTTTGGAGGGGTTGTGGTTGGCGCGTTCTTTTATATAGAATACTCTAAATAGGGAAGTGGTGGTATTCGGATTTCTAATCTTGCGTATACGGACGGTGTAGTGAAGCAGATAATAAATATTTGGCAGCCACGTGTTCTTAAAGGGGGGGGCAAAAGCATCCTACAAGACCAATCACCGCTGGGAATGAAGTCTTGGCACCTTTAAGGCATTCTACGGAGTGCAGCGAGTCGCTGTAACAAAGAATCCATATTGGAAGGATCTCTGCACCTCTGTCTAAGCGTATATTTGATATCGGGAGTAAAATACAGTTGCTTTGATTGTGTGATTACTAGGTTATTTACTTTAAATGATCTGATCAATTTGCTATCGCCCTTCTCCTCGCTCCGTCCTTACAAAGTCTTCCTCAACCAATCAGCAGCTTAGTGTAATGGGGATAAGATTGCGTATTGGGGAAGAATAATTTGATTCTGAAATAAAGGAGGTGGCCGGTCCCATTGTATGCGAAAAGTTGGGTTTCTGAAACATAGAGCTTATTTTAGTGTGTAAACAAAATCACAAAGGTCCGTTAAGTTTAGTGTGTGCTGGGTAGATCTGTGTAGTGGTTGGGAGCCAGACAGACCATTCTGGGGGGGGATTTATTTATATATAATTTGTTTTAGGAGCCAGAAAGTGCTACACCCATAGAGATCAATGTAAACTTATGCAAAATCTCTGAGCTATGGCTACCTGCCTCCTGTCAAGCTGTTGTACCCAACTGTATAATGTAGGATTTGGGGGAAATGGGTGTGTGTGAGGTTGTTGCTGCGGCATGCGTTTGGCTTCTTACCACATGGTGGTGCTGCTGAGCTTATAGTAGCCATACACTCTCTGCTATAGTGCTTGTCAGCAGTTCTGCAGAGTGCACCAGTACAATTATTCATATATAATATATATATATATATATATATATATATATATATATATATATATATATATAGTAGTCCGCACAGGGCACCAAGGCCGGCTCTGTGTGTGTGTGTGTGTGTGTGTGTGTGTGTGTGTGTGTGTGTATATATATATATATATATATATATATATATATATATATATATATATATATATATATATATATATATATATATATATATATATACACACACACACACGGAGCCGGCCTTGGTTCCCTGTGCGGACTACTCCTCTGGCGCCCCCCCCATCCCAAAAAAAGAAAGGAATAAAAACTTGTAACAAAACCCCAATCACTATATACTACGCCAAACATTGATGTGGTGTAGGCCTACCACTTCATTGTCTGGCTTAGTAGTAGGGAAGCACCGAAACCAATTCTGGACTGAAACCGAAAGTGCAGCATTTACCTGGCCAAAACCAAATATGACCCCCCCACCATAAAAAAATCTAACACTTTTATTTAAAGTAACACACCAAAATAGGACAAAAGAATTAAATAATATTATATATATATATATATATGATTAACAGCAATCACATTCCTATCATGCCCAGGCATACCCAGATTCCAGGATTTACTCGCAGACTTGGCATGATAGGAGTATGATTGCCCTATCTACCCCTTCTCACTCTCTTCTGCCCTATCTACCCCTTCTCACTCCCTTCTCCCTATCTACCCCCTTTCCCCTGTCTCACTCCCTTCTCCCTATCTACGCCCTCCTAACTATCTACCCTTTCCCTCTTTGAAGTTCACTTACCTTTCAGGAGTCCTGCGGTGGGGGTGCAAGGCCTCTGCCTCCCAGCTCTGTATGGAACAGTATAGAGTGATGGGAGTTATGATGTACTTTTAGAGCATAATTAGATCATGAAAAAGACATTGGAAATGGTACAGCATAACACCCATCACTCTCACACATTTACCAATCCCCACATATACACCAATCCCCACATATACACCAATCCCCACATATACACCAATCCACACATATACACCAATCCACACGTATACACCAATCCACTCTCACTCTCACTGAATGCTTTCCTACCTTTCCTCTTTTCTCCTTACAGCTCCTTTTCCTTCTCTTCGCTCCTCTTCTTCAGTTCTTCTGTCTTCTTCCGGGTCAGAGGGCACGGACAGCGGTGGGCGCAGCTTCAGTGTTGTGCGCCAGGATCTGACAACAAACCCCGGCGCATTGCAGCTGTTGCCGCGCGGATCACAAGGGAGCGATATCGGAGGTCTTTAACAGACCTCCGGCTCCCTTGAGTGATTTTAAGCCGGGTTCAAGGGAGATCCTTGAACCGGATTAAAATCACTCAAGGGAGCCGGAGGTCTGTTAAAGACCTCCGATACCGCTCCCCTGCGTGCCTGCTCCTCCAGCGGCGGACATTGCTGTCCGTCTCGGGAGGGGTGCCCCCCTGATGAGCGGCACCCGGTGCGGACTGCCCCCCCCCCCCCCCGCTAGGTACGCTGCTGGCGTACCTAGCTTCGTACCCCGCGGCGGCGCCCCCTGGAGTGTGGTGCCCTGTGTCTACCTTCCACCATCTGGGTCCCCCAACACACAGTATTATATCATGACCGATATGACGAAGGCAAGAACAAAATAATGTGGCATTGAAGAGCTGTCCCTCCAAATGTATTTCTCCTGTTGACCAGACCATTTCTTTGGTTCGTAGGGTGATCGGATCTGCGCACCAGAATCTGTATTATACGTACGTCCCTGTTTTTTCTTTATTCAGCTTGGAATCTGGACAGACTTTTGAGAGTCCTATTTAAAATATATAAGCCAGGGCTACCATGCGTCTTGGTGATCTCTTGAGCTATGTTTTGCCAGGATATCTGCTTCTGGGCCAGTGACCTGTTTTCTTCCAAATCCTCAGTCAATCCAATACAAGAATGCCTGCATCTGAATTACGTGTTTTCATTCCCAATCTGTCCAGTAGAGGGCCCCCTGGAGCAGTGAAACAGCTTTACCTGTTATCTTTTTTAGGAAAGGATCCTATCGCAAACCCCCCACCACCACCGATTTATTTAGCATCTGCCCCTTTCGTTTCGGCACAGTACATTTAATCCCCCGTTCGTTATTATATTGATAGTGTTGGCCTACAATTCATGCTGTTTTGCGATGCATGAGATCTGCTCATCTTGGCACAGAATAAATCTAAGAACATGGTGTTAGTCATCAATATGTACAAGTCCAGCATCCTTACAAGTTGGCCAAGTCGTTGTCCTCGGTTATCTCCCTCTGTTAAAGAGAAACCTTCATATCTGATGCAAAACCAAGGTCCAGCAATAAAAACCAATGTTATTTTCTTCAAATTTTCTATGCTTGGGTCTCCGCTCTGACATCATAGTGGTCTCCACCAATGGTATAGCCAGGGCGTTTGATGTAAAAGTGTCCTTAATTTCCCACGATCATAGCCCTAATGACTGCAACATCAAATAATGGCATAATGTAAGGATGAGGAAACAGGACTGCGGACTAAATAGTTCAGCTCTAATCTCAGGAGGCAGCACATGATGTCATTTTATTAGACGATTGCATATGTATCTATTTTAACTGTTTAACACTCAGTTACATTCCATTTTATTTATAGAGAGCTGGTAGATAACAGATTCATTCAAGCAAAATATTTTCCATTTATAATGCCATTTAGAATGCTAGGTTTAGGTAATCCTGTTATTTAGAAGGGACATTGTCCAATTCACTTGCCTGTTGGTGGCCGTCGGCAGTGTCTGGCGCCGGCATGTATTCCCATTGTACAGCACTGCTGCTATGATGGTGCTATATAAGACTATGAATAATGATATTCAGGCTTTGGAAGCTAAGCGTTTGGTAACTTCTCCCTTAGCGGCTGGGTTGAAGGATGCTCCGCAGCTCCCCATTGATGTAGTGTCCTGCTAGACAAGCCGGTCCGCTACCCGGGTGAAGATAGGAGAGAAACCCTACAGCCCCGAGGCGGACCAGCTTGACTTCTTAGATGTAACACAAGGAATTTTTAGTTTACTCAGTGTGGTAGATACTTGAAACGACATTCTGGCAGAAGTGGCCATCAAAGGACTGATTAAGGACTTAGTCTTTACATCGGGGAGGAAAAATGGTCCGAATGGGTCTGATCTGCTGTCAAATTGTATGTTACCTTTTTTTAAACTAACTTATTTGTTTTTCTAAAAAAAAAAAAGTGTCCTGACGTTAAAAAAAGACAAAAAACTGAATCCAATTCTTTCCTTCTATTGCTTTAAGAATTCGACTTTGTACGATCTTATCGGGAGCGGCACGTGGATGCCGCAGACCTCGCGATGGACTGTAACATTTACATATTGTACGAGCTGAACTGTACTTGGCTTTGTTTCAGAGGTTAAGAACATTTTAAACTGTATGCGCTCGGCTATTGCGTAACCCGCCGCCAGATACTCCTTCCAGGATCCAAAGAGATTTGGTGAGGACTTTGTGGCGTTCGCTTGTTTTCCTACCGCGGCCCATAAAAGCTTTTACAAGCGTGTGTAGGGTTTTTTCTGTATGTTTTGATACAAAATGTGTGAGTTGGAACAAGCTACGGCCGCGGCTCGGGAAAACGTAACTTGGCTCGGATCTCCTTATTCAAATATCTGGTAATGTGCTGTCCCGCATATAGATATCCCCCAGAAGACTGATCCGCAACGGTGACAATGTCTAATGTAACGAGATGGGACCGCACCTCAACAACTACTCATGAGTCTTGTAAGAACAATCTCGCATGTAAATAATAATGTTATCACTTAATGCTCAAAACTCACCCAAAACACTTATTTAGAAAGACGCCCCGGCCATTATAGGCACTTTAATGCATATGATATGCCATGACGTAACATTTATTGCCCTATGCATAGAGGGACTCATCAGAACCCCCCTCTTTCTTTGCGTTATGCAGAATGCATCTCCCGATTACCGTTCATTTAGATGGGAGTGCGTTCCTGCCGGGGGCTGCTTCAAGCCCCTAAAACTGGCATTAGATGCAGACAATGGAGGGGCTGTGTGCATTAGGGCTGCATCTGTAAGTCCTGTGTGTTCTTTCTTTCCTATAAGTTAAAAAATAAAAGTGTACAACTCTACAACTACTTTCATATGTTTTTATTTAATCTGTAAAAAAGAGAATGCTTACAGAAAGGCTGCAGCTTGAATGCTGCAGCAGAATGCTTCCTCCATGATATCAAGTTTCATGATGCTGATTGGCTGCATGTGGAGTCAGTACTGATAGGAACAAAAATCAGCTTACAATGCTTTGGGCTTTTGTGCTTAAACAAGCTGATGAAAGAAGAAATTGAGGAACCCGAAGACAGTGGAGTTGCCTTAACGTTAGAACCCCTTCCTAACAAGTTATACTGAAGGACTAAATTTAATCAACACTGCCCTGTATACTGTATTCTTTTATTACGTCCCTGAATAAAGTAACCATCCGGTCACCAGAACACACGGGCTGCTCTACATAAGATTGAGAGGCGCTCTGTGTTTGGAAATGTGTGTGTGCATATATTTATATGTAATATATTGTGTGTATGTGGTATGTATATATATATATATATATATAACATCCAAAAATAGTTACCGGCACTCCAGGGACTTCTTTAAATAATCACTCCAGAAACTGCAGTTTTCTAATCAACGTTTCAGTCTATTTATTAGACTTTCATCAGGATATATATATATATATATATATATATATATATATATATATTACACATCATATATCTATAGTGTGTGTGCGGTTAGGATTCTGCGTGGATTTGAACCTTTGCTGTGTGATTCGCTCTTTCTTGCCGGAACGAGTTTTGCATAAAGGAACATTATTGCATTTTAATGGGGAACGGTTTGTTTTTGAGCTCCTTATTGTGCAAACAAACGTCTTCCTTTAGAAATGTGTTATACGGTAACCCTCCCGCGTTATGTAAGTGTCCGCGGCTGGGAATAGTCTGTACTGTACACAGGTGTTTTCCCTAAATCCTGCCCGTATTAGGTGTGTCTGAACACACGCCGGCGAGGGCAATGCCCAAACGAGAGCTGGAGCCGTAGGACTCTCCTTCCGATGTATATATCGGGATATAGGGGTCTCGTGGGGTTTGTGTCGGGTTCTAGTGCAAAGTTTATGAAGTGGTCTATATATCACAGCGACCAATGGAAGGGTCCCGTCAGCAGGCACATTCTGTAGGTTTCTATGGTGATTACTTTTCAAATATTACACAAAAATGACTTTTCATACATGACCCCAATTAATGCTTTTACAATTAAACTTTTTATTTTCTTTAATGCCTTTGTATTTGATATTAGTTTTATAGTTGAAATTCATGCTGCTGAAACTCTCAAAATACTTCGGGGTGATTTTTTTTTTTTTTTTTTTTTATTTTTTTTTTTTTAAATTATGCTGAAACATCTACCAAGACTCTCCGCGCATCTTAACGACATTTATGTAATCAATTCAACGACGGGAAGCAAGCGATCAACGCCATCAATGTCTTGGGGATCATTTGGGTATATTCACTAAATGGAGCGTTAACAGGAGAGTTGTTTCACCTTTTTCCCCCCACTATACAATATGAAAGGCTGACCTTGGTGAGCTTCTCCTGCGTGTAGCGCTTGGCTTGCCCTGTTTAATGCGTAGATAAATCGTCAAGATTTCTTCAAAATCGGGCATGTTAAATTGTACATTATACAGGGCCAGCTCGGTCCTTGATGGAGAAACCTGCCGGTGTTAGAGTTTCATCATGAAAAGTAAAGTTGGAGTTAAAACCGCAACTCTTAGTGAATAAACCCCACTAGGACACATTGACCTTCGCTAACACTTATGGTATAGATATAGAGATATATGAATGGTAACAATGTTTATCTTTGATGTTCCTTTGCCGCATGCATGGTGTTTGATCCTCTTTAACGAATTTTCTTGGTTCTTCAGGTCGTCTGCTGAACCCGCTGCCGGAGGTGATGCCTCCTCAAGTAACCGGCGTCTACAACAGACGCAGGCGCAAGTCGATGAGGTCGGTCTGTTTAAGCCTTTTCCGCTAACCTATAGCGTTAAGGAAACTTGTTCCGGGCACCCGACTCTTCCCTTTATAACTACACGGAATAGATTCGAGCACATGAATGAGACTTTAAAATATTTAAGACAGCTTAAAGGGTTAATTGGTTTGATTTAAAAGGTACGTGGCTTTCAAATGCCGCGTCGAAAGGCTTGTAGCATTATCGCCCCGCTAGCGCTCAGCCACGCTCGTAGACCTACTTCTGAACAAACACGCCGTTTATCCCAGATAATGTCAAGCCGAAGGTTTTGTCATGAAATTCATGCGGTGAATTGGTTTCCGGCGCAGTTCTATTTCTGGCCCTCCTTTTGTCCAGTAACTCAGAATTCCTATTATTATTCACTTCTTTTTTCTGAATTAAATGATTTTTGGTCCTTGTTTTCTAAATGAACTTCCGTGTCCCGTAGCTTAAATTACTAGTTTCCTGGAGACTGTCCCACAAACGTCACGCCTGCTGTGTGATGGGGCTGATCCTATCGATTTCAGATTCCCTATTTTTATAATATGGCTACCTATTATCTACCTTATTTCTATATACATTTCCTCTCCTGCTGTCTTCTGTAAGGAAGCCTTTTAAGGGTTAAAAAAAAGAGTGGGCAGAAAATCCTTTTATTGCGTTATGAGGGTAGACAGATCGATACTTTGGTAGATTTGGAGCAAAAAGTTTAATTAAGACATGATGAAAGCCAAAGGCAGGTATGGGATTCTCGGTTGTTTTGAGTGGTTGTTGTGATGTTAATGTTTGAAATATCATTTTTTATTTTTTTTTTTTTACATTTTTTGTTTTATTACCAATTGCCAGGTGGTTGATATCATGAGAGTGAATGTGGATAAGGTCCTGGAGAGAGATCAGAAGCTGTCTGAGCTGGATGACCGAGCAGACGCCCTCCAAGCCGGTGCCTCTCAGTTTGAGACCAGCGCGGCTAAGCTGAAGCGGAAATACTGGTGGAAGAACTGCAAGGTAAGGGTGAATTACAGGGGTGCGATGGGATGGAATGTGTTTTAATAATGAGGACGGGGGATCCTATCTCCTCTTCTCAGTTTGCTTGCTTGCTTGCAAATTGAAAATTACTCCCAGGGTCCAACATATTTTGCTTACTTTTGGCATTTAATCCTATGCATTTAATCCTTTTTGCAGCTACTGCGCTTGAGTTCAATTAACCAGCGCCTTGTACTTGAAATAAAAATATATATATAATGTGTGTGTATTTATTTCCAGCCCCCATCATCGCCTAGTCTGATTTATGTAGAAAGTCTGCATCTCTTAATAACGCCTTTCTTTTCACGTAGATGTGGGCAATACTCATAGCTGTTATTGTGATAATAATCATCATCATTATTGGTGAGTATTCTCTGATATTATTTATTATCATACTTTATTTATAAAGCGCTAACAGATTCCGCAGCGCTGTACAAGGCACAATTTTTACAGATAACGACAAGTACAAAATGACAAGCAATTGACATACAGATACAAGAGGAATGGAGGGCCCTGTTCCCGCAGGAACTTACGTTCTAGGTGGATAAATATTCCAGCCACAGCTACTACAAATCTGCTTCTATGAATTGATTCCGATTACACTTTGTTCATAAGAATAATCCGGGGAGGGGGGCTTGTATGTATCCTCCCGAATGGCCTCTACAGGGTCACTTGATTCCTCAGACCCCAAAGTGTTTCCAGAAAGTGAAAGAGATGCTTTAAAAAACCAATACCCACGAAAGCTGCGGCAACTCAGACGCTGAAAGATGAGCCCCTGAGTAGAGTCACAACTCGGTTTGTGGGGAGAGCTTAGACATCTAGGAGATGCAGCTTTGTCTTTTTTTTTTTTTTTTATATTTTTTTTCTTCAACCAAAACAAATTTTTTTTTTTTGTAAACATTGGCATCATCGGTTCCCTCAGGCTCCCTTTCAATTATCTCTGTATGTTAATATAACCCACCAAGTGATCTAATCACTAGGCTTGTCGAGGGTTAAACACTTAACACAGCTGTGCTAGCAAGTAGTTTTCGTTTTAATTTTTTACTTTAAATAAATTATTTCGGGTTTTTTTAAAGTGTTTTTATTCAAATAATAAAAATCAAATATTTGAACAAAACAATTTAAACTTGATTAATTTTTTAAACTCTCCCCAGCCTAACTGTCACTTTATTGCCTTTTTTTCCAGTGGCGAGTGTTTCGTGAATGCTTGAGGACTCGCAAATCCCGACTGAAAGCGTGCCTAGTCCACAGTCCACAGTTCTCTATATCAAATCTGCTGTATTAAAGGGTATATATTCTGGTATAGCCAACTGATTTTTTTTTTTTTTTTTAAAGTTCAGAATTAATGTTTGTTTCATTTAGAGTTAAGTGCCTTTTACTGAAAAACAGAACACTCCGTATTTTAAATGCTAGCGAGAGCACCGGCAGCGCCATGCACTGTGCCTTAAAGGAGCGGAGCGCGTGATACTTTCGTTCCAGCCTTTGCTTCTGTCCTCCACAGCTTCCAATGTACATTTTAATGAGCTAAATGCATCTGAAGGGTAATTATTTTCTGAATTGTATAACGCAAAACCAAAAAAAAAAGAGAGATTTATCCTTGAATACAACTTCCAGGTTGCCAAAGGACAAGGGAGTATATCATATTGTGAATATTGTCCTGAATTAGAAGATTGAACGTGTATCGGGTTGGGGTCAGATTAATGTTCCCTTGCGTCCTCAAGCAGTCAGTGCAGCAAATAATGTGCCTTATTCACTAAGCCACCAGACCCGCAGCCTTGGCTTTAGACCTTTAAACTGCAGAATGGCTTCTGGCAGAGGTAAAAATATGGAATATGTAGCTTTCCTGCTTTTTAATGTGACCGCGGGTTGGTGTGGCTTGGTCCACTGCAGTAATAATGATGAAGGGATCAAAAGCGTTCTGATCAGCTCACCTCAATGCCTTTATCAGAATATCCTTAGACTCGACCGGTCAGACTAACGTGACTTGTGCCTTAACACTGGGAATTTTCCAAGTGACCCAGTATGCTGTACACGGTCACACCTTGGCCTTTGGTATTAGAAACCACAGAGATAAAACTGAGAAGTCAGAGGTGGCTAAAGAACCATGTAAACTATGCCACAAAATACAAATTGCTTTATTTCATTTATACCAAAATAAGTCAGGGTTTCATTAACAGAAACACTTAGCGACTTTCTCAGTAACAATATATACCGTTTAGCCTTTTGTCTGTGTGCATAATGTAATTGATTTAATTATTATTAAACAGTTTCTCGATACAATTTTCCATTTCCAATTGCAGTCCCTCCATCTGTTCTCGGGTTTCATTCCGGTTCATTGGGATTTCTTCTCTTCTCCAATATTCACAGATTCAGATCTTAGAATTGTAGTTAAAATAGAAACTCTAACCCCCCAATGCATAAAAAAGGGCAATGCAGAGCAATAAAACAGATGGAAATGTAAATTAAAGGGACGGTAGCTAGCATTTTCCCCTAATGTATACAGGTTTGGCCCTATGGGGGCACTGTTGTGCCGGGGTAATTAAAAAGACTTATGTGCCTCTTTAAGATGGGTATAAAGTGGTCTATAAAGCCTGAATTGTCCTAGTCTATGATACCCCTTGTGAACCAATATTATAGACTTTTTAATTTCTATTATTTATATGGCATTAATCTAGTGGAGCCCACAAGGTCGCCTATAGGTCGTTTTTCTTTTTAACACCCCATAATGCACATTATCTGTAATAAATGAACATGCCACATGGGCAGCTTGTATATTCTGTACATTAATGATTAGGTTTATATCGGTCCTTTTACATGCCGCTGAATAAGTTAAAGGGACGCCAACACTTTAGTGAGTGTTTAAAAATCAGTAGCTTTAATTATTTTAGCCGCCCCCTAAGTACCCTTCCATGCCTGATCTGGTACAGGTTAATGTTCATGTCATTATGGAATGAACAGGTTAATCTACATGTCATTATGGAATGTGTTTCTGATACCCAGATGACACTTCCTAATCTCCCTACGCCAAAGCTAGGTTCAAATTGGTGCACCGAAAGCTTGTGTTCATAGAGGTATACTCTTTCTGCTTTTATTATACCTCCCCACATCCAAAAAATGGGAAAAGATAAAACTGTTACATGAAATAGCTCCATGTTGCTGTTTATGTAGTATTCACTTGTTATTGAATTAGTTTTCTTTTCTATAATCGATGTAACCTTCCAAAGATAACTTGCTAGACAGCAAAAAATGAATTGTAAAATATTGTATTAATATTCATTAATTTAGTGGTTTTGTGATGTCATATATTTACCAAATCGATATTGCTGCCGAAAGTGCCTTTCAGACATTTTTTGTGTGTGAAATAGAATAAACCCGGGCATCTCGCCGCAGCTGTAAACCAGCGAACACTGGAGATGCACGTTATTAAATGTAAATAGTAATGCAGGTTCATCGGAAACGAATATAAACATTTTAACCCCTTACTTGCCTGTGAGCTGGGCAGCCCTTGCTTCCTATGCGTTTCTCATCTCTTAGGCAATGAAAGGGTTACCGTTTCCGATCGTACGCCTGGGTGCAAGGAGCATTTTATCACAAATCTTGCTTTTCAGACCCATCGTGAATTCCAGGAATTGGTTTGATGTTCAGGCAACGTATGGATAACATGCTGAACTTTATATGCGTTTTATAAGCTTATCAGCCTTGCTGGGAATACTGAAATATTTAACCTTTTGCGTACCGGAGAGATGAGCGCTTCATTGCCTTTCCCTCTTGACATTAAAAAAAGGTTTCTGACCCTTTCACGGCTGGTTTTATAATGCTTTCTACACACATGAAATAATTTTTGCTCTTTTTGGTAAACCTGTGTTTATAAACCAAGGTGGGTTTTGTAAACAGTTGTGTACAAACACTATATTGTAACGTAATAAAATATTTCTGCTGTTTACATTGTTTGGGCTTTTTATTCTTCTTGTTCTAAGCTGCTCAGCCATTTGTATTTTCCGTGAAATAATTGTAGCTTTTTTTATTCCTAACCTTCCCAAAAAATCATCAGCTAGATGATTTCAATTATTCCAGCGCCATCTTTAAAAGGGGGGAAATAAAACTTTATAGAAGCTATTACCCATTCAGGATGGAGGCGGTTCATTATGAAAAGACAATGCACGATACTGGCCTGAACATGCTATCTGATCGACACCAGTAAGGATCTAACGGGGTATTATGGGCACCTGAACAGTGACGGGTAAGCAAGTCGATAAATGTGGCCAGTGTTTTATGTCACTGTAACGTAGTTTGTGTAAATTTTCTTGAGGAATGGGATTTTTTTTTATTTATCCCCCCCACTCGCCAACAAGAACCTCAGTCCATGTCATTCAAAAACCGTTTTTGGCATTGGATCCTCTGATTGGATTTATCCCACACATGCATGCTTTAACACACCTTGGGGACGTATCTCTTCCAAGCCTGGGGTTTAACGGGGCCTTTAACAACAGATTAACACAAATAGTGGCTTTCGGCATAATCTAAAATAGCATTGTCTCGTTTTCTTTCACTGAAAGTGTTAAATAGAGTATAGAGCGGGAGAATCCAGGAAGCAATTAAGATGAAGTCACTGATGATGTCACATGGGCTGCAGTGCGCAATGTTGCTAATTTGGCATCTGTTTTAAAGTAGCTGTGTTTTAAGACGGGCTGCTTCTCTAAATGTGATCACGTATTGATCTCTAGTTTTTATAGAATTATCTGTTCTGATGGAAGTTATTGTTGGTTTTCTCTGACACTTAAATAGGCTTCATCTTCTGCCCCCATGCAAAGTGTGTGGTTTTATGATACATTTACACATGAACACAGGTGGAACTGTCAAATTGCCTGAGTCACAAATGTGTTCTGTTAAAGCATGGCCTGGTTTGGTGGGAAATAATGAATCCCTAGGAGCCATTGATTGTAAAAGAAAAAGCAGTCTACAATACAAGAGCATACCCAACCTCTTCATTCACTACATCCACCTCCATTCATTCATCTGGATGGGCTGCTGTAAGACTTACGCCTCGACTTATTACCTTTCCGTAACTGCAGAAACCTTGTTTTGGATGAAATATGTTCTCCTTCCATAACTAAATCTTCGGTAGTTTTCCACGTTTTGCTGCAAACAGCATGATTATTTACTTTTCTATTTAGTTCCGTCTGAATCCTCACCCGTTACATTACATTTATTTATATAGCGCCAGCTGGCTATCAACCATCACCTTCATAGCAATTGTTTAACTGCAGATACCTTGATGCACTTTGATAAATTATGTGGACCCCCTGCTATAGTTGGAAGCTTGCCCATGATGCCAATCAGGACTGGGGTGGTGTAAAGCCACCAACGCTGGATTCTGGAGCAACGGAATGCGTAGTGCCTACTGTAGAGTTTGGTGGGGGAGGCATATGGTCTGGCGCTGTTTTTCAGGGTTTGGGACCCTTGGTGCCAGTAAAGAGTAATGAACACCTTTTTAGCATGAATTGGATCACCAATTGCGAGCCAGGGCATCTCATCCAACATCAGTGCCTGACCTCACAAATGCTCGTCTGGATGCAACAATCCCCACACAACATCTCGTGGAAAGCCTTCCCAGAAGAGTGTAGGCTGTTATACCTGCAAAAATGGGACCAAGCCCATATTAATGCCTATGGTTGTGGAATGAGAAGTCCATCAAGCTCGTATAAGTGTGGTGGTAAAGCGTCCTCATACTTTTGGTCACATAGTGTAAATGTATTAGCTTCAAATTCTGATTCCCACGTAGGACAGGTATGGCTTCTACGGGTGGGCTCCTTTGGTGGGTGTTTTTCAAGCCTTGCGCTTTTGAAGCGACTGTCACATTTTTTGTTTGTAAATGTTTTTTTGGATAGATGAAAATACCCCCGAAGTCCGTAATAATGAACTGGCATATGCAAGATAAACATGTTATATATATGATTATTTTTTTTACAATAAGCTAGGACAGTTGCATTCTGTATACAAGTACCTGATGCCAAAAAGTGTTCCTTCTTAGACAGCAGAGAGTGTAGATGACTCATCCACATTCTTACATAATAAACAATTTTCTCCCATTGTTTCTTTCGCTTGCCACCCTGAGTAATAAAGCACGTGGCCTGCTGAAGAAATCCACTTCTGTCCTGTTCCAAAACAGATCCAGTTTGAAATCGGAACATTCTTTTCCCGTATTAATGCAACGAGTTCCCTGTAGCAATCTGTCCTCAGGTATTATAGGCTAATTGCATGGATTACAGTGTGTTGGCTTTTCAAACAAGCTATGCCCCATTTCTAAACAGTTTTGGTTTCCAAAATTCGGAATTTCTTGAGGGCTGCGATGCAGGATAATTGAAAAACGAAAATGTTAATATTCACCGTATTTTTGATAATGCAGAATAAGGAGCGGATATTTCTCTTTTTTTGCTGCATTGTGAATGGAATAAAAAAACAGTTGTTATATTTATATTCTTTGAATATCTGGACTGCTTTTAATAGTTGATAACGACAGGAGGGATTTCGGCAATCTCGGCTCCGGCTTGAATGTCACCTTTTGCTAGTCAGAATCGAGCCAGGAATGGGCTTGAGCCCAACTCGACCAAAAGCTGACTCGTCCAAGTAAATTTTTATCAGTTTATAATACATATGTTAATTAATTACTAATTTTCTGTAATGGTAGGAACGTGTTTCATATCTTCTACAGAATTTAACTGAGGTGTGATCTTTCTAGAGAAGAGATTTTCATAAACACAAAGGTAGAGTTGATAGGAGAGTACTTCAGCTCCAGCTGACTTCTCTATACAGTTTTATGGTCCAACTGAGTTAGCATCTGGTGAAGGAAAACCTTGTCCTGCCCTGTATAATGCATACCTAAATCAGTAGGATTTCCCCAGCAAGATTTCTTGAACTATGCCTTATGCGGGTCCAACTGACCCTTCCTGAAGACCCTTGTCAGTGATGGCCCTTCGTAATGAATGCTAAAGTAACTGAGGGAACTTGAACCACATCTCTCCAGCAAACCCTCCTGCTGCTTTGGTGAACAAACCCCAAAGACTACTAATACATTTTTTAAAAAAAAATGTATGTGGGGCAAAAGCATAAACTGGGTGATGTAAGACCAATAGGAGCTACCACCGCGCTTCTCCCCCTTTTTGTCTCCTTTGGTTGTCGAGCCATTCACCGTGTCTATTTTTGGTTGAATGTGGCTTGACCTCAACATGGGCTAAGGTACGGAATAGGTTAATCATGCCTGGGGATAGAATGCATTCATGTCATTTGGTTGGGAAACAAATCTAGAACATGTATAATTTTTATTTGCTAATGTAATTATTCTGATTGGGAGATACACATGTATGCATTCTGCGGATGTTGAGGTATCTGCTCAGTAGGACTGTATTGTGTCAACATCAGTAGATGTTTCGTGTTTCAGGTCTTGGGGGTGTGTTTAAAATTAGGTTTTAAATTCATTTAATTCTTCATTTGTATACGTAGTTAATATTTTATGTATCTATAATGTAACTATCTCTGGACAGGAAAACCAACCACCCCAGAAGTACGTTGGGTTTCCTGGTTATTGGTGAGAAATACTGTTTATGCCGCTTCTAGTCATGCAGCTAACAGTTCAATATAGGTTTAAAAATAACTTTTCTAGCAAATTGCTAGGAATAATGTTATGCAAAGGGCATAATATTATTTCCAAAGCCAGGTGCGAAAGTGGCAAATACACTCGGGGTCCGCGTTTAAAGGAAATAAATGCGTCATATAGCAAACTATGGAACATTACATTAACCCAGACCAATGTTTAATGAATAAAAAGAGACAAAATTTCAGCTTCCCTCCGACCCTGGCTTATTGAGGTCGCCCAGGTAATTATTTGATGACAGCTGCTGTAATCTCTGAATATTAATGGAGTTTAGGGTCCGGTAAATGTCAAGCCTTGAAATTTTTTTGCACATATGCAGGAGTGCAATAGCATTAACAGGATTTGCGTCTGCTTCCCTTTCCTAGTATTTAACCTATCGCAGCATTTGGTGTCAACTTTTCCTTTTTTTTATCACCTCGCTTAATCTAACTTGGAGTTTATTAAAAAGGAGTCCATCGTGTGCATATTAATGTGTTCAAATACAGAAAATGAAGGGTCACGTCAGAACAGCGGTGGGAAAAGATCAGTGTTGAACCGCGTAAAAGCCGCAGGTGACCTGCTAAATCCCATTGTGTTAATTTTGGTTTGTGTGCTGACTCGGCCCGTGTAAAAATTCCCAATTCCCAAGGTAGAGAATATGTTTATTTTCAATATTGCCAAGCTATTCTCAAGAAAAATATTTTTTTCGGCTTCTCACATTGCGTATATCCATGAGACCGCGTGCCCCGATGAACATGAGCATTCATTTATGCCAGCACGTGCATATTGTAGACATTTGAACAGTGACAAAAAACATAGCTATGGCTCCTAAAAGCATTTAATTTTTTTTTTTTTTAAATTGCAAAAAAGTTATAAATGTAATTAAATCAGATGAAATTATATTTTCTTTAAATTTTCCTGGTGCAGTTACTAATGAACCTCTTGCGTTAAACTCTTGGTTCTGATTCAAACAGTCTGTAATACGGAAGTCTTATGTGATATAAAAGCAAACAAGGATAGCGGATAACTCAAAAATGGGTGATTATTATCAGCAACTGCAATATTAGCCAAAGTAATAACAATAGTACAATTGAGAGATGGTTTTCAGTGCTGGAGTCAGTTAAGGACTGATGCCTTTTCCCATTTATTTAGACTCATCAATGGCTGGATATTCATGACCTGGATAAATGAGCATCACTGGGCAATTATTAATTTTGAACGTACTAATCTTACATAATGAGCGATATTTTACATGCGAACACAATGAAGTTGTTTATTTCATTGTCACACTTTACAGGAGCGGGGACTATAGAATGCCTGTTGTAAATGGATGTGAGTCATTCCACCTGCCCCTTTCTCATACGCACATCCTACATGTCTGACACACGCATCTCAAACAGGCCATTTCAATTCCCCCATTTCTCAGTTAAAATGCACCTGTTATACATATATGGCAAGAATTTATAGCATAGACAAGTTCATACACGCCGCAACGGAACCCGAAGAATTCAAAGCTGGTGTGCTTTACCCTATCCATTTTGAAGATTTTCCTTCACTGGAAAAAGTGCCAAAAATGTGTCCAATACCCCTTAATGACAAAGCCCGTACATGTATGGGCTCAAAATGCATTGTTTTCAATGGGTTTTGGGACCGCCCTTTGTCTTTAAGGGGTTAAAGGAACATGGCAGGCACCAGATCCCCTATTTTCTTTTCTTCGGTGGCCCAATTCTATAAAGGGATATGCGACCCATTCCTTCCCTCCCAAGCCAGAAGGCCCACGGGAGGGCGGAATCTTTCCAACAACATCATTAGAGGGAGTGGGGCAGCTTGGGGACTACCTAACTCCTTCCTCACCAGAACAAAACTGATTCTTTTTAGGGCACCCAGTTCCATGGTCTTTTCGGTAATTCAAAAATTCTGATACACAATACTAAATTACTGTGATTAATATTTCAATCCCCTCAAAAAAAAAAAAAAATAGCACTGTTTTTGGGGACCGGAAAGATCTGACCATTATGTAACAGTTACTCTTCTCAGTATTTGTTACCTTCCAGTTTGGCGTCATCAGGCTCGCTTATAAGCGGTAAGCACTCTATTGAGCTACAATTTTATGGAAATAGTCAAATAATTAGATTATAAATAACCAGGTGTAGATGAGTGTCCGTGATGATACTGGGGAACCCCTTGAGATAATAGAAATGTAAATAGGCTAATTCAATCCATCTCCGGCTGAATGGATAACAAGATATGAATGGAGCCTTTTTAATAATGTCTTCATTGACAAAACCACATAAGCTAATTCAGCAAGTGGGAAAAAAAAACTGCAAAAATGTGCGATTATGGCCCCAGTCCCTAGCTGGCATCATAACATTTTTTTTTTTTTTTACAACCAACCATACGCCATGGTAAAAAATGAAAAGGGGCAAGGGAACGGTCCAATTGTCAATGGCTGAGCACACACAAGAAAGTAACACAGAGGTTGTGACATGTCTAACATAACACTAGCTGGCATAAAAAACTGATGTTATAGTAGTGCTTTCCAGAACATACTTTCACAACACTCAAAAATATTTAAGATTAATTCATTAAAAGCTGGGCCCCATGAGATCCCTGAAGGGCAAAATACCAACTTCGTTTTGTCCCACTTGGATCTCTTCAGGCCCACCCCAAGTGCAAATGTGAGTCCAGAAGTGGGCCTCGTTGCTCGTGTTCCTAGAGGGATACTAAGCCAGACCCCATCGCACCCACGACGAAAAAACATACTTCTGGGGTTCTTGACGCTGAGTAAATTTGCCTTGCATTTTGTTTCTGGACAGCACTTGTAGCAGGATCAGACTGATTTGTTAATGGAGTGTTTTCTTGAGTAATAGCATAAGAAAGCTAAACCCTGAGATGCTCCTGAGTGGGGATACGTGATAGGTCAGGCTATTAAGTGGTTGTGTATCCTCAGTGAGATAATTTAGTTACAGTGTTGATTTAGAACCTTGATCTTAGAAACATACAGCTAATTTCAGAATGAATGCATATACTCAATCCAAGAGTGTGTACCGTGCCTCCAGGGCACACTGTATTCTAGGTGTCCTTGGTTGCTGTCAATGTTTCCTTGTGGTAATTTCCAGTATAACAGGACTTCATATCCTGAGATAGTAATTTTTTTTCTTTGTTTCTTTTCAAATGCTATGTGTAAAAAGTGAGAAAACCAGTTAGAGGAATAGAGTAGTGAAGAAATAGAGTAATTAGCCTTAATGACTTTCCTTTTTTTGTCTGGAATCACAGCTGCAGCCCTTATACAACACTCTCCGGGTGTTGAGGAATTTCAGCAAAAAGTTTCGATAGGGGGCGCTCGTGTATTCCGCGCAATAAAAAAGAAAAAAAACAATAGTGCAGGTGTATAGGAAATTGGTGTGCCCTGCGTATTTTAGATTATGCACTCACAGTGTTTATGTGTAGTTCAATGCGTCGCAGGGGTACCCTCAGGGTCCATGTATGGAATATATGTCAAAGAAAGGAACAAGAGAGGAACCAATAGTGTGTATTGCATATGTCGCTAAAGGCGCAACAAATAGAGAAGTACTTACACTAACACAAGTGTAAAGATGCCCGTAGTCGCTGGTGATGTTCTGGTTGCATCCGTGTCCTCCTCTGTTTGATGGATCCAATGATCAATATTAGTGGATGTGTGGTGTGTCAAACAACCACTGTCCACATAAGCGATATGGTAAAACGTATATTTACTCCAAAAATTGCAATAAACTGGATCTATGACAGGTGCAGCTAAAAACTAGACGAATAAAATAAATAAGATAAATAAATGAAAAGCACTAGTACAGGTAAAAATGGTAAAAGAAGTCCAAAAAAGTCACTCAACGCGTTTCGCCATAAAAGGCTTCATCAGGAGTATTTTCTGCTCGTGTGAGCGGGTCCTTTTCAAATTTTTTCTTTTCAAATGCCCAAGGTGCTATGCTTTCACTCATCAAGGAATAAATAGTTTCGGTGGATCACCAGGACCTCAGTCAGCAAGAGGGAGGGCTATTAATTGGCCAGTAAGTCAGGGCAAAACACTGAATAACAGGAGGGACCATCAGTGCCCTGTGTGCCTGCCAAGTTTTTCAAGGAGAATTCAGAGTCAAAACACACGCATCACATAAAAAATGCAAGTTTTGCCTCTTCTCATTGCTACTGACCTGATCTTAGCCATAAAAAATGACTTTGGCTGCCTGTGTTCTAACCATGTAAACACTACCATTTTCACTCTTAAGGTGAGCACCTATATTTTCCAAAACACAAATGTTTCTTAAGACTAGTTTTCTCTACTGTAACCACTAACAAGCAGGTTGTATATTTTTAGATGCATTCATTTTTTTCTTGTGCTTCTCACTTCCATTGTGTAGAAACTGCAGTTGGTGCTCGTAAGGTGGTAGAGTCTCCAGACCTTCTTCTGGTGCCACACTCCCCAAAGGGGGATATGCAGCCCCTTTCTCCGCACTCCCCAAAGGGGGATATGCAGCCCCTTTCTCCGCACTCCCCAGAGGGGGGTATGCATGCCCTTCCTTTCCTCCCAGGTAAAAGCCTAAGCAGGACCACATCCCCTATTGCCCACCTCAAGGAGAGGACCCATGACGTCTTCATGGTGGGAGCACAACCCCCTACAAAAAAGTGTGGCTTCTGCAGTGAAAATACATTTCACACGCGTGAAAAACATCTACAAATAGTGCCCATGAGCAGCGCCATTCCTAGAAATAATTACCCCTTTACTACCAACCACAGGCCAGAGGTGTAGGGGAAAAGTGTAGCATTGATGTATTCATGACACTGCAGGACACCTCTAGCTTGGCCCAGGCCATAATTTTGACACAGAGCCCATATAGCTGGCTGGTCTGTGGAGACTGTGGTAAGACGCCTTGGTATGTTATGCTTAAGGGGAGAGATTCTTCCCGCGCTGCAGTAAGCGCCACAGTTACCAGAACCATCACCTGCTCAGAAAAACCACCACCAGGGCTGTCAAAGGGGCAGACGCCACAAAAACGTGAAAGACGCACGCAGCTACCACATGCATTAACGTGCTTATACTGGCTAGGGGGTGTTTTTTGCGCACTGCATTGTGGGGATTATAGTCCGCGGCCTCCCTGAAATGAGAATTTTCTTGGCGCAGGAAGGGTTAATGCTGAGAGAAAGCGAGCGACTGGCTGCTGACTGCGATGGAAACAAACTGAGGAGGTTGGGTAAACAGGGATGGGCGTGACTTCGCCATTACCCCGCCCCCTCCAGAAGACCTGATCTTGGCCTTAATGTAACGTGCATAGCCAGGTGATAGCGCTCGAGTCTCTCGGATGCAGCACCAATGGTCGGATTTCACAGTACATCTCAGCCCCGCCCCGACCAATGGAAAGGCGGAGGGCTTGCAGAGTCTGCCAATGGGATTCAGCGGGTGTGGTCCTGTCACGTTGCACGGTGAATGTGTGTTGTGTGTGAATTTCAAGGCGGCCGCTGAGAATATGGGGAGTCAGTCGGGATTCGGAGTGCGAACGGCAGCTTGTCTTCTCCGCGTCTGGTAACGGCTTCATGAACTCCGCGGGGACCTGGCAGTCGGGTAAGGGCGCCTCGCATATAACCTACTTGTACCCTTGTGTGGGCACCTCCTCTGCCCTACACCCTCCGATCTACCCCGGTAGTATCCATGTACTGCCCCGGTTTGAATGGGGACTTCATTTGCCTTGTATCCTCCTACACCTGTATTTACTCCCATCGGTACAGAACCCACCTACCCTGATAATGATATCTACCCTCTCACCCTACCCTGATGATGATATATGTACCCCCTCTCACCCTACCCTGATGATGATATATGTACCCCCCTCTAACTGCCCTCATCATTATATATGTACCCCCTCTAACTGCCCTGATCATTATATATGTACCCCCTCTAACTGCCCTGATGATGATATATGTACCCCCCTCTAACTGGCCTGATGATGTATGTACCCCACTCTAACTGCCCTAACGGGCATCCGCACTGCCCTGTATCTGCCTTCCTCAGTATGGGCATCATCTGCGCTGCTCCCCTTCCACTTACCCCAGCAGGGGCATCTCATGTGTATACTGCACCCCCTGTAATTGTGTGGGAATCATACCCCTCTTATATATAAGCAATTTAAATGCGTCTCCCCCTTACCCCAGTATTATAACCTTAATCATATAGCTTCAACAGATTCCGCAGCGCTGTACACAGCCAGAAGGTGTCCGCTCGGTGTAAAGCATTCATTGGTGGGCAGTAATTGCCCCGCGCCCTACTCTAGATACCCTGCTGCTGGTGTCCCTGCAATTTCCTTCATACGCTTTGTCTATACTGCTCCTAGTGACTGTAGAAGTTAATACCCAGGGGCAGCGTGTGCGCCGTGTATATACCCCGTACCCCACCCAGTGGGCAAATCATGTGTGAAATACCCCTAATCTACCCCCTGTATTATTATATTTGTGGCATCTGTATGATCTGTGTATTACTTCTTGTTTTGCGTGTTATGCACATGAAACATGCTAAATCCTGCATCATATGTTCTGTGTGGTGTATGTGTGAACACGTATGTGTATGTAATGGTGCAGAGAATACTAAATGACTTGTTACCCCCCCCTCTTAACATGTTCCCCGTGAATGGCATGTTTTTGGCGTGGCTTTGGTGAATAGACCCGGCCGGTGGCTATAAGGCTTCGGCTTTAGAGACTTATGTGCCGCCCGTGTGCTCCTCGCTGCGGATCAATGAGGACGTCAGTGGCTCCCTGCCTCATGTGGCCGGCATGGAGGAGACACATGACAACATGCCTCGCAGCCCGTGTATTACCCCCCAGCTGGGGCTCTCTGTAAAAGAGACTGCTGAGGATTTCATTCTCCCTCCTTATGTCGCCTGTTTCCCCATTTCTGTTCTATTTTAATAACTCATCAGCCTTATTCTTGCACGGCGTCCTAAAATAGTAGTAGCTACATGGCTTGACCTCACGGAGTGTTCGGTACTTGTGTATAAGTTGCGGTTTCTTTGAGTATAAGCTGCGGGCATTATGGTTTTGCGGTTTCTTTGAGGTTGGGGCTCCTAGGTAAGGTTTCTTTTCGCCGTGGAAGCTGTTTAGCTCTTTTAATATTTCCGTAGGTTCCGGAGTCTATAGAGTCGTGCTGCTTGGCGTGGCGGGGTCTTTAGAGCCCCCAGCACGCTGGCAGATGGTGCCAAACACATGTTACATACAGGCACTTTGCTCAGAGCCAATGGGAATGGCCGTGTGCAGCTCTCGCTGCGGATTGGCTGGCCAGCAGTCAGTAACTCTCTAGCTTTGCAGTTCACGTGAATCGGACATGCTTTTCCAGAGAGCACACGCTTTGTACACGGCAGACGAGGCAAGCGATCCGCATCAGCACTTTCCACACGGCGCTAATCACTGATATCCTCCTCTCCATGTAATAAATACCCAGCACAAGAAAACCCCAAATTACTTAAATTACCCATAAAACCTCTTAATAGACAAAAATAATAGCTGAAAAAAATAAAATCTTATTTTCCTTTAGTGATTAATGTGATATTTTTTTTATTTTTTTTGAGGGGAATAAAATAAAGTTGCATTCATTTTTGAGCCAAGTAGAATTTGTTAGTAGATAAGAACAGTCCGGCAGTTGGTCTGATCTTGGATTCAGCAGCCGTACGCCTATCTCCTGCATGCTTAAATTCCCTTACTGTATTAGCCCTTACCACTTCTGCTGGGAAGCTGTTCCACTTATCTACTACTCTCGGTAAAGTAAAACTGCTGATTTTAAATGGAATATCTTCAGAGGCATATAGAGGCCCTTTATCACTCCCATCGCTCCTAGTTGTGTTCTCTGATTTAAGTTTAAAAGGCTAATTGATCGTTAGAAACCTTTTTGCAATTATGTTACCGCTAGAAATTTCCTTGTTTCCGTGGAAACAGCTGAGTGACCCCAAACTAGTAATTCATCAGTTTGAGACAAGGGGATGTGCGTGGCTGTAAGGCTCGACGGCTGCTGAAATATATATTTGGCAAACTGTAATTGGTGACATGGCAGAAGGTGCCGCACGTTGTATGTTCTTCATACCGGGTTTTTAAGCCCAAATTCCATGTGTTGCGTTTATCGTGTACACGCGTCAGTGGGGGGCCACATCCGGACGGGGCAGGTGGCAGCCGCTTCTCGGGGCAGGTGGCAGCCGCTTCTCTGACCAGCTTCTTATAGGTGCTTGGATCGTTCATTGTTTTTGAGCGCAAGGCGCTTGTCTCTTCCTAATAAAGTAGATCTCATCAGGCAGGTTTACTGCCCCGATGGTAACGGCAGCGCTCCTCGCTATCGCCCCCTGCTGGATCTGTGAGAGAATGCAGGATGCCCATCCCATCTTCTAACATCTTTGCCTTACTACGGAAATGAGTTGAACTTTATCTATTTAATCACTTTTTATTTTAATTTTCTACTTAAGCATCCCTCCAGATTGTAAGCTCTTGTGAGCCGGACCCTCTCTACCTAATGTATCGGTTTGTCTTAGTCTGTCTACTCTAGTTTTTTTTTTTTTCCATAGCCTTTGAATGTATGGACTGTAAAACACGCTATGGAATCTGTTGGCGCTATATAAAGAAAATATAGTAGTAATCTCTTGTTAAACCCCCAGTAATGTGGTGGACGGTCCTAAAATCCCGTGGTCTGTAGCTTTGATGTTCCTGTTGGTCTCCTGCCCCGTTCAGTCACTAGACCCAGAACCACCTTTTGTTGTAGGTTGCTCATTGGGGTTCCTCCGTTGTGTCCGAGAGACGGGGCACGTTGATGAGCGATGGGTCTATGGGTGGTACGGATGCCTCAAGTCCTTTGTGCCGTTGGTCACAGCGAGCTCGTGGTGGGGTTTTCGTGGCCATCTACGAGGGCTTCGTCAGCGAGTGACCTGATCCGTTGGACGTAGTGTTTTCTGTAGCTCAGTGTAAGGTCCACAAGTCCGTTGGTCTGCTGCGGTTTCGATACGGAACAAACCCAAAGAACAACCGCAACGGTGACTGCGGCCATCGCCGTGTCCTCTGTCGGTCTCCATCTGTGTTTTATTAGGAAACTGAATCAAGTTATTTCTTTAATACATTAACATTCTTAGTAATAGATTTCTGAGTCGTAGGAATAGGCTGCTCCCCCTTATCTGCTGGGGGCTGTCACAGCGGGTCGCGGGGGCTGTCACAGCGGGTCGCGGGGGCTGTCACAGCGGGTCGCGGGGGCTGTCACAGCGGGTCGCGGGGGCTGTCACAGCGCGTCGCGGGGGCTGTCACAGCGGGTCGTTCCTGACCTGTGACTTGGCCGGGTAGAACGGTGTGTTAGCTGGCAGCAGATCGGCATTTCCCGGCTATCTGTTCCGGTGGTGGGTTGCGTAACGCCGTACCGTACACACCCCGTGGCGCTGAACACTCTGTCCCGCTCTGTTTACTGCTCTTTCGCCACACTTGTGTTATTAAATGCCAAGCAGGTACTGGAGCACGTGGCGAGGCGTGCTTCGGAACAGAGAACAGGTAGAACATTTTATCGTAAACAAAAAAAAAAAAACCCTGGTACAATAACCTCGAAACCCTGTTACCTAACTAGCCAGGGGTGATAATAAACAGCGTACAGGTAGGGCAGGTATGTGTCCGGTAATAACACTCTACGAGGCGTTCTACATATCTGTGTATAATATATATATATATATATATATATATATATATATATATATATATATATATATATATATATAAATGTCTGTTTATCTCTCTGATGGATATAAAAGAGGAACCCGCAGTTCCATTTAAAGGAGCTTTGACACAAATTCACCGGGAGCCATGCCCAGCATCCAGGAGTATGTATGTTCAAAATGTATAAAATCTTTCAGGTGTCTGGGGTTGAGTATAACCCCCCCCCCAGCACTGAATATGGTAATATAACCCCCCCCCCAGCACTGAATATGGTAATATAACCCCCCCAGCACTGAATATGTCATTTGGCATTTACAAAAACCCAGTTTTATCTCCTTTTGTTCCAACAATCTTTATTTGGAGGCTGCTGTCAGTAACGTGATATTTCGGATGACTTTCCCGAACACCACACCAAGCTGATGCTTTACGGCAATGCTAATGAAGTCTGCTCCTCTCTAGATTCTCATTAGTCAGAGTGTCTGACTGGGTAATTAAGACTGAGCCAGTCCAATGTTTTCCAAATTCGGTATAAGTATTCAGGGTGCAAATTCCACTTTAAGTGTGACCAATGATTTTGGGAATCCCATGGTCAAGAACAATAACAGCCGCATTATTATTTATTTTTTAATATGGTGCCAACACTCTCCGCAGCCCTTCTTACACTCCGTACCTTCCAAAAATAGAACTGGCAGACTAAGACAAACCAACACAATTAGGTAAAGAGGGCTCGTCTGGCAAGCTTACAATCTAGAGAAGCAGCGACGCTGAATCACGCGGATAAGAAACATGACTCTTGTGCCGGAGCGCACTATGTACCGGGTGTAGGACTCACGTGGACTAGAATGTGAGTGTCGGCAGAAAGTGTACTGTATGAGTTGGCTCGCTGACAATTGTACAGTATGTTCAGACATTGGGTGCGGCTGACGATGCTCGACGTGGCCGAAGCAACGAGCCAAGTACAGTAAGACGGGAGCCGCTCCGAAATCAGTATCCGGATGAAATCACGTCGTCCGATTGGCTGTTTTAGTGGCTATTTATTACGTTCCACAATTACTGTCCCGAAAGACCTTATTTCGTTTGGTGACGCCTGGGTCATTATTCCACTTTTTGGATTATTCTAGACTTTTCACTGTTTCTTTGTCCATTCTTTCTTTAGCTGCGTTACACGCCATTGTTTTATTATTCTTATTATTTGCTGTCCGGTCCCGCATATAGATTAGGAAAACTCGATTGTAATGCTACACACCGGGCGGAAAATTGCGGGAAAATTGATGCCGAGACTGCCAAATACAGAAGCCGTGAATACCGGATGTCTTTGGATTCATTTTAGCCGCCCCATAATGTCCTAATTACAATCATTACGGTTCTCGTCGGGCTGTCTGGGGGCACATTTCTCGCCATACGCACAAACGTCACGGCAGCGGTAATGAGGAACATTATTAGAAATTACACTTTCCCTTAAAATGCTGAAAAGGCCGTGTGTTCTGTGAATGAGCAGAGTCCTTTGTGTTATGTAACGTCTCAGAGGTGGTGATGGGTAGACATCTGAAGACTCGTTACGCAGGCTTTGATGAGCTGAAAGGACGTGGGGGGGGTTACTTGGTTAAAATGCGGAGTAGTCTAATTATAACGATGCATAATTTTATGAATAACCCAGCGCTGTCGTCGTTTCCCGCATCTCCTGTGAAGAGTTCGATGGAGAAGAGTCGGTCTTCTCTGTTGATGTTGGTCCAGGAGAAGCGTTGGTTCTCAGGGGACTCTCTTGTACCAAAGCAGAGATTTATCCGCTAACGGGAGAGCTTGTTCCAAATCCTTGATTTCAGTGATGCCAGTATTGGGGGGGGGGAGGGGGGGGGCTGGAGGGAATTTGGATGTGGAGGTATTTCTCCTTTAAGGTGTTTTTATTTAAATAGGTCACAGATTTATGAGCTACTAAGCTTCACCAGCCTGATATGTTCTTGGTGTGAGCCGATTTGCAAGTTTTTAAATTAAACTCATCCAAGCTGTTCGGGGGGGGGGGGGAAAGGCCAAACCTACAAAATTCTTTAATACCAAACTCATATTTTTGTGTGTGGGGGGGGGGTCAGGATGGACCTGTGATCGAGGCATAAGGTGGAGAAGTTGTTGGTCGGCCAGAGTTCTTGCGTGTTGAAACCGTGATATGGAATGCCCGGTGCACACGCTACATGTAGTCTCACAACCTTTTATTTTAAAAAGGTAAATGTAATCTTTAGAAGTCATCAGAAGGTGTAGTCCTTCCACACCCTATGAAAAGATCTTCTAAGAGCTCTCACAGTCCGAGGAGACCATGCCATTTGCTTGTTAATCTTCGTTGTGTTTTATAGCACCTAATTATACGTTTGGAATATTTTGTCTTACTCCAGGTAGGAGCTGCTGACCTGTTTTTACACCACAAATCGCAGTTTAAAAGCACATTTGAGAAAAGGATAAAAACAAATGTCACACGTGTGGAAAACGCACCGCGTAAATGTGCACACCTGAACAGCGATAATCTACAAGCGTTATTTAGTGCGGCCCCATCAGCACTTGGGGGCCATGGTAAGTAGCCTGTCATCTTTATAACAATTCACAACAATGACAGCGGAACCTCAAAACGAGGAGTGGTCTGCGGCTACGCAGTCCGAAGCGGAGAGCCCCCCGGAAAAAGCTAGCTGTGAAGCTATGGGGGAGCAGAACCAGGAGGACATGGAGCTGCACTACAGCGTGTCTAATGGCAACGAGTCGAGTGGAACCGATTCCCACCTTAACGAGCCCAGCAGGAGATCAAACTGTACTTTCAGGAGACCAAGCAAATCAACCGGAAGCAGCAACAACAGGTAAGCAGTAGCTCCAGAATTCCTATCAAGATGTATAGATCAACTGTTTCCCCCGTATACGTGCAGAACAAATTGGTCTAATAGCTAACTCGTAAAGCTATATTCTTGATGTAGGTGGCACTTTGAACGAGATCTGCTTGATTGCCCTTAGCAGAATGCATGGGTTAAGTTTGCTTCTAGGATTCTTTTTGTATAAGAACTTTTGTTCTATAATTTCCAATTAAGAAAGTTGTTTTTTTTTTGTACAGTGAACAAATGGAAAGAGTTCGTTCTCACAAGGAGCTGATGAGTATGGTGCAGGAGATGAAGCGGCGCCTGCCTTCCGAGAAGATGAGTCGCAGCAAACCAAGCACCGTAGATGCTCTGAACTACGCGCTGAAGTGTGTCCAGCAGGTCCAAGGTGAGCCACTCGCTCTCCACGGAGAACCTAGAACTCCCAATTTATATGCCTTTCGCCTATAATAAATAGGTGTTTATGGCCGGGGCGATTTTAGTAGAATTGTCTCAGGCATGTGTGGTTAAAATTGTGAAATCTACGGCGTTCCAATATTTTCCTATTCCGGTCTCTGTTTTTTTTTTTCTCATTTTAATTTTTTATGTATGTAGATTTTGTAATAAATCATTTCTTCTCATTCTTTAGCAAATAGCGCATTTTTCCAGGTCCTCGGGGACAACGGGACATCTCGAGTGGATTCATCGGTACACACGATCGAAGATTTAGAAACCATTACATTTGAACACCCGCCGAAGAACACGGTATGAATACCAAAATACCATTTACTAGTTTTAACCAATTGAGTGACGCGTGATCAGCTAATCTGCTTAACTCCGCCATTTAATATCTAAGGTACTGAGACTGGTTAGCGTTTCATACGTATTCTTTAAACCCATACCTTGGCAGGGGTAGGTAACGGTTCTCCAGTTGTATTTGAACTCTAACTCTCCTGCAGCATAGTCGCTGTCTGGGGTGATGGCCTGATGTGGGTCACCTTGTGGGTTTAGTTTTATTTTGAAACCTTCGTAACATAAAAGTAACCAAATCTTCCTCGTTTGGACTTCAACTTTCAGGATACGTTTGTGATTGTGTTTTCTCTGACAACCGGAAAAATGGTTTACATCTCCGAGCAAGCGGCTTACATATTAAACTGCAAGAAGAAACTGCTGGATTCCTCGAGATTTGTAGAACTTCTAGCTCCTCAGGACGTCAGTGTCTTCTACAAACACACGACTCAGTCTCACCTGCTGCCCTGGAATATAGGTACAGAGACAGGTAATCTTAAAAGGATGGGTCCTCGCATCTCTTTATTTGCAGTATGCAGGTCTTCGGCCCGGTGTGCGTGACCGTAGTGTAGACCGGTAACTTCAGGGTATTCTTGCACCCTGCAAGGAGTAGTAACTCTTGGGCTTGAGATCAAAATTCAATCTTGATTTAAAGGGCTACTCTTTTAATATGTGTTCACTGAATCGCAGGACTTGGTTTTAGGAGAAGCTGCAGCGCAGTTCCTCCATAGTCTGATGCTTCACTAGAAAGCCCTGGGGTTGGATGGACAGCAACTTAAAATTGTGCTCAGATCTTCAGGGATCCTGGGACTGTATAGGACTGTCATTGTCCTACACATTGTTTCCGTTGACAAATAATGTATATTTTTATTTTTGCAGCATCGATGTATGAATATACGCAAGTGAAATCGTTTTTCTGCAGGATAAGGTAAGCTTTTAAAAGCATAAATTATAACAGTATCGGTACATTGCCTGGAAAAGCTTACTGTATGCACTTTGGTAGCTCTGGACCCCGTATGCCACCGGTCAGAAGGCAACCGTTTCTCTATGAAATCCGCTCAAGAGACTGGGATGCCGAAGCCGTCCTACGTCACTGATCCCTGATTTTAGATCTCCCCTTATAGATCTTCATTAGTCAGGTGGGGAGGTATAAACTGCGTTTCACACAGAGCATTAGGCTGAGCACACATCAGGGGGACGCAAACAATTGGACCCCAAAATAAATATACAAGTCATTATTCCTGATAAAATGAAGGGTGAGATTTGTGAGATTCTCCCTGTGCCTCTGTATGAGAACCACAGTCAGGGGTATATAATGTATGCAGATCTTAATCCACACATGACATTAATTAAATGGAAATGTGTATTCCCTTACGAAAAAATTACTGATGTTTTTCTGAAGTAATACTGCGGTTTTTTTGGACATGAAAAAACTTCAATACTGCACTTTTACTGCACTTTTTTTTTTATATTGCAAACCTACAGTTGTGCTTCAATGTACTGCAGCTTTATTGCATTTGTACTTCCTTACAAAAATAACTGCAGTACAGTGAAGTGCAAATGCAGTAAATGTGCAGTATTGCAGTTTTTTTCATGTCCAAAAAACCACAGTATTACTTCAGAAAAACTGCAGTACTTTTTTCGTAAGGGTTTTGTTGCATACTGAGCCAGGGAAGGAATCCTCGTGTAAATCCCGAGCTGCAGCGTTTCAGCGCTTGGCTTATTTAATACTCGATATTTTATGATGTAATTTTGTGGTGCGTTCACCGCTATTCACTATTATACCAGTACGTGTAGAGGTGGAACCATACACTCTTTCCCTTTGTTTAGGGAATGCTTTACTGTACTGAGTACTTTTAATATGCATTCCTTAAATATATATATTAAATAGTGACTTGGGGAGAAGCTGCAGCTGCCTTCCTCCTCCCTGGTCCAACAATTATCATCACTGGTTGGCTGCTTCAAGCAGCCAATCAGTGGTAGGAAAGCAATCTCGTAAGTAAGTATATAATGCACAGAAAATAGCTAGGGGAACAGGCAAAGGGACTCGAGAATCCCCCATGCATTTGCAAGGAGCACACCATGAAAATTTAGAGACCCCCGCCCTATTCGTTTTCAATGTGCGGATAATGGCTGGGGGGGGTCCCTTTCATAGTGCTCTTGTCTTTTAATAGCATTTCTTAAATATCTGGGATGTTTGCTAAAATATGATTTTCTTAAAACCTTTTTGCAGTTTTTGTGTTGCTAATCCTTTCCTTAATTAAAAAAAAAATGCATAAAAGATCCAGAATGAGGATAAGCGGGAATATAATGGGTTTTTTTTGTCCGTTGTGTGTGTGATTAAGTAACGATCAGGTTTCTGTCTGTCTGATGCAATTAAACGATCCCCGAAAGGATTAGAGTAACCTGTGTCTTCATCCCACTTAGTGCTCGTTGTCGCTTCCCCACAATGCGGAAAATCCTTATTTAATATTCTTAGTTTTTTCTTTTCGTTTAAATTTTTTTTTTCTACGCTCCAAATGTCAACACCGCAGCGGTGGAAAGGCTAAAGAGCCCCACGGGGCGGCCTGCCATTCATGCTGCGCTGACTTTTTCTCTCTCCGTTTCAAGCGTTTAAACCTCTTTCAAAAGGATATATTCCGATTGCATTTTCTGAATTTAAAACCTGCTTGTATTATTTAAATACCCCAGGCTCCCTGCCTGCCGCCCTGCTAGGAGGGCAACTTTACTCTATGACCGGTTTTCACTGAATGTTAATTCATGCAGGGATCGCGCTGTGCCGGGTGCGCCAACTCTTCCACCGAGTAACTAGAAATTGCCCTTACGATGGACTCTGGACTGATTCGCTTCAGGCTGCCAGCGTCTAATGGCTTCCAAGATCAGTTGCACATGCACAGTTGCCAGTTGTCTTAGTCACTGGCCGAGATGAAAGTGTGGCTGTTGAGACTGTTGGCAGCTATGGTAGCGGTCAGAGTAAAACGCCCAAGACCCTTGCCCAAATTTTTCATTTTTTTTTTTCAGACCTGCGCTCTCCTGGACTGCATTTCTATTCCATTTCTGTGTTTGTGAATACATAGTTCCTGTTCTTTGGCAGCTCTACTGACTGCATAGAACTGATGGTTTGATTTTCTGTTTTTTTTTTCTAGGGGTGGTAAAGATCGGGACCATGAACTCCGCTATAATCCTTATAGGATGACGCCCTATTCGGTCAGGGTGCGAACCTCTCCCGATGTCGAACCAGAGCCGTGTTGTCTTGCGTTGGTAGAAAAGATTCATTCGGGATATGAAGGTAAAATCAGCATGTTGGACGTTAGTGGTGGGTGACAAAGAAATCTGTATTTTGTATTAACGTTTAAGCCTAATTGTCAGATCTATCCATCATGTTGAAGTCCATGTCTAAACCTCCGTCACCCACCAAAGTCTAGTCTTCACATAGCAGGAGCTTGGTTTAGTTTCTTGATTTTGTTATTTTTCTCTTATTTAGTCTTCTTCTTTTTTTCACTCTTAACTTTTCAGCTCCCAGAATTCCTCTAGACAAAAGAATCTTCACAACAACTCACACGCCAGGCTGCGTGTTTCTTGAAGTAGATGATAGGTACGTTTTCACAAAAGAATGTATAGAAAAATATAAGTATAAATGTGTGTGTTAAATAAATAAATTTTTTGAGTACTGGGTGTAGATTAAAGGCATACAAACAACATGTATAATGCGCATGTGTGTGTATATATATATATATATATAATATAATCTGCGTTAATTTATTGGATTAGTGAAGTGGATATTCTGTATTCAGTGCATACTCTGGGATTCCATCACACTATACGACCGTATATCACTTCGCCCCCCCACTACGCCAAGGCACCCCGAGTCCTTGATAATGTTTACTTACCAAGGAGCTGAATCGGTGGGACAGCACCGCATTCTAACCCAAAAGAGACTCGCAAGCAATTTAAACCCTCCTCTGGAACCGATAATGAGTCTCCTGTGCCTCCGTATAGTGTGACAGAATCCCCGATTATTTATGCCACAGGTGTTTTTTTGATTGCTATTTCTTGGGGTACGTGCTGGATTCTTTTTTTTGTACTTATTGGTCATTGTAACCCGAGAATCTGAATGCGTGTAGCTTTTTAGGTTGTGCGCTCCCCTTTCTGTGTATTTTTTTGTAATATTCAGTATTGTCACAACGTACGCTTTGCTTTTTCACCTGATTTCAGGGCTGTCCCGTTACTGGGGTGCCTGCCCCAGGATTTGGTCGGAACCTCCGTTTTGATGTATATACACCCCGAGGATCGTCCTTTGATGCTGGCCATGCACAGGAAAAGTAAGACCCCAAGACATTTTCCCTTCTGCATTCGAATAGTCGATTAATTTATAGATTGTGTTGACGTGTAAGCGTTTGTTGCTTGGCCGAGGTTATATATTTTCCAGCCGTGTGCAAACAAATGGCTATATATTCTTTTTCTTTACATCACTGATTTAAAAAAAAAAAAAAAAGCTTCCACTTGACTTAAAGGACATACCCGGATCATCTGCTGTAAACATGTTTATTACACGCCATAACAAAAACACATAGGCTTTCATATGAGAAAATTTGGGCAGCAAAGCTCACATTCATAATTTTCTTTTCCTGGGCTAAATCGCATATGCTTTTGCAGGATATACATAATTGTACCCGGATATCACTCAAAATAATAATAAAGTTGGGATACGATAGCTCTGGAATACTTCATACAGTAGGATTTATTGTGTTTTTTCCCTTTTTTTTCGTAGTCCTGAAGTACGCCGGGCAGCCGCCGTTTGAACACTCGCCAATCAGATTCTGCACGCAGAACGGGGACTACATCACGCTCGATACCAGCTGGTCCAGCTTCGTCAACCCTTGGAGCAGGAAGGTGGCTTTCATCATCGGGCGCCATAAAGTCAGAACGTACGTTAATAGCTGTTCGTTCGACGTGGCACCTGTGTTTTGGGGGGAAATTAGTGATTTAAAGTAATACATTTAGCTGATTTTTGGATGATGTATTTTAGTCTTTAATAGTTCCCTGCTGCCTTCAAGGTCTCGCGTTCCGCAGAAGAATATCTACACTCTGCTTAATTTTAAACTGAAGTTTTTGCTTCTGCTTCTCACAGGGGTCCTCTGAACGAAGATGTTTTTGCTGCTCGAAGCCGGGAAATTATCAATGTGGACAAAGAGATTAAAGAGCTCCAGGGGCAGATCTACAAGGTTCTTCTACAGGTGAGGGACACAAACGGAAATGTTACTTATACTGTTAAGAAAGACCTCTATCTAACTTGCATGACCACCATGTAATCTTCACCTCCAACTAACTTCCGCTCGAAACTCTACGGTATCGTGAAATGATTCTCATTCTTAATTTGATTGAAACGTGCTTTGACCACGAGTAGCTGAAACGTGGAGGAACTCGCCACCTCTGACTTGCGGTATCTTCAGGACATCATTAATGATCCATTGACGGTTTTAATGAGCTTGGCAGGGGCTGAGCCGCAGAGCGCCGTCTAGGATGAATGAGTGGGTTCGTCTGAGAGTCGGAGATGTTTACGAGTAAACTCTTTGGCCCTGGTAACATCGGGATTATTGGTCAGTTGTGAGTTATGGATCCGATGAAAAGCTCTTCGATCAACTTAAAGGACAAGACTTTAGTATGTTGCATGAGATGCTCATACGCTGTACTTCTGCTCGGCAATTTAAAACCAAGATGTTAATGAAACGTCCTTGTTTTAAATTGGGATCGAACGATCTCTCTCCTATTGACAAAGGAGCTAAAATATGGTAACGGTTTCTTGAGCCGCATTAGCATTTCATTCTGTTTCCCGGCCCCTTGATGTTTTTACTTTGGGGCCTTAACATTGATACAAATTAAATCCTATATACATATAAAATATGTGTTTATATAAAAGACGGTTTCCTGTTTTATTCGAACGGGAAAGCCATTGAGGATTTATTTAGGCCACCATAATTTTGTGAGGTAGGTTTTGAAAGCTATTTAACGTTCTTTTTCTCCCCCCTCCGCCATTGTGAAAGATAATTTGCTTTCTACGAGAAAGAATGGAACATTACATCACTACTATACAGCACAGACCTGCTAAAAAATCTTTTGTTCAATGGGATGCCATAGAAATATGTAGCGGTCGTTGACCAACGCACAGCCATTGCTGGCTGATTCATCCGTCACATGGCTTTTTCGCTGCAGCTTCCCTGCCTCTTCTGGAAGTTACGGGCTAGAAATTTATTTTATTTTTAAATCTTCGCTAAATCCAGCGGTTACAGCATTTACTTCACTATAAAGGGCCATCTACATCCACAAAAAAAAAGCTTGGCTGGCCTTTTAATTGTTCGATCTGTTGATTCTTTGCTCGACCAGAAAAAAAATTCCCAATGGATAATGACATCATCGATTCAACATGACAAATGTACTGCAAATTCCTACTTTTAGCCAATAAGCCCTCTTGTATTTTTTATATTATCTCTATGAATGATGCCTAAATATAGTTAAATTGTTATAATAAGCTTATTGTTTAGCCTGTATGTATATTTAAATTAGACTTTCTCAGAAGCCACGTTTTAGTGTTATATACTTTATTTATGCCGGATAGCTGTAGGATAGAATATATGCTATTACGCTTTATAATATACGTAATAATATATGTTTAATATCTCTGTCTTTTGTGTTTATCACTCAAAAATTTGTATTTTTATTTTTTTTTAGCCCGTTCATAACAACGGATCCAGCGGATACGGCAGCCTGGGTAGCAATGGATCTTACGAACATTATATAAGCATAGCTTCTTCCAGCGATTCCAACGGAAACTGCGTGGACGAGACCCACAAAGAACTGGTAATCTCAGCCTTTGGTTATTTCTTACTATGAACATTGAGTAGATCATACCTGTTCCTGCTAATTGAACAGGTAACAGAAAATGCATTTTTGGTTTTTTCCCCCCGTTATTACATATATTAATACATTAAAAATAATCTATTCGGTTTAACTAGTGAAATGTTTTGTCACTTTCTAAATGACTGCTTACACGCTTATTAATTAATTTCCCTTTTTTTTTATTTTGTTGTAGATGACGTTAAAACAAGTCTGTACAGACATCAATCGCATCAAGAATCTGGGGCAACAAGTGTATATAGATACGAGAAGCAAACTGGTCCAAAAGAAGCGAGATGTGTTGGAAAAGGATGTGCAGAAAGGTGAGGAGATCATTGGGTCATCAATTAGATTAGCTATAAACATGTTTTCTCATGCTTAAAAGGTTACCGGACATAACAGTTACAGGAAAATGCTACATTGGTTGGTTTAAAAGGGAACATTTTTTTTCCCTAATGGAAGCAGAGATGTTGGTCTTGTTTCTGTTTCTTGGGAAGTATTGACATGAAGAAGAAGAATGATCGATTTAAGAGCTGTGCCCTTCTAGACTTTCCCTTCACCACCCTTAAGATCTAACCATTCTGAAATCCCCTTTATCACACTACCCATCTGTGTCTTTTGCGCTTGTTCTAGATTAATTTCAGTTGATGACTTCAGATGTTATTTCTAGACTTAATCAGCAAACTTAACAAAGTTTTTTTTCTTCTTCTTAAACAGTAAAGCCAAATACAAATATCTTCTTGAGACCGCATCAGGAAAATGCAGCCGTTGAAGGACAGGCTGCTTCGTCTTGCGATGCATCGAGAAAGGGGCAACACTTACCCTCATACCAGCAGATCAACTGCGTGGACAGTATTATCAGGTGATGCATTGTTTAGTGATATCAGAGAATTTCCCCCAAAAAGTCTATCGTACTCCTACAGAAAGGCAAAATATTCTTACTTCTACGTTAACATAGCCACGTAAATTACACTCCCTACTCCATATCCGTCGTAAACCACTTCGCACACTTTGACTTGCTCTCTAATAACATCAGATGATTTGCCACAAAATTACAAATATACCAGGCTTTACAGCCTAAAATATTGGAAGGCTAAAGCACTTTTTGTGTGTTAAGCTTAGAAATGAACGATAATACTTCACCACGTTGTAATTATATTTTCGCTGATCAAACGCCAGAAGCTAATGTATTCAAACTTATTGTTAGAAGTCTTCTTCGGGTATTTCAGAATGTTAACGTGGTCTTGGTTCTCTAGGTATCTGGAGAGCTACAACATCCCAGCATTGAAGAGAAAATGTGAATCCTCGATAAACACCACGTCGTCTTCATCTGAAGATGACAAGCAGGGTCATCAGGAACCAAATGAAGGTAACCGATGAATTACAGTGTGCCAGTTTAAACAGAATGAGTCACTGCGTTATTTAAAGGGGCAGCTCATACATTGATGTTTAAACTAGAATAATGGAATATTTAATGCGCACGTCTCACCACGTCTCCAGGCATTATGAGAATCCAGATTTTTTAGAAGGATAGTTACCTACAACAGAGCTGAAAAAAGACCCATGAACAGGGAGTGGTGTTACATTTAATAATGAAAGAAAATAACGGTATCCATGGTCCAGAGATCAACAAAACCAAAAACTCTCCTGAGTGAGACCACAGGACCGTGTGCTTATGGACCATGTCCACAGCAGGTTCTGAGATGGTTCAGATACGTGTCTTGTGTCACGTGGTGGCCACACTCCGGACGTCTCTGCGATTCAGTCCGGTTCTGATTACCTCTACCCTGAATGGTTTTATTGATCCCTGGATCTTTATGTTCGCATGTTTTATTACTTTTGTGTCGTTGTTGTTTGTATAGCACAATGCATTGGTTACTCCTTTCCTACTCAAAGGGTTAAATGTGACAGTCCTATTAAAAAGCTGCCTAAAACCCATTTGTACATCTCATTAGATGACTCGATGTTGCCAGTCACACTCAGTATAGGTAGCCAGCATGCCATCCTAACTTGCCAACTTTATCACTTTCCTTTACCCTGCAATCCGGCAAATGGAAACCAGTGGAGAAAAATATTACAAGCCGCCGGTGACCTGCCTCCTTAGGTCTCCCTTTTGTTATGATGACTTTTTTTCCTTAAGTACATCCCAATTGACTTGTTGCCATCTTGTAAATATTGTCGTTAGTAAATGCTGGACAAATATTGCCCTTTTTAGATTATCTTTGCCTGTGCTTTTTTGGATATGTGCATGTTTAAAGGGACAGGTTAGTGCCCCATACCCACTAATGTAGAATACTTAGTTTGTAAGTACTTTATTGTTTTCCTGATAAATACATCTTAAAGAACTTATTTCAAGGAGAAGCTGCAGCGCATTGCCCCTCCCCCAATGTTTTTTTTTGGGGGGGGGCACTTTTTGGCTGCTTGAAGCCGTCAGTCAGTGGCAGGAAACCAGTAGGAGCTCTTTCTGCGTATGCATGTGGCCCTCTGGGGCTTTCACGTGTGCCAGTCCTGAAGCTGGCTGACAGCGGGCATACAGCTTTGGCTAGGCAGAGCCGGGGGATGGAGAAAAGGACATTTTTGACCCCTTGAGTGCCAGAGAGGTGTGCAAATTGGTTTCTCTGCCCTTTGATCTACAAACGATTCACTGAGCATTGTATGGTTAGTCCTTATTTATGAAGCTATCATTTATTCTTGATCAGTGTTTGAGGTACCAGGCGTTGCACGGTTGTGTAAGTTTCTTGTTCATTCGTTATTGTTGTGTCTTGCTGTTTGTTTGTGTGAATGGTAAATGAGGTGTTCTGCAGACTAAACGCGATGGCCGTGTTCCTCCGCACATTTGATAACGTCTTCCCGTTTCTGTAAAAGTTTGCCCTGCACGCTGTATACACATTGTCCCTGGTTTCAAGGGCAGGAAGATTATCATTATGTACGAGAAAACGGACCATCGTAGCGATGGCTTTCATCTGACTTTAACATTCAGACAACGGCGTGGAAAGTACGGACGCCGTTCATAGGCATTATGTTACCATAGGATTAGTCTCAGAATGAAGCTTCTTAAAAGCCTTCATAGAAGGAAGCACCTCGGAGCTGTTTGAAGATCAGTATGATGAGGACATCATGATGATGATGATGAGGCGTTTTTGGTCTTCTAGATATATTTTGCTGTTGCTGCAATGCTCTTCGGATCTCTCCTTATCGCGCTTTAAACATCAGGTAGTGTGAATGCCCGGCAGGGCTGGACCGCTCAGCATGGAGATAATTTCACTGCCTCTTTGAAGAGCCGCTGACCGCCATGCCGACAGTCCAGCCGGCTGCCGAACGGGCATCTTCTGCAGTTTAAAGTGCTATTGGGATGGAATTAAGGCGTTGGAAGAATCAGATTTGGAAATTTTAAAGTACAATCTTTTGTTTAATATCAAAAGTTTTTTTCGGTCATAAATACTCCATTAAAGGGCAACTGTCACATCTAGATAACCATAACTGAGTGTAGCGCATGAAACTGCATGCCAGTCATGTTGTTATTCTTTAAATAAAAATTAAGGTTTTTTGTATGTCCAGCCCAGTCATTCCATGTAAATGACCCTCACTTTCCTATGACCCCTTTGGGATGACTGCCGCGGTATCTTGCATTCGGCCCGTGTAGGAAGTTGTCCTTTTATCGTGACGGACTCTACCTGTGCCTCAAGATCTTAGGGTGGGACGAGGCAACATCAAGACGGCGGTTCCAGCGCAGAACAGCGATCAGTTTCATGTTAATACTTGAAAAGATTATCTGGAACGTGACAGTTGCTCTTGAATCCAAGCATCACGGTGCCCCTTTAAAAAAAAAAATCAAAAAAAAAAATCTGGGTCCATTTTGACTTATGGAATTTTCTAAAATCAAAAAGCTGACTGTCACAACTTGCCTTCACACTCGGTGTCATCGCATTTGTCTTGTATCGTTGCAAGATGTTCCTGTGTTAACAGCACCCATCTCCACGAGCCAGTTATCTGCTGAGTCGATGGTAACCACAGATGCTCAGACAACAGCCGCCGTGGTTGGAGCGCCGTTGACAGATCTGACCCTTTCCATCAAGGCCATGAGCGTGGTTTCTGTCACCAGCCAGTGTAGCTACAGCAGTACAATTGTGCATGTTCCACAACCCGAGTCAGGTATCTCATTAGCTTCCATTCCTTTAGAATTTTATGATCACGCAGACAAATTGTCTTTATTTTTTTTATTTTTTTTTTTATTTAATTTTTTTTTCCCCCTTCCACATTAACTTTTGGTTATATCAATTGAACAAGGGTTATATCAATTGAACAATATCATCTATCAGGTGATATTTTTCCTAACCCAGTAAAACCCCAAATGAAATACTTTTTTGCTGCACCGTGGGGAAAGAATAAAAATGAACTGTGCGCACTCTCATCCTCCTTAATAAGGTGAAAAAAACATTTAGCGCACAGTTCATTTTTATTTTGTCTTGTGGTTTTTGGATTGATCAGAGGATCAATCACTCTACCTGTTGCACCTCAACCAGAGATATTTCACTTTTTTTTTTTTTTTTTGCTGGTGTGCACCTACTGATCTTTTTTTCTGTTTATGGCGAATGAACTAGACAAGTAAATGAACCTGTCTAATGACCTCGGTGGAACCTGTCAGCTTATTGAGTCTGACTGTTAAGCTTAGATTGGTTACAATAACCATCAGTGGCATGAATTTCACTATTTTTGTATTTTTTTTTGTATTTTTTTTTTATTCCAATCATCAAAAATGAAAAACTCAAACAAATACCGAGTTGTAATCCATACTGATTTTTTATGGGTTCATACAAATTGATTTTTCTAATAAACTCTAATATATTGCTAATACATTTTATGTATATATATAGATATATTTTTGTAATGAATGATGAACACGCAGTATGGATCTGCTGGAGTGGAGATCAATTTCTTTCCTTTTCCACCATCGCCATTTTTTTTTTTTTTTATTTCACTTTCTTTTCAGATTATAAGTGTATGATAGGCTAAGTGTACTTTTGTGCGTTCCGCTGTACTTTGTAGCATTGTGAACATGTCCCACTCTCTTCTTGTGTTCATTCAGAGGTCACAGCCATAGAAGATGCTACGGGTGGAAGCGAACAAATTGAAATGAGGTCCTCCCAAGCCCCGGGGTCCTCCGTAGCACCCGAGGAATTTAAGCAGGTTGGTTTAACAAAGGAGGTTTTATCCGCTCACACTCAGAAAGAGGAGCAGAATTATGTGGATCGGTTTCGGCAGAGGATCCTTCAGTCTCCATACAGCAGCTACCTCCAGCAAGACAGTAGAAGCAAAGTTTGTTCTCATGAACAAGGTGTTGAAGGTACTTTGACGCACTTTACATTTTTCTGCTTTCTGTCACCATTATTATTCCAGAAGCTCATACAGCAATAATACATATACGCCATGCTCTATTAGGGGTATTTACGCTATGCATCACCATATGTACAGCACCATATTTGAACTTTGAATCACGCATTGCTATTGTATTGCGGGTGTCGTGAGGTCTTTTTGCTCTACGAGCTCAAGCCCGTGCTATCCCACGGTTTTGCCGAGCATCCCTTAATGAAGAATTAATTTAATGTTAGTTTGGTTCACCTTTTGCAGCCCATCACTAATATTTACTATCGCAGAATACATGGGCTTGGTTATTTTTCTAAAGCCGTGGGTTTTTCTTTTTGTAGGTGAGCGTTCTTCACATCAGACTACGCCAGCTGCCTTGAAAAAAGGAAAGAAACATGGGAAACATAAACGTCAGAAACCCATGGAATCCTCAGACAGTAACGGTTCTCACCCTAATTTGCCTCCACGTCTGAGAAGACAAGGCCCACTTCCACAGTCTTGGCCACCATCTGAAGTATCTCATCCAAGCCCCTCAAACATGGCTTTTCCACCTCCAGTGATGATACCCATCCAGCCTGCATATCCCATGCCTGGGTTCCCTCTTCCACACATGAGCTCAGCCAATGGAAATTTCCCCACCTCTTCCATGGCACCTGAATGTCCGCCACAACCATCAATGCCCTACAACGTACAGCCGTTTCCTGGATTTCAGTCTCCGTACATGGGTACACTCATGGCAGTAATTCTCCCCAACTACAACGTGTACCCGCAAATGAACCCGCAGATACCTCAACCTTTCTTTCCACCTCAGTATACGTGTCCAACTTCATACCCGTATACCGGAATGCCTGCCACGGCTCAAAGCATGCCGTCGCAAATTCCCACGGACTTTATGGACCCAACCTCTCGAGCCTCGTCTCCCATGTCAGCTGAGGGACAGCAGGAGGTCCAAAGTGAAGATCCACGGCTGTTCAGTAACTCCAGGAGCAGCTCGCCGCTGCAGTTAGTCCTTCTTCAGGAAGAGCTGCCAAAACCTGTAGAAGCTCCAGAGGGAACCAAGGCAGAAAGCCAAGCGGATATTAAATGTGTAAGATTTATAGTATCTTTATTGTTAGTCTAGTGTCCCCTACTACAGAAGTATCAGTGACAAGGAAGGGCTCCCATTTAAATCGGTGGAAATTCTTTACGCATGCGCACTGGTTTAGAACGGTGGAATGCACCTTCTACAGGGCATTTAGCTGGGGGGGGAAGGGCAAGTGCATTTCGGGGGATTTTTGAGAATCTCCCTGTGTAATTTGCAAAAAACTTTAAAGGGACAATGCACCCTTAACATGTGTCCCTTTAACAGCCCCCAAGGACGTCTTGAGCCAGGTGTGGTATCTTATTTTAGCAAGGCTCTTTAAGTTATCCAAATTTTTGTTTTCTAGACTGATTTTGGTTTCTTCACCCCTAAATTATGTAGACCTAGCTTCGGATATCCGTAAAGCATCTTTACCTTTTGAAAGCCTCTGTAAAAATAACACTGCAGTCACCGGTGCCCTGCAGGAGGCATCGTTATTTAAAGCTTCCCCAAGTAACGGGGCTGATTATGCGTTCTGAGCGGGCTCGATCTTTACCCGTATGCTCTTCTCTCTGCAGGCGGACACTGCCGAGGACAGCGGCAACAACGACAGCCACTCTGCCTCCAGCGAACTCTTTGATCTATTACTCCAGGAGGACTCGCAATCTGGCACCGGATCCGCAGCCTCCGGAAGCGGATCGGCCAATTCCAGCTCGTTGGGCTCTGGGTCCAACGGTTCTACCTCAAACGGGACTTCTGGAAGTGGAATAGGTAAGAACGTCCTTTAGTGAGGGAGTAGGCATTCATTATCATGGCCAAATAATGCTCAAACAATGGACAAAAATAAAATCAAAGTAATTAACTGTATACCAGGACTGCTTAGTGCCGGGACGGATTTTCCTAATTCAAGACAATCAAATCATGATACATTTTGGATGGGTGAGTGGGAGACTTTTAAGTAATTACGATTAGGCTGACGGGACGTTCATGACTTTTCACACCATGACCGGTACACATTACGTTAAATACCTACTTAGCCAGCCGTATTTGTCAGTCCTTGTATACGTAGAATTTTTTATTTTTTTGGGTAATTTTATAATATTCATCAGAATCTGATAAGATTCATATTTCAGACTTTTAAAATTTCCCCCCTAATGTTTTCTCCTAGCAGCTGCATTTTCTTTTCTTTTTTTTTAACCATTGTTTGGGTATTTTACTAAAGTGATAATGTTTCTAATATGTTTTACAGGTAACTTTTCTGTGCTTTCCTCCACTTTATCTTGTCCAGAGTGACCCTGACATTTTAATCAAGTTATATCTTTTGTTTGGTTTGTATTCGCAAAAGGGTGGTATTCATTTTTAGAAGCAACACAGAGCAGTTTATATTTAATTTGTTGTGTGAATGCCTTATTTATTTTTCACTCTGTCAATCTACAAGATGTAGCCAGATTTGGGGTTTCGGGGTCGTTTTATTTATTTGCTTTCTTTTCTTTTGACACATTAAAGGGAGTAGTAACAGCAGCAAGTACTTTGCTAGCAAGTCCTCTGATACCTCCAAGAAGGGGCATAAGCGACCGGAGGTGGTGGAAACTGATGATTTCCCCAAGGCGGCAGGAGACTCCATCTGGACGATGATAGAACGTACACCTACACCTATTATGATGACCTACCAGGTACCTGAGAGGTAAGACACGGACATGCTATCTTTTAGCCTTGTGGCTAGCGCTCTGTTTTATTTGCCCTTTCCAGTTCATCAAGCCCTGCCCTTCATGGACATGGATAAGATGTTCTTTGGAGGCTTCATAAACCTTTTGTCCACTGGTTGCCCAAGGGACAAGCAGCTACTGGCTTGCTATCCCCCTCTAGTGCTTGCCCAACGTACAGGTTGCATGTCCAGTTAATCACACTGTTTTTTTCTAATGCACAATATGTTAATTTAACCCCCCCCCCCCAGAGATAAAGAGACCCTGTTGAAGGAAGACTTAGAAAAACTGGCTGCCATGCGGAACAAACAGCCCTGGTTTACGGAAGAGCAGAAAGAGGAGCTTGCAGAAGTACATTCGTGGATTCGGAATCGGACAATCCCGCAAGAAATAGACACACAAGTAAAGATAATTCATTTTTTATGTGTATTTAAAATTGTCAGCGAAGTCATGCTTTGTAAAGCAAGTGAAAACACTCCGTAGATTTTCTGCGTATGAAAACTTAATCCAGTCTCTGTTCCAGTATGGTGACGTTTGTATGTCCAATTGCTTACATCCCAGCCAAGCTCCATATTTTAATAGCTAACTGGGCTGGCACGTTAGTTTCTTTCAAGCAGGGTGACAACACGGTGAATTTAAAAACATCCTCTTTTTGACCCGCAGGGATGTGTCACGTGCGTGAATATCGCAGCATCGAACAAGGAGACAGAAGAGGCAACCGAAAGCCCTGCGGAGATCGACACCAAGGCAGATGAACAAGAACAGTGCCGGAGCAGCCCCAGCCAGGGGGACTCTGCTAACTCGGAAACATGACGCTCCTTGTAAATACTTTTTTCTATGACATTTTGCAAACCTTATTTAAGCTCATTCACGGCACAAAGACTTCTGAGGATTTGCCTACTTTCTAGAATCCTTTTTGATCTGTTGAAGAATCCCAATCGTTTTCGAAAGACTGACAAGATGCAGCCGAAAATTTACGTCGCTGGTCAGTTGGTGTCGACTAAATGCGGTGATTTACATTTCCCACTGGAGCTCCTCGGTGTTCCTTGGAGAATGCCCTCATAAGTTCTATGAACGTCAGGATACCGGGGATGTTTTCCACGATCCATCTACCGTAGTTGGTTTCTTTGCGCACCTTACTGTCAAACATGCTTCATGTGTAAATATCACCCACATCACACAAGTGATAGGAAACCCGTTTATATAACATTTTGTTTTTGTAAATCTGCCTGATAAAATATTGTGTAGAAATTAACTTATATGTCGTTCCTTTTTTTCTTATGAAATGGTATGTGGATACCTGGTAAAATGTCGTCGTCCCCCACCTGAGACCCAAGTGATTTCCAGCTAACAGTAAAATAATTTATATCTGCAAAAAAATACACATTACATACATTTGGGGCACAGATAAAAAGTGGTGTCCAAGTAGCAAACCAAAGTTCCTGCTGATTGGACCCCCCCCCCCCCCCCCGTTGCTTACTGCGGTGATGAGACCGCTTACCAAACGTTACATCAAATCACTTAATGTACATAACCCCTTTACGTACATGAATGAAAACGTGTCAAGAGTAAACTTGAGAAGATGCTTGTAGCACCCAGATAACCCTTAAATGCAATACTCGACTCGCATATTGACACGATTCACTCACTCTTGACCGCTGATTCCTACACCAACTCAAGTGGCACTCTCTATCAACTCAATCAAGCAGAGCCAACACTGGAGTTGACTGGAGGTGAGTATATTACCCGCGGGGAGATGTTTTTGGCCGAGCGTGACTCCTGTGCAACATTTAGCTGGGGGTGAATGGACCAAAGATTTTAAGGAGCCATGAGTGAGAGTGTGCATTTTAAGGAACAAATCCTTTATTGCCTGATCCTCCATCCAGTACATCCCACTTAGTGACCGCAAACGGACTCTGACCCACGTGGGAATGAACATCTCGCGTTTTGTGTCTCAATGTATAGCTGTTCCCAGTCATTATGCGCCTAGCTTTCTGCTTATCTTTTATTGTGACCTAACTCATACATGAAGATTGTGGTTATTTTTAGGAAAATGTATGTATTTTTCTAATGTGTTTTACTGTAAATGTAAACAAGAATACCTTTAAAGAATTATGTGCGCACAGTATACATATAGTTGTTGTTTAAGACAGATATATATATTTTTGGAACTCTTTAACAACAAAAATATATATATAGTGATTTTCATTATTGCCAACACCTTATGACCGGGTTAGGTGATTTCATGTTAGAAGGGGGTTTGCCAAGTGAGACTCCTGTGTCTGGTTAGAAATATATTGACTTGTATGGGACTGTTTTAGGGACATGGAAGAAACACAGCCGACACAGGGACTTAATCCTTCTGCTAACTAACCGTTCATAAGCTTTATTTTGTGCAAATTAGAAGTAGCCAAACAATTCTTTTGTAGCATTACAAGCCCATGGAATGCAAGCCGAGAAAATAAGTGAGACCTTTATATTACTGTCCCGACGTACAGCGTTGCAGAATATGACGGTGCTATTTAAAATAATACTTTAGCAAAGAACGTAGATGACGGATGCAATGCCAGGCGTGCTATAGGAAACTGGTCCTTTTCGAAGCTTTACTAAAAGTCATTGCAACAATTGGAATGGATATATTCCCGCACGTAGAGGGACAATATGAGCCACCTCAGCTCCTTGAGTGATTCTTTTTGTGTTAAAATGCGGTGCAGTCCCCCTGTATCAGCTCCTCGAATGGGTGAATGAATGTACCAACAAATAAGTGAGTGAATGTATTGTATTTAAGGGGCAGAGGTGGCACACAGAGGCTATTTAGGGGGCAGCGATGGCACCGGCAGCCTTATTACAGTCCTCTTCTTGAGTAGAATGAGTCACGCAAAATTTGCATGTTTCATTAATAATTATTTGAGACAAATACCAAAAGTGCAAATATATTAACACTATGATAGTATTTTATGATTGACCAATTAATCTGTTGTTTTATTAAATGACAAGTCGGTTTCATTATCATTCAAGTATTTATTGAAAATATTTTTTACATTAAAGCTAATTTTAATTTTATGGAGATTTTCAGTTCCAACGAGCCTTGAAATACTGATTTGGAATTACTTGCTTTTGATTTTAAATCATATTTTCTTTTGAATGTCACCGCGCACAAACATTAATGCTATTATACTAAGTGGAGGAATGTAAAAATGCGTGGGATAGGAATATGGCTCAAAAATCAAAGATGAGACCTACTAATAGATTCTTTTGAGGATTTGCCCCCACCCCTGTTGGTAAGATTTGTGAATTAAAAATAGCCCTGGATATGAAGGTTGATTTTTAAAATGACAGGAATTCCAATATATCAAACTCTATTGATTAAGTCGTGTCTGATGTGACCTCCCGGTGACCGGTAATCTAGGAGCCCATCTGTATGCATTGCATCATTCTAGCACATACATTAAACACGCCATGCAGAGTTTTTGGACCTTCCGTGATGTCTTTTATGCATAATGATAGCTTTAGAGGAAGAAAACTACTTATAGCTTGTTTTTCGGTAAGTGTAATTTTTGAGTTTTTCTTTTTCGAATAAGGAACCATTTTACGTCAAGGAAGCTGGGATCTTTGGTTGGTTCCACAGCGAAGCTATGGTTCTTCAAGCAGAGAATGTGGCCATAGCAATGAGGTTCTCCTTGGTGCAGGTGAATATACACCACTATTAAAAAGTTTGGGGTCGCTTAGAAAGGTCCATGGTTTTTATAGAAAAGCTAATTTTGTCCATAAAAATAACATGAAATGGATTAGAAATCCAGCACAGGCAGAGTTAATGTTGTAAATGACTGTTGTAACTGGAAAAGGCTGATTTTTAATGGAATCTCTTCATAGGCGTACAGAGGTCCTTTATCCCTCCCATGACTCCTGTGTTCCAACGACCCTTTATCACTCCCATCACTCCTGTGTCCCAATTGCCCTTTATCACTCCCATCACTCCTGTGTTCCAATGGCCCTTTATCACTCCCATCACTCCTGTGTTCCAATGGCCCTTTATCACTCCCATCACTCCTGTGTTCTAATGGCACGCTGTGTTCACTGATCCAAAATTACGTTTAAAAGGATAATTGATGGTTAGAAACCCTTTTGCAATTAAGTTACAGCCAGAAATGTCCTAGATTTTCATGACCCCATACTTTTGAACCTGTATCATCAGAACCCCTAAAACGAAACCACGTTCTTTTATGCAGAACATTGTACTGTTACTTTGTTACCAGCTACTATGTTTTTTTACTTTGATGAACACTCTTCTCTTTTGGTCAAACTGCTGGTATGATGTATAATAATTTCAATAAACCTTTGGGTTAATTGTTGTGTGGATAGAACTTGCAAGGTTTATAGTACTTTTTGGGAAGATGTTGAAGGTCAGCGTTCCTCAACCTTTTGCTTCCATTGTCTTTTCTTCTATGCACGTTTGTGAACCGGTATGCTCTCCTTTTTGAGTATATTTTGTCTCTAACAGTATTAACTTCTGAAGGAAGGACTTCTAAGGTCTTGAAAGCTCCGGTTACCCTACATCTATGAACATCGGCCCCCGTCTTAAGAAAGTTCTCCTGCACCAATACACCATCCATTTCCCGCATACTCTATGGCACAGGACAGAGTCTGTCTGCCTGGACTATCTATATCGCTAATAGACTGAGCGGCACGTACCAGCAACTGATTACGGAGACATTTGTCACGGCCGCTGACACTTCTTTCGGGCTTATGACACGCTTGTTATGAGCAAGATTTATATAATAATGGGTCTGTCGTCAGGTTCCCATGTCAGAGATGGATGGTAGGGTCTTTGGTTAATCGATATCCCTGATACATGACCGAGAAGTTAGGAGCTAACACACCACGAAGCGCATACTTCACATGTTTCCACCAGAGTCGGTTTGAAAAACGATATATTTTAAGACATTTCGTCTTCATGTTCGAGTTCTGCTATTAATAAAGATTTTGCAGAATCTCAAACTCTACAATCTGGTTTTTTTTTTCCATATATTTTGGGAAAATAAATTTTCACGGCCTATTTTCCCTCAGTTCGAGTTAACTTTCAGATAGATTTTTTTATTGGTTTTATTACTGGGGTCCCGGGGAATGTATAGAAACAATAAACCAATAGAATTTGCCACCGAGACCATCACAGAGAGAGCTCGCTGCAGTTTACAAGCAGCAGTGAAATGACATTTTTTTATTTTTTATTAGGTCATTCTTAAAATTCGTACAGAGGACTTGAGTGAAAAAATATTCAACCAGATGCCGTTTTATCATTTTGACAATTTTATGACATGTCGATGCTGCTCCATATGCAAATAAATTTGTCTTTATGAAACGGTATCACGGGGAGAATGGACAACGGATTTCTAAACCTTTGCTTCTTTGGTTAACACTTTTATTTCAGAGCTCGGAAGGGACTGAAAACTGGCCCAGGTATGCTGAACTGGAAGAAAATGGCATTGCACCAGTCCCACATGGCCAAGTCACAATGACAATAGTGTTTATGCAAGAGGTTACTTAGACAATGGTGTTTATGCAAGAGGTCACTTATACATTGTATCTATTGTTTTCTTGTTCCTTCGCCTCCCTTTCCCCCCCAGGAAGCCCCTTTACATGTTTTGTCATCTTGAAGGGAAGGATGGGGTTCAATATTCCCATTGAGGGAGTGCAGCTCTAGAAGCGGAAGATCGGGAACTTGGTGATCTACTTTGACCTTTATGACCTTTATGACCTTTTGGACTTGTTCAAATGTCTTTGAGGAGGGGAGATTCACCGGTCGATAGAATCAAGTAACCTTAGGCTTTTTCCTGACACTTGTTCATTCCTTTGCTCTGACCATATGGTTGGCAGAAAAAAATGTTTAAAATGCAGCCCTGGGATCATAATGATTGGTTATTCATTGTGCTTTTTATCTGGGTTTTTTTTGTCATTGGATTCTGGGATCTGAGTCAGAGGGAATTTTTCTAAAGACAATGGTGTTTGGTGTTAGGCTTTTGGGTGCCACCACTCTCTATCACTCTCTGGGTGCCACCACTCTCTATCCCTCTCTGTGTGGGTGCCACCATTCTCTCCTCCTTGGGGTTCCAAAGCTCTTCAGAGGTCCCTAAGGTAGATCCAAGCTTCTTGTTTACCTTATGGCCAGTGAAGGGCAGAATTTTTTGAGGCCCCCAAACGCCACCAGGAAAGGGGGCCAAGGACATTCTACTCTGGTGTTTTGGCTGGAGAAATGTTGGGAAAAAAAGACTGGGATTCATTCCATTGTGGCTCATCTCTTACACAGGTACATGAGTTTGGTACAGGGTTGTTTCCTTGAGCTAGTTCCGTCTTTATACATGAAATATCTTATAGCTAGAAGGTAAGATCTAATTTCTTACTATGCACCTTTATTTAACATGACAGCTCATTCATATATATACAGTATATAATATTTATGGATCTATATTTAAACATGTATTTTCGAGAGCAGAAAAATATACCAAATGTTTGCAAAACATAAAATATTTATTAATTTTAAAATAAAGTATACAGAATCATCTAGTATACATGTCTACTTAGATTGTTTAAACTAAGCATCAATATATACAGCTCTCCAAGGCAAATAACATTCAGAAAAGTACGCAGAAAGTCTTCGACCTCCTTGGGTTTTAGACGCAGTATTTCCAGAAGCACTCGGACAAGTTGCCACGTTTTTTGTATTGCTTCCTCTCTTTTGACTGCAGACGGTTCAGCAATGATATACGGGGATGTTTGCCAAACAGACCCTGAAAAGATAAACCAATTAAACACTTAGGTTTTGTTGAAAAAGTTGACGCAACGGCAATTAGTTCTTCCAAAGATGTCTAGTAGGGTAACCAAACCATGGAGGACATGGCAAGATTGGGGCTAATGAAATCAGCCTTGTTTTTTTTTTTTGTTTTGTTTTTTATTATTCTACCAAATCATGTTGAGTATTTCTTTCTCTTGTGATTTTATTCATATAGAATATGCAATACTAATCCTTATCTCATTGGCCATATCTTGTCTGGGGTTCAATCTACAATCGTCCGTGTGTAGGTCAGGTGGTCTTTGCATCCTTATGTTGCATTCTGGTCTAGGGTGGAAGGTCGAGGGGTAGCAGCCCCTCTGTCTCGGTTCTGTGGGTTGGGGGGAGAACTCTGATCTCCCAAATAAGCCCATTTACACCATGGGGCGACTGCTGGCTCAGCCTTGAGTCAAGCCTTGGACAGAGGCCATTGTGAATAAGTCACTGTCTGTTCTCTAAACTACTACATATGAAGAATCAACATATTACGAAGAAGTCCATATCTGCTGACCCCCTTGTGCTGTTGGTGCAAAACCTAAAATTCTCTATACACCAAATAAACCCATGTAATGCTATTAACAGATTCAAATTATAAATAAGTGAGAAGGTGATAAGGTGATAAAAAATATTAATTGGAAATAAATTATGTGAGAAGACCAAATGCTGCTCGCTTGATGAAGTAGATGCAGCCCTATCCTCTTTTATAAGAAAGCAAAAAGCATAAGTAAATAAAAGTGATCTTCACAATTAAATACATAAAACGTTCAAAATGTATACATTCATTTGACTTGTCTGGAGGTTTTGCTTTAAGATCGAGTACATATTATAACCAAGCTTATGTGGGAGCGTGGATGGTTGGTTACGCTCTAACCCTATGTTCATTCTGTAATTATTCTCATTAAGACTCACCTCTTTAAAGCCGTCGTCCATGGTGTAGGCACCCAGACTGAGCCCTGATTGAACAAAAACAATTCGGAAACATTTTAAATAGATTTAGACAAGACCCCCAAGAGCCCTCAATAGAATGGACAATACTGTCTCTGAACCCATCTATAGGGTTCATTAAACATTCTAGAATGTTCTGAATTAAATTCCCAATGTTGGCATTGGGAAGCCAAGCTGTCTTGGTATTACATTGGACTGTATATAGATCCTATCTCCTACACATACATCTCATATTTACCTTCTTTATTGAACAAATCATCCGTATCATCCCCCAATGTTCGCTTGTCTAGATAAGTAGGCAAGTTCTGCAACAAGTAAGCCTGGTCTAAATTGTTTAGTTCTGCAAAGTCCAGCTTTGAACCTAGAGTCGGAATTAAAAAGTGAAATAATGAGAGAGCATTAAACACATAAATAAAATACAAGAGTCCTCCATATCCATAGGCAGGTACAGTTATTGTCCTATATTAGCAAAAAAATAAGATTTTAACCCTTTCTTAGTGACAGGGTGCTGCGACATCTGGCATAGAAGAACAGGGATGTCCATGTCCCGTACTGGAAGGTCAAAGACAGACCAAGTTTTTGGGGTAATATTATGACACTGTTTAAGTAATGAAAAAGCTTAACTGGCAAGAGAGTAAATGGCTTTATTTATAAAGAGTCATTCTAGTGCAAAGTTTAGAAGTGCTCTTATCACCATAGCAACCAAAGAAATAATGCTACAGAATTGCTCTTAATTAATAAATATGTCCAAAGCATCTGATAATTGAGCTAATAGCTTCCCAAAACATTCAGCATCAAATAATTATTATGAAATGTTATTATCTATGGTGAATTAAGTCAAAATGTATTAGAAGATGGATTAATTATTCATTTAAATATTTAAAAAAATATATTTTGTCCTTTAAGCTTGCCTCCTAGTTTTTATCATTTCTCGTAACAGAAACGTGAAAAATTTATACTATATCAAAATACCGGTATATCACACATTATAATATCACAAAACATTGCCGAAAAGGGTAATGCTATAAAGAAAATAATAAATATTTTTAATATTAGTAAATATTTAATATTATTAAATATTCCATGCTTGAGGGTATAAAAATCTAATTATGTTATTCAGGGATTTTTTTTTACATTTTTATTAATGGCAGCAGGTGGTTTTGATTCAGATAATGCAGATAATTGTTGGTTATAAACAAATTTTGAAGATTATAGAGAGCATTTCTGATACCATGTAGTAAGTAGCAATAATTATATCATCCAATGGAATCTTCTTGCTAATTGCTTGACTTTTAGAACTGTCTTTGCCGTATATAATTATCACCATTTAACTCAAAAATAAAATTCCAAATCTGTACAAAAAAGGACCCTCCCTTAACTACGTAGCTAAAATCTTAACAATATATTGTAAATAATAAAGCTGTAAATTCAATGCATGCCAGGAGCTGAAACCGATTCAAATCTGCATTAAATCTCAAGGTTTCTGTCCCAGACATATTTATTCATTGTAATAATATAGGTTCTGTATTAAAAAAACGGCAACATAGAATTTTATTAAAATGCCTTAAAATAAATCAATAAATGAAAACTCTGCTTTCTCCTTGATGTTAAATAAAAAAAAATATATTTAAAAAAAAATTAAAAATGAATAATAAAAATTGTTTCTTACCTCGAAGCTGATAAGGAACTTCGTCGGAGTCAATTATCGGGTTAGACTTTAGAGGACAGGAGATACTGGCAAGCATAACACCGAAATAAATGATTTTATGCATGTCTGCTGGATGGAATACAAGTCTGCTTCTTTGTCCTGCGTGTGTCACAGTCTTTTCCAACAGTCTCTCGTCTCATTCATGAGCCTTTACTTATATATAAATTCATGACGTCATAACCCACATCACTCTTCCGACCGTGATCCAAAAAAAGAGTAATGAAGAACCAATGGATCTGTTCCCTGTGAATTCTGAATGCAAAACACTTTGCATTGAGGTAATTCTTCAGGGATCGCAGACAATAAATTTACTGTCTCTTAGGCCTTTCTAAAAAGTGCGTACAGTATCGCGGCAAATGTGCCGTAGCAAATCTGACTTGAATGAAAAGTAACTTGTGCTTATAAATCATGCGTTCGGAAAGGGTCAAGCCTTGTGTGACATGGCCAAGGCAATGAGACATCTGATTTATGGACCTCTACCTGGTTTGACGTAGATTACCAAGCATGAAATGTTTGATTTTTTATTTTTTTTTGAGAGGCGAATGGATTCGATGTCAGATTTGGGCGTCTGCGACAGGTTTTTGATGATTAGGGGACTTCTATTAACTATTATTAGACAAAAGTGTTCTTATCCTTCGATATTTTTTGCTTTACTACTTAACATTTTCTTTCGCCAGAGGTCCAATCTTTTTTTTGTTGGTAGAGTAAATATTATTTTATTGATACAAAATTGGGCAGCTTGAAGGAAAATACCAACCTGGAAATATGGCATAATATTTTATACCGACATAATTCAGATTAGTGTTTTTAACCCAGTTTGGAGGATTCTGTATGAAATAGGAAACTTTAAGCTATGGTTAGACGTCAGCCGACATATACTGTAGAACCTTTAGAAGATCCAACAAGCAGAAACAAAATGTATCAGTATAACAATATTGATTGAATGAATTATTTCTGAGGTTAAATGATGAAATACTGCAATGGAATTTTAAATTCTTCTTTTGGCTATTTTCATTAAGTTATAAAAATAAATAGCCAGAAAGGTGGTAACTTGGTGAGTTAAACTGGCAGAATGTCTATCTTCGTGAAAGATATTTAATGTATATTAAATAAAACACGTTTTTAGGATACTCAAATATCACACAGTCAAGAAAAAAAGCTAATATTACAAAGACTTAACAATATATATTCAGCCGTGCGGGATGGATAGGGGGTTCACTGGTTTGACGTACGCCAACTATGATGTAGTGTCTTAACGAGGAGGTCCTATGGGGGAAGAAAATGTCCTTGAGCATAAACCCCAGCGCTGTATACAGTAATGTGAGAAACACCTGGTTTTATCTCATTTGGTCCAATAAACTTGCTTTACCTGCAGACCTGGAGCCAGCCATTGTTGTCTGATTCCTTACAGTAATGCTAATCAAATCCTGCTTACCTAAAGAAGATCTTCTCTCCATAGACTTTCACCAGTCAGAGTGCAAGTCTGGGTGATTAAGACTGAGTCATTCTATTGTGTCCCAAACCCAGCAATCTAAAACAATATAATAAAGGAAAAGTAGAACTGTTCCTCAATACTCAAAACACATTTTAATCTGAAACTAGTAATAACAAATTGTTGGTGGGGGTCACCTTTAAAGCCAGTCAAGGTACTAATTTTAGTACAAAATTGCTTATGTGACATTTGAATATTTGGCGTGGGTTAGTCGTGTCAAGTATTACAAGTCAACTTGTCTGCATCATGCTCTGTCAGTAAGGTTTGCCTTACTTTATAATATGGATGCCTGTGGACAATTCCCTGGCTGAAGACGTAACTGCTTTGGGGGGGTGTTTAGACATACAAGCACACTTATAATGGTGTTAGCGTGTTTGTTAATAGGAATATGTGCCATGAAGGCAATATAATAAAGTATGATAATATCTATACAGCCTGGAACTTTTCTCTTCTGCTAATATTCTGTACCCAAAGATTATGTTGTACGCTGGAATTCTGAATAAAAATGTATCCAGTGAAGGGTGTGCGGCATTACAGAAACCCAAATCACAGCCCACAGATGAGAGGTAATGGCTACTACTGGTTAACATTTAAAGAGCATTGGCTGTTTATATACTCATGAGATCTGTATATGTTTCCAAAACCAGTAGTTATTTTCGTGTCACTCTTCCACTAAAGTGGATTTCATATGTATCGGTCTATATAACTTCCCTATCGGGTGCTAAACCCTTTCCTATTTCTGGTACAGGATCAGTGAGATGGGGCGATGGGTTAAAGCTCAGCCTGCTAGGTGATAGATACGGTATGGGAATGTCCATTTACACAGAGCAGATCAGATAGACCTGTCCGAGACTTTTTCTTTAGGATGTTATTCTTTTTCACTCTAGTTGTTTATGGATGGTCACCTGGATTTGTCTGAAATTACCACCAGAGCCGAGATAATCGTTCCTCCAAAAAATGTATATTAGTTGCAATGGCCTCACGGGAGCCCCTGCAGCCCCCACATTGTGGAGGGACCCAAAACACCAGATGAGCCGGACACACTGCATGTGTATGTATGTAAATTAAAAAAAAAGTATGTTATTGTGTGTGCAATAATGTTACTGTATGTGTGTATGTTTGTCTGAGTAAGTATGTGGCTATATATTTGTTGGTGTTAGTATGTGTGTGTGTATGTTACTGTATGTGTGCAAGTACATATGTTACTGTGTGTAATTACTGTAAATTACTGTGTGTATGTATGTTACTGTGTGTGTGTAGGCATGTTAGTGCATGTGTGTGTGCACATATGTTAGTGTCTGTGTGAAAATATATGTCACTATGTATAAGTACATATGTCAGTATCTGTATGTGTGTTAGGATGTTAGTGTGTGTATTTTACTGTGTATGTATAAGTATCTTAGTGTGTATGTATAAATATGTTCTTATGTTAGTGTGTGTATAAGTATGTTACTGTGTGGGCTCCAACCATACGTATTGCGCAGGGGCCCTGGTATTTTTTGCTGGAACTTTCATCCAGACAGTTGATGGAAGGTCCCAGTGGCAAAGCCTGTACTCATGGGAAGCCAGGTTATAATGTACCTTTTGGTGACTGACTGTTGTGACTCGCAAAATGTGCCAGTAAAAAGTTATTTACCACTGGCTTCCATATAAAAAATAACAGGAGTGAACTCCGACTCACTGTCCGTGATGTTTTACAAGTCTGGGTTACGTACTACACAGAAATACAAAGATGGCAATTTATCAAACATCTCAAACTCTTCAATCTTGCTAAATGAAAACAGAGCCATTTTTGGATACGTCCGACTGTTCAATCTATCAAAAGCAGCAGAAAAATGTTACAAAAATTGTCATCCTTGGATTGATGTGCCTGAATAATTTCTGGATTGCTTTTTTTCCCCCCAATGGATGCTTCATATGATATTCTAAAGAAACAATTGGTTTCAACTTGGTTTCAAGACTGATCATTGAAATTCATTAAAATTCACGCACTTTTTATAAAATCTTTTTATTGAAGCTCCAAGGTCAGTACTTCTCTGTGAAGGACCGTGGTGTGCACCGGATCCCCTAATCTTCTTTTTAGCCGTGGACAGTCCTGTCCCTGCCCTTGTAGAGAGCCGGCAGGGTGTCGGACACCCATGTCCCCTTGCTGTCACCTTCCCGACGCCTCCTTGCATTAAATACACGCTGTTCCCTTATACCAAGCAGTAAAAGCCAGACTAATAACAGTTATAATGCTGGGACTCATTACCACAAGGAACTAAATGTATTCTACGGTTCAAAAGTTTGGCGTCACTTTCCTTGTTTTTGAAAGAAAAGCAAATTTTGCCCATTAAAATAACATGAAATGGATCAGAAATCCAGCGCAGATGGGGTTAATGTTGTAAATGACTATTGTAGCTGGAAATGGCTGATTTTTAATGGAATATCTTCATAGGTGCACAGAGGCCTTTTATCACTCCCATCACTCCTGTGTTCCAATGGCCTTTTATCACTCCCGTCACTCCTGCGTTCCAATGGCCCTTTATCACTCCCATCACTCCTGTGTCCCAATGGTCTTTTATAACTCCCATCACTCCTGTGTTCCAATGGCCTTTTATCACTCCCATCACTCCTGCGTTCCAATGGCCCTTTATCACTCCCATCACTCCTGTGTTCCAATGGCTTTTTATCACTCCCATCACTCCTGTCTTCCAATGGCCCTTTATCACTCCCATCACTCCTGTGTTCCAATGGCCCTTTATCACTCCCATCACTCCTGTGTTCCAATGGCCTTTTATCACTCCCATCACTCCTGTGTTCCAATGGCCCTTTATCACTCCCATCACTCCTGTGCTCCTTTGGACCAGGGAATTGAAGCTTTAATAGACCTCTATCAATTTTGCAACTCCTTGGGCCAAGAGAGATTCAAATCGGGACTGTCTAATTAAAAACGGAATGGCTGGCAGGTATGCTGGTGTATTTAATTTAATCCTTTGAATTTTGCGTTAGTTCTCGGCCAAATGATTATTTCTATAATGGGACATTTTAACAGACCTTTTAAGGAAGGTTTTGTTTTCCGAAAACCATTTAATGATCACCTACAGTCTATATACATGGCTAATGATCCATGTCCATACCTTTGTTTTGTGAAACAAAGTTATCTTAAAGCTGTGTTTAGTAACAAAGAACAAAGAAAGACACAACAACAAGAGCTGAACGATAAAGTTTTAAATATTATTTATTGGTTAGTTTTATATTTTAGATTAGTTTAATTACACGTAACCAAAACGATCCAGAATGGGGCAAAAAATCCTGTGTGCTGAGTAGACATTTGATGTTACAGCCCTGAAGGGTAGAAATATTTCCTGAACGTGGGCTTCGGAGTCTTTATGATGTGTTCTCCAAGCTGGTCTGTTCGCAGATGTTATGACGTGAGATCCAAGCCGATCTGTTCATGAATGGGCAGCCAAGAGCTTTAGAGTGTTAGTTACATACATAGTTACATACATAGTACATAGGGTTGAAACAAGACCTAAGTCCATTAAGTTCAACCCTTCTACCTAACTTTTTTTACTCTTGATCCAAAAGAAGGCAAAAAAACCCTAATTAAGCTATTTCGAATTCTGCCATCAGGGGAAAAAATTCCTTCTTGACTCCAAAAGGCAATCGGATTTCTCCTTGGATCAAGAAGCTCTAAAATATTAATTCTATTTATAGCCCTTTATCGTCCCTAAAAGACTTACAACGTGTGTTATGAATGTCTATTTAAAGAGTCTGATTGCAGGTATATTGTAGTAAGACGCACAGACGCTGTATCCAGGTGGTCAGGACAACTGGTCAACATCCATTGGACAACCAGTGTCACATGCTATGAACATAGCACAAGGAAAAAGTACTGCAAGAGGGAGAATGCAGAGAAAAAAGTGAAAAAAAGTTACTAAAAGCAGGAAATCCAAAATGATCCAGAAGGAGGCAAAAAATACTTCCTGACATTGGCGATCGGTGTTACAGCTCTGAGGGGTAGCGATATTTCCTGAACGTGTTCTTCCAAGTACGTCGTAACATTGTAAATGAGAAGCATCGGGTCAAATCCTCTAGGGGAGGGAACATGATCCAAACTGCTCCATCATCCCTGGGAGTCTCCATATGATGCCATCCAAGCCGGTCTGTTCACAGATGGTATGATGTACGATCCACGTAGGAATGTATGTATGAATTAATGAGGGCGTATGTTTGTGTGTGAGGATGAATGTGTACGTGTGTCTGAGCGTGAATGTATATGTGTAAGTGCATATTATTATTATTATTATTATTATTATTATTATTATTATTATGTGTGCCTGTATGAATGTGTGTGCCAAAAAATGTATATGTAAGTGTGTCTGAGCAAGAATGTAGATGTGTATATATGTAATAAGTGCATATTATTACTATTATTATGTTCATAATTTATATTTATCATAATTAGCTTCTGGGCATGAATGTTTATGTATAGCTGTGTACTAAAAAATAATATATATATCAAAATGTTTATATGTAAGTGTGTGAGAGGGAGTGTGTGTTAGTAAGTTGGTGTGCGTCGATGTGCATCTGTTTGAAAAATTTAAAAGGCAGACATGCAAGATAAGAGAGAAAAGGGAAAGAAGACTGAAAAAAGTGAAGAAACATGTCAGCAAGTGAGGTGCAAAAGAGATTGCCAAGCAAGCAGGAAAGGATAGAAGAGAAGGGAAAATGTACTTGTCCTTCCTGACAAAGAAGAGCGGCGATTGGTGTTACAGCCCTGAAGTGTAGCGATAATTCCTGACCTTGTGCTTCAGAGTCCGTTGAGATGTTGATCATAACAAAAAGCATCAGGTCAAATCTTCTATCTTCTAGTCCAAACTGCTCCATCACCCCTGTGAATCTCCTTACGACACACAATCCAAAGCGATCTGTTCGTAGATGTTATCATGTATGACCCATGTAGGAATGTATGAATGAATTCATGAGCGTGAATGATTGTGTGTGAGGATGAATGTGTAAGTGTGTAAAAACACACAGAAGTAGTAAAAACACTACACCGTTACATACAACATAATCCAGTGTGTGTAAGCATGAATGTATAATAATGTAAATGTGTAAGTGCATATTAATATTTTTATTATTATTTCTTTATAAGTTATATTTATTATAATTATAATTAGCATCTGAGAATGAATGTTTGTGTAGGTGTGTGTAAGTCTAAATGTGTATGTCAATTTGTATGTCTGTCTGAGAAGGAGTGTGTGTTAGTAAGTTTGTGAGTTGGTGTGCATGTGAGTTATGGGGGTAAGGGGCCGATGGGGCCGCTTGGCTTTACATGCTCCCAGGGTCAGAATGTGCCACTTATTTTATGTACATTACAGTACATATCTCCTACTATATACAGTAGCAAGTTTAACGATGCAGTGTTAAAATGATTCCAGCCCACAGGATGCAGGGCCAGATTAACGGCAATCACATGTACTTTATGTATGTGTGTATATGTATGTATTAGACATGTGCAAATGGGCCAAAAACTGTTCGGACAAATGTTTCGGTTTGTTTTTGGCTCATTTGTTCTTAGGCAACGAATTCCATTCCCTGCCCATTGGGTTTGGGTAAAAATTCATGGGCATAATTAACTTTGAACTAAATTTGTTGCCCATTGCCCACATACACCCCCATTCAGTCTCACTCACTGATGGTTGGCAGAAAAGGCAGGGAAACATTTAGAAAGCATGAGAGAGACTGAATGAGAGTGTGAGAGAGTGACTGACAGTGTGAGTGCGTGTCAGCGAATGTGCCCACGAATTTCGGATGAAAATTCAGAGTTGTTTGCTTTGTTTTCATCCTATTCATAGGGTGTCTGTCTTGGTTTTCAGAGCTTTGTTGCAATTCGTAGAAATCTGAATGCACAGGTCTAGTACGTATGGATGAAAAATTTAAAAGGTTCACAAACGAGATAACAGAAAAAGAATATGCTTTCAATCCTCTTCTGTATATAGGTCTGAATACAGTAGCTACGGTTTTGAAACCTTTTCCTATAATTCCTAATTTTTGTTACGGCCCCAGCTGTATTTAGTTTTATTGCTGAGATGCTGGGATCTCCGCAGGTTCAGTTTCTGACATCATAATCTGAAGATATAATCAGCGGCTGCGCATTCGGAACAACATGTCCTCCTGCTACAGGCCGCTAATCCAGAAAATAGAAACTAAACATGACGTACAGCAGAAGCGGTAACAACTCTGCACAGTTACATACAACATAATCCGGAAACATCAGAGCTGGGTGTTCTTCCCGGTCAAAAAGAGACTAAAGACAGAAGCACCACAAACTCTGAAAACATTCATAAATCTAACGATATCTTCAAAAACTTCTGAGATTTCACAGAGGAATAGAAAAGACTTACGGTTTAGCAGTTCACATCTTCAATCCAGAATCTTCTTATCTTCAATCCAGAAATGGATACCCCCACATATGCCTTATACCACCTTACTTGCCACTTTGCCACCCTGATATACCTTATACCCCCCTATTTACCACTCTGCCCCCAGATATGCCTTATAACCCCCTATATGCCCCCTGAGTCACCGATGCATCCCTAGACTTGCCCCCCATGCTCCAGACTCCCTGGTGTCTACTGGGGACAGCCGGATTAGTCCACCGGTAGAGCACAGGAAGGTCATGTGACGCCGGGAGCGGAGATTGTCTGCGCACATCTTGCAGACACCCACCAGCTGCCAGACAGGAGGATCCAGGACCCCTGCAGCGCTGCGGGCAATCTGGATCTTAGTCTTGTAATCAGACCTCTATTTGAGGCCTGATTATAAATTGAGCTTCAATATAATTTTTCTGAAGGAGGAGTATTTGCTCTGAAAAAAAACTTGTCTTATAATCAAGCAAATACAGTAATTAGCGGCTGCGCATTCTGAACAATATGTCCTCCTGCTACATGCCGCTAATTCTGATTATGTTGTTACATACAACATAATCCAGTAACATCAGAGTTGGGTGTTCTTCCCGGTCAAAAAGAGACTTAAGACAGAAGCACCACAAACTCTGAAAACATTCATAAATCTAACGAGTTCTTCAAAAACTTCAAATCTTCTCAGGTGTCCTTTTACAAGCTTTAAGAAATAAGTCACCTGGAAGCTTCAGCTCCTTGCTACACTTACCTTGTGGCAGGACATGTCATGCATGTAGAACATATATGGAAAATATTTGAAATGTAACCATTCACTTTTTAAAATTATTTTTGTTACGGCCCCAGCTGTATTCGTTTTTATTGCTGAGATGCTGGGATCTCCGCAGGTTCAGTTTCTGACATCATAATCTGAAGATATAATCAGCGGCTGCGCATTCGGAACAACATGTCCTCCTGCTACAGGCCGCTAATCCAGAAAATAGAACCTAAACATAACATACAGCAGAAGCGGTAACAACTCTACACAGTTACATACAACATAATCCGGTAACATCAGAGCTGGGTGTTCTTCCCAGTCAAAAAGAGACTAAAGACAGAAGCACCACAGACTCTGAAAACATCCATAAATCTAACGATATCTTCAAAAACTTCTGAGATTTCACAGAGGAATAGAAAAGACTTACGGTTTAGCAGTTCACATCTTCAATCCAGAATCTTCTTATCTTCAATCTGGAAATGCATGCCCCCACATATGCCTTATACCCCCTTACTTGCCACTTTGCCACCCTGATATACCTTATACCCCCCTATTTACCACTCTGCCCCCAGATATGCCTTATAACCCCCTATATGCCCCCTGAGTCACCGATGCATCCCTAGACTTGCCCCCCATGCTCCAGACTCCCTGGTGTCTACTGGGGACAGCCGGATTAGTCCACCGGTAGAGCACAGGAAGGTCATGTGACGCCGGGAGCGGAGATTGTCTGCGCACATCTTGCAGACACCCACCAGCTGCCAGACAGGAGGATCCAGGACCCCTGCAGCGCTGCGGGCAATCTGGATCTTAGTCTTGTAATCAGACCTCTATTTGAGGCCTGATTATAAATTGAGCTTCAATATAATTTTTCTGAAGGAGGAGTATTTGCTCTGAAAAAAAACTTGTCTTATAATCAAGCAAATACAGTAATTAGCGGCTGCGCATTCTGAACAATATGTCCTCCTGCTACATGCCGCTAATTCTGATTATGTTGTTACATACAACATAATCCAGTAACATCAGAGTTGGGTGTTCTTCCCGGTCAAAAAGAGACTTAAGACAGAAGCACCACAAACTCTGAAAACATTCATAAATCTAACGAGTTCTTCAAAAACTTCAAATCTTCTCAGGTGTCCTTTTACAAGCTTTAAGAAATAAGTCACCTGGAAGCTTCAGCTCCTTGCTACACTTACCTTGTGGCAGGACATGTCATGCATGTAGAACATATATGGAAAATATTTGAAATGTAACCATTCACTTTTTAAAATTATTTTTGTTACGGCCCCAGCTGTATTCGTTTTTATTGCTGAGATGCTGGGATCTCCGCAGGTTCAGTTTCTGACATCATAATCTGAAGATATAATCAGCGGCTGCGCATTCGGAACAACATGTCCTCCTGCTACAGGCCGCTAATCCAGAAAATAGAACCTAAACATAACATACAGCAGAAGCGGTAACAACTTGACACAGTTACATACAACATAATCCGGTAACATCAGAGCTGGGTGTTCTTCCCAGTCAAAAAGAGACTAAAGACAGAAGCACCACAGACTCTGAAAACATCCATAAATCTAACGATATCTTCAAAAACTTCTGAGATTTCACAGAGGAATAGAAAAGACTTACGGTTTAGCAGTTCACATCTTCAATCCAGAATCTTCTTATCTTCAATCTGGAAATGCATGCCCCCACATATGCCTTATACCCCCTTACTTGCCACTTTGCCACCCTGATATACCTTATACCCCCCTATTTACCATTCTGCCCCAGTCTTATAATCAAGCAAATACGGTAATTAGCGGCTGCGCATTCTGAACAATATATCATCCTGCTACATGCCGCTAATTCTGATTATGTTGTTACATACAACATAATCCGGTAACATCAGAGTTGGGTGTTCTTCCCGGTCAAAAAGAGACTAAAGACAGAAGCACCACAAACTCTGAAAACATCCATAAATCTAACGATATCTTCAAAAACTTCTAAGATTCACAGAGGAATAGAAAAGACTTACGGTTTAGCAGTTCACATCTTCAGTCCAGAACCTTCTTATCTTCAATGCTTTGTCCTCTGATTGTCAATCTATTGCCTCTTCTCCGGTTTCCCTTTCCACACTAAAAGAAGTAAGTTACCTGGAGGCTTCAGCTCCTTGCTACACTTACCTTGTGCCAGTTACGAAGCGGTGCCCATTGTGATGTCAGAAGCTGTGGCGGAATCAAGACGTGTCATGCATGTTGACCATATATGGAAAATATTTGAAATGTAACCGTTCAATTTGTATAAATGATTTTTGTTACGGCCCCAGCTGTATTCAGTTTTATTGCTGAGATGCTGGGATCTCCGCAGGTTCAGTTTCTGACATCATAATCTGATGATATAATCAGCGGCTGCGCATTCTGAACAACATGTCCTCCTGCTACAGGCCGCTAATCCAGAAAATAGAAACTAAACATGACATACAGCAGAAGCGGTAACAACTTGACACAGTTACATACAACATAATCCGGTAACATCAGAGTCGGGTGTTCTTCCCGGTCAAAAAGAGACTAAAGACAGAAGCACCACAAACTCTGAAAACATTCATAAATCTAACGATATCTTCAAAAACTTCTGAGATTTCACAGAGGAATAGAAAAGACTTACGGTTTAGCAGTTCACATCTTCAGTCCAGAACCTTCTTATCTTCAATGCTTGGTCCTCTGATTGTCAATCTATTGCCTCTTCTCCGGTTTCCCTTTCCAAGCTAAAAGAAATAAGTTACCTGGAGGCTTCAGCTCCTTGCTACACTTACCTTGTGCCAGTTACGAAGCTCTGCCCATTGTGATGTCAGAAGCTGTGGCGGAATCAAGACGTGTCATGCATGTTGACCATATATGGAAACTATTTGAAATGTAACCGTTATTTTTTTTTGTTATGTAGTTTGAATAGATGGTTTATGGATTTATAAATATATAAAATTTAATAATCATGTACGTATGCCACACACACACAAAATGACAAAATCATCTATTCCAAATATCCCTTTTTAACTTAAACCTCTCAGTCCTTCTTTCTAGGTGCTAATAATGTTTGTTGGGTATGAGGGTATCACAGGGTTTTACGGCCCTTAAAGACACAATAATTTGTATAGAAACAGCAGAAAGTTGTGTAAATGAAATGCTGTGTCAATTACAAAATAGCTAGCAAGTTATAAGGTGCTCTTATCTTCTTCTTGACTGTTTTGATCGTGCATTTTTCTTCTGTGCTGTGTTTCAGCGCTCATGAATGTGTGACGGGTATTATTACTTTTATTAAGGATTATTAAGGATTATTATTTTTTTAATTAATAAAATACTTTAAAAGCAAAAAAAGTGTGTCCTTTCTAGGATGCTGTATTCAAGTGGTGGGGTATTTACAGTGGCTGCTACCCTAGGCCTGACCCTTACATCAGATCCCTGTGCTCTGTATGTTTAAGGTGTGCGGCTCTTTTAAAAGGAAGCTATGCCCGCTCTCCACAGTCCTCCGTTGCGTGAACGGGACTTTTAGGGATATATCGGGGATCTTCCCTGTAACGCGTCCATGGCGCAGCAGCAGCAGCACACCGGACCAATGCCCCTGAACACTGCGTTCCTCAAATCCAAAATGTCACCCCTGCTCACTTAACACTTAACCTGTCCTTCTTTACTAAGGCTAAACCTATATTCTTCCATTTTTAGGTCTAATGTTATACGTTCATCAAAATTCTCTTCTTACCGAGTCCCATTTCATACATTTCACCCCCCCCTACAATATACTAAATCGCTCATTTGACAGTTTACTGGACTCTTGATGTGGACTATTGCACATCATGGATCTGCCAATATAAACAGTTTATGTTTAGGGATTGACTTACTTTATCATGGAAAACACACCCAAGCTTTGGAAAACCACTCTGTTGGATGCTTGTTCTTGATAACTCTAGCGTGTCAATCTGTTTTTTTTTTTCATTTTGCAACCAATCATGTAGTTGATGACTACGCCATTAGCCATAGATTTGGAAACCAATGTGTTGCTTTTGATCTTTCTGATGTCCAGCATGAGACAACCTCAATTGGGCGCGACTATGTATTGGAAATGTTACGCATCGCACTCGCACAAGACACAATGTTACGCATCGCACAAGATTCAATGGCTGACAAATCTAAATTGATATCAGTCTTATTGGTGGGTGCGACTCGGCCCCCCCCCCCACTGACAGCTGTCAGGCTTTACCAACAATACCGTGTCTGTACAAGATGTAGTTTATGAGTTTCCATATGTTCGAATAGCGACTTAAACCTGACAAGTGTTTACAGAGCTGATGTATAAATCAAATTTTACCACCCACACCGCCTAAAAAAAGTATTCTGCTCGCCAATCAGTTCGCAAATATGGAAAAGAAGCTAATATACTTACGTACTACAGAAATGCAGACTTTCTCTACCACGTTCCTCTACAAAGATCATGGAGAACACAAAAAGGGTGATGTAAATGAACAAACAGGGAGAAATAACAACGTGGGGGAAAATAATAAAACCAATTTAGAAGAATTGGGAGCTAAGGTGGCTACTCCGGTGGCCTACAAATTTGGGATTCTAATAAATATATATATAATTATAACATTTAATGTTTTTATCTGAAAACACCATAGCATGGGTTTATTTGCTGTACTGATCTATAAACAATGGTTAAAGATAATATTAAATGGTTCAGATAATAAAGGATTTGAGTCAGGCCTGGAAGATCCCTTGAATGTTAAATTATTGATTTAAAGGGACACTCCAAACTTATCTTTAAGAGAAGCTGCAGCTCCATACATTCAAAGGATCTGACAAAACTCGAATTGACCGACTACGACAAATCAATGCATTAGTTAAAGAGAGCTTCAAAGTTTAACTTTCCTTCAAACTCCTGTTTTGTTGAATACGCCACAAACTTACTGTTTGCTGAAGACGTAATCACTTTAATCGAATTTATACGGTTAAAGTCATGTTTTGGCATCCAGCGATGCCACGTACGTTGAATTAGTCAGAGTTCTTCTACAAAGACTTTGGGTATTAGAGGATTCCTAAGTGCTGACATTAATATACTTGTCCTGTCCACCTTTATGAGCATCGCCCTTATTTATTGCGGAGTGACGCGGGTTGGAGCGAACGAGGCCTCCCTTATATGCAACCAAATCATGCTTTGCATTTGAAGTCCCGCATTAATGCCGTTCTGAAATAACGGAGGCAAGGGCAAAGTGAATTATACATTTTAATCTGGCGTGTAATGGAGCATATTGCGTATTCTGTAAAGCCGCTACATTTGTTACGTTTGTTTGTGAAATATATTTAATCCATTAATCTGTGTTTAGGGAAAATTACTTTGTGGCATCTGTTCAAAAGAAATTGTGTTTCACCTACTGGTCGAGGTAGCGGAACAATAACCCTAAAAGCGACCATGAGCCGGTGGCCGTCCTGCATGGTATCATACGGTAGGGTATGGGATCTCACCTTTACATTGTGACATGAGATAAAACGTATGTATATTGATTATTGAGCGCTGATAGATTTACTTAGCGCTTTCCAGTTAACCTTATAACAGAGGGAAAGTGGAAGTGCTACTGAATAATAAGTAATGTAGCCTACAGATGTTCTTATTGGGGACAAATATGCAAATTTAAGTAAATCATGGCTAGACCTACCAATAATCCATATGTACTTTCTTCAGGCTAGGGTGATTAGCCCTTTGGGGAGAGAAAAAAATCTGCCCCTTGGGCTGGTTCAACACTTTCAAAGATGGCCAGTCAAAGCGGGGTCACGCCAACCATAGCAGGGTGATGCAAACCATTAAGGGGTCACATAATGTGATGTTACATGACCCTGCGGTAATAGTGTGGCCCTCACATAGTATGTGAACGGTTTTAAGGAAAAGTTCCAACAAGTTAGGAGTGGAGTGTATGTATTTTAGTGAGTGTACGTGTAAGTGTGCTAGTGTGTATGTTATGTGGAGGGGCTGTACCTGCCCCCCAGCCCAGAAGGTGCCAGTCCTCCCCTGCTTCAGACAATCTCCCCTGGAAAAGTAGAACTTAATGTAAGTACTGTCTGTGTCTTATGGAGAATCTACCCTGTTATTTGCTTTTACGGCCTCCCTTACCTCTTTTACTTGTCTAAAACCAACCCTATATAGGCCTGGCACTTATAACTTTAGGCACACCTGACAACTGTCCTGGATTCAGTTCGACTGTGGGGCTTCAGTGATTGGATAGTTGGCAGGTTGTTAGCACAATATGCTGGTGGAGAAGCCCTCACTGCTAAAGTCATGCCTCTTTCATCATAACCGCCCCCCACTTATCCAGAAGTTGGCTAACGGAGGTATCCTTTAAATCAGGGGTGTCCAATCTGCGGCCCTCCAGCTGCTGCAGGACTACATCTCCCATAATGCTCAACTAAGGGGCAGGCTGAGGAGTATGGGAGATGTAGTCCCGCAGCTTTAAATACTTTGTTAGCTGGCAGTATGCAATTTAGGAAATATATAATGCCTTGTTCGTCTTGCTCCTTGGTATCGTCCAGTAAGTGATGTGTCTGTCTAGACACTGCCTCCTAATTGCTCTTTACAATGACCAAGATCCTTAAGAAATGTATTATCTAGTGCTCCACACACCACAATACAACTCCCACCGTTATATCTTCATTAACAAACTAATCGCATTTAAACAATTTAGTTCAAACATCATTTTGCCTTATTAAATTGTTAAGATAATGTATACAGAACAGTGATTGGAAGGTCAGGGCGCTATGCCACCTACTGTAGCCAGGACTAGAGATTTTACATGAAAGTCAAAGAAGTCAAAACACGTGAATCGAAGGAAGATGGTGTCCATTCACTGGGCTGCGTAAATGGACCATCGTGCCCTTTTTTGACACAACTGGATACAATGGCATCTGTAATGCTTACAATCTCATTCAGCATTTCAGATGAATCCTACCTACACTGCTGGTCCGGATCAGAACTGCAAGACTAATTTCCTCTGCACAGGCGATCCAACCACCCAGAAGTTTGGCACAAATGAGCAAAACTTTGAGAAGCTCCAAGGCTGCCCATTTTCTGTTGAGTTAATTTCACTAGCTTTACCAACCACACTTCACCGACGAGGACCGGGAAGGCCAAAAACCCACATCTGGGGTTGTACAGCTTGTGGATTGGCTTTTGCCCACATGAACCGTTTATTTAGCTATGATTATTCTTATTTATTTTATTTCAACATTTCCAGAAGCCACAATATTACAGAACAATATGGCGTTCTCCTGAAAGTACACAACAATTCCACACCAATTAGCCTCATTCCACGGTGTATAGGTGACTCTGAAATGATAACCGTCCTGCAAGAGAACCCAAAGAAAATAAATCAATTAAAACTCCGCCAACAATATAGACAGGTTACGTATATTCTAACGCTTATCGTGAGTCACCAAACGCTTAGAGAAGTTTGCGTGTTGGGCAGTTCGACCTTGAAAGACAAGTCCGAACCTCATTTAGAATATATTAGCTCTTTGTTCTAGTACAGATTCGCAGTCAGGTTAATGAAATCTCTTCTCAGAAACTATCCAATGCAAAATACATTTAATCACTTCTCCCATTTGGAAATTGTTATAATAAACAGAGGCGGCTTGGCATTTAATAGGTTGAAGTGTAAATTTATTATTAATTCAATAAATATTTTAAACGGTGGAAACTTCAACGCCAGGCTGATGGTGGACGATGACGGCTTTTGGCAACCCGTTTCAAATCAATAAGGGCTGGGAAGAATTTGTAGATTGATTATTGACGTCAAGACTTAGAAAAAAAAAAAAAGCTTTGGATTCCAAAGTTCTTAAGGTGACGTGTTCAAAGCTAAGTGTCATTAGATACATTAAAAAAATAGGTTCTTAATAATGTTGCTTGGTGTTTGTTGCAACTATGAATGTAACATAAAAATGTAGATCAGATTTAGATTTCTTCCTAAAAAAAAAAATGCCATAAATAAAATTAAATATTTTCTTAACATATACATTTCCGCAAGTGTTTGTATTTTCTGTACTATATTGTGTATAAAGATGGTGGTGTCATTAATTTGATGGCAGATTCACTTTAACTAACAGGTCTATTCGCCAAAGACTGGATTAGCCTTTAAATTACAGAGCTAATTCAACTGATTTCACAACATTGATAAAGCAGTACTACAGAGACTCATACGTTCGCTAAAACTTAAGTTGCTGTTGAGTGACACCAGGTTTCGAACCTTTAGACACTCAACAGCTATCAAGCTGCTGTCAAGCATTGTCAAGACGAACTAATCATGCACACTATTGGTCAAATTCCAGGTCAACGGACCTCAATCTAAAGAGTCTAGACAATGAGTTAAAGTGGAACCTTCCTACAACTCAACTGAATGGTTTCCAATCTTTTCTCTTCTGGGACTGCACCCCCCCCCCATGGGACCATGGGAACAATATCTCCGTTGACACAACTAAAGGATGGGGCAGATCTTCTTTGGTTCCCCTTGAAAAGACAAAAAGCACACTTTTACATCCCTCAAACACCACCACAAAGGGTGCCCAAGAAGAACCAAGTCTGAGCGTTCCACAACATAAAACCAAGTTTTTATTCCTCATTGATACAATTTTAAACTTGTTAAAGTCATTTAAGGTAAAATCATCAAAAGTGGCAATTGTGCTGAATAGGTCAGGAAACTATCAAGTTGTAGTCCTAGATGTCCAAGGACACCCACAGGAAGGTCACTCAAGGACAGGAGAGAATTAGCAGGGTCTTTCTAGACTCTCTAAGTGCTGCCCTGCTGGCTGACTGCATGCATTGCGATCAGCAATGCAAATCTATGGCGCCCTGCTTGCTGATCACAGTGTGATTAGTGCATGGGAGATCGAAATGAAGGGACTGAGAAACAACATTTATGCCTATTCCCAAAATGGAAAATGGAAAAAAAAGTTTTTTTAAATGAAATATAAATAAAAATGAAATAAAAAATTACCAATACAGTGAGCTCAGTCATGCCATCATCATCACTAACATACAAAAGATGTATGAGAAATCCCTAAAGTGATTTATATCCATAATGCACTGATAACAGCGAAAAAACATAACAATAATAACCCAATAGAAGGATTCCCCCAATTTCCTTCCATTGTAACATTATTTTGCTCAATTTTTCTTCCATAGTTATAACTGAACGTTAATCTATATTTATTATTACAGTTTTTGATAATATGTGCAGTTTGTGTTTTACATGTTAATGGAATATATGTAATAAATGGTTAATACTTAATACTAAAGCATTACATGGGCTAATCCTGCCGAGCAGCATTTCATGCGCATACTCCACCGGCGCCAGGTGGCGCTGTTTGCTGGAAGACGCCGAAGCGTTTCTCTAACCACACTGCTGTAATCTCTATGGCACACTTCCGCATCCGGTTACTTCGTGTTTGGATCCGTGTCAGTTGGTATGGAGCATTAAACTCGACTTCAGAAGTGGTTTTTTGGAGTCAGAGGAAAGCGAATTAATTGCAGGGTGATTGTTTATAGCATTTAGTACGTATTGGAGCAGGAAGGTTAATTTAATCTTAATGAATCGAGGCGCAATTTAACATCAGCTTGTTTCAAGAAGCTGGTACAGGGTATTAGTAGAAATAAACTGTCTGGTGATATGAAATAACCTATTTGTGATAATACACGGGGGAAGAAGGTTTACTGCTCAGACCTCAGTGTCTAAACTGGGTAAATCCTTGCACCATGGGGTCCCCATGACCCTCCTGGATGGATTCTGTAACATGAGGAACTCTTAAGGGGTCTTGCCCAAATTTTAGGGTTAAGGGGCAGATTCTCAGGGTCACACAGACCCCTTGGTTCTTTTGCTCCCAATAAACTATGGCTGCCATCCCTGCTTGCATGCAGCTAAACCAAAGTATGTGTATCTTTAAATAATGACAGGTGAAGGCTTTCCATAAGGACCAAAATCAGGGCAATCTGGTTAAACCACCTGGGGAGTCACAACATAAAATATCCACGATGGGCTATTAACCCCTTCAATCCCAGGGGTTTTTGGTACCTCAAAGCCCAGAGCAATTTTGCCATTTTTGGGGTATGTCAGTTTAGTGATGATTCTCTTTTCCTGTGAATAGTGCACCCATATAAACTATATATTGTTTTTTCAAGGAGAGATAGAGCTTTCGTTTGATACCATAGTTGATGATTAGCTGAAAATTAAGAATGAGAAATTTAGTAAAAACTAGCGAAGATTAGAAAATTAAACTAATTTTTTTTTACGTTTTCCCTCTGAATCCTCACAAAATTAGGTAAAGTGATGGAAAATCCCCTCCAAGTTTATCAATTCAGGTGTCCTGATTTCAGAAATACCTAATTTATATAGATTTTCCAGACTTTCCCAGCACCAGGGAGCATACTATAAGGTGTACAATTTTGTATAATTTTTATGCCTATGGCTTAACGGGTTTGGGGGTTGTGAACGGGGGCAGAAGGGTTATACTGGCTAGATGTTATGCTAGGGCAATGGGAAGTAAGGTTTTTTAATAATTTTTTTATCTTTTTTTATATATATTTTTTTTAATTTTAATTTTTTTTATTTTTTATATATTATTTTTACACAGAAATGGTTAGAGGTCCTCCTAGGGACCTCCTGAACATGCCAGTGATGTCACAATGACATCACAGCTCACATTATTAATTTTTTTTGTATTATATATATTATTATTTTAATGATTTATTTAATATTATTTTTTAAATGAATTCACTTTTTTTTTTTCCTGCTTTTCTCTTTCAGGACGGGAGGGGGAGTGAGAGAGATGGTTTCTCACTCCCCTCCCCGCGATCCCCCTGCACCGATCACACTGTGATCTCTATGCAGGTCCTCACAGACCTGCATAGAGATCGCAGCGTCTCTGTGCCTCATCGGAGGGCAGGATATCCCCGCAGGGGATATCCTGTCCTCCGATGACCTTCCGGGTTACGTCAGCAGTGACGTAACCCGGAAGGGAATGCCCGATCGCGCGTTTGGGCACTTTCAACCGTAACAGCTTACCGGCTTTCATGCCGGAAGCTGTTACGGGAGATCGGGCAGCAGAAAGCCGGCGATGCCGGCTTCTGCTGCCAGGGGGGAGTCCAGGCTGTCAAACGACACCCTGGTCTCCCGTGCAGCTGCAGGGATGTGTCCCTGACGCTGCACGAAGGGCTGGACGTACTGGGACGTCCATAGGGGTTTCTTTGTGGGCGTTTTTTGGACGTCCCGGTACGTCTATAGGGGGTTAAAGGGTTAATATTTCAAGAGTCTCAGCGTCGGCTTATTTTGAAAGTTCCGAGTTATGAACATGTGTGCATGATGAGCACAACATCATCTTAACAAAGGGACAATTTGAAATAATGCTTTTTTTTTTTTGCAGGGGGCATTACTTTAAATTTTACGTAAACATCCCTAGAAAACACTGAAATATAAATATGAACAAAACATATTTGTTTTCTAAGAGAGTCTTTCAGGAAAGAGGGAAAAAACATTAATGGGGATTTTTTTTATATTAATCATTTTTTTTCTCAATCAATAAAGATTAGATGTTATTAAGGTTGAGTATGGAAATGTAAATGATCAAACAATGACATTTTTTGTCTTTACACCATTGCCACCCGTGCATGTATGGTGCAGATTTCACATTTTAATTGTAATGTATTCTACTGTCAACAGGAGCAGTGCGGGAAAACAGAAGGAAATCATGAGCGAGACTACATCCAGGATAGAAGAAATCCCTCTCATCCTGCACTTGGAAGTATATCCTTCTTGAGTCATGAGAAAAAGAAACGTGGCGGGCACTAAATACAAACGAAGAACAGAACTTACAAGGTCACAAATACCCTTTTCACTGCATGGTTTGGGTGTCTTTATGTAATCTAAATACATTAAAAGAGACACATGTAAACAAAAACAAAAAAAAAATAGAATGTTTTGCTTGGAAATGTATCGCTTGGATGTCACAAGAAAAAGCTGCCGTCAGGAGACAGAATAAGATGTGCGAGGACCTATGATATTAAGGAGATACAGCCTTAGCAGTATTTTATCATGGGACGGAAAAAGAAGACTCTTCATGATTACGCTGCAGAATTCACAGATCTTGCAGTTAAAAGGCACTTAATTGAACATAAGGATTCTGGGGAAACATCTGTGGTGGAAACGTTGTACTGTAAGTCTTGCGAGTTGCCCATGCGGGTCAGAAGAGATCGAATCTTGGAGCACTTGGCTTCTGGCAGGCACTACAGAAATCGCAGGCTTATAAAACAACAAGGGGGTAGGGGACCCCTTCTTTTGTAAGTGTTTTTATATATATAGAGGCGCTTCCAAAAAAATTATTTTTATAGGGTGAAAACGTTTCAAGAGTTTCAAGTGGAAAATTAGGGAAAGAAAACAAGAAGTTACAGAAATCTACTACTGTGGTTGTTTAGATGACAAGTGAAGGGAAGGAACATGATTTTATTAATATATTATACTGCTGAAGTGTAGTGTGTGCATGAAAAAATCTTTCCTTGAACTTTTTCTTTGGCTGTTTGCATTGCATTCTGTGAACTTGGGTGCTTCGTCAATGCAGGAGCAGGGCGCTCAGCTGAATAGTTCTAGTTATTCTATGGTTCCTTTAACAAGAAATAGTTCTGTATAAAGAGCCACCGTGTTTTTTTCATGCTTGCAAAATATTTTTTTCTGGTGTGATTAGCTGGTGGGTTTTGCTTACATGCACATTCACCGACAACTCTCTCTGCCACCTATTCACTAAAGTTGGAGTTGGGAAGAGAGTTGCAGCTCCCTCCCTTGTGCAAAGATGAAGTGAGCTGGGACTGCATCATATATAATCTATCTTGGAAGATTTTTTGAGTGTGTTAAAACCACAACTATCCCACAAAGTCACCTGTCCTGTCACAGAATGTCATGTATGATTCTCAGAGGTAATATGTTAGGATTGTGTAATGTATACCAGTCTTTGAGAACTATTTGAAAATAGCCCTATTACCATAGCAACCAAATGCAATGGCCAGGAAAGCAGGAAACTCCCATTGGTTGACTTGATTTGATAAAACATTTCACCAGAGCTACTTTTAGACATAAGATTGTTTTCCTGGGAAAAAAGAAGCTTGTATGCACTCAAGTAAGTGCGCTCAGAAATATGTGTAGCATGTCTAACATGTTTTAGCTTATATTTGGGGAAATGTTGATTCCTTAATAAAGTAACATTTGAACATGTAGCTTATTTTACTGCATCACTGATTCTTTTCAGAATTGTTTCCCTTCTGTGCATAGATCTACAGGCCTTGGAGGGCACATCCCTATGGCACTGGACTCATCTATGCTTTCTCAGCCTTCGTTTATTATACCAACCAATCACAACAGCACTAGCATTGCAACAAGCACCAACTCCAACATGGCACATTCTCCCCCATCGTTCCATCATCCGCCTCTCCTCTCGGGTCACCCGAATGCCATTAGCTCCACCACCAGTGTTATTTTGGGAAGAGAAGACCAAATCCCATCTACCTCCTCCACTCTTCCGTCATTGTATGGTGCCGTCCATATGCAAAATCCATCCGCTTCCTCAAAGCACACGAACCACAGACACGTTATATCAGAGGCTTCCAATAGTGTTGCCACTGGAGGCCTAAATAGTAGAAAGAGCCCCCATGAAAGCACCATTGGCCTTGCAGTGATCGGCGTTGCCCATGCCAGTAGAGCCCTTCTGCAGATCCTGACAGAGGAGAAAGGGTGCTGCTTGCATTATATTGTGGAAGATCAGGTGTCCGAAGTGGAGAGAGCATTTAGCGATGAGTTATTAGCAAAGACAAGGGTTCTGCAAGAGCAAGATGTGGACATTGTTCTCAATGACCAGAGGTAAGACAGCACCAACTGTACGCTGTGTGTATATATATATATATATATATATATATATCGCTTACTGCATAGGTTGTGTACTCTAGTATCAAGTCTTCCCAAGTGCCGATGTTTAGACGCATGCCTCATTGAATAGTTGTCATTTCTTTCTCTGCATGATTAGTGAGATCCTTGGTTTATAGATCCACTAGACCGTTGTTGGTTTGATTGGCATGTTTTATTCATACCTTTTCATATATTTTTCTCTTCAGATGTAGTAGTTTGAGGGTTTTCTTCCTCATGCCATGAAATGTCAAGGTCCAGTTTAAGTGCCAAGGAAAGGTCAAAATGTCACTTTACAGATAACGCGGATGCTGGGAAAGACGCTTGAATACATATTCATTTCACAAAACAGAGTTATGACTCAAGCTCACTGGATTCATTATCCATTATAAAAGTACATTCTTTATAGGGGTCTGGCACCTATGGGACGGGGCTGGCTCTGTATAATGTATAGTTGAATTGGTGATGTAAATTTCAAGAAATCTCACTTATATATGCGTGCAAACCAATCTTGTTCATTAAGCTTGGCCCGCCGTGATGTATGGTGAATTTGGTGAGTTAAAACTGCAGATCACCTGCAAACCCAGTTTAGCAGATAATGTGAGTTAGTGAATTCGCCCCATCGTGGTTTCTCTTGAGTGCTGCAGAAGTAAATATAGATTGGCACAAACTGTTATTAACCTTTTTTCTATTTTATTTTGTGTAGAGTACTAGGAGTTGTCATTTGTTTACCACCTGAAGAAGCAGCCGTGACGGCACTTGAGACTGTACGAGCTGGTAAGCACCCAGGGCTCTGCGTATGATAAAAACAGGTGGTGTTTTTGGGTTGGATTTGAACAGAAATTCCAAACTTCAGGGCTTGAGGCTTACTGTTCCCTAGTGCTTTGCAGTAATTAAGTTTATTAAAGACCTTTTATGACTAATTTTAGTTTCCTTTTCATGATGTTCCTTTGCTTGACCTAAAGTTGTCTAACTTTTCTCCTACCCTCATGTAATATTCTGATGTATCGATTTCTGTTATTTCCAGGTAAAGCTGTTCTGTGCGAGAAACTCTTGAGCACAAATCGGCAAACTGTTGAAGTTTGCTTTGATGAAGCAGACAGATATGGAAGACCTCTGGTGTGCGGCTTTTATAAGTAAGATGAAAAACGTACTTTTGTTAGTGTATTTTTTTTATTTTTTTTATTTATTTTTTTTAAAAGAAAGCTTACGAAATTTGAAATCACGCTCGGTCTTTATCTGGTTGCTTTGCGTGTTGTAATTATCGCTGGATAACCCCACGAGCATATTTCTTGGCTTTGGTGCAGGCGTTTTGACCCAGCCTTGAAGTTCCTGTATAAGAAGGTCCATGAGAGCACCGCACTTGGAAGGATTCAGAGGATGTCGACCGTGAGCCGAGTGTATCCTGCTGCTTCACTAAGTCAGATGAAACTGTCGGGTAATATGTTAAAATTTGTTGCTGTTTTGAAACAATATAGCTGATCAACCAAGGGTCCCAAACATAGTTCTTGTATTAATGGAGACAGCATTTTGGATTGTTTTAGGTATGTTGAACTACAATTTCTTTTTAAATAAATAGACATTACCTTGATACTCTGATTGTTACCAGTGAGAGTGTTTGCTACCGAAAACCCAAATACAAATTTTTGGAGCAGGAGCTTTGCTGGTGGCATCTTCATTAGCAAGGCTGGAGGTCTGCCATTGTATGTTGTAGACATTGCCCCAAAAAATAATACATTTCTTGAATAGGGCTCCCAGGCACCACGTAGTTGTGGCCCTATTTCTTCCGACTTGTCGATGTCCACTTGAGACCTCCTTGACGGCGATCTGTCTCACCTGGGATATTGACTATAAGCCAATAAAGTCCTGTTTGTGTGTAAGTGCTGACGTAGGGTTAAACCCCATGCAACATTATGCAATTTACGAGATCTGCCAAAGATAAAGATTTCTTTCCCATGAAAAGAGTTTTATTAACGTTACATTTTATGTAGCCCATTAGGCAATATGTTATTTTGCACAAGAAACGCATGTTGGTTCACGTTACGCTTGCTAGAAACGTGCCTGTTGGTATACGGGAGAGATTAGCCATCGCTAGTTAATTGTAGGGTTTTTATATCTCATTGCAGGGGGGATTTTTTATAATGCGGCCTTACTGGATATTGATATTGTCGGCTGGCTACTTGGTGACGGTGTCCCTGATACAATATTCTCATTGGGTCATGCTTTCTGTCCAGGTAGGTATAACGTTCCTGTACGTTCTACAGCTTGTTGTGTGGCGGCTGTTTCGGTGACATGATGTGTGGATATGCGTTTTTTGTTTTCGCAGACATGGCTGCCATGAAGGACGCAGACACCGTTACCATCAACATGAAGTTTTCAAGTGGAACCATTGTCACTCTGGATATCAGTCAGCACTGCACCAGAAGCTGCGACCAGAGAGTGGAGGTAATATTGATTTATTACCCTCTCCTCCGTGTGCATGGAATATATCGTTTTCTCTATTCGTGCACATACAGGGATTGGTGATGTTTACCGTAAATTAAATATCCTGTTGCTTAAAGTAAAACTTAATTCCATGGTTTTCTGCTGTAGGGACGTATGTGACGGTTGCCTTTTAAATGTATAATCATCTCACAGTTCTTATTATATATTCCCTTTACATTTAGCTGGTGGAAAATGATTATGTTTTTGGGCCCATCCAGGGGAGTAACATTAAGGTTATTGTTTTGAGATGTCTGCCCTTTCATGGAAATGTAACCCCCTCGCGTCTGTCCTGTAGTTGCATGGTTCTCAGGGATCGTTACGTGTAGACAATCAGAACCCTCTGGGAATCATCGAGAACAGCACTTCATTCCCATCACATTCCCAAACACAGGACGATCGGTACAGGGAAGCGCACACGCAGCTCCTTCGCCATTTTCTTCGAACCATCAAAGGTTAGTGATGTATTAAAAATGAATTTTAAGAAGCGCTGCTATTTCATAATAGAATCAATCCAGGACCACGAACCTGTGTTGATTATATCGGCTGGCACTTTCAATACAAGGAACGGATAAAGATCACTTGACAAGAAAGCAAATATAAAAAGCAAGACGGTAACAAGACACATCGCGCGATGTGTGTCTGAGATACGCAGTCCAGAGAGGAGGCATGGTCTCCAGCATATTGTCCTGTTAAACATTAAAAATGTTGTCATTGTTTTTTTCCTGCAGGCAAAGAGCAGCCGATGGTCACCAAGGAGCAGTATGTTTGTGCCATTCAGGTAGCGGCAGCAGCAGAGCAGTCCTGGAAAAACGGCTCCGCAGTGGACTTGCGCAACGAGGCAGTAGATGTTTCAGTAATCAAGACCGAGATGATATAAATCGGTAGCCGCGTTAACGAAGAGGCTCATGTTTCTTGGCATTCCCCCCTGTTGATCTCTGATCGATGTGTCTTCCGCTTGTTTCACAGATCATGCTGCCTAAGCGGTGTTAAAAATGGCCCTGCGGATTCCCCAAATCTTAAGATGTAGCGGCTCGCTGAAGAGTTCAAAATGTTCAGCGCTGCTACATCAAGACTAAAAAGAAATGTACAAAAGATAAGTGTCTTCCCTCTCCTGGTTCTAGTCTCTGGAAATGTTCTGATTAGGAAGCTTGTTCTTTAAACTGGAAAAGTATTGGCGAACCTTTCTGTGCACGATCCCAAATGGAGAAGCTGCCCGATCCACCCCAAAACATATTGTGGAAGAAAGGAGAAAGAATAGTCTTTTCTTCCTCTACCTGTAAGTCTCCACCTTCACTCCATCTGTGTCCGGAGATACAAGTAATATTATAGATCCATGAAGTAATTGTAAGTGTGGCAAGGTGTAGAGATAGATGTGTCTGCGACAAGCAAAGGTGAATTAAACCACCGGTGGGTTGCTCACCTTTCTTGTGCTGAGATGGTTAACGGTGGCCTGTATTTTAATACTGTTTGAACTTTGTGTTACAGGAAGGAAAATGAACATTTTTCCTCCAGGTAACTGGTTCTCCATTAACTAAACTTATTTTTTGATACTGGAAATAATAAAGAATAATACTTTTTTAATAATATTTATATGTACCGGAAGCTTGCATTATACTATGCATTTACTAGACCAAAAACGTAATCAGTACCTGCTTGTTTCAGGTTAATACTGTATTTTTCCTGCTGTCATTCGCTTTAAACTTGGGTTATGTGCAAATAGTTATTTTGCATTTTTTTGTGCTGTCGAGGTCGGTATTTAAGAGGCTGGAAATCACGGACTCCGGTTATGTCTCCCTGCGTGTAAATAACGTGTCCGGGGAGGAGATCAGGAACCGTTCCCCCTCTTCACGTTCATTCAAGCACTTAAAAGTATTTATTGAATTTAAATTATCTTCTGTAATCCATGTATTTTACGTGTTATTCTGTGTGTCTGTTGCACGACCTTCGTACGTGTTTACATACTTGTTACTTGTAGCATTCTTTTTACCTTCCAGCCTTTAAAAAGGTATAACACATAGATGATATGCATTATTTGAATGAAGGGCCTTAAGGGGTCCAGAAAATTAACTGCACCCATACTTGGGTCTGATAAATGGTGCAAGCCTCAAATAATTTAGTGGTCTAATAGTGTGTAAAATATTTCTTTGGTTATTCAACATAATTGACTAGTTGTAATTGTTGAGCCATGCCACAATATGCCACATAAGATAAGGTTGTTGCTGTGAGACTCCATATTTTACTTATTACAGGCCATATCATTACATTTAGGGGAGCAGAATAGAGCCCCCCTCCCAGTGCAGCTCAGAATGATTCTACATGAAGTCTGGGGTCTCTCCATCCGCAATGTGCTTAACATTAACCCTGCATCTGACCCCAGACAGTAGAGGAATACCCAGAGTCTCCTTGATCTGCAGAATAACTTTTTTTTTTTGCACCCAAGAACACATCAACCTTAAAGGGTTAATGAAAATCAACAGCCGAACGCCATGATTATATTCAGGGGGGGGGCGGATTGGCTTCCACTGTAATCAATAAGTCATTAGCGGTTATCATACATCGTTTCAATCTCTATCACCGTCGCCTTTATTGTCAGAGTATTCTATTCATTTGGTGCTAAATATGCAAATTTTAACCAACCTAAACGTATATAACTGGCAGAATTATGTTGAATAATCATTGTAACCTGGTATGGTTCCAATTCCAAACGTGCCTTACATCACCCAGAAGAGGATCGCCCCGAGATACTGACCTGCCTTACATCACCCAGAAGAGGATCGCCCCGAGATACTGACCTGCCTTACATCACCCAGAAGAGGATCGCCCCGAGATACTGACCTGCCTTACATCACCCAGAAGAGGATCGCCCCGAGATACTGACCTGCCTTACATCACCCAGAAGAGGATCGCCCCGAGATACTGACCTGCCTTACATCACCCAGAAGAGGATCGCCCCGAGATACTGACCTGCCTTACATCACCCAGAAGAGGATCGCCCCGAGATACTGACCTGCCTTACATCACCCAGAAGAGGATCGCCCCGAGATACTGACCTGCCTTACATCACCCCGAAGCCTTGCCTTCCTCTGATCACGTTAGTGGGTCTCGCAGGTCTGTACAGGACGTCTCCCTTCTTGGAGCAGAAATCATACTTCACGCTCTCTCTCGCTAACTGATTCTTGCTTATTTATTTTTTATATAACGTCTCCTTTTAGTGCTCTTTGAGGATTGGGGTATGATGCGCTATTAGAATAAGGTATGTAGGATGTTTTACTTTGGCTTCTGTATGACACCTGTGGAAAAGGATGAGTAGACCTTCAATAAAATATTAAATGACCGCTGATATCCAGTTTAATTGGCTTTTATCTGTTTGTGAATACTCGCACAATAATAGAAACACATTATACTCTGTATTAGTGGCTGTTTTCAGGGATTTGGGCACTTTGGGCCCATCGGTTTTTCCAGCATATCTCTCATATCTGCCAATAGCCTCAGAACCGTAAGAAAGGGCATAATAGAGACAAAAGTGGAATAAATGCTGCAAAAGGCTGTGGCTCCCCCGGAAAAACGGGGAGTCATTTATTGCTCAGTAATAATAAGTAGAATCCCATAGAGGTGTTTGCTTTAAAGCCTCGTACTTTTATGCAGAACAATATGTGTATTGTGTTTATTTGTGGCTACGTTCCAGTTTCTGTGTGTATTTGATTTACTCGGGTGTACTTCTAGTTGTAATAATATAAGGCAGCTCGTCTACCAGGAAGAACACATCAAAATTTCAGAAGCAATAATCTTGAGCCAATAGTATGTAAAATATATAAAAAATCAGAACGTACCTGTTAAATTACAAACTCGTATTTGCCCAGTAAGAGCCTATTGTAGTTTTTACTCAATTTAAAAAAAATCAAAAAAAAAATCATTCGTATAATAAAATCTTTGTTCAAACCCATTTTGTTTTCATTGCAGCAGCTGGTAGAATAGGCCGTTATCATTCGCCAGCAGTAATGGTGACGATACGGCTTGAACGAAAACCCAATACCGAGAGAAAATACTCAGCCTGTCGGGAGTCGGTAACGCAAACACCCGGCAAAACATTACGAGACCAGATTGTTGTTTTATTATGTGACGTTCGAGAACAAAACAGCGATCGCAACAAAAAAATACATTTCCATTGCTGTTACATTTTAAAAGAATGTATGAACAATCGAGTGTGGAGTATGTGAATTAATACTGCCAAGGAAAGTACTGGATCACCTTGAGGACATAGAATGAGATAGAAAGCATTAAGGTGCTTTTATTGAATAGCTGCAGCAGTTTCAGTTCATCCACGTGTTACCCGGGGTCTCCGCCGCCACGGCCTCTGCGGGGTCTGGATAAACATCATACATGTTCTATGGTTCAGAAATCAAAGGATAAATTATTGTTCAATCAATGGGATATGTATAGGAATGAGCGTGTGCGTACAGAGTCCCCTCTCCCTCGCCAAAGGCTCTAGAAATCCCATCCCAATGATGGGTCCACGGCCACAGGGTACTTTGCTGAATAGATGTTCTGATCAAAGGCAGCGGAACATCGTAATAGGGACAAGGAGCTGCACATTTTAAACACTTAATATCGTTGGATTTATATAGCCGGGCAATATGAATATATAGGGTACATTTCCAAACAATTTTGGGGGAGTTTTCTGTAAATTGTGTTGCTGCTCCTTTAAATCCTGCAAAAAAATATTTGTAGATCATGAATTTCTCCGAACGATCTTTCATGTAGAAGCTTGGATTTTGGTGCATGTGCCCCATTACCAGTAAACTCCAAGATGCAGTGTATGAATGAGAAACGGCCTGCTGCCGTCTGGTTATGGCTGATGGGATTGGGAGTTATCAAACTGTATAAGAGGTCATTTAATTTGCAATGTTCCATCATTGTGAGTGAAGGCATGTCACAACACACGGAGCCAAAACAGGGTATTGTGCTAGAAACCAGGAAAATGACAACCCTGACAGAATGAAGTTTGTCCTCTGGAGTGCTAGGATATCCTCAAAGGGTTAAAGGGTCTTTGGTTTGACTCAATTTATTTTACAGAATAAGCCACCTGTGTTCATGGACCAAGAAACCATTTACAACAAACATTTTTCATTTTTATTTAAAAAAAATGACTCCTGATTCTTTATGCAACAAAAAAAAAAGCATTTTTATGTAAGCAAACCTCTGCGGTCACATCATTTCAGTGTCTATATACAGAAAATCACCTTACCCTGCAAGGCGTTCTGAACAAAATATACATAAAAACAAAGTTTAAAAAAAAATAAAAAATGCTTAAAACATATTAAATTCGACTAAAACCACAATCTTTTCAGTGCCAAATGCGGAGCTGCGTGCTGCATTGATACGCCATATGTCTCACTGACGGCACCCAAAAGGTTAAATAATGTATTGCTTACAAAAAGTGAAATATGCGGACCTTTACATTCATAGATAAGAAAAACGGTCATAGCCGTATTAGCCCAAAGTGAAAAGGATACACTCCAGCAACAAGAATGCATATAGTTCTATGTATGGCAAAAACTGTTTAGGTGATAGAGCCCTAATAGAGTTCCCTAGGAAGGCGTGGGGAGTATGAAAAGGTGATTTATCCCCCATTAGGTAAAAAACATTAACATCCAAAGATTCCCCAATGTTCTGCCTGTTAAATCAACAAATCATTTAAAATAGATCATCAATGAAATGGGCAAAGACAAGATTCTCTTCAAACAAACCTGAACAATTAAAATGAGTAATGTTAGCTGGTATCTATGTTGAGCGGTTAGCGTGAAATATATATATATATATATATATATATATATATGTAATATATGCTGCATTTTGGTCCCTTTTCTCTCCCCATATTGTGTGCATGTAATAATAATGAGTTTAGTTGTAGATACGTTGGAGTGTTTCCAGGCAGAGTGAGTTCTCTTCCGAGTTTGTAACAAGTTTAACAATGACCTGGTTTAGCTTGGGCTAGAATCAGTATTTAGTTGGGACAGCGATGGTCTAAGCAAATTTATTAAAGATACTTCCTTACAAGCATTTTTTCCCCACTTTTGTCCCTCAATTTTCCATCGTTAAGGTTTTTTAGTGAGGTTTCTATGCAGAAATATTAAAAATAAAATCATTATATCAGGCAGCTTTTATCAATAACCATTTTTAGTGAGATGATTATAATCTATAACTGCAAGAGCAAAAAAATTGCTACATTTCTTGATCTATTTACATTTGTAGAAATACGTGAAACCTGCTGAAACGTTCTCCGAAATGTCTATTTAGAGGACAAACCCTTTAAAGAGAATGTATTTCACTTAATGGGTTTCAAAAAACAAAACAGCAATGTTAAAAAACAGGAAATTTTAAGTAAAATTCTCCAATCTCATATTAAGTCTGAAGTTTTTTTCTCCCTGTTTTAGTCAAATATTCCTTGCCTGTTTTTTTAAAGTGATCGTAACTTTTTTTACGGGAAAAAAGTATTAATTATTGTATGATAAAAGCACAGACTGAAACCGTACATCATATTTATTTTAACACCGTCGGAAATCAGCAACTTTTCCATTTCTGTACAAAATAAAACTAAAAACAAAAAAACAAACCCTAAACGCATCATACTTCTGGATAGGGTTCTTCTAGCATTTCGGGCCGGGGACTTTAATGGCCAACATAATGGGAATTATAGTCCACCCCAACTGGAGAACTAGATGTCCCGTAGTCCAGATCACACATGATGGATATCTGACGGGTGGAGCGACAGGTATACAACATCTTATCTTACAGATAAATAAAACACATACAAAACACCAAGGATTAAAGGCGAGGAACATAAATATATACATTGTTTCCACAGGTCAAAGACAGTTCATGCCTCTATATTACAGTTGTGTGTGCCCCTAAAACGCAGCGGAATCGAGACTGACCGGACCTGTTTGCGTTCATGTGCTGGGAATCCCATTCGAAAGGTGGTCTTAAAAATGTCACACAGAGAACTGAAAAGCTTTGAAAAATACTTTTTTGGCAGGTCATCATGAAAGAGAGTCATCCATTATTACTCTAGTTTTAATACAGTCGACGGCAGACATCTGGATATAGGTGCACCTCCTGTATTTGTGCGACTCCACCGGATCTTCCTGATACACAATTCATCCGACAGTGGGGATAGCCTTAATAAAAGAGAATATATTTTCACTTTTGTGTATTAAATGAAGTTGGCCAACAAGCCTTCCTCTTCCAAAACCTTTTTTTTTTATAAGACCATCTACAGACAAGTTCTGATGGTTTGATCCAACCAGCTGAACCCCTCAATTACTTTTTCTGATCATGATAACTGTTGGATGTATGCACTCTAATTACACCCTGATTTATTGGGGGGGCTTGGCTCAGTTACCAATACAGTCTTGGCTTTTTTTTTTTGTAGAGCTCATGATCTTTACACGGTTTTTTCCGTATCTCTTTTGCCTTTATCAAGATGGACTTATTTTTGGTCTGCTTCATCACTGGTTGTTAAAATATTTTATCAGTTGATGTCATTTTCCGCAAACTCTTCCTTTATGGAGTGCTTACGAGATTTGCAATCAGGTAAATCAAATCCAAAGTCTGCCCAGTCATCTGCACCATTCCGGTTGGGAATGGTGATGGTATGACGCACACGGAAATGTACAGCCTCCATAACACGTTGGCGCTGGAGCTCACCGGAGCTGCCAATGGAGATGGTGGAAGCGTTGCTGCTTGACCGGATGAGCTGCTGTGCTCCGTAATCGTGGCTCTTGTTGAGCTCCTGGATGCCTCTCCATATGATGGTTTTGTAATGCTCTGGGATCTTCAGTGCTCCAAGATCCTAAAAGGGGCAAAAGGAGTGAATAGTCAGGCTGGAGGCACTGTATAGATTTTATTTCCAGAACTAATGGTCATGTGGGTTTCAAGATCAGTCCTGAGACTGGCCAAAGCGTGACATGCGCCAACCACACCACAGCCCATATCGCGAAGCCATCACACAAGACAACTCACTGTCCATCGATAAAGGCCATCAGCTCACAGCTTTATCATTGGTATTCTGCCACATAGATCAGTTTTAAGGATACGAAAATAAAACTATGTCTCAAACTACATTGAGTGTAATTCTCCTGCTCTGTAATGCTCAGCCATCCTAAATCATATCGCATAGTAGCGGGAATGCCTGTGTCTACGTATTCCTTTATAACAAGAGTTATCATTCTCACTGTTATCATTGTATTCGATGGACACGGCTGTATAATATATACCCCCAGAACATTTTCTCCCACAATTCAGGATCAATCTTCCAGAAAAGTGGACCTGTCACTTTATAAAACATTAGAAAAGTCTATATGAGGATTTAACATTCTTTTTTTTTTTTTTTTTTTTGTAGAATTAACCAGTTTATGAGATTTTTCTAATTCTACTAGCCGAACGTTTGTTTTTTCTTCAGTCTAGTGCTCCCTCCATGCCGAAACATTTACTCCTTTACTTTTTAGGTGAGAGTAATGTCATCCGGCTACAGATTTTTTATTTATTTTTTATTTAATCTTTATAAAAAAAAAATAATTAAAGTACAAAAAGAGAATAAATTATGTGTTTTGTCCATCTTATTTGTACCCAGAGCCAGCCTTCATGCTGGAGAAATTTACATTAATCTCAATTGCCCAACTCTTGATGAGCCCCAATTAGACCACAGTTTTCCCGGTTTCGGGAATCCAAGGGACTCCGGTGAGTTTCTCCTAGAAGAGGGGGGCTTACGTTAGCCCTTCATAACTATGCATTTGCTGCATCTGGAGCAGGATTCCGAAAAGTTTATGCATTTCTAGAGAGGAGTTTAATGTGAGTACGAGCCATACTTTGTTCTTTGAGATAAATGCCAAGACACATAAGCTAAACTAAAAAAAAAACAAACTTAAAAACTGCTGAATTGTCTACGTTTTTGTTAAAACAACATATAGACACAAGAATATAAGACAATGCCAGAGGCGTGTAGCTGGAGATGATTTATTTTGGGCAGCACCGGTTGCCCGCTAAGCAGCCTAGCCAGAAAACAATTGTTCCTCGATGCATTTACCTCTATAGTTAGGTTCTGCAGGTGGTAAATATTCTGTAAACCTTGTGATGTGAAATATTCGATGCAGTTTGGACACCCCAATCCTGTTAAAAAACTGCAGAAACATAAAAAAAAAAGAGTTTGAAAAAAAATAAAGCAAGATTAACTTTGAAACATATGATGGGAACTCAAAAGCGTTCGCTCACTGTTCTTGGTTCAGCACTTCAAAAACTGGCACAGATGAAGTGGGATTTATTAACCTTAAAGTGAAAATGACTACATGGGGTGAGATGAGAAAAAGGGTGACCGAAACATGTCCATGGCTGTGTTACTCTGGGTCCCATATGCATCTCTTGTTATACTAAGGCTTTCTATACCCCGGAAAGCATTAAATTGAGTGGTTTCACAGAAAAATGTGGTTTTGTAGGAAATAGCGGTTCTGGGGCAAGGTTCTGTGAGCGGAACCGTCAGAAAGAACATCCTGCTGGTGAAGATCCACGTTAAGAACTTTGTCCCTGAAACGCTCTTTATACATAATAGTCCTTAATGTACTTTTTATCGACCCTTTCCTGCGCTGCTACAGTTACATAGTTATATAGGCTGAAAAAAGACATGCGTCCATCAAGTTCAGCCTTTCCTATATCGGTTAATTTGTTGCTGTTGATCCAAAAGAAGAGAAGAGAAGAGGTGTGCTAGGTAATAAACAGAATAATGAATTGGGGGATAACCCGTTCAACTAGACACCAAAACCGAAAAGGAAAGAAAGGCCCTGATTATACATATTATGCATATGTGTCATGTCAGTGTCTAGTGATTTATTTCATACATATTAGGGAGGGTTTATTCATTATTGTTTAATTTCATTCATTTACGTTTAGGTTTATGAATGAAAAGTTATATTTTATTATATCATGTATATCTGCGTTTTGCTCTTCGAACCCTTTCTCTGCGCTTTGGTTCCAGTATTTGTTATAAGAAATAAGTTGTAAGACCCTAAAGTCACAAACTTAGTCTAAGTTGAGTTAACATTTTTAAAACAGTTCAGCAGTTTTTAAGTGATGCATATGACACAGTTCTACTTACCTGCATTGTGTACATTTAAAATGTGTGTTTTTTTTTTTAAATACTTTACTTGTTTTAAAGCTAAAGCAGGACTGAGAAAAAGAAGCTTGCTTCGAAGAAGTGAGTTTATAAATAAATATGCCTGATTCTGCCTTACATAATGTCCCAAAATGAGCGTCATAAAGTATATTATAAACAAATTCTGGGTCAGCAGAAATTGTATAAATGAATACATTTATTTTATCCGGTTCAGTGTACTAGGATCTCGAATCGCACAGTTCCCTTTGTAGCGGTATTAACACAAGTGTCTTATCTGGTTGTAGTACATAGAAAACACGAAGGAAGTATCTTTATTTGCTTAATAAATGACTTCCCGCCCGGTGGGAATGTATATTTTTAGAAGAGTTCTCCATGGGACTCCGCTCATTCACATAAATGGTAGGTTGTAAAATATCATCATCCTTCCTATTACTAGAGATCGTTACTCTAGAATGTCCTGTAGTTCTCGGTTTATAAATGGAAAAACATGCTGCAGATACTGAAACATATTATTTTCATTCTTTTGGTAGATTCAAACTATTCTTTCCATTTTTTATGTGTGTCATTTACATAGTGAATTGCTAATTAAGGGTGGGTTAGAGTAATTAAGGGTGGGTTACAGTAATTAAGGGTGGGTTGGGGTAATTAGCAGCGGTGTGGCCTGGTGCTTTGGCGTTGTTCACGCAGTTACACGGGATGAGAAAACATACATACAGTTACATGTACCTGACAAGACTGGGATCTGCATTGTACGGAGGTGGAGGAGAGCAGTGTGACCCAGAAACCATGGAGTGAGAGGAATGGCCGCCACTCATTTCTCCATTACTTTGCATATGATTATTGTTCAACATGCCGGGACCTAGACAAAGGAAAATGAACAGAAATGAGAATACACTGAAGGCATAACAATTAATACTATAAAGATAATACATCAGGGCAGGTACCAGTATGGGGGCCATTACTAGAGATGGAACACAATTCCCAGCAGCATAATACCCCCCAATCTTTTTATTGACTAGATGGACCTCACTGTGTGAGGTGAAAATACAAGATAAGTGAGATAATACCTAATCTAATAAAATAAGCAAGAACAAGAAGATGTTCCTTACCCATTGGCCCCAGGTTTGGGCCTGAGTTTGAGCCGTGCTGGTTTGGCTGCCCCACCAACTGGTTGACGGATGGCAACTTGTTGAGCCCTCCATGTATCTTATTCATTGGAGACAGCACGGGACCGTACGATGACGGAGACTGCAGATGACTTCTGCAAGGAAACAGCAAAACATAAATTGTAAAAGACACGAAGGTACTCGTTATGGCAAGGACAAACTAATGTTATCTACCGAAGAAGACTGAACTCCACTTGGTTAATGGTTACCTTGGCATTTTAGAAAAGAGGTTTACTGCACTTAGATCATTTAACAATCCCGGGACAGATTTGTGTATTATTCTATAGAAGGATATATTCTCTAATAATAATACAATTGGTCCCATGGCATTCTTTGCTGCTGTTTGGTCACCGTGGCATGTTCTGTATCTTGTTACTTAAGGTCAAATTGATTGTAATGTAAACCCCAGTGTAAGAACAGTAACGGGAAGTTCACCTGCCGTCTCGTCTGCTTCCTTAGGGATTATACGTCCGCGAATCTCCATGTTACCCTGAAGTGACTATTTCTGCAGGTCTCATCCAAAACCACTGACCTCTTTCTCCAACTGGTGCCCCCCTGCAAGCCTGGCATTGGAAGGACTGCCCCGGGGCATCTACTTAGTAATGTATACTTCTAGTACTGTTCTTATCAGGAGAGGGGCCACCAGGCTTCTCATTTAATATGTTTACATACATGTCGTCATATGACCTCCGGGGCCATCTGGGATAAGAATAAGCCACTTTCCAGGCTCTTCCCTTACCGTGTCCCTTTGATCTCTATACACATGCATTCCACGCAGTCTTGTTCTGGAGATGACTGGTGTGTCCTCCACAATCATACAATATCTCTTCATGTCACAAGACTCACAAAACTAATTATTATTTCTATTAACCACATGTCCCTTACTGTCTCTGCAGAAGCTGCTGTTGCTGTTGTCTGTAAGAATCAACCAGTTGCTGAGGCACCAGCTCCACCAGCTCCAGGCTTTCTTTGATCTTCATAAGGATTTCAAAGTTCTCCCTGCCACGGACCTGGACATGGAGAAACATATAACATATAACAACCATATCATATGCACACACACACACACACTAATCCCAAAAATTGCTGGCATCATTTGACCCTGTTGTTAAGACAAGAAATTGTATAATTTGACAAAGCCAGGGGTACAAATACAAGAGTCCCTTTTAGAGGACACCGCGTCCAAATAAACCATCACTACCTCATTATCCAGACAGGAGGGCAGGAACGTGTCCCAATGCCCCCTTCAGATATGTTAACAACAACACAGGGGAAGATATAGGGATTTTCCTTACAGGTAAATAGTAGATCTCCTCTTCTCCATGTCTCCTTTTCTTAATGTTGACACCCAGTGATGGAACTCCCTGCGGACTCTGCTTACATGCTGCAGTTGAGCAAGGAATTGGTTAGTTACTCAAATACACTTTTTACACAACTTAACAATGTAGCAGCTTGGGAACTAAACGTTAATAATGACAATAATGACGGTATCGTTAGGAATTAAAAAGCAATCTATAACTTTTCCATATAATGTATATTGTGGTGACTTTATTAGGACTTTATAGTGGGCATACATTGAAAATCTGTAGTTTAAGGTGGGTTATCTTTTGAAGAGTTTGTTGATGGCCATCACTATGATTGTGTCTGTTCATTAACCGCACACACAGGTGTGTTACCTTGGCATGCGTGTGCAATGGTTTAACAATGTGTGTATGAGGCAGGAAGATAAAGACACGCTCCTGAGGTTCTCATTATTGGCACCAAGGCACCTGGGACTCTCATGTGTTAAATCCCTGTAAATTTCCCATGATGTGAAATATCTTATGTGCTGTTCACTTACTGCGCTTGTTTGCGTTCCCGTTTTTGGCAGCCGTTTCATTAAGAGCTGCTTGTTCTCGGAAGTGATCTTCGTCGGCTTTGCGGTCTCTGCCGGGACAGGCACATATGCGACCTTCAAATGACCTTCTCCCCAGTACTTGCCCACTACACAGCAATAGAAAAAATACAAACTATATTTCCTTTAAGATGCATTACCCAGTAAGGACAACTGCGATTTGTACACAACATACGAGTTAAAAATATGGATACAGGAACACCGGTTTTGTTAACTTGGAGGCCATTATTGAAGGCCACATGCAGTCCATGGGCCACCAGCTACACAATACTCAGTGGCCTGATTGCTCAATAGGGCGACCAGGCCCCCTGGACCTACTGCCCTGGTCCTAGTTGGTCTAGACCATAATACGCCACTGAAAATACTAAACTATAGATTGGGTTTAGTTAGGCACCAATTCCTTGCGCTATTAAGTTGCTCCGTAGATGTAGTTGGGAACACTCGGATGAATTTCCAGCAATAACTCTAACAACTTTTTTTTTTGGACCTCCATCTGAACCAGAGTGATACCATCTTTGACTAAAGACTTCATGGGGTTTCGTAGGAGGGTAATTGGATGGCAGGTATCTGAAGGTGAACCCTGGTGCCATATTGATTTTCTAATGAGTTGAACTGGTAACTCAGCAGACATCAGCAGTATTTACTCTCTACTATGCAACAGTTATCAGCCGTAACATGAATGTCAGTATACATTAAACACCCTCCGATGTCTACCTTCTTTATCTACAAGTACCAGTGTGGGATAAAGAAACTCCTAAGGAGACCATTACACTCTATGTATGGGCATATTTATGCCCTTTAAATTGTAAGGGTCCGATCTGCTTAATAGCATTTTTTAAAGACGTACTTTGATATACTACACCATGATTTTTTTTTTTCTTTCTTTTTTCTCTTCCTTTTATATACGAACCTTTTGGATACTGTGTGTGTGAACTCTCGCTGGAAGGGTATCTTTGTACATATTATTTTTGTGTTGCACATATAATTTACTCACTTATTATTTGGGTGCGCAGACACTTGTGTGGTTTTGATTGTATTTAATTTGGAACATTTTGGGGAGTTTGTTCCCGTGTTTTTGCAGCACCACTTCACCAGAAGGTGTAATACTTATATTTAATTAGAATATTGCGCTTCACTTTTTTGTATTTTGAGTATTAAACATATGGGATCCGCTGGAAAATAAATGTGTAAAGCTGATCATCATTACATTACATAGAGACAATAAATAATAATAATAATAATAATAAAACCAACTCACTCTCTTGTCTCCAGAGTGATAATTATCAGAATCGGTCGTCTGTTCATTCCTCCGACGCAGCTGCTGTTACACATAAAGTTGTAGAGGATGGTGGTAAACTCTGTGCCAACCTGATCAGGTGTTGAAAAAGGGAATTATTGAAGTTAATGACAGCTGGGGTCTCCTGCTGCATCCCCTCATGTATTTTACACGTTTATACTGATTTTTACCATATATTTTTAATCAACTGTTATGCCAGAAACAGAGCAAACCCCTAAAGTGACATTTTGCACAGTGACTATTCAAAGTTTGTACACTAGAGGGAGCTATACACAAGTGTATATTATATACAGCAATCACAGCGCTGGCGCCTTCTTACCCAACGCTTAAACAGCGGCATACATATAATTCTACGGGTTATGCTCGCACGCACCTAATGACAATTGTTACTGATAATAATACCGCCTACCATACTGGAACTAAAATGGTGAAATATACAAAGAAAAACTAATAACACAAACCAAAAAATGACACTCTTCCAATGGCAGGAGGGAACTTGCTGTTTCATCATTAACACATAAAATGCCAGCCATTATACTTAATGACTCAATCTGAAGAAACATTGCAGTCGCATCCAAATCATTACAGGGGGTTCATAGCGTAAGAGGAATGATCTCAAGACGGTTACCTGCGGTGGTTCATAGGGCACCATAACACTTTGCCTTCCGGTAACTGGGTCGTCCACATACTGGGCCAAGTTATTTCCTTCTACACGTATGAGATGACTAGCGGGTGCAGACTGACCTAAAATCACAGGAAAAAGGGTTATTATTATGGCTATTTTGTTAAAACGTAGCGATAATTAAATGCATATCAAGCACTGTACAAAAAATGAACACTTTGAAAGACATTATCTGTGCAGATTGGGCCCTTTAACCCACCTGGACATGGCGTACTGCTGCAGGTCGACCCTGAAGGGATATACGGCTTTCAGGCTAATTTGCGTATTTATGTTTTTGTGGTATATTTTCAATCCACCCATAAGGCAGCTTAGCGATAACTGCACCTACTGTACATCTACTACTGAGAGCGATGGCCTTCCTCAATAATGGCTAGCCCACACTCTCTAACCCACTTTAAAAGCCCCCTTCTCCTTGTCATCATTGAAGTTCTTACCATCGTTGAAGTCCCGTCCCAGCTCATGGTTGGGGCAGCGCTTCACCACTTCTGTTACGTGTTCTGCTTTCTTATAGACTGGCATTGCCCGGATGACGGTGCCAGGAGGAGGTGGGCTGGAGACTTTGATCTGAATGGGGCACGTTTTGGCAATCTGGCAGTAGAGCTTCTTCAGCAGCGGAGAATACTGCAATCAAAGATGAAATTGTGCTGTCAGAGAGGTAGCAGCGGGTCACAGCGATCCAAGCAGAAGAAGCAGGAGAATCCTGCATAGTCCTTACCAGTCTCGTACTTAATAGGACATGTTTGTCCTGTAGTGAGAGTGTCCACTGATTAAACCATCTCACTTACTATATCCAAGTGCAGCAATATAAAAAAAACCCTTATAAAAAATAAGAAATGTATCAACTTAACCTTTACGGAGGATAAACCTTCCAAGGCTGACGTTATATGGATGTGTCCAGAGGCATGCTGTAAAATTGTGGTCTAGTAATTGAGGTTTTAATTCATGTTGAAATTGAAATTGTCCGCATGTGGCTAATTATCACCACTTCCAAAGCATAATGAATTGTATCTATGACCCCACTTCTCTGTCCTTAAAGTTAAAAAAAACGATACAATCCTATTTATTGTAAAAACTCCAGTAATTCAAATATTTATGCGGAAATCTAATCCCAAACAAGCCCATTCTAAGTGGTCTGCGTTGTTAATAGTACATCAATGGGCGACGTGTAGTCTTTGATTTATTCCAAAGTTTGCTTTACACTTTGATTAATAAAGCGCGCCTTTTATTCCATGCTATGACTCCCAGAGTGAAGGGAATAAATAGATATATATATTTATTTTATATTTCTTTAAAGATTATCCTCGAGCGTGTCAGGACAGGCAATATACCTTAAAAAATGATCCCAAAAATTCACCTGGAGCAAAAAGGGCCTTTACGCACCATTTGGCTCATCGTTGAGATCTGCCGAGACAAGTTCAGAGAAACTCGATGTTGATTATGATTGAAAATTAAAAGGACTTGCCTTGGATTTTGTTAACATGTCTAAAGGACGGTTCTAACCACCTGGTATCTTTTAAGTGCGGTGAGGCCAAATAGGTATATAGGTCATCTGCGTGCAGGGTTTCTTTTTGATACCCTGCCCCACCACTGGGCAGTTAGCGGACAGCAAAGTGTAGAAAGGATCCGGTAAGGGGGAAGTACCACCTAAATGCTACTCTAGAGACACACCGGGGGTATTTGTAAATTTGACAGTGTACTCATCTTCTGATGACGACTTCCAGCAGGATGATGCACCATGTCACAAAGCTCACATCATCTCCAACTGGTTTCTTGAACATGACAAGGAGTTCACTGAACTCCAACGGCCTCCACAGTCACCGGTTCTCAATCCAATAGAGCACCTTTGGGATTTGGTAGAACGGGAGATTTGCATCATGGGCGTGCAGCCGACAAATTTTCAGCAACTGCGTGACGCCATCGTGTCCATATGGACTAAAACCTGGAATGTCTCCAGTATCTTGTTGAAAGTCTGCCACGAAGATTGAGGGCAGTTCTGTAGGCAAAAGGGGGTCCAACCCGGTCATAGCAAGGTGTACCTAATAAAGTGGCCAGTGAGTGTATAAATAATGGAAAAAAACATCATCCGACGAATTAGAAGTAGCAGGAGTAGCAACTATGAAGTGCTTCTTCAGGACATACAGTATAACACTTCATGCCATCAGACTCCCATCATCACATCATAACGGACAAAGCTTCCCAAAAATATTATCACACAAAGTATACAATTAAAAAAAAGATACAGTATCCTATTATACATTTCCCTACCTATCACCTGCGTACGCTTCATCAACTAATGTATCATACAGTAAAGAAACCTCCACGGGTGAGGGGTAGGAAGACAAACGGGTCCATTTTATTAGATGGTATATTTCACGTGTGATAATAACGTTTATACACAGCCCTGCGTCTACTCTTTTGTGTGTTTTGTTAAACTTCTTGGCGCACGCAGCTACAGATAGAATGAAATGAAAATGTTTGTGTTCGTTGTAAAACAAGAAGAGATGCCAGCTCTGTATGTTATTGTTGAGATGTAATAATATATGATGTGTTTGATGTCACATCTATGATAACAGAGTTCGGGCAGAAGCGGTGTTAAAGATCTGACGTATCTCCTCCTGGCTGTAGAATCCACCTACCTATTGTTTTTCCTTTATTCCCAAAAGGTTTTGAAGGAACCTCCAACGGCAGCTGGAATAATTACTCATTTATAACAAGTCTTTGCATAGCCTGTTTGTTATAATGCCTGCCGTTCTATTAATTGTTATATCTGTAAGTGTGGCCTACAGACTTCAGCTGGAAACAATGTATTCTGCAATCAGGGAACAGACACGTCACACGTGGATAGCTGCCAACGTTCTTAAATATTCTGGGACAGTCCCATTAGTTGAGCTCTTGTTCTCAGGAGTGCTAGAAACGCAATGCCCAAATCACCGGGACCGACCCAACACTGTCCTAAAACATATTCACCTAGGGGCCCAAAAAATCTACCCATGACGCCAGTAAACAAGTACGTCTGCCTGCTCCTGCGCTTGATACATTTTACTAGCAGTCTGTTATATTTGATGATGCTTTGGGGCAAAATATTTCTCAGAAATGGAAGCCAGTGACTCTACAGAACTACGGGGCAGAAAAAGGAAGATAGTTTACAGCTTGGATGGAGACAGCGGAGGCATAAACATAGTTTGACGCGTCACGCTTCTCGATTTCAACACGAAAGAGGCTGCTATTTACAATCATCTGGAAAACGGTCCGCGGAACCTCACCAGCTGATAATTCTCATATACGGCAGGGTCTGTTCCTCTGTAATCAATCTTCTCCCTGCCTGTGAGGCGTAGCCTACGTGTAATACGCGGCTAATTGATTGAATGATTGCCTATTAGGTCCGTCAGTGTCATCCCAGCCTGGGGGGCCGTAAGAAACGAGTAGACGTAAGCTTATGATTTACAGCAATTAGCCACTAAAACGGGACTTTGTTTTGACTTCATCTATGATTTTTTTTGTTGTTGTTGTTTGTCTTCATGGCAGAAAATGGATTAAAATGAACCAGAAAACTATCAAGGAGATGAGAAAATTATGTTAGAAGATTTCTTAGAAACAAATGTTTTCATTTTGCAGATTTTTCCCATACGTGTCATGTGTTAATTGCATGATATTTTCTATGATTAATTATGACTAATTATGGCTCCAGTGGAAAGTTTGTTTGGGCAATTTTTTTTTTCTTTTTATTCAATGAAATTCGTCTTCTGTACAGACTAAATTCGTCCAACATTTTCGTTTTCAGAAATCTCATTTGTCCGTCCGGTTGCCATGGAAACAGTAAATAATAGCAGAAGTTGAATTAAAATGGCGAGATTTTCCTCCTCTTTTTCCTAAAATGGCGGCCGCGGTGGCGAAGATTTTCCTATTGCACACAGTCGTTTTTAGTTTCTATCGTTCAATGTTGTATTCATTATTCGGACGAATGGCCCAAACGATAAAATTCGGCACTAAAACACATTTGTACGAAAAAGCCAAATGTGCAAGTCTGGTACGACACAAAAAATCCATAATTGCAGAGATTGGTACCAGTGGCGACATATTCCATACCTCCCAACAGTCCCGTTTTTTTGTTTAGTTTTGTTTTTTGACCACTTACAGAGTCCAATTGAAACAAAGACTATATGATTCAATGCAGACATATGTGTAATCCTCTTAACAATGCATCATGAACAATTTTGGGGAATTTCTTAGTGGCCAGGTGCTAACGCGCAGTCAAAGGACCTTTTTATGTAGACATTCCCAGACAATCCTGAACATGCCCAGGAAATAAAATTTCCAGAAGAGGAGATGTGCGTTATAGTGAGTTCTGAGGTAACACATTCTCTCATTATGCCATGTTATGACACGGATAAACCTCCGCTAAATAGCGATCCATTTGCCCCCAGGAGAGAAAAAAGCTACAGTCCAACACAAACATGTTTCTACTGTTAACCTCCTCGTGTTGTAACAGCTCTGAGATCTTCCTCAAATATCCTTCAACAATAACATTTACTTAAACCACACATATTTGCTTCGTGTTCCACACTAGTTTTGTACGACGTCCAAGTTACAGCATATTGTAAAATATAAGGATGACTGAAAAACCCCTCGTAAAACCTTGGAGACAAAACATGGAGTATCCTCTAAATCAGGAAGTGGCCGCCAAAGGTTAAATTGTCCCAACAGGTAAATTACGCGTTTCGGTCCCTTAATTCCCTAGGATACAACCTGTCCCGTTCCTTAATTATAACGTAGTTGTTGATAAAGTCAGTGTCAGGAACTATGTCCTCCTAACAAGCATGAAAATAATTATTATTCAATTCAATGTACAAAACCGCGGTAATTTCCACCACGTTTTTGCTGGCCAGGTTCTACGAAAATGTTAAATCTCAAATTAGTTTAATTAAATTATTACATAGCAAAACAAAAAAAAGGAATCACTTATAACCTGATGGAAGTCGCACCAAGGCCGATCTAAGGTGGCTTTTTAGAATTTTCTATATAATTTTTTTTAATTTGAATTTTTTTTATTTTTATCTTTATTTGTGATCGTGAGAAAGATTAATGTTAAGTAAATGTACTTCTTGCTGATATGATTAGCTTAGCTTTTAGGCAAATTAATAAATAGCACAAAACCTATATCAAACGTATAACCCATATATTCCGGGTGTGGACACATTGTTTCAGCGCAGCCTTAAGTGTCAGAAGTTGTCTGAAGGAGCTGTCCAGAGTATTTAACCTGCCACGGCAGCGCATTAACCAAGATCAGTAGCAAGCAAAATACCCCAATGATCCCCTGTTAGGTTAGGGCAGATCAAAAGCAATGGGAGATCCACTCAGTACCTGTCTTCTCCTCTGTTTGGCATTTCCTATTTAAAAGCGATAGATAGATAGATAGATAGATAGATAGATAGATAGATAGATAGATAGATAGATAGATAGAGATAGATAGATAGATAGATAGATAGATAGATAGATAGATAGATAGAGATAGATAGATAGATAGAGAGAGATAGATAGAGAAAGATAGAGATAGATAGATAGATAGATAGATAGATAGATAGATAGATAGATAGATAGATAGATAGATAGATAGAGATAGATAGATAGATAGATAGACAGATAGAGATAGATAGATAGATAGATAGATAGATAGATAGATAGATAGATAGATAGATAGATAGATAGAGATAGATAGATAGATAGATAGATAGATAGATAGATAGATATAGATAGATAGATAGATAGAGATAGATAGATAGATAGATAGATAGATAGATAGATAGATAGATAGATAGATAGATAGAGATAGATAGATAGATAGATAGATAGATAGATAGATAGATAGATAGAGAGAGATAGATAGAGAGAGATAGATAGAGAAAGATAGAGATAGATAGATAGATAGATAGATAGATAGATAGATAGAGAGAGATAGATAGATAGATAGATAGATAGATAGATAGATAGATAGATAGTTAGATAGATAGAGATAGATAGATAGACAGAGATAGATAGATAGATAGATAGATAGATAGATAGATAGATAGATAGATAGATAGATAGATAGAGATAGATAGATAGATAGATAGATAGATAGAGAGAGATAGATAGAGAGAGATAGATAGAGAAAGATAGAGATAGATAGATAGATAGATAGATAGATAGATAGATAGATAGATAGAGATAGATAGATAGATAGATAGAGATAGATAGATAGATAGACAGAGATAGATAGATAGATAGATAGATAGATAGATAGATAGATAGAGATAGATAGATAGATAGATAGATAGATAGATAGATAGATAGAGAGAGATAGATAGATAGATAGATAGATAGATAGAGATAGATAGATAGATAGATATCATAACAAGAACAGTACCAAAATGTTAATAAATACAGCTAACTCCCATGATCTGTGTTCACGTTAAAGGCATTTTTAGGCACTTAGGTTCAATTATCAATATGCTATACTACGGAGTCTGCTTTCAGTCCTGAAAACAAACAAGGAAATTGGGCAGCCTTTCGCTGGAGAACCGCTAGCTGATGTGTTCCAACACATCTCCAACAGATAAAATAGTAGTTATCTTCGGCTATTGACAATGCAGCGTCTAGACTTGTCTGTTTTGGGGTTTTCTTATTCCATTTTTTCTTTCTTAAAGGAAATAATTTGCCCAAACAATTACATTTTCCCACCCGTTCCACCATAGTCACCCCCCCCCCCTCGCTAGCGTACATTCCATCCTGCGCTGAACTAAACTCGCCTATGAGTTGAATCAATGGATCCCAACGCAGCCACCGACAAGGCAGGAGGGCGCGAGAGAAAAATGCAGCCGTAAGCTGTTAATTTTTTTTCTTTTGCACTCCTACCAGGCAGCTGTATTTGTGTCCCGGGACAGGTTTGGACAAGATAGCGGCACAGAAGTGATAATAATATGTCTGTCATTGTACTCCGGCATGTAGCATCTTGCAGACCGCAAACACCGTTAACTGGCTTGAGTGAATCTGTCAAGACAGATTCTGGAATACATGAGGATTGCAGTACACAATCTGAAGGCTTTACTAACCATCCCAGGTAATTTTACCTTTTTTGGTACTTTTTGGAAGCGTAATGTGTACGTCTTAAATCAGAAGACTCGTGGACTTCAATTAACTGAAATAAGTGAATGTTTGGGATTATATATAAGAAAACCCCCAATGAATTCATATCTACGTGTCTACGAAACCATATGTTAGTCCATGAGATTCAGTAACTCCAAGTAGACCCTGCGGTATGCCTTTAAAGGTCCGCTCCAAACCCATTTCCATATAAAATACATATTGGAGTTCAATTTGCATGGGTGCCAATGCATTTTACTGCATGCAAACTGGTGCATTTATTCTTTATTTCTTCATTTGTCTCCTACCCCAGGTTGCCTCTAATGAAAGAAGGAAGGGTACTTAAGTAGGTTTAGTTGCACCGCCATTGAAGTGTCTTTCTTACTTTTCTTGAGGTTTTGATGATTTTAGTTTCAAAATTATTTAGTATTCAAATTATTGCGTCTGGGGACATATGACGGATATCCATTCTACTGAGTGTTTACTTAGGAGGGGACCTCTCAGCAGGGGCATATGGCCTACTGCTATCGGGCCTGCCTCTGAGTTGATGTCGCTGTGAGTGAATGTGCGTGAATGTGCGTGAATGTGGGCCCTCGTATTTTGGATGAAAATTCTGGGCTCATTGCTTCGTTTTCGTCCGATTCTTGGGGGTTTGGCTTTGTTTTTGAACAAATCGTACGAATCGCCAAATTCACCAAAATTCTGTAAATTTGCAATCTGTCCAAATTTAAATGCACAAATCTAAAATATAGATTATTTCTAGGAAATATTATAAAATTAACTAGATTTGTATGTTATAATGAGGCATATGTTTAGTAATTGTGAATGTTGTGTGTTTTTGTAACTACTTTTCTACTGTGTGAATAAGTATTCTTGCTTGCAAAAGGTACGATATGCATTTCAACACTGGCTGCCCAGTATCAATGCAATAGAAAAAAAACTGACTCAAATTCTCAAAAGCCAATGTGCCACTGTTACATATATATATATATGTATATATATATATATATATATATATATACATAGTATAGACTTCTTTATCTTCATGACAACCTGCTGGTCTAGTGGGTAAGGCAGCAAATTCTATTTCCTACACAGCTACTAGAACCTACGTGTTCTCCATGCATGGATGGCATCATTAGCATGACATCATAGCACAAGAAATACATTTTGTATGACGGTTCTTTATCAGGGGCAAAAATAGTTATGCCTTTAAAGTTACTTTAACATGGCACCTCCAACGTATATACAATTTGTCATGCTCAGTAAACCATTTAATTCCACAAGAAGCTGGAGAGATGGCGTGAAAATGACAGATTTTATTTTTGTTATCTTTAGAACATCATGATGACCAGTGGAAGACACTATCACCGTCGATCGTCGTGCAGTACGAGACCTGCGGTCACACACAAACGGGATATTGTTTTTGTTTTTGGCTGACACAAAGTTGCAAATTCTCGCTGTGCATACAATACGCTCACTGCTTGAAACAATAAATCTTCCGGCTGACAAATTGCCCGGCACCTGCCGTGCTGTCAGAGAATAGGAGGCTGCAACTGTAAACCTGGCTGTAGGGAGGAAGAGTCTTTACGATCCCAAATGTCGGGGCTTGTTCCTTCAATATCATAGTATGGTTGACACTGCAGTCTATGAGAGTTTAGTTTGCTTGGCATTTGGGGATAATCACTGAAAATAAGGGTGGGCTGATGCACTAATGGTTGTTTTCTTTAGCATCTGAAAACCACAGGAGATACAGGGCAGTTTTTATAGCCGTTGTGGTTATTTTTGGTGCAGAGTGCTGTTTTCTTCAGCTTTCAGACAGTGTCTGTAGCGACCAAAAGTACAAAACTACAAGACTAAAAGGTTTATCAGAACTCCTAGCACAAAACTGAGCTGTGCTGGCATCTAGTAGGGGTCCTAAGCTATTTATGCACCTCCAATGGTTACTGGAAGTGGACTACACAGAAGAATAAATACACCAAATCAGGAATTTGATAAAATCAGCTGCTTGATTCTACAATACATAAGGTAAGCTTATCCTGCTCACCTATATAACTTGGCATTATATTCACGGCCATGTCTTCTCTTCTTGCACGAGATACTCATGATAGTTGGGGTGCTGGAATTTTCTACTCCCCTGCCAACTCCCGGGTTAGTGGACCATTGGGCTGCAACTATCCATATGTTAAAATCCATACATATCTGATATATGGCAGGCTGCCTCTGACAGACTACACTTTCACAAGATGAATAAGTTATTACAAGTGTAAACATGTCTTTTTTTCCTTTTAATTGTAAGCTCATGAGCGGGGGCCTCAGAAGCCCACCATATCTGTATGAACAAATGGATCTTTGTTATGACATCCCTTGCATGAAAAATAGTTGGGGGTCGGGGAAGGGCAAATGCATATAAGGATGGGGCATTCTGCGGAATCCCCCCCCCCCATGCATTTCCAAAAGCAACACCGTGACAATGTAAAGGGGCCGCTCAACTATCGTAAGCATTAAAGTGCAATTCAATATTTTTTACCGGACACCTGCTATGACTCTAGTAGGTCAGCAAATCTTATGTAACAAAGTAATTAGCATCTCACATCAAGCAAAACTCCTGCAATGATGTTTCAGGATTTACCAAAACAGACATCTGGGCCTCTCATGTGTATCACTTTCACAAAGTGCCTTATTTTAGTGACAGATGCAATGAGGCTTAAAAATGAAGAGTTCCAGTGTGTGAAACCAAAAAGCTCAATATAGTAAAACCATACATCAACCACAATAACAGCGAGTCCATTAGATGGAAAGTCAAGTTTCCATTGTGTCAGGTATATATAAACAGTATAAATAATTAAAAAATAATAATAATAATAATATATATATATATACAGTGGCAAGAAAAAGTAAATTAACCCCTTGGAATTACCTGGTTTTCTGCATTATTTGTCCCAATCACAATGTATGTTAGCTAATAACACAAAAGTAATGATGAACTTTCATGTCTTTATTGAACGCACCCATTAAACATTCACAGTGAACCCTTGGATTTAATAACCGCTCAAACCTCCTTTGGCAGCAATAATCTCAAACAAGCGTATCCGGTAGCTGCGGATCAGACCCGCACAACATTCGGGAGTAATTTTAGACCATTCATGAGGCCCCCTATGAGAACTACTTAAGCCTGGCCATATTCCTAGGATATCTGAATCTGTTGAGGTAATCCCAGAACATTAATGGGTTAAGGTCTGGGCTCGGACTGGGTCTCCATTTCTTTTACTGTGGACTGATGAATATGTAAACTCTCTGAGATCACTTTTCAACCCTTTCCAACTTTATGCAAATCAACAATTCTTGATCGTAGGTCTTCTGAGATTTATTTTTTTGTGAGGCATACTTCACATTAGCAGATGCTTCTTGAGATTGGCAAACTCAAAATGTTTGAGCGTTTCTTGTATGCCAAAGTTACTCTAAAGCACTCCTCCAATCCCATTTCCTCGATTGGACTCCTGGTTGCTAACTCCTGACTCCAATTAGCTTTTGTTGAAGTGATCAGCCGTGGCGTTCACATACTTTTTCCAACCCACACTATCAATGTTTCAATGATGTTTTCAATATGGACAAGAACAATAGAACAATGTGTGTGTTATTCGTTAAAACAGATTGTGTTTGTTCATTATTGCAACTTAGATGCGCAAAATATTATGTTTAAAGACACTTTATACATAAATGCTGGTAATTCCAAAGGTTCACCAGCTTTTTCTTGACACTGTATGTATTGTGAGTGCGCTTTTCAGAATATGCATGATTCTAATGTTATTGAATCACACAGCAAACTACACGAAAGAACAATTCCTGTAGTAACTATTTAAGATTGCATCTGTACCGGAACACTGCACACTGGGTTCTATTCACTAAAGGGACACAACACCGACAATGCCCTTAAATATGAACATACTAACGATGAACCCTTTTAATTATAGCTTTACTGTGTGTGTTATGTGTGTAAACCCAGAAATTTAATTATGCATAATTATTATTTGTGAAATCTAAATATAGGCCATATTTTCTGTTTTGTAAGTAGTTTATGTATAAATATGAAATGGCTATTGTGTACCCGTATCCATGAATATAGATACACCGAGGCCCTCGTTTATTAAAGATATTGCCATATAAGACGTATACCTAAAAAAGGTAAACAATGATATCTGTCAATCCTTAACAAGCCTGTACAGCGTTCCGCAGCATCCCGTTCTGATAGCTCCCAACAAGAACACCGGATTTTTGCATGTCTCATCATGTATGCCAAAGATTACGTTTTCACTCTTCTCTTGAGAACACAAGGGGGGTTTAGCATGATGAAGAAGTGCCAAAAACCTAATTTTCAGTTTTTATGCCACCTCTCCTTCCTACAAAGAAGAAAAACAAAATTCGTACCCGGGTTTATTTAGGTACAGGGATTTATTACATCTGAGCTGGCTGAAGAAAGACAAATCACTAAAAAAATGCTCTTTGTGAATATTAGAACCAGCTTCGGAGCTGGGGTTGTTTTTAGACATTCCAATATTGGCATAAGTGTATCTTACATTGCTGACTCTATAGGGAATGAAACGGTGTCATGACCCTAAAACAACACATTAGTTGAGCAAAGACAAGCAGTATTAATAGGAGTTTCCCTTTGCTCCGTGTTTGTCTGCAAGCGCTCACCCAGCCAAAGAGTCACCTGTCAATGGAGTAATGCCTGCAGACTTCCAAACACGGAACCCTCGGGGAGACGACACGAAGAAGTCTAGACAAACCCAGGTCATCTCCTAAACTCTCACTGTTTTTAGCTCAAAGTAGATACGAGGCCTGTCCTCATCTAAGTTGCTTGCTGTTTGCCTATTTGATCAACCATTTTTAGTGTTATTATGAATTAGCAACAAAAAGTCCTTTTTTTTACCGCTAAGCTACTTCAAGGTGCACATTTTAGTGCATCATTTTTCTTTATGAAATGTTCTAATGTCCAAATAATAGACTGCCCTTGAGTACCAATTATATTGTATAGATTGTAAGCTCGTTTGAGCAGGGCCCTCCTCACCTGCTGTCTCTGTATGTCAAATTGTTATGTTACATACTACTTGTTATGTCCTGTCCAACCTTTGTACAGCGCTACGGAATTTGATGGCGCCATATAAAACAATAAATAATAGTTTGATCTGGCTACGCTACCATTCTGCATTAGAATTCTTTAAACCTGGACTTGTGAGCTACATTTAGCCCTCCACCTGCCGCTAAGGACCTCCACCCCAGCACATGTCTGGAATATCAATACATTTTTGAAGCAGCTCTTGATTTTTTTTTATTAATCATAAGTAGCTCTTGTTACAAGAAAGGTTAAAGACCCCAACATTAAGACATCATAGCTACAGACCCTCAAATCCTACTCTGACATTTTATTTAGAGTATTGTCTAACAGGAAGATGGTAACGCTGTCCACTGGCTTCTGATGTTACCATCCATTGAAGCAAATCCATATTAACCTCCTTCACAATGTCATGACAAGTAATGCTATTTTGACTACGCAACATTACATCATAACGCGGAGCGGTGCATTGAGGTTCGGGGGACCTTTGTTCTAACGCTGTAGCCTTTGAAGTTTTAATGTCCACAAACGGTTTTAACGACTGACCTTCCTGTGCCCTGGGCATCTAAACCTTTAGAGATCTTACGTTTAGAACTGTTGTGTTTCAAAACAAAGATGTTGTCGGTAAGCATAGAACAATATAACATATTGCCTATTCATCAATATCCACAGGTTCAGAATTAGTCTGGTGACGGGGGCAAAAACATTAGTCAAGCCCTTTACTCGTTATTACAGCTGACATGTATTATTGCTAATTTTTTTTTTAGTAATAATGCAATATTAAGCCTGCTGCATCCATGATTGAGAACCTGTAACAAAGTCTTGAAAAGGTAGTTCATGCATTCTGAGTAGAGTATAAAATAAATGTTGTGTTTCCAAAAAAAATCCTTTTCCTTTGCAATATTTCTTTTTACTACACAGGGTTTGTGTAATAAATGCTCTTATGGTCCACCTTCTGAATTCAGATGCAAGGTTTGTTCACTGAACAGCGTATTGCAGGTGAATCGAGGTGAAGGTGAGTGTCCCCATCGGTGACATCGGTTCCAAGTTTGAATGAAGCACTGGGCCAAGCCAATTCGGACATCAAATAAACCGCTGCCCAGCCTACTCCGACCATCGCCTTTACTACCACCTTCCACACACATATTGCTTATTAAAGAGGAACCAGGACTTCGATCAAGACAAAAATTGGGAGAAGAGCTGAGGATTGATAGAAAGGGAACCTATAGGGATCCCATATGTAAAACCTGCTTTTTACAGAATCCAACACTGCTGTATCCACATTATCCGTCTTTACTGCTAGTTAGCAGAGTCATTATTAGTAAACAAAAACTACATTAATATAATTTTTTCAAACAGTAAATGACCAATGACAATGATCTGGACCATTTTCAGCCAAATCCCAGATTCTTCTACACTTACTGTCCGGATGATCCCCTCCTTTGGCCAGGGCTTAGCAAACCTCTGGCACTCCAGCTATCATGAAGAACATCCCCATCATCCTCTGATAGCCTCAAGGCATCAAGAGAGTTTAAATTCACAGCAGCGCCAGAGGTTGCTGATTCCTGCCTTTTTATAAAATGAATTAAATTGCGCTCCTGCATCACTGAGATGTCTCGCCATGGACCAATTCATCACAAGCCAACAAGATAAACCAATACACGCAGACTGCCTCTAGAAAACTTAATGTATAATTAATTGGGTTCTAAATATTAAACTTTTGTTGTGCCACAGAACCCCGTCTTCATAAAATACACAGTTACCATATCCATATCACCATTTCATGCAAACATGATAAGTATTTCTAAATGTATCCGATCGGTATTCTGCTGGATACTATCAATACATGCGTTAAATACATAATGGAGTTACTAGCCGTGCCTATAGAGTTATTTAGCATTTGCGTCCTTTAGGGCACAGTTAGCAACATCTGTAACGGCGGGGATGCTTTTCTGGATGAAAACATAGCTTCATCTCAGAGTTTTCACACTTGACGGACTGCGCTTACGCGCAAAAGGCTAATAAAAACGTTGGTCACTCACTGTCCATGTTGCTGACTTGGCGGTGCTTGATTGCTGGAATGTGACTTCGAAGTTGTGTGTCCCTGGGTAGTCTGTATTTGATGGGATGACGGGCGCAGGAGACATGGCATCGAACGTAGAGCTGGGCTGCGAGTAAGGAGAATGCGTAGGGACGTTCGAGGTATGCTCCGGGTTGTATGGGCTCGTAGAGGCCGCTCTGCTGCCGATACTCTGATCCATGGTGTTGTTCAGCAAATTAAACTGGGACTGCAGTGGGTGAAAAGAGGAGGAGAAAAACAGGTAGAGGTAAGAAGGACAGAAGCATCACATGCATTTTAGAAAAGAAAAAAAAAAAAAAAAAAAGGTGTCTTATTACAGGATTCTTAAAAGACTTGCTTGCTTTGGAGTCATTCAAAAAATTTCCTGAGGCTTTTTCCTTTTTGGTAACAGGTCAACACTTGTAAGAGAATAAAGTGACAGATGCTATTGTGAGCTCCTTCAAAACACAGGAATACCTCTACTCCGGCAAACACAATGCATCGCGCGGAGGTTTAATTGACTGGAAGAGAATGTTAACATATTTAAATCTAAAGTTAATCTATGTGCAACCAAAAACTGCGAATATCCCGAAATACAATAACTTTCCCAAGTTTTCAGTAAACAAAAATAAAATGCACCAAATATACTTTTCCATGATGAGGAATTTATCACGTGGTCCAAATATCATAATATATATATGTGTGTGTGGGTTCCCTTCAGCATACCAAGACGTTTTGGACAATGCTGAGCTTCTAGCTTTGTGGTAACAGTTTGGGGGAGACCCTTTTCTATTCCAGCATGACTGCGCCCCAGCGCACAAAGCAAGCTCCATAAAGACATGGCTGGATGAGTTTGGTGGGAAGAACTTGACCGGCCGAACAGAGCCCTGACCTCAACCCCATCGAACACCTTTGGGATGAACTGTTATGGAGATTGCGAGCCGGGCGTCTCATCCAACATCAGTGCCGGACCTCACAAATACTCTACTGGATGAATGGGAAAAATTCCGGCAGAATATACTGGCTGCTGTTACATTTTTTTAAGGTTCTATCTAATTTATAAAGACCTAAAATGAAAATAAAACACCTTTAAATGCAGGCGAGGAACCTAGGTGGCACCATCTATAATTCCAATTACAGCAAGTACAATGATGCACATACGAGGGTTTTACATTTTTACGAATGTATCCATTCCAGAGGAACACTGGTCCAAAAGTGCTCTTCTTCTTCCGCCGGTGAATATTGGATATTTCTGGCTGATAAACAAAATATCAATTTATTTATAAGGTCACCACGCTGGCAGCTTCCCGTGAATAATCAAACATATATTTCCTATACAAAGCTTAAGTGGGATGACTGGGGGTAAAAATCAGATTCCTTTTGTTTCGCGTGATTAAAGTAAAGACCAATATATTTATTGAAAATAACACACATCATTTCTCTTGTTTATGTCGTAACGAGTATTATAGATGACCGTCTTCTAAATCCGGGATCAGGAAGGTCAGACATCAATGGGATCACATTACCTGCCCTGAAAAAAAACCTGTGTTTACTGAATTGCAGTGACAGACAATGAAACTGCATTAAGGGTAGGTAGGCTTTGTTTACCGGAGTGAGTGCCTACGCGGAAGTGTAGACAGCAATGCCTATTACTGCAGCAAAACAACGAGGCTTGGATCAGACGCACCTGTTATTTTGTGTTGAGGACACATCGTAAAAACACTGGATAATCATTAAAAATTAGTTTTTGTGTAAAATAAAACTATGGAGATTCCTAATGGTTGTCACTTTGTATTTAAAACCAGGTTAATCGTATCTTAGTTAAATGGTTTATTTGAATATATATATGTTAATTGCAAAGGATAAAAATAATAGAGGGTATCTCTTTCTGGACGTACTCAGAAACTCCATTCTCATGAGCTGATGTATTAATTCCAGAGTTCGTTAGGTCACCATAGATGCTGAAGATACCAGATCCCCAGATCTCACCTTAAATAATGTATTCAAATACTCCTTGCTGTATCTCCGGATAAATGTTATTACGTTGAAGGCGTTCACACACACTAAATTCTTACTTGGTCTGAGATTAGGATGACCACATTAACGTTGTTGCAATAACGTTCATGAACTACCTCCCTGTAGGATGTATAAATTCACGAAAGGGAATCAATTATTGGCATGGGTCTTTTAATTAACAAACTAGATGAGAGAATCGTATCTTTTTTGCCGTTAGGTTTGGCAAATGTTTGGAACGTGAGACTGCCCATAATGTTAGTAAATTGCAACCAGGACTAAGGCAACTCCTCAATATCTCCATTTAAAACAGACTTGACATGCAAACACGACTTTGGCAGCCATCAGAAGGCAAACAGTTTATTGTATTCATTGTGAAAGGCTAATTTCTGCATATTTTGTTCTTTACTATTTATCTCCACAATAAAGGATATAGGAACTTGAGAATCCTGAGTTGCTGTAGGTGCGAGCCGATGAATGGATCTCTCATGACATTCACACCTCGACGTGTTTTCCTTTCCTGCCATTACCTTCTTTCTAGACACGACTGCTCCTGATCTCCCATTAGATAAACTGTGTTCTGGCTGATCTTTCCATCTAAATAGGCAGCGCTGTTCGGACATGAGCTTTCACTGCCACGGCACAGGATTATTAGGATTCGGTAGAAATCCGGGGCAGAACCCATATTAAAGCGTAAAAAAAAATACCAATAAGTTACCAAATGTACAAACGACCACGACGGGTTTATTTGTCGGAAGCAAACTTTGATTTATTAGGTCGATCTCCATACAGTGTGTTGTATAATTTTACTGTTGACTTTACTACCAAGTTTCAGTTTAATGTATGCTAATAATTGTACTTATTTACTATCTTTGTAGTTCTAGCTAAGTTGGCCCTTCCAAACTTTTATTCCAAAAAAATATAATATTGCCCTTTCTTAATTACAGTATAAAGCAGCGGAACTTTATAACCTAAAAAATACTATTTAGCCAAAATAACAATAGATTAATTAAACTTAACCTAAAAAACAGCCTTGTTATTGACCTGATTATGCGTTTGCGATTACACGACTCAGTGAAGACGCACAGAGTTACCTAAAGATGGTGTCTGGGTGATTGATAACCGGAATATCTAACTGACCTACTAGAAAATACCCTTCAGGTTGGTATTAAGAGGTGGCTGAAGTTTTTCAGGGAAAGTTTTATACATTTTTTATACTATGAGTAAACCAACACTTCTGCAATACAGGTACCATAGTAAAGTAAGCAGAGCCAACTGGTGAACTTTAGACGTAGGACTCATAGGAAACCTTGGAAGCAATGGACTTCTCTTCTTCTCTGTGTGTAAAAAATACTTTTTTTTACCGATCTCTGTTTTTAGCTGTACAGGTAGCACTCCATTCAGATTTAACAATGGCTGTTCGTGACTTAAGTTAGGTACCACGTACCATGTATAGATGAGCGCAGGATAAAAGCGATCATAGAGAGGAAAGGGGGCTAAGAGTGCCACCAAGCATTTATCTCAAACCCAGTTAGCAATCAGAACGTTCAAGTACAGATTTGCAAAGGTTGCAAGTAAAGGACGTCAGCTCAGCTGGCGATTAATGTCTTCTTCTCAGCAGACCTTAGAGTACATAGGACATCGGTGAGCAAGACGGTTATAAGAATTCGTGGAGACGCGTGAGACTTGCCCCATATTTGCTCTCTAATTATCCTTCAATTGAGCTTTCAAAAGGTTGGGAGGGCTACGTTTTGCCAGCCCAGGGGCTATACTTAACAAAGCAATTTATCAGCGTACGGATCACATATTTAATGACAGATGGTTCCTTTCAAATACCCCAGACAACGTTTATAGATCTGACATCCCTGGAAAAATAAATTGGAAACTAGCATACTTGAAAGTCCAAAATATCCACAAAGCCGGGCGATAGCAATAATCTATATTTCTTCTACACACCTTAATTTCTCTTAATGATTTTACTTGGCCTGAACAAATACCAAAGGTGAGGCACGTCTTAAATTTGTGACTTATTTCTTCAAATATTTTGTTGACTGCAACATCTCCAGGAGATGTTTCTGCAAGCCGAGTATTGAGATGTGGGCTGTTCAAACACATTATTCGTCATTCCTGCAGACCACAAGAATTAATGTTATTAGCTATGTCAATAACATTTTTCTCTTGCATGAGTCAAAAAACAATAGCGCCATTCATATAATATATTCTTACTATGTAAATGAGGATGAAGTTTTTGTAAAATGTGTAGGTTTATTTTTTGGTAAGGGAAGAGATTGCAGGGGAAGATTCCCAACCAGTTGCCAAGATGAACTGCATTAAAAACTAGTTCCAGAAGACAAACCAATGTCAATATATAGATAATATAATTAAATGCATGCATTTGAGGTGAAGGTGGCAAGTTACTGTAGATTATCCAGCTGTCCAAATGTAAAATTAAATTTTCTTATAAGATTATAAAACAACCCCCCAAAATCTGAATATAAACTTAGGAAAAAAAGAAAAAGCCTGAATATAAGACGACCCTAAAGGAAAAAAGTTTTACCAATAAATGTTAATTCATGTAAACTATTTTTTTCAATAAAAGCTATGATTGAGAAAAATATTTTTTTTGTTTTTACCGTATTTGCTCGATTATAAGACGACCCTGATTATAAGACGACCCCCCAAAATCTGAATATTAACTTAGGAAAAAAGAAAAAGCCTGAATATAAGACGACCCTAAAGGAAAAAAGTTTTACCAGTAAATGTTAATTCATGTAAACTATTTTTTTTAATAAAAGCTATGATTGAGAAAAATATTTTTTTTGTTTTTATTTCTTGTATTTTCCAGCCTGTCCCCCAGTTACGCACATCTGCCCCCAGGCTTGCCACACCAATATGGCACTGTGGCCCATGATATGCCTTTTAACCCTCTATATGCCACTGTGCCCCATGGTATGCCTTTTGACCCCCTATATGCCACTCTGCCTCCAGAAATGCCTTATACCCCTATATCCCATTCTGGCATTTAGGGGGTTAAAATGCATATTATGGGGCAGAGTGGCATATAGGGAGGTATAAGGCATTTCAGGAGGCAGAGTGGCATTAAGGGAGTTAAAAGGCATTGTATAGAGCACTCTGCTTCCAGAAATGCCTTATACCCCTATATGCCACTCTGGCATTTAGGGGGTTAAAAGGCATATTATGGGGCAGAGTGGCATATAGGGAGGTATAAGGCATTTCAGGAGGCAGAGTGCTCTATTAAATGCCCCCTTAACGCCACTCCAGAAATGCCCTATGCCCCCATTTAACTAACACACACACACACACACACTCTCTCCCCCCCCTCCCCTCCCCTCTCCTCTCCTCTCTCCTCTCTCCCCTCTCAGCCCTCTCTTACCGGTGCTTCCAGCCGGGGCAGCGGGTTGACGTCGCCTTCTGCTGCAGCCGGAAGGAGGTGGAGTTGGCAGCGGGGGTTTGTATGCGTCCGTCGCGTATACTTTCCCCGGCTGTCAGAGATCAGAGATCTCTGACAGTCGGGGAAGGTCTACGCGACGGACGCAGACAACCCCCGCTGCTAGCCACACCTCCTTCCGGCTGCAGCGGACGTTGTCTACGCGGATCGCGTAGACGTCAACCCGCTGCCCCGGCAATACAGCAGGAAGCACCGGTAAGTGTGTGTATGATGGGGGGGGGTGAGACAGGAGGATCCAGGTCCCCTGCAGCGGTGCGGGGGATCTGGATCTTAGTCTCCTAATCAGACTCTATTTGAGGTCTGATTAGAAGACGACCCCGATTAGAAGACGAGGGGTATTTTTCAGAGCATTTGCTCTGAAAAAAACCTCGTCTTATAATCGAGCAAATACGGTATTTCCTTGTATTTTCCAATCTGTCCCCCAGTTACGCACATCTGCCCCCAGGCTTGCCACACCAATATGGCACTGCGGCCCATGATATGCCTTTTAACCCTCTATATGCCACTGTGCCCCATGGTATGCCTTTTGACCCCCTATGTGCCACTCTGCCTCCAGAAATGCCTTATACCCCTATATCCCATTCTGGCATTTAGGGGGTTAAAATGCATATTATGGGGCAGAGTGGCATATAGGGAGGTGTAAGGCATTTCAGGAGGCAGAGTGCTCTATTAAATGCCCCCTTAACGCCACTCTGCCTCCTGAAATGCCTTATAACTCCCTATATGTTATGCGGGACCTAGGACAACACGGATTATGCACCCACAATGCAGAGACGGTAGCGTAGCACAGCACAACGGGTATTGGAAGTTCCACAGTCGAGGCAGGCAGCACAGGAGCAAGGTCAATATACAAGCCGAAGTCGGGGCAGGCAGCACAGGATCAAGGTTAATATACAAGCCAAAGTCGGGGCAGGCAGCACAGAATCGAAGTCAGAAAACAAAGCCAAGGTCAGGAACACGTAGATCAATCAGAATAACTCACGATAACCCAGAGATACACAACAGAGACTCTTTGAACGGGCAATGAACTAATGGGACAGGGGGTTTAAATAGGAAGAATGGCGGGAAACACCATAGCAACCAAAGGGAAACAACAAAGGAAGACGTCATCGCGACCGGCGCACATTAATGGCGTCAGCGCGAACAATAAATAAACAAACCGGCATCTGCGTGTGCTACACCCGCGAGCGCCGCGGGTGTGCCACATCGGCAGATGCCGCCGAAGTCGAGCCCCGCGAACGAGTCGCGGCAACCCGCTCATAACCCTGCGAGTGCCGCCGACTCGTCGCGGCGGCTCGCTCATGACCACTGGCGCGTCGTGGGCGTGCCACGGCGGCTCGCATGTTATCATGCGTCCGCCGTGGGCGCGCCGCATCGACGTGCCCCTCCGTCCGTGCCGCGCGCACAGTGCACCGAGAAGACGTGCCCGCGGCACGTCCTCTCAGTGTACGTGCCGCTGGCACGTCACACTGAGGGGACGGGAGCGCGTCAGCGCGCAAGCGCCGCCCACCAGCGGCAGACCGGCGAGGGACCGCGGCGGACACGGCAGGTATGACACTATATGCCACTCTGCCCCATAATATGCCTTTTAACCCCCTAAGTGCCAGAGTGGCATATAGGGGTATAAGGCATTCCAGAAATGCCCTATGCCCCCATTTAACACACACACACACGCACACACACACACACACACACTTACCGGTGCTTCCAATTTCCTGCTGTATTGCCGGGGCAGCGGGTTGACGTCTCCTTCCGCTGCAGCCGGAAGGAGGTGGAGTTGGCAGCGGGGGTTTGTCTGCGTCCGTCGCGCATACCTTCCCCGGCTGTGGGGAACTCTGATCTCTGACAGTCGGGGAAGGAATGCGCGACGGACGCAGACAACCCCCGCTGCTAGCCACACCTCCTTCCGGCTGCAGCGGATATTGTTTACGCGGATCGCGTAGACGTCAACCCGCTGCCCCGACAATACAGCAGGAAGCACCGGTAAGTGTGTGTGGGGGGGGGTGTTAAATGGGAGGGGGGACAGGAGGATCCAGGTCCCCTGCAGCGGTGCGGGGGATCTGGATCTTAGTCTCATAATCAGAGCTCTATTTGAGGTCTGATTAGAAGACGACCCCGATTAGAAGACGTCCTCGTCTTATAATCGAGCAAATACGGTATATATATATAGTTTCATATAGTTAAACAATATCACTTTTTTAATAGATAAAAAATAGTTTAATTAAAAATGGGTCTGATAAAGGAATATACCTTCATTGCTGACTGTAAATGTTCAGTAAGAATAAAGATAGAGGCTCCATGAAAATAGGTAACCAGCTAATATTGCAGAAAGGGCTTGAATCAACAAGAATATAATTCTTGCCCCTTTTTTTTAATTAAGGTTCATAACAAGAGATCATTTAGGATTTAAGATTATTGCCCCAAATAAAAAAAAATCTTGGACACATCGCTTTACTGGAGCTCCAGAAAGGGGCATGAAATTTCAACGGCTAACATTCCATGGAATGCTGGGAAGTCAGTGTCCTAAACGTGTGTTTGCCCATCGGGCCGGCTGCCTCCTGGCTAACGTTTTCCATGCTGTATCTGCCCACGAGAAAAACTGTGGTGTAGAGTGAGGAGCAAATGTTCTGCTTTTAAGAAGGCAAAACCTTGTTTTGCATAATGTAGGGATACCACCTACAGGCCAAATGAAATTATTATAGCCATGCTTGATTCTCATTACAGGCAGGGTTGCCCTTTTTTAGCCAAAATTGTAATGCTATTACTCCAATTGAGTTATAAATGGCAATACACTTTTTGGTCAAGTCCTAACTTGATGGCAACATTAATCATAAATTAAATATCTAACCCAACAAAGGAACTATGCTTCTTTATCTTTACCCTTTTCCTTTTTTTGTTTTATTCTAATAATAAGTGGCATTCAATAACATTTCACAATCATTCATTCGCCTTGACATACAGGTGTGTGTAATATATGAATGCAGTGAGTGAGGGGGTGCACTGCAGAGGTCAGTGCAATGGAGAACTTAGGGATGGGGTACCTGGAGCCACAAGTAAAGGGTCCTCGCATGGAACTGCCATTAACATTACACCAAATCAGGTTATTCTATGTGGCTACAGGTGACAGCTTGACCTTGGTTAGCATATACGTTGTGTGAGAACATACAGGTGCTTATTGAAGCTCGTGTTACTATGGGGAGGCTAAGACTTAAGACACAACACAAAGTCGAAAAGAAAAATCTATTTACATAAGCCAAAGGGGTGGCGGACTTTGGTGCTTTTTTCTTATAATATTCACAATTGCCATATTCTTATTTTCTTATAATATCCACAATTCTGAAATGATTGTGAAAGGTGCCACAATCCGATGACAGCGCCCAAGCTTTGGCGTAGACTGAGCAGACATCTCATAGCCTTGGCAGTGAACACTCCAGAGAGTGATGCAGTTCATAACAACAATATATTATTGCCGCTTGGTTGAATTAGAGGTAAAAGCAGCAGAAATACTTTAATATAAACTAAAAGGTTGAAAAAAGCTGATATTTTCCCTTTCTATTTTACTAATTCAAGAAGTTTGGCTTTTTAACAAAAGCAGGTAAACGAGAGAGACGCAGAAAATGTTACATTTTGAAACCGCAGCACTTTTCTGGTCGCTGGGGCTTTATTTAAGTCGTGGTATTCAAGTGTTGGGTGAACACCTAAGATTAATCACATTCCTGGGTATTCGCTGGACTTAGCACAGCAGCTTAACTCTCTTGACACATGGATCGATGCTCTGGTTAATGCAAAATCCACTGACAGCTGCTCTGAAGTGAGAGACGTGAACCTCGGGCTCAGGTACGACCTGCCCCACTTCAATTCACCTCCCGAGTTCACTCGAAGGCAATGGGGAATCAGATCACTGTTGCTTAGTGAATAATGAATTCACAGAACACTGTGGAGCCGAGTGCACTGAGAGTTGGTCCTGATCTGCTTTAACCCACGCTTACTTTTAAATATCTAAATAGGTGTTAAAAGTCTGACTTCAGTAAAAGTGTTTGTAGATAATCAGAATACACTTACTATACAAATTATTACTACTATTATTATAATAGTACAATTATTATTATTATTATTCGTACAATTCTAATTAGTGTTCTATTAAGTGTTTACGTATAAAAAACTATAGCTGGAATATAAACACAAGAGGAGGGTGGCGCGTTTTATGCTGTAAACCATGAAAATGCCATTAGACTCAAACTCCCATTACGCTCATTCAGCCCCCGTCCCCACACGTTGAAGGCCATTAATGCATCTGAACGTCTCACAGCAAAGTCAAGTCAATTTGTTTTCTATATTTTGGAGAAGCCACAACTTTTTTTTTTTTTTTTTTACCAAGAAAAGATGATTGCAACAAAGCGAACAAAGTCATTCTAATAATATCTGCGTGTTCATAATATTTATTTATTCTATTTAACAATGTACCTTTCTCAACCTAAAGAAGCCTATCCCTCCCATGTAGCAAATGATATGCCTTGCTGGCCTTGCAGTGATGATGATGTTTATGCTGATGATGTTAATAAATACTACATTTATTAAACTTTATATTTTGTTGCGTTGTAAATACAAAATTACAAATTTTACTTAAATTGCCAGCTTGTTCTACATCTTCCCAAATATTAAATGTCTTGCTTAATCAGGAGCATTGCGTGAAAATAAATACATTAACTAAAAATAAAGCGTACGTCTTACCCCCAAAATACAGATAGAAGTATTTTTGTACATTTTTTATTTCTAACTAATGGGTAACGCATATTGTTACTGAGCACGGATCCACTAAAAGCGGCTATACTAATAAATCCTATGAAAAACGATAACATTCAGGGTCAATATTTATTTGTAGAATAAAAACAGAGAAATTAATGAATAATAAATCGATATATAGATTTTTTTTTCCCAAGGATGGATACCGAGTTTCTGAGCCATTCTTGTAAAAACACCTAATGTCGTGCGTGGAAAAGGCAACAGGTGTGAAAAGTTATACGAAGAGAAAAGAAACTTGATTGGGAGCTGAAAGCCAATACGGAAATGGCCAAAAAAATAAATAAAATAAAACAAATAAAAATATATATAAAACAACACAAAAAATGCTACGAGCCGCACCTACCGTGTAATGCTGCTGCATTGGGTCACTTATGTACAGCATCTTAGCCCTCCTGGAATACAAGTACAGTATGGAAATGTCCCAGCTGAGAATTCATGGGGTCACAGAGGTGGGTAATAGAGTCGATGAGGAAGAAGACATGTAGACGTGAAACAGGTGCGCAGCTGAAGTGCCTGTGTTGGCGAGGATGCTGTGGTACATGTAAGCAGTTTGTAGACTTTCTATTTTTTTTTTTTTCTTCCGATCTCCCTTGGTTCTGTCAACCAGCTGCATCCAACAACAAACGTGGTTCCTCCCCGTTTTTCATTTCCTCATGACTATTCATTAAACCACAGGGCAGGCTCAGGCTTGCCCGGTGATGTATTGGACTGCACCAAGTGCCCCACCGAGGGGAAACTGGGGTCCTACTTTATTATTAAGCCCAAACATGGTTTAATTCCGTAAAGCTGGATTCTGGCACTCAGGAAGGCTTCTGCCTAATACGCGTGTAACTAAAACTTAGCATCAGGGGATACGCTGGCTTTTGCGGGAGCCGAGAGAGCGGAAAGTTTTTATTTGTTCCTTGGTTTTACTGTCAAGGTAACATCAATATGTTTCATTTACAAGCCAAGGATTGGGAGACACAGGGTTTAACTCTATGGTTCGGTGACACTTGAGGTTAGTTCTATGGGTAACATGAGCCACCTTGTTGAAATGTCACATTAAAGGACTCTTTTGAGACATTAACTACTAATTGATAGAGTTTATAGGAAGGGAGTTGGGTTTTTAATAAATAAAATAATTATATTCACGGTGACCTAAGGTACATTGACCAGCAAGCCTTGACATTGACTTTAACGCCTAAAAATGAATGGATAAAGAGAATAATTTGATTGAAGCCCTGCTGGATACATTTCTCTGTAGACAATCCCATAAAGACGATGCATGATCAGGATAGTTCTATTATCTAAGCCGAGATGTATATGTGAGCAAACCTACGTAACTAAGGTCCAATCCGAGAAGAGGTTTGTCCTGAGGATCAACATTTCCCAAAATTCCATTCTTGTTCACAAATTCTAAAGCAGTCAGTGCTTTTGTTCAGCAGGGTCACCGTGTTTCCATGAGCACCGTGTCTGACCTCAACATGCAACGGATATCAATGACATCATACACAGCAGGGGAAGAGCCGAGGAACATGCAATACCCAGGCTGAACTGGAACCATTTGTACGACACATTCTGTATAGCAATACTTGCACAAAGTCCATATTATCTAATAAAACTAATTATCATAAAAAATGTTTGCTGCAGTATCAAATCTTTAAATTCCTCAATGTAGCAAAATAATCTAAAGCAAGCATTACAATCCAACTCTAAGACCAGAATACACAACTGGGTTTGGAGCTTTTGTTTAATAAAGATAATAATGAGCAGAATAAACTAGATAAATAATATTTATGTTGATACAAAATGGCCACATTTTTTAAAATTTGCGTAAAGAGAGAATTTTTCAAAAATGCTGAGAAAGAAATCGGCCATTTCTAATTATGCAAATATTTTTCCTGATGTAAAGACTTAAACCTTAATCAGCCGTTGGTCTCGTCTTAGTTTCAGGAGCCATGTGCCGATCCTATACATGTTTAAATTTATCCCATGTATGTTTAAGCCTCATGCTGAGACCAAGAGAAAGCCAGGTGAGTTGGACTCAACAGCTCCTGGGAGAAATCTATGTGGCTCTCAGCGTGTTTTAGCACATCACAGAACATTGAATGAAATCCAAAGTTTTCTTCATTTTATATCATTTTCAGCAATTTATTAATTATATTAAGAAATGAAAACAGAAATCTATGTAATTTTTATTGAACTCTTCTAAAGATCCAACACAATTCCATATTGTGCAGCCTTAGTGCTCACTTTTGGATATATGCAGCACCCATACTGGTTTAGATTTCCTAAAGACGTTAGAGGCAATGAGGCACCGAATGCCCATCATGTACTCCATTAAATTATGTTTCCACAAATGTTTTCGTCATATATAAGATATTTGGAAATTATCCCTGTTCAGATGACACGGGGATACCAGGGGGTTGAAAAATGATACTCCATGTAAATGTATGTCCACTGCCATTTATTTCTATAGGTATAATTTATGTATTCATTTCTATATCATATTATTAATTTATATATTATAGGTATTATATATGCTTTATAGTAGATGGTCAGTACGATACACCTTATCTATAAGATTTAGAAAAGGTGTTTGAGTTGGACGTATTGGATACGCAGTCACAGTGAGAATGTCACAGCTGAGGGTGTAAAGAAGCTGCAATCAAAGGCTTGGCTTGGTCTATAATTAGTATTCTGCTCGGCAGCTGATCCTTCTGCTTTACTTCTGCCAACAGTGAAAACAAAGCCCGATGAAAGTAAGAAAGCCAAGCATTGAGGTGGGAGTCTCTGGTTACAGCGCTGGAGACAATCAGGCCGACCAAAAGAAAGCTGAAGGGAGATCAAAAGAGAGATCTGGGTCCACCTGAACGTTTCTCGACACTTTCTTTCCCCCCCTCTGATCTCTTTCATCAAGTTCTGCGGTTTCTATGATGTATATTTTCCAACATACACAGATGTATACAATATGTATATATTCATAAACACATTTACAAAAGATATGTGTAGATATCATCAAAATGCTAAATCACTATGTTCCTGTGAAATGAACTATATGTAGTTGTAGAATTTCTTCAGTCACGTGATAACTAGAGACCGGTTAGTCCCAGAAGTGATGCAAATCAGGTCATCAAACTTGACCCAAGCTGGTCTTCTGTTGTGAAGTGAATCACCGTGATATGAAAGTATTCAGACCCTGTACACGTATCCTGATAACACACACAGCATCATTATAAACAGGAAGGATCTGATGAGCCGATCCTCTGAAATACTAAACTTTGGGCTTTTTTGAGTCAGAGGTTGATCCCGCCGGTTTTCCTGCATGGCTAACTAGAAATATACCATCAATCGCAATTTTTTAGTCCTGATGGTACGACTGACCCATCTGTTATGCGATATTTTGGATGGTGCTGTGCTGACCTCCCACCTATTCCTTGCTATTATCTCTCCCTCCATGCCAGCAGCTGCGCGTTCTACCCAAGCCAATGGGTGCCAATGGGTCACTTTAGGTGTTCTGCGTTTTGGGGAAGATATTCTCTGCCTGATACCATGTACAACCCACTATGGGTGGACAGACACCCTGCATATTTTCATATATTCTTTTGAAAAGTGATACTTTGTATCGAAAGTTTTGCTATATTTAGTTTAGTAGAACACTTCTCATCAATGAATGGCCTTGGATAGGATTCCGTTGGTTATCTCACTGGAAAGATATGGCACCTATTATTATATTTGTGGAACTCATTACATACTGGGTACTTTATAAGGTTTATGAAGATATAGCCCATTGCTTTCAGCATTCAACATTCTTACCAAAGCAGACGACAAAGTGGGTTATTCTCTGAGTAATCTGGTACATGTTTCTTGTGGTTATCTGCCAGTTCTGCGTGTTTCAGCAGAACCACTTTAGAATTCTTAATTTATGTTACTGCCAAAATATTTCATGCTTAGGCATGGTTATCCATACATTATTATATTATACTACAAATATGCATGTATGTCTGACATGAGAAAACTGCATGCTGAACATTGAATACCTCTGCACTCCAACTACAAACATAGGAAATATTAAAAACAATATGCGTAAGGACCAGTCCTGGATCAAGTATTGTCTGTGTATACTAGAAATCCAAAACATATTGTCATGATCCACTCTGGGGATTTAAATCTAGAACTCCCAGTGAGAAAAGGGAGATTCTATGACCTGGTGTACAATGTATCACTGGTTCACATTACAGATTTCTTGTTTAGGACATTCGTATGAATTAACAAAATTGGCAAATTCCGTTAAAATTTAAATTTTGCACGAATCTAAATGCACAAGTCTACCGTTTACAAGAAAAGAGAAGAGAGTGTAACTAAGGACTTGTATTATCTAATAATTAATGTGGACATTTTACCAAATTCATAATTCAGATGGGCTCCATGTATACATCTGGACAAGCGAAGTCTCAGGCCTCGGAAACTTTTGTTACTGCGCATCTTATTCTACCAATATGGTGCTCGCGACTAAAAGGAATCACCAATAAAGACTCAAACTGAGTCGTTTTTAGCAATCAGATAGCAGTTTTTGTGGTCATTAGATCAAATATCTGTGAGCACTTTTGGTAATGTTTTCTAGATCTCATATCAAAGAGAACAATATCTGCTTGTACCCCATAAACGTGTGCCGTCCTCCAGCCTGCAGAGGACAGTACTGTTCAGTCCGCACTAAGTAAAAGGCACGCTTACCATGAGAGACTCATTCATGTTTCTCATTTGGTAAATATCCATGCTGACCTCTGTACGGTTGGAAGCTTCACTATTTGAATGACTTGACTGAGGGAGATCAAAATATGTACCATCCGGTTCCCTGACAACAAGAAAAAAACAATGCAGGTTAATATTAGAGATTGGTTATAAAACACACATTATTAGAATCATGTAGGGGCATCGTGATGTCACAACACAATATGTATAGTGTTCTAGTATAAGTTTTTTTGGGTGTTATTTTGCATCAGGAGACCTTCACCAGATATGGGGACCGTGACTGTTGGCTAAAACTATTAATACCGCTTAGCGCAGGTTAATATGGCTCTGGCGTCTATATCTCATTTAGTGCCAATTTCTTCATTTTTGTTATGTACCAAGAGCACATTTTATAAAATGACTTACAGGGTACTCCAGAGATGTTCAAACGTGGTCCCTTCATCAGCTGGAGCAGACTGGGACATCTTCACAGAAGGGGAATCAGACAAAGGATATATGACTCTGTGATCAAAACACACATATAGTTAGCAGTATATGCAATGACATCAGCTCACCTCAATGAAAACCCACACTTTTTCCAGTTGTATGTAAATGTTAAGCTTAACCAATCATTACGGGAAACAACTGAGAGTGAATGTTGGTTACATTGCCTTGGGTTCACACTTAGTCCCTTTTCTTTTCTTTTCGGATAACATTGTTTCCATTCCCAGTTCCAGGCAGAGAACACTGTATCCCATTGGTGGAAACCTGGCGTGTCTAACGTATTGTGGTTTATACAGTTGGTGCCAGCGGCACATCATTGGATTTATCTCCACTTGCTTCCTGACGTTCCGTGCTCATATAGTCGTACCTACACTGGATCCTGATGCTCTCATTCCCACACTAGACCTCCAAGGATAGCGCTCAAGAACAACCCTTAACATGTGGTTAGGACAACATGAGATTGGGGGGAGGCAAGAACCATAACCATAACCTACAATTTAATCTACAATTAATCAGGACACCATAAAGAGCTGTTTGTATTTGTACAGCTCGGTAGGTTTTATGATATTTTGGACAAATCTGTTGGATAAAAATGTTTGGGGTTTTTTTAGTAAAATATTACCAGCATGCATTTGCCCTCTTCTTGGATGCTAGTTTTGTGCATCTTTTTAAATCTATGTTTTTAAACGGTCCCATAAGAAGTACATTTTGATGTGAAATTAGGAATATCTTAAAACTACTGAAATATAACAACTTGATCCATAGACGCTTTCACTGCAGTCCTGATTAACATAAAGTGTTTTTGTCTCTGTTATGGACATTTAATACAGTACTGAGTTAAAAGTGATGGCAGAAAGTTTGATTCTGTGGGCATCTAATTACATTAGCACTGCCGTTTGTCCCTTGTTTTATGATTTAGTAAAGCTAATGTTAATTGCATAAGATTAATAATTAATCGTGCAGTTGTTAGATGCTTCCAGTGAATCCTAATCCACGCATCTCGGCTCCATAATGATTAAAGCGGTGTGAGTACAACTCTGCTGGAGTCAATTACATTAAATTGTTACCACTTCCTTCCTGGGCTCTTTTCTCAACTCAGACATCACCGAAGCCTCTAGAGGTCTTCAACATGTGGAATAGTGAATTAGAAGTTGCATTTCCCTTCGTAAAATGTGCCAAGTTTGACAAGCCTAGGCCTGCCCAGTACTGGACGCCAGAGGGATTATATGTCACATTATTATCTTCATATCGTACGTACAAAGCGCATGTTGGACTGACAAGAGTCTTCTGATTGGAAGACTTCACGACACGTTGTAGTAGAGTTTAGCTGCCAGTGTGCGACTGGGTGTCATTAGTTTACCATATTTACATAGATGAGGATTTATGACAGAATAGTGGATTGGCAAAACTGGCAATAAGGCATATACAGTAAATCATGTGTATCCATTTAGACTGTTTGTTTTTTGTTTTTGGTTTTTTTTAAACATGTAACAAATATATATTTTCTTTTACTGATTAGTATTTGTGTTATAAATGCAGCCAGAAGAACCCTATAGAGCATATAAAGTCCCACCTTAAATTTTTTAAGGTTTATGATTATTTTTATTCAGGGATTTCACATTTATTTGTCAACACTGGGAAAAATGCCAATGCAAAATATTAAAGGTGAAACCAATGGAATGTTGATTGATTGGATTGATTGGATCTTTTTTGCTGGTGACATGAACTAATTTATAAAATGGCACGTGGGGTCATTTTGTATAGATAGCTGCTAGAAATGAATTGCCTCAAAAACAGGTAAATGTTATCCAACCTGCTTTACAGGTGTAGTATGCAGTATGTCATTTAGTGCATTCTGCGCTCTCAGTGTACTCTGCTGCCACCTCTGGGCACTGACTGGTACTGCACAGATATGGGAATAGTGCGCATTAAGCAGTTGTGCCAAGCCATATATAATCAGGCCTTAGTGACACTGTAGCTTATAGAATTGTTCTAACTTCTAACACAATCAACCATAACAGTCTGTGTTAATTACTGTGTTATCTGAAGCATTAAACTTGAGATTTTTTTAAATGACCGAATGATTTGTTCCTCCATAGGAAATGGAAATGGTTGTTGTTGTTGTTGCTACGCAAGCATCACTTCCCTGGAGGTAAATGGAAAACAGGTTTTGCTCAACCTTAGGCCAGGATAGTGCTATCAGTGGAACTGGAAAGGTTGGCAACTATGACATAACTACATGCATCTCGATCAGTCACTCTGTCCTTCCAACATTCAGGGGCAATGATGGATTATCCATCAGGCACACTAGGAACATGAGTAGGGGCCCCAAGCTCTTGGGGACCCTGGTGCTCTAATTGGTAATCTGTCGATGCATCATCACCAGCCAAGTAGAGATAGTTGCAATGTGCAGGCTACTGTAGTTGGGTGCCAGGCTCTCACATTATGCGACCCTACATAGTCCCTCCATCTAGCCAAGGAATTTACACCAAATTCTGCAAATATTACTAGGTTTTTAGAATTATACAAAAAGATTGAAACCCCATTAAAAAAGAATATTCTGCAAAACACGCAAGTGATGAACAATGAGAAACATGAATTCAAATATACTTGTGCTAATCCGTTACTTAACACCGAGAGTTGCCTGCATTCCGTAATAAAGTGGAGCGACGCGGGCCACGTAATTCAGGCTTTAAAGAGAGAGAAAAGAATTCCCCAAAGTGAATGTATAATAAATACATGTACACACACTACTGTTCAAAAGTTTGGGGTCATTTAGCTGTTTTCATGGAAAACGAGGACATTTCTAGACATTCACATTGCAAAACGGGTTTTCTAACGATCAATTAGTCTGTTAGGGTTGAACTAGCGAACACAACGTTCGCTATAGGCTCCAGGATACCCGGTCATTCCTGAACATTAACCAAAAGTAACAAAGTGCTTAGTTATATATATTTTTGTTAGGCTTACTATGGGGTTTTGGAGGTGTAGAGGGCACCACGGTGACATTTGGGTAAGATGGATCTTTGTGGCACATGGTGCTGTTGACGGTCATTTTTTGGCCCATGAGGATTATGAAGAGGGTAGATGGACAAGGGCCTTTGCCTACACTTTAATGGGGCTTAGATAATATTAGGTGCAAATTATGTTCTCCAGTTGTTGCATTTAGTATGTTCTGGGTAGATATTTCGTGAATAAGGTCAATGTATACAGTCTGATTATTTACAACGCATGTCTTGATATTAGTCATGGCAAACAGGACGAGGAAGTGCTGATCTAGATCACTCTCTTTGGTTTCAGAATTGTTTTTTTTTTAAGACAAAGTGAAAATATTTATGATACGTTTTCGATTTAATCGAGAGCTCTAGGATGCGCATCACTGTGGTCATTACGGGTGACATCACCAGATATCACGTGGTTCCATTCATCTGAAGCAGAAGTGCTCGTTTTAAGGTCGTATGAAAAGTTCTATGACTGTGTACCCTGCAGATATCCACCGCGTCATACAGAGCCTCAGCTGAATGTCTTCCACGCAGTAATTAATATTAAATATGCTGAATCTCATAATCAACACAAAAAAAACAACAAATTGCGTTTTAAATTCATACATAGATTTTTGAGTCCACGTATTGATTTCTATACAGATTGCACCTCTCTTTCGCCTCGTGTCTAAGGTCCCTCCTCCATCCCTCTCACTATTTGCTGTATCTCTTCATGTATCTCTTTATATATATACTGAACGTACACATTTGGTAATCTCACTGAAACGCCAATCCTATTTTGTCCGCTAATCTTGGAATTCACTCTTAGCATTACAGTTTTTATATTTCATGTTATGATTCTATATGTTGGATAAATAATTCTGAACTCAAATCTACTTGTTATATATATATATATATATATATATATATATATATATATATATATACGTAAACCGCTACCATAACAAGTCTTATGAAGATGGAAATAATTTTTTGGCAAGCTGCAGTCGTTTGGCGCATGCCTGACTTGTTGTTTTAAAAATTCAGGCCATCTTGGATGAAGCAGTTGCATGCCCTATGGGTCTAACTTTGACTGCACTGCCTGATCAGATGGCACACAAGCGGTTAAATTGCCTACTTATAAGCTTTCATACACTACAGACGCACAAATTGGATACTAGTAAACCAGCGTAGGACACAGCAACTCATCATCAGCTACTTTTCTGATATGTCATCAAAACGTGGTGCTTGTGGCCATCTTGTATCAACCAACATCCACGTTGCGGACTAATCACAGCTTTGTTCTTACCGACCTGGATACAGTACGTGTCGGTTCTACTTTGTATCCTCTCAGAAAAAAAAATCACCGGTGGGTCCTTATTGTATGTCGGAGGTGATTGATTAGCAGAACTTTAGAGGTCGAGTGGTAATACAAGCTAGAGACGCAGTAAGCGATCACCATGGCTTCTATTAAGGTGAAACGTGGACGCTCCTCAGCATTATACGTATATATATATATATATATATATATATATTCTACAATAAACGTGCCCTAGTATCATATATACCGGTACCCTACAAGTTTAATTGTAAGATTTGCTATCGCCAGTACACCGTTACCCCGCCATGTTGCTTGTTAGAAACGCTTGCTGTGCAATCTATACCCACGTTTTACACTCTGATAAGTTTATTCCGCAATATTTGCACAAATTCTTTAGAGCGATATATCTGTCGGCCGTAAAACAAGCTTTAACTAATGCTCTTACCCTGGTTTGGAGCTGGTTTAATATAGACTTGTTTTTCTGTAGTTGGAAATACCCTCTCTGTAGTAGAATGAATATTTCGGGCGCCTTCAGACGAAGCATCTGTATTTAGTGTGGGTGGAACCGTTACAGGCCACGTGACTTTATTTGTCATCAAAATGCGAAACGTGTTAAGGGCGTCTAAGAGTTCTACTTATTTTTTTTAAAGAGCTAGGGACATTCTAAAACCCCGTTACCAAGTCAACCAGAGACTGATTGATCATTAAAAATGTCTAAGTTGTGTTCAACATGAAAACATTTTAGTGATAAATCGTAGCCTACCTCCCATGGCAATCTTGTGTCATCTATGGCACTCATCTAATTAAATCATGTCTGTAATGATCTCCTCTCTCTTGTGTCCTGCACCAGTTTTAGAGCTAGAAAGATTTAAAAAAAAAATACACAAAATGAGAAAACCTGGGACAAAAGATCATATTTACACCGGTTGATATTATATTATTATATTATATTATTATGTAAATGATTGGCCAAAGGACAAGGTTAACAGACGTTCACGGTTAAGAATATATTAAGAACTAATTGATTCTAAGGAAAGAACGCTGCCTAATGTTATATCCTTTTGATTCATATAAAGATTTTTTTCTTCGGTGAAATCCCATTTGAACCAAGAATTCTGGAAACACTCATTATGGGCAAGTGAAACAGGTTGATTCCTTTTCAGCGTCGGCTATTTATTTACCCATTTTCAGTTGTCTATTGTTTAACAATGTAACTGACGCTGTTTCACCAAACGCCTGGGGTTACTAAACTCATTGTGCCTGTATACGGGACCATTTGAAGCCCTCTAGTAATTATTACTCAGGTTTCTTGTATAGTAACTATGGGGAATATTATGGTGCTATATAAATCAATAACTAAATAAATAAAGGTTCATGCGTTTCTCATTATCTCGCAGGGTCCGTGTTTCCCCTCTAGCTATGCACGTTGGGTGGTGTGGGGCTCCGCCATGGTCCGAGGATCATCCCAGAAAGTATTTTCATTCAACTGAGAATCATTGGGTTCTTTTCTGGTTCCTACACCTATCCTGGCTTAGATCTGTCAGGCTTAACATGAGATAAGAGGAAGATGCTGGAGATATCTGTTGTTTGATGAAACATTAACTATTGACTTCCATGACGGATAAGGTTTACGTTCTGGTTAAGTAAGAGTTCCTCGATGGCACTGAGAATTAATACTGCACACATTCTCATCGGACACAGCAAGAGTCCATGTTAAAGTCTCTGGAATAGCCGGTACTGATGCCATTGCTACAATTGGAGGCGAGGTGAAAACACTGTGGTATTAGGGTATCTAACAGGGCCGGCCCAAGGCAAAATGCCGCCTGGGGCGAATTTTAAAATGCCGCCCCCCCCCTTATTTACCCTTCCTCTCCCTCCGTCCCTGCCGCCCCCCCCATTATCTACCCTTCCTCCGTCCCTGCCGCCCCCCCCATTATCTACCCTTCCTCCGTCCCTGCCGCCCCCCCCCATTCTCTACCCTTCCTCTCCCTCCGTCCCTGCCGCCCCCCCCCCCTTGTACTTACCTTTCAGCTGTCCTGCGGCGAGTCTCCCTGTTCGGTCTCGGTGCCGGCTATGAGGAAATCTTCCGGCACTCAGCATTACAAGCCGGCACCGAGACCGAACAGGAAGACTCGCCGTAGAGGAGAGAGGGGTGCCGAGCGGGTACTGACAGCTTGGTAAGCAAAAAACACTCGGCGCCCCTTTCTCTCTCTTTCACTTTAAAAAAAAAAAAGGGCTTGGGGCGGCAAAGTGCCGCCCCTTCAAAAGTGCCGCCTGGAGCGGTTGCCCCACTCGGCTCCATTGTCGGGCCGGCCCTGGTATCTAAATCAGGCGAAGTGGAACCCAGCGGGCAGGATACCATGAACAGTTGATCAGGGAAATTGTTAGAGCTAGGTTAAGGTGCCAATGGGCTCTAGTTAAGGTTCCAGATGCCGCCCCATGCTTATGCCATTAAACTTAATTCTGCTATTGACAAGCAGAATCCTGTAATACCCCAGAAAGTAAGTGGTTTTACAGATTATCTGGCATGAAGTCCCAATGCTTGTGTTGGAACTTGAACTAATTAAGAACAATCTTCGTACAACATGAGCGTAAAGCAGGAGAGACCAGGATGTGGGTAAAATAAGAAAAATCCTATAGCACATCAGGGAGGTTCTGTAATCCCGGAGCCTGGGTATGGACTGTACAACAAAACATAAACACATCAACCAGGTCTGTATAGAAACATTTATCCAAATGAGCACAAAAATAATCCAGTCATGATGTAAATGCAGTCGTTGTTCTGCTGCACCCTGGTGGCTAGATGTGTAAATGCTTCTTTTCGGGGGGGGGACACAAAATCTTCAAATTGAAGTAATTCAGAGAGCGGTAGCAACATTCACCCCTAACCAAACCTGCTTTCTGACAATCAATGAAATAAATTATAAAAGCGCCAAATCTCCAAAATAATATAGTAAATAATGAGAACAGAGGACGGAATGAAATGCTTTGCAACAAATTACATAAAAATAGTACTATACAGTACAATATGAGAATACCTTTTACAAAGGCATCAGAACGTCATACAGTTTTGTATTACAAACTTTTTTGCCAATTAATAAGTGTTACATCGGCATTATTTTTGCAGATCAACCAACATGCAGCATCACATCTGATGATATCTGTGCAGGCGCCATCTTTCTTTTGAGATTGCAGATTTATTCCTTTACAGTTGCACCCATGGGTAACGATAATCTATACTACTGATGTACAAACACACGATCACATCAAACTATTCCACTCATGGAGAAAATGACATTAAAAAGACATTAAAAATAGCTTCTTAATGTCTGATAATCACGTCCAACATTTGCTAATAACTTTCTCTCTATCCACATTCCCGGCATGGAGATACTATCCACGTCAATGCCAGGCAGACATATTATTTTTGACTCAATAAAATCAGTATTTCCCTATTTTAAATGAGATACTTTGAGTAAATAATTTGTCTTTTATTGTTCATTTCCATTGCTGAAATGTTTACCCCTATATTGCTTTACAGTTCTCTTATGGCAAAGAACAGGTTAATCGCTGGCACGCTCCAGAAGTACATATGCATCGTGTTTGTAACTTAAGACAGGTGTGGGAGAAAAGCAACAAGTGGAGAGTTGACGTAAGAGTTGAGTTTCAACTCCTTTACATTCCCAATATGCACCAGAAAGCTCTTGGCTAGCCCTGTACCATGTATAGTTAAATCAGTGAGATATCGCCAAAGTCTCCTCGCCCATGAAATTATGCATTATACAGGGCCAGCTAAGCTATTCTAGCCGGATAAACCTGCTGGTGTTGGCCCTTCATAATGAATAGTGAAGTGAGAGAGTTAAAGCCACAGCTTACAAACTCACAACCCTGCCCTGACAACTCTCCGTTTAGTGAATAGACCCCAACGTCCATCGGCAACTCAATAAATCAAAGCCAGCTACGTTTCTGTTTAAACGACATTAGAGAATAATGTTTTCTTCGGTGAAGACGGAACTTTGTAAACCTGATTATTCCCTACCTGCTCCCGTCGTGGCTTACAAACCGGACGAATTCCTGGTGCCGAGGAGCGGCCTCTTCTTGCGAAACGGCCTTCAATGCATCGGCAACACGCAGCGTCTTGGTCTCCAAGGCAACAAAATCAAAGCTACGTTGGGGTAAGCGAAAATGTAGCGGGTGTTTCTTTCCTTGGAACATTAAGCATTTCTAAAGTGGCGGTGCTATGCTTGGATTGCGAGGAGCCCAACAGGAGAACTTCTACGTAGTCACCCAACTTAAAAATTAACTACGGTCTTCTTGGGTTAACTCTTTGGTTACCTAGGTATATAAATGCCAGGGGTGCCGGTATGTAACTGAATGTAAGTGAATAACGTGTTGGATAGTGAAGTCCAACTGCATGTGTTTATAAATAGCCTGTAACAATGTAACATATCACTATATAAACACTACACCACTGTATAATATATATCGCATTGTATATTGTATTTTTTGCATACTAAATGTCCAGAAAAATGTCCAAATGTACAGCGCTACGGAATTTGATGGCGCTATATAAAGCAATAAATAATAATAATATTATAGCATATCACGTGGTTAATCAGGTGCTTTGGTACAGATGACGCTACTGCTTTCCGATACGCCTTGTGATTACGCAATACCCGTTTCAAATAATCTGCAACTACATTCCAAAGGGGCTTTAAAGCCCCCTTCTGATTCTGCACAGGTTACGTTCACAAGGTGCACTTTTGGTGGGTACAAGCCGTGTACAGAAGCGGCGACAGCCTGGCACCTGCGCTGCCTTGGCGTTACGGGGCAATCAGGGATGTTTAACCCATTCAGCTGTTGAGTCTTCTCTCCCTCGTCTCCCGAACATAAGCTATTATACGGCAGCTCTGTAGTTTCAGAAACTGGCCCAATGCCCATTGCCGCTGGCATAAAGTAGCCAGTTCCTTAATGGAATGCTTGTCCCCAAGCAATAAACCGTTCACAACAAAGTCAACATACACAGGTACACAGAGCTTTGAGACGAAAGGGATGTAACACAAAATGGTGCCTCTTCCTCCAGATCTACTTTTAAGGCCCCTGCGCCATATTTAATGGCATTCTTCTTAAGGATGGCCAATATGGCTACCATTAAGGAACATGTCATTGTGCATGCTTTAATTCAGCCTCATTATATCTGAAGTTATATTATTTCATGGCAGCCATATCCCACCTCTCAACTGGCGAAAGAGGGAAAGTTTACCTTTACGTGGACCTTTTTTTATTTAGTCAAATTAACCTAGAAGCACGCGCCTACCACCTATACCAACAAAAGGCTTAGGATATGGCATGTTTCCTCTTTTAGCTATACCATCTCGGGTTGGAAAGCCAAAGGCCCTGCTGGGTAGACGCACCTATGGATTATTATTTTTTTACACAATGAGCTATATCTAGGAAGAGGCGCATGATCATTTGGGATTACTGATAATCTCACAAATGCCTACAAATTCTCTAAACAATTAGCACCATCTGGTGTCAGGAGGCATCTGTAAATGATCTGATTAAACCACCATCTAAAAACATATTTCACGTCATCCACTAGACAGAGCGATGCGAACGAGAAGTATTTATTGGGTCCATAGAGCAGTAAAAATGAACTCCTACTTAGAAAATGATTTGTTAGGAGATCAGAAATGTATATTATGTAATACAGGTAATGTATACTTTATATATATATTTAAAGTAATATTATGGAACTAGGTATTTTGTGTAAAAAGGTACCATCTGTGTTTCTAACATCTAAGAGCCTGCTGTATGTTTGATATCAATCCTTCTTTCCCAAGCGTCTTTTTAGTGACTTGCTTTCTCATCTTGAGATAGTTACCCCTTACTCCAGGGGCGTCCAAGTTGTTTCTGCAGTGGGCCACTTCATCAGAATTGTATATGTGCGAGGGCCGCACTCATTTTTCACTGTGAGAAAATATGGCCTTTAATAAAATATGCAGATTAAAATAAAGTAAATGACACAAAACCTTTACTTTTCCTCTCACTGATTTCTGGGCCTTGTGACTACAAATTCAGGATTCAGGATAATTAAAAATGAAATAGTTCTATTTATTCTAGGGATGCAACAAAATGAAAATTCTGGACCAAAACATTCACGGTTCACTTAGCCAAAACCGAAAATGATCCCCCACCTTTAAAAATAATAATAAAATAATAATAAAAACAAAAAAATTAGCAATATGACTTGGAATGATAGGACTGTGCTTGCTGTTAGCAATCACACTCATATCATGCCAAGTCAGCCAGTACATGCTGGTACAGGGTGGCTGTAAGTGATGCGCAGACCCCATACTGCTGGCAGCATCAATACACAAGGGGGGCAGCTAGCTAGGTTTCAGCATGTACTGGCTGACTTGGCATGATAGGAGTGTGATTGCTAACAGCAATCACAGTCCCATCATGCCTAGGTTCCAGCACTTACACATCCATGCTATCACACACACGCACACTCATTCATTCACAGATTCATTCCCTCAATCACGCATACTCATTCAAACACCCTCCCCACCCCTTACCTGCACTCGAGGTGCGGCCCGCGTAAGATCGGTTGCCCTGGCTGCCAATCTTACGCGGGCCGCACCTCCAGGTCTCGCGTGCCGCATTTGGCCCACGGGCCGCATGTTGGACGCCCCTGCCTTACTCCTTCAAGATATACTTTGGTGGTGAATAAATTCATCGCTTTGGTTAGAAAACGTGGCCCTTTATCTTTTTTTTTTCTTCTACTCAGTACCCCTAGAAGGCTAGTGTTGCTATTGCAATCTACTTCACCATCGGAGTAGCCACCCATACGGGTATGTATATACACACAGGTGTTTGTGATTCCATATGATGCAACCTGCCTAGTGGTTAGCCGCCCCCAAGGGATTCGTTCTATCTTCTTCTACCTGTCACGATTCCCCTGACGTGCCCAAAACACTCGAACTGTCTCTTTCACTGAATACATAGAAGCCGTGTCACGCTGCATGAAAATGCTACAGATACCCTGATACTTTGATGCAAGCAGGGGCAAAAACACACTGATGGTACCTCAATACATATCGATGCAGGATCAGACAGACGACCGGCGAGACGACCGATATTAAATGGACACCATCCAAAGAAAGTGCCTGTTATGACAATAGTTTGCATTGATACTGAGCTGTGGGCAACGGGGAAGACCAGTAGCCACAAAAATATTGAGTTAACATTTTTAAAGGTATTTTAGTGATCCAGTCACTCTTCGTGCCACGAAAACCCATTTAGTGTGAAGCTTTTACAGACCTGATTCTAAAAATGTTGCATAAATTCATAAGTATAGAAAATGAGCAACCAGTCAGGCAGAGAGGGTCGGGGGCATTCCGCTAAATAACTTGTTAGCCAGCAATATTAAAATGACCATTATCTTCATTTGAAAAAACTGCTGATCTGTGTAGTTTTGAGTAAATTTCAACAAAAGTCCGCTGTCACATTCTCTAAATTGTGTTTTAGGCAACAGATCTGGGGAAAATAACAATATTTTGTTATTTTGCATTTACAAGAGGCCATAGTCTAAAACTGGAGGGCCAGACGTTTTGATGAAATATAAGAAAGTTTTACTTTAGTAACAGTGAGGGAATTTAAACATGCATGGGGTAGACATACGGCTCCTCAATCTAAGACGAGGCCAACATTGATTAAGGTTTGAGTCCCTACAGCAGGAGAAACAGGCAGACTAGACGGGGGCCGAATGGGGCCGATCTGCCGTCAAATTGTATCTATCTAGATTGTTTCTACCATGCAAGTACTCCTTGAATTTCCATTCCATATGCATTTCCTTGAAATAAAATAATCTTCCTTAAATAAAGTTTTCAGACCCGGAACATGTTTGTTTTATTTAAAGCCCAATTAGCCCCTTGTTTGCTGATGTCACATTCTTAATTTGCAGTTTCCTCCAAGCGGGTGGAATTGTTCACAAGTGCAGGGTTTCTCCGGTATTATAGAGAAATAATTAGTCTGTATGTTGGCTGTGGGCAGAAATTAAGGACTACGATGCATGTTTGGGCACGCTTTTATCAAACATAAAGATGGGAGGCTGCTAATTATCAGAATGTTTTGTTGACACAGAAGGGCTTCTGGGAGAAAAATAAATGGAAATAAAGATGAAAATGAGAGTCTAATCATAGAGTGTTATGTACATTAACTTCTCTTGACATGGATGTGTTGCCATCTTATTTTGATGCGCGAGGTGGGGTTAACAATCCCGGAGAAAACACGCGACATACTAAAAATTATTATTATTATTATTATTTTTTTTATATTTATATAAAATCGACATACATCCCGTGTCGCGACTGAACGTTTTATTACAATCTGATAAATTGGAGTTTGTGTTTTTTAAAAGAAGTGTAACCGGACCTAAAGTTAATAGGAAATCAGGAAGACGAACGATGACAGCGCTGAGTGCAGACTCAATGGAGGGGTTTAGACAAATTTAATGATTTTGACGTTAAAATAAGCGGCAGTATATGTGCCAGGGCAAGGGGTACTCCTGAGACGAGCCACAAATAAGCTTTATGTACCATTCTTACATTACCACAACAAAAGTTATATTTTTAAGGGGATTTATGTCAAATATAGAATATTTTCAGGGCTGAGTTGGTGGGGGACTGCAGCGTCACAGATCACCAAAGGCACTGACAGCCCAAGAGCCCGACGCTCAGGTCCTGAGTATAGTGTAATACTAGAAAAACATTCAACGCTCGCTAAATGAACATTTTATTCATTTATTTAAAAAATTAAAATGATTAATATGAAAATAGAAGTAATGACTAATCTCATTTTAGCAGCAGCTTTGAAGTTATCTTGCATCTTAATTAGATATATTGGCAAACGAGAATTTTGTTGTGTCATATTCATAATGCTTGATGTTTAAAAAGAAAACATTCACGAAATGACTAAACTAAAAACAGAGGATGAACACCTGCCCAGGAACACAGGTAAGTCTCCAGGTACCGAGGACGGCTCCCAGCTCTGCGGTGAGAAGCATCAGCCAAACAATTAAATCCACCAAGCCACGGCAACAAAGAGAATTGAATCTCCAGATGTAAGATACATGGAACAAGATGTTCTCGTATGTCAAGGGGATAGGCTGAGGAACTGGGAATTGGGACAGACGGGTGTATTTTAACAGCAAGTGAGTGAACTCACTACGAGATTGTGGATCTATTTGTATGGCGCCATAGAGAATGACAATGGCGATAAAAACAATTAACCAAGACTATGAGCGCCGCAGGGGTGGGGGACATTTCCCTCGTCCCAATTGCTTCTAAAACATTGCGGATTTATTTTAGAATTTAGTGTCAATCTCAGAGGTATTTAAAGTACTGTAACCCATTCAAATGGATCGCCAAACTGCCTAAAACTCCAACACACAAGATGCCATCGACAGGATGATTGAATGGGGAGGAAGAGAGAAACGCTCCCTTTATCCCACTCTCTCATTCACTGCTTTTCACCGCTCGTTCAAAATCAGGCCCTTTGTTAAAAGTATTATTATTGGTAAACAATCTAGAAATGACAGTAAAGGGGTGGAAAATACTAAAATACATCACAGAAAAAAGAAACGTAACTCAAAACGTAAATGTAACAGTTTTATACTAAATCACACAAATCTTGTGTTTGGACCGGAACACAGAATTTAACAGCAATTAGGAACCATTTGGCCCATTTTGTCCATTTTTCTTCCTGTAAAACCCGTAAACCTTAGTCTGTCTTTGGTCTTTTTCTTGTTCAGGACAGACCTGTGCCTAACCGTGCTTTACAAGTAGCTGCACCATACAAAGTACCACACCATGGGTCTTGTATCTCCCACCAGTCTAGACAGATGGACTTGGAGGAAAGTTACAAATGATGCCTTGAGATGAGTTTACCAAAATATAACTTTTTTTTTTTTTTTTTACAAATAATACAAGTTAATTAAACCCCTAAAGCTTGTTTCTTCTCACCAGCTTCATCTCTCCAGATGTTTACCGCTGACTTATTGTTAGACACATTCTGTTAACACCAAGACAGAGGGACACATGGGCTGAAGGGCCAGATATCTGTATATGGATCATACAACAAACTCTATTGTTTTTAAACAGGTTGGGGACCGTAATAAACGCTGGGGGGCTGCACTCCACTGGGTACCATCCAACCTCAGATAAATACCATAAAGTATTACAACATGTTTAATCTGAACACCCGGATTCTGTGCTTCCCCTGTGGCTGTGAAAAAGAAAACATGACTAGGTGCTCCATTGGGTTAGGGCCACAGAGGGTCCAAGTCCACAATCTTCTTCTTCTGGGGCTGCACTCCTCCTAAGGGTATCGGAAGCCCCTTCCTATCCTCCCAGACCAAGTCAAGGAAGGGGGCCATCATCTAGTGTCCCCTCCGAGGAGGAAACCCACTGAGGTCTTCAAGAGAGGATGGTGGTCAAAAGGCTGAACCCATCCATACATGCACACACACTAAAATGCCACATATGAAAGCGATTAGTGCAGCTACATGTACTAGGCCACGGGGTGTCTAATACGGTGTTACCAAAACAGTCTGAGAGTCCGAAGTTACATACAAATCAGTTTTTGTGTGTGAAGAACTATTTCCTCGTCTTACAAAGTTCACAATGATTTGACTCTGTACTTTAAAGGCTGCAGTGTGAACGTCCCTTCCCCTCGGAGCCAAAGTATCAATCAGTAACGATAGTTATTATAATCTTTGCAGATCGCCGGGAATACATGGTGGAGAAAATGCATGCGAACCGGTTGGCGGCGGCGGAGCCTGTTATTAAGAAAACGAGTTGGGTTTGGTGTGGCTTCACCTGAGTCCTTACTCATAGTTGGCTACACCGGCGGCCATGGAAACAGCCATAGTAACACAATGCAACCGAGTCCTGCAGGGTTTCCAGCATTTCCCATTAGGATTAAGCACGCAGGGAGGCAGAAAATGTTACACGTCTGGCAAACAATTCTATGGGGCACGCGGCGAATTTTAATATAAAAAATGCCGTATCGGTCATTACAGACTGAGACATATTTCCCGAAATAGCGGCTTGTCTGAAAAGTAATCAACGGAAGCGACTGTATCAGATTTCTTTAAAAGATATTTACTACCTATGTACATACTTGGGAACCTGCTACGTGAGCTGAGACTCTTTAAATATTAACCCTTTAATAGCCCATCCTTAAGATCTTCTAACTGTCTTATACTGTTTTATACAGTGATACACGTATTCTTTGTTATTTTAGTGCTTAGTGCTCTCCTGGAGATTATTTTAATGAAAACAAATATTGGAGCTTAGTTTAGGGCAGTTATCCGGTACCGGTGGGCAGCCATGCCCACTAAACCTGGCATCACAAGCCACTTAACTATTCTGCAACGTGAATCAATATGTACATGAACCTTGTTGAAGGTCAATCGTACATCCAAGGGGTTAAACTTCATTTATGGTATAAGGGCCCCTTAACCCCGTCCTACAATGGAATCAATTTAACAAAATTACACAATGAATTATAGATATTATCCCTAAAATTATTAACTTCAAAAATGCAAGAGTGCGCACCACATTGTGAAGCACCATGTAGCACACCACCTGGCAGTTTAAGGGTTAAACTAGAAACTGTTTTCCGCTCTAAAGGAATTACAGAGCAAACAACACAATAATCCCTTCTCCGCATACATACACTGTATGTGTTTTTTTATATAATACACAATACATGGAGGTTGAAAATATGCCTATAGAAAGGCTTCACCTTGGACTTATTAAGTCATTGTACCCACTTAGTAATGTAAGGAGCAAAGAGTGACATCATAATATAAAATACTGAAAAGGGATTGTCATGGAAGGATATTCATACTGTGTCATAGTATTCTGATTTCCACAATCCTCTGCAAATTGGATTAAAATCGTATTCAAGGTTACTGCATTCATAATAAAAATGGATATTTTTGTTCTACCAATTACTCCCGGCATCACAATAGTTAACAGGCTAAATGCCAGCTTAAATTCTCAACACACATGTTGTGCCCCCAAATACATGTCTGAAGTATGACAAATTACCCCCCCCCCCCCAGTATCACAAGTACAACTGTCTGAAAAATGAAAGCTCGGAAACCCTTTCAGTGCCAGACACATGGAGAAAGTAATGTGCTGATGAAGTACGGCTTTCAAAAGAAATCAGGACAACAAAACATCAATCACCTCCTAAGACCAACAAACATATTAAACATATAAAAATACGGTTCAGGTAAAACAGATCACGTGATTGGAAAATAATACACAGTTTAAAGCACATAGAAGTTAACAAATGACTATTAGTAGAGCCCGGACCCCAGCATTTGTTGCCGGGTTGTGTGAAGTGTCCCCAGGGGACCGTCACAGGGGTAAGAGGTGATCGGAAGGGCAGTACCTGAAGTCCCAGTCTGCTGTGATGGTGCCGACAACTGCCCTCTGTTTGATCACTGGCATGAAAGTGGCTTTGGTGGGGTCCGCAGGTAGTCCCGATCAATCCACTTGCTCCTGCCCGCTGACCGCTCTGATCCCGGGGCAGCTCCTTGCGCTGAGCCTGGGTTACCGCAACAAGTTAAACAATCACACAGCGTTCCTTTAACCTCTTCGTGGCCGGAGCCGGCATTGAGCAGATGACACCTGTCTGGCAGCCGCCCCGGAGCCGGGGAAATGATGTGTGGCAGAGGAGGTGGCAGGGGTGGGATCCGCCAGATTATAGGTTTGGGAATGGGATGAGGGTGACGGCGTGAAGGCTGAGACTCAGGAGGCTTTACGGGCGAGAAAGGGGGAGGGGGACTGCAAAGCATCAGCCGCCTCTTGGCTCTCGCCAGGCGGGAAGGTATCACGGTGGGAGGGCAAGGGGCAGAATGCCATCCAAACATCAGATGTACCGGGGGGTATGTGCGCAGCCCCGATGGCGAGTGAACCACAGCTGCAAAGTTTGGAAGTGGCCCCGAGCCCCCGGTACAGCGCAGCGCAGGTCTGGGACAGGATTCCTTGCTAGTTCGGTTTAAATATCAGTATTTTGTAATCGGATCGCTTTACCTCCATAGCAGGGAGGAATGTGTTTTATTAGTAGTGCCCATTACCAAGGGTGACTCGGAGAACCGTCTCTTAACTGCCCTGCCTGTCCGCTGAAAGACATCGCTGCCGGCAGGAGGAGCAGGTACCGATCACTTCTTTACTAAAAACCCAAAAGTGAGTACCCGGCCGGCTCGCGATACTTAGTGAAACAGAACAATTTCATGGAGAAAATCCATCTTTTAAGACTCTTAAATTAACTCTTCCAGTGCCAGAAAGGTGCCTGGGTTACCCAAAGAGTTAATATGTAGCATAAGCACTCGCTCTACTGTGATCCGACATTTAAGCAGCTCTGCGGGAACACATCATTTATCCCGTTACTTGCTCTGCTCTGGATACATATTCTGTATATATATATATATATATATATATATATATATATATATATATATATATATATATATATATATATATATATATATATATATATATATATATATATATATATACCATTACATTTATTTATTAAATTATATCGTTTTAAACAAAGATAGACGATTAATTACCCGATTTCTACTCTTTCAAATAGCTCTTAATATGTGTTTTCAATAAATAATAAATTTTATAAATCAAATCATTTATCTACACGTTCCCATTTTTTGAATCATTTTTTATATATTATTTTATTTACTGTACATACATATATTTACATTTCATACATATTTTATATGTTATAATAATTGTCTTTCCTCTCCTCTTTAAACAAAATCATAAAAAATGAGTCTTGTTTTACTGTCAATTAGCCTTTTTAAATTTGCTATATAACAATCCATTAATGTATATATATATATTATAAGGATTATAAGGATATCCTGTATGCTTTTGATGTTAATAATAATTTCTATTATTTTGCTTTTTTTTACGTTTTAAAATCTGTTCTGTTTCCTCTGTGTCCAGTGTAATTATTTACAAATATCATTGTTCGTATAAATTGTTGCTATTAAAATGTTTATTAAACGTGTACGATTTTCAGTTTTAAATCATATATGAGCCTCAGCACAAACATAATATTTTCTTTTAAAACCAATCTGAAAAATCAGGTTCTGATATTCTGACATCATCCGTTTTGGAAACCAGCTTAGTCACTACATGGCTATGCATGTGTACCTTCTGAATGCTGACGTCATACACTTACTGAACACTGTATTGTTTCTTTGTTTATATTTCTTTTATTTTGCTCACAGACATGAAAAATGGAACAACGTTTCCACTTGTATATAATTATTTGTCTTTAGTGAAACAAAACAAAATGTATATCTCAATTTTTGGACTCTTCAGTTCATTTACTCTACAGTAAATGTAAAAAGGCTAATTGAGGCTAAAAACGTATTTTTTAATGATTTTGTTTAAAGGAGAGGGAAGACAATTATTATAACATATAAAATATGTATGTTATGTAAATATATATTTGTACAGCAAATAACTAAAATAATATATATATATTTATCTATATATATTTAATTAAATATTTAAAAAAATCAATAAATAATAAACCAGTGGGAGTTTAAAGCAATCAAAATATCGAATTGTTATTTAACTTGTATCCAGGTGAAATATATTGGAAAATATACTCATACTACTCCATAATGTTTGTAATGAGATGGGGTACAAGTTGTGCATTTGATACAAAAATAAAATATTGAAAATTATTCATAGCCTCTTTTTTTCAACCGTCTTGACAGCATGAAAAAAAAACATTTTCTATCTACAAATTTTAAGAGATTTCATTAAAACAAAAGGGAGGGCAATATGAAGAGAAGCAATACAAATATAAAGTAAAAATGGTGATTCAATATAATTTTATATGGTGTGAAACCCAAAACCAGGGATACCAATAGATAACTTGGGTATTTTAATTCTTTTCTGAGGGATTAAGGCGTAAATATTGTAATAATACTAACCACAAACTATTAACTTTTTCCGAGTTTACATAAATTTAGTGATAAATTTAAGGAATCTTAAATTCTTAAAGCAATGCCACAATTGAATTTTTTTTCTCAGAATTCCTATTTAGTTCTGCAATTGTTATTTTACAGTTTATTATTTTGTGGTAAATCTTGTCAAATTCCCATTCATTTTATCTCTGTCAATAGGACTCCGTATTTTAGGATAAATTGACACATTTTGTGGCAGTAAACACATGCCTATTTGTTAGTGTTTTTATTTTCTCTTGTAATTAGTGGGTTTGTGTTTAACTTGGGCCTAATGAGGAGGCTTCAGCTGTTGTTGACCTCCCCTGTGGTTCGGGTGACACCGGGAAGGAGCCCGGGCAGACCGAGGTAAACTTTCCCGGGCGCATTCCCGCCTCTCTGACAGGCGCCCTTCCCGCCGAGCGAGCCCGCCTACAGCAAGTGACTCCGCCTCCATCCCTGTCCGTTGCACGCGGCCATCTGCTCCTTTTAGGATATGACCCCGCCCCAGGGTTTACAGGATTGTACCTCCCGCGTTGTCACTCACGAATAATACAGTAGCCCCGCCCCTATAGCGTGTCAAATTTACTTGAGTGTCAGTCAATACCGACAAGCGTCCATATTATGCCACGCCTGTTTTGTAGATGCGTTACACCCCTCATCAAGCCTGGCTCTAAACACAGGAGATCTAAAAAGCATTTCCCCTGTATCTTTATTTCACAATTCCTTTATTTAGGTTATTCTTTTAGAAAAAGACAAATTAATAATAGTTCCTAAAGAAAACCACACCCCTTAGTTAGGTACTTCTTTTTTTAGGTATACGTTTCTTTAAGAACTCACAAAATGGGCTCTAGTGTTTAGAACTTCGCTGTAGGTTTCTTAGCCCCGCCTGCGGACGTTGGTGCGTTATGAGTGACATGTACGTGCCCTGCCCCCTTAGCCGGTCAGTGTCGCTGATGTCGTTTGAATAATCGCAGGAGGATGAATTTTTCCGAGGTCTTCAAGCTTTCCAACCAGCTGTGCAGTTTCTCTCCCGATGGGAAGTATCTGGTGAGTGTCTACATCGCAACGTTGCCCCACCCATCGCCCCCCAGCCCCTATGGCTGAGTTTGGTGGGAGTTGTAGTCCCATGGCATCTCTTATGGCCGTGGCTGGCAGTAGGCATATTTCCAAATTCAGTTTTTTTTCCGCTTATTATTTTGTGTGGAGGATGCCTACAAGTGGACAGTGCAGCGGGTATGGACTTCAACCCCTAGGATGCTCAGCCAGCTAATGGGAGAGTCCAGCTGCTGTGAGGAAGTATCAGACAAGTCTAGCGCACAATGGAACGTATGGTTCACATGGTTTGCGTCTGGCTGAGCATCATGGGAGTCTTAGTCCTCACCTATAATATTGCGAGAGGTTGCCTCCTCTTCAGTTAAAGCCTTTTCTGCCACTGATTGGCTGTTTGAAGCAGCCAATCAGTGACCAGACTTGTCGGACCATGGAAGAGGGCATCCACAGCGGCAGGGCTGCAGCTTCTGCATCAGGTAAGTGTTTTCATTTTTAAGGAATGCATATTAAAGTACTCACGGAGAGATAGGGTTAATCCGAGAGCACTTTAATACCCATTCTCTCTTAGAGGGGCTGCCAGAGACCCCGCGTCTGAACGATGAAGCCTTTCTGCCTCTCATTTCTTTAGGCATTAACTAAAGGTTGTTGTTTTTTACCGCAGGCGTCTTGCGTACAGTACAGGCTGGTGATCCGCAACGTGAACACCTTGCAGATCCTCCAGCTGTATACCTGCCTGGATCAAATTCAGCATGTGGAATGGTCTGCAGACTCCATGTTCATCCTGTGCGCCATGTACAAGAGAGGGATCGTGCAGGTAAGCAGACAAGTATAAGCACATCACTCCCAGCCTATGACAACAATATTTTATGCTGTAAATCTGCTTTAAAGGTTGCTGTCCCACTTAGGCGAAACATTCATTGCTGCCTCTATATAACCTAAAAAAATGTTTTATCTCCCGATCACATAACCATTAAACGCTCATTAATAACACTCATTCATTAATAAAGGGAATTATATAAGAGTGACATTTAGCAGAGTAGGCGGAAAGGCGTATGAGATTTTTGTAGGCTCGTAATAATAAAGGGTTAGCTCTAGGTTTGGGCTCGTGGACCCAAAAAAATTTAGTCCATTAGTTTTTGGACAATAAATTTCATTTTGTGCCCTTTTAGGTTCGAAAAGGGCTTTTTTAAAAAAAAAAAATTCAGAAACAAAATTTCTTGTCACTCACTCTCTGCCACACCGACCTTCTCCGTGTTTCTGCAGCTTTGCTTCTTTTTCTTCCCGTTCTCCGCTTCTCCTTTTCTCCGTTTCTCTCCGGTGATCCTCTGCATTACTCTGGCCTCCTGGAGCACTTCTGCATCGGTGGGCACCACGGGGACAACTTCTCACTCAATCGGAGGTCGTTCCTAAAGTGTGCGCTGACGCTCCGTAATGATGTAGCTCCAGAGGCCAAAGTAATGCAGAGGAACGCTTCTCATTCTCCACCGATCTGTGTGCCTCCTGGAGCTCTCCCGCATCAGGGTCTTGATGATGAAGTGCTCCAGGAGCAGATCAGTAGGAGAAGCAGATCACTGACGAAGAAAGGAGAACGAAGACGCGGAGAACACGAAGAAGGAGGAGTGGACATCAAGAAGAAGAAAATGTGAGTAAGAGCAGAAAACAAAATTCAGAGCTTTTTAAGCTTTGTTTTTCGTTTATCGTTTATTTAACCCCTTCACGACAAGGCCCGTACATGTACAGGTTCACAATGCATCCTGCTCGTTTTTGGGCATTCACAAACTTTGTTAAAATTACAATTTGTGCGGATACACAAGTCTAGTTCTTCCCACCGTTCTCATCAACCACCGTGGTGCTAAAAGGCGTCATCACTCTGACAGTCTGAGAGTTCATAGTGATAGAAAGCTTTTGTGGGGCGGCGAAGGACAGGGCCAGGCTTTAAATGGTTAAGCAAACACAAACTGACAGTAAATGAGCGCACTGAGGCGTGCTGCCACAGAAGGAAAAGTGGGCTTCGCAGATAGTCCGACAATAAACACCAAACCCCGTAAGAAAGCTGATTCAGCTCGATCTGCGCGCCCACGTCTCGGCCACAGAGCGCCAAGTCATTGGGGAGAGATGTCGTCGGTTCCTGCGCGCGCGGCTTTCACGGTGTACTTAGAAATAGAGCTGCTCAAAGGTAACTACTCTACAGAGTTCTTAATAATTTACCTCTTCGTGTCACAGATAGATATATAATGTACTACAAAAGCAGGCACTGATAGGTTGTTGCCATAGAAACTGACAAAGCATCTTTCAGTGGAAAGAATAAAATGACAGCTCTGCCTAGGATACTAGAGTGCAATTAATGTTCCTCTAAGTGGAACGGCACCTTTAAGATCGGTGAGGAGATAACATTATTTTTCATATTATTTATTGTTTTATATAGCGCCATCAAATGCTGTAGCGCTGTACAATGGGTAGAGACCATGTAATCAATACAAATGCGGGGTCTGCCACCTTCTCAGGGAGATCTGCTTCCATGCGGCAGAATAATCTATTATGTCAAAAACAACCGCGTGTCAAAAAGCCGTACGTAGTTTTATCAAATGAATGACTTTGGGCTTTGCAGTGATCAATTTACTTGAACACAGGTGTACACATTGAAAAGACAGTAACTCCATCAAATCATCTCAATTTGTCTGTCTGTCCTGCAGCTCTGGATGCAGTTTGTCTTTTTTTTTTTATTTACATTAAAAGCAGATCTTGATTGTACAGATTGATTTTATTGGGCTAAAAAAGGCACAATCGGCAGCACTATTCTAGTACTATTATAGTCTATTTTAACTTGTTTGAAATCGTGCGATAATCTATCCACAAACGTTGGGATCGGTTTTCTAAACTGTGACCACATTTGTCAGTTGTTTGCATCATCTGGAAAACGCTGTTATAAGCGATTTAACCATTTCACCTCCTCCCGGGAGGACCAGTGACACTCGCTATGTGTTTGTTGCATGCAAGCTCCGTCTTACTTTTGCAGCGGGATCCAGCGCCAGTCCTTCATAGCTCTGGTTGTTAGGAGGGTCCCGCAGGATACTCTTCGTCCCGTAGCTAACCGGCGGTGTTTTTCCCCCCCCCCCAGGTCTGGTCCTTGGAGCAGTCCGAGTGGCACTGCAAGATTGACGAAGGGTCAGCGGGGCTGGTGTCTTCCTGCTGGAGCCCAGATGGTCGTCACATTCTCAACACAACGGAGTTTCATGTAAGCGTGGGCTGATGCCTCCTCTAGTCCGTATCAAATGTTAATGTCTACACTCCCGTTCTGAAAATAAACCCCCAGTGGGCTGAGGGCTATCGGGTTCCCTAGGCGGAAGTACAATACTGTTTTATTCCTTTATTTTTTTTCCATCGATCGCAGTCCCCCCTTCTTCTTCTTTTTTTTCTTCGTTCTGGAGTTCTCAGGCTAATTGAAATATAGCATGTGGGACGATAACATGAATACGTCATCTACATATTGCCAAATGCTTGTGGGAATGTCAGTTGTTTGGGGGGGGGCTTTTTTTTTTGTTTATGTTTATTAGACAACCTTGACATGATCAGTAGAACTTCATTTTTCATACCATGTTAAAAAAAAAAATTGGTGGTGTGATTAAAAGTGTTAACCTGTATTAATACTTAAATGCCAAGGCACTTGGCAAAGACCTCAAGCTGCATTCAGATTGGTAAGAACTTTAATTTTAGAAGATTGGTAAGAACTTTAATTTTTTTAGAAGAGTTTTTCTCCCTCGCTCTCATTCACACGTTTTCTCAACGTCTCCCTATCTTCTTTGCTGCTTCCATGTCCCTGTCTTCTTTCCTGCAGCCCCGTTTCTTCTCCTGCCTCTTCTCGTTCTTCTCTCTACTTTACGCTTCTCCACACTCTCCGCTCCGTTAACCTGGCCTCCCGGAGCACTTCCGCAAAAGGGTGGAGGCTCTGGGCACACCCTCTCCCCTGATTGTTGTAATCGGGGCTGTGTCCCTGGCTCCTCGCTTTTACAAAAGTGCTCCCAAGAAGCCAGAATAATGCAGACAGGTTCACAAAGAAAGAGACGTGTGAATCCATCCTCCATTATTCTGGTCTTATCAATAGACAATCAAATCCCCTTCATGCCTAAGCAGCTACCACTCTTAATAGACAGAAAATACTCACCTGGTGACAGGTCTCACACCGGCCAAAGAATCAGCCCGGTCTCTATCCCGACCTGTCACTGCTCTACGTCTGGAGGAGACTAAAAGTGGATTCCATGGGTTTAAAGACGGACATCTGTTAGACAAGTCTTTAGAATATATGCTAGACAATGTCGTGTTTACAGATCTGGCCCCAAGGACAGTAGATAGGGATGAAACGGCCAGTCTCTTCCATTCAGTGGAATGTGAAGGTTCTGGAAGCTGTAGATTGAGAAGAAGGAAGATGCCTCCAGGACCGGGAAGGAATTGGCGATGGAGGCTTGGTCCAACGTGCCATCGAGTTCAGTGCTGCTTTACTATAATAATCAATGGCTTTTAAACCACAAATGTCTAAATTCTAAAACAAGCCCAGGAAGTTTAGACGGAGCCACCTAATAATTCTAAAAGCTGTGCAGATGACCGATTTAAAGCCAAGCAGGATAAAGCAGGAGCTTCATATTATGCTGCTCCCACAATCCATTCCTCATTAGTACAGGAGAGCTATAATCGCACACGTATTGGACACACTTCTGGTATGTACAGGTTAACCCTGAATTTCCTATGCTATGATGTTTATATATAAAATTAATCTTTTCATAGCAACCAGAGAAGTGTCCCATCTGGTGGAACCGTTCCATTCAAGCCTCTCCGATGCTCTGCGTTGCTCCGGAGTCCACCTCACCCTTCGGTTTGCTTGTCTGGTTATGACCATTATCTGGGTAAAGAATTTCCCAGTTGTTCAAGTTAAGCTCTGGTGTTAGAAATAAATCTCGCAGGCTCCGTTACCTGTCCGTGGCCTGCATACAGTAGACTTCTAGCACATGCTTGTGTAGGCGGCGTGTATTTCTGACCAGCCGTCACGACTCGACGTGACCCCCGCGCGGTTTCATTAAGGTTTTTCCAAGATGGAACCTAAGGATAGATTTACCTTCCAGCTGTAAACAGGTTCCAGACAGCCGCTCGGCCTTTATCCATGTCTGAGTTGTGTTTTACAATCAAGTACGGTAAACTTGTTCCCCGCAGGGAGACGTCGTCATGGGTTCAGCCTTATTCAAAAGAGGTAAAATACTAGTTTTTTGGCAAAATGTCTAGTAATAGGTACTCACAACCCCTATGAAGACATCAGCGGTAGGTAACGCTGGCGTATGGATCTTATACCCTCCAAGGCCGCCAACCATATAATTTATAGGTGTCCTCTTTTTAGACGGCCGGTATGGAGACCTTACGGTGGGGGCAACCAGCAGCTGTTAAATGTTTAATGATCTCCAGCAGCTGGCTGAGAATAATGTTATCATATTGTAACTTTTATAAATGACTCAATAAAGGAAACGCCAGGATCCGGACAAACACGGCCTAGAAGTGTTTTCCAATCACCTCGGATAACCCGCCGCAGCTTTTTTTTGCGATGGGAGTTGTGTGGCGATGACAATGTCTCATTAATTTGCCAAAACCATAAAGATGCACCTGTCTGAGCGCGAGGCGCTGGCCGCTCTGTCTGTACTCCCGGCTCTCGCACGCCCTCCCCGCGGCTTCAATCATCTGACAGATTTATATCCGTAACCTAATTGCGCGCACGCAAGCTACTTGTGCATTGATTTATATCGCAAGGTCCGGCAAATTACTTAGAACGCTGTCACTTATATTTAATGGCGTTTTACTTCTAGACTTCAGCTGCTATCCAGTGTCAGAACAGAAACACAAACACTTCTTGCTTATCCTAAAGTGGATCTGTCGCATCTCTTAAAGGGACAGTCTAATGTCCCAGACACCCCCTCTAAGGAAGAATGCCTATCCCATTGTACAGCGCTGCGGAATATGATGGCGCTATAACAGTAAATATTAATTAAAGTGAAAAAGTTGAACCCCCCCCCCCCCCCTCGTGGTCTGGTATTTGTTGCCACTGGAAATTTAAACGTAAACTTGGATCAGCGAACGCAACGTTCCATTGGGACACAGGAGTGATGGGAGTGATAAAGGGCCATTGGAACACCGGAGTGATGGGAGTGATAAAGGGCCATTGGAACACAGGAGTGATGGGAGTGATAAAGGGCCGTTGGAACACAGGAGTGATGGGAGTGATAAAGGGCCATTGGAACACCGGAGTGATGGGAGTGATAAAGGGCCGTTGGAACACAGGAGTGATGGGAGTGATAAAGGGCCGTTGGAACACAGGAGTGATGGGAGTGATAAAGGGCCGTTGGAACACAGGAGTGATAAAGGACCTCTGTGCGCCTATGAAGATATTCCAGCTACAATAGTTATTTACTTAGACATTAACCCCGTCTGCGCTGGATTTCTCATCTATTTCATGTTATTTTAATGGACACAATTTGCTTTTCTTTTCTTTCCAAACTTTTGAACAGTGGCATAGGTTAAAAATATAATTCCCGAGATCATTCACTCGGGTGAGCTGAGCCGGTACTGAGAGCCGCTCTGGACTGGTGTCAAAAACTGGGAAGTGGCGCTCGTTCCCACCAAGTCCAGCTTACGACGGGAAGCAATTTAACCCGTTAGTGGCAGGCCATTCGCGATGATGCTGTGTACCCCCCCCCCCCCAAGAAAAAAAACAAACAATTACCCCGCTTAGTGGCCGGGTGTCACGGATTGAGCCGCTGCTATTAAAATGAAACGTTAAACAATAGGACTGAGTTTCCGAACAGATGTTAAACGTTGACGCTGGCCGCCGGCCTTGATTACTGTTAATGTATTAATGACAGCCCCCGATTTAGCGTGAAATGAAGTTGGGGGTTTGCCAGCTCGACACGTCGGCAATTAACCCCCTGCGCGAGCCGTCCGTGGGGGCACCGGGCTGAAATCATCCATTGTAATTGCCAACGTCTCGGAGCGACTGAAGCGCTTTGTGTCGAGGAATGCGCAGGGAATAATCCGCCGGAATCCCGCGTTGACAGACGCGGCTATGTGAAGGGGGCCGGTGACCCGGGCCAGTCTGGGACACGGTCTGACAGTCACTTGAGAAGCCGAGTTTTGTAAAAGTGCTTCTTGTCGGGTGAAAGTCACCTGCCGCGGACCGTCAGCCCTCCGTGACTCGGCCTCCGGGTGTTCATCATGTTACCGTCTGAACACCGTTTTATTTCTCAGCTGTTTTTTTTTATTTCCCAGGCGCTATCTTGGATCCCAATTCGATTTCTTCAGGGGGGATTCGCTCCAAAACAGCAGCTGAATAAGACCCTTTAAGCCCCTCCGGAGGTTATAAGACGTTAATACCTGCCGCGTTTGGAATTGGGAGGGTGGTTGATGCGTGGAACAGTCTTCCAGCAGGAATGTTGGTACAGTGAGGTAGTTTAAGCATCATTTCTCGTGCGATTTAAAGCCCTCTCTGGACACCGTTAATGAGGGTCCTGTGTGGCAGGAGGGGCACTAAACTCTAAGGTTTGGTCCAAATATACAGAAAGGGGAGTGCGCCCTAAAAAGCCTAAAAGGCATACATATTCAGAGTCCGGGGTACAGCTGCTGATAATGACCGACGTGTACAGACAATAAAGCAAGAGATCAGCAAAAACTACTATTTAATCGCTTGCTTTGTTGTGTCTACATTGTATCTTGTGTTTAAAAAAAAAAAAAAAAGAACCCCAAAACTGGTTATATTGGTTTCAAAGGTCGTTTGAAACTATGTTAGCGTTTGCTAAATTATCCCCCTTATAAAGCCTCCGCTGCATAACCTAAAAGAAAAAAAAAACCCACAAAAAAACATGTTTTTCTGTGTGTTTCTCATGTTGTCACCTAAACAGCGTCGGGATCCTGCGGATGAAACCTAACCCCAGAAAATGTAGGTTGAAATATGTCGTTTAAATCATTGTATAGAAGCTGTGCAGCTGTTGGGCTTATACTGTGTGGGAGCGGAGTATGCATACGGGGGCCGCGCAGTATGCATAGGGGGGCCGCGGAGTCACACTAACCTCCAAGAATGCCCGGCAGCACTTCACATTATTCACGTCTCGATATATTTCCGGCCCCGCTGTATTACACGCATTTTATTGGCTCGTCTTGCTCTTTCATTTCGTTTTCGATTATATAATTACCGTAAGCGACGGCAAATGTTGTAGAAAACCAGGTTTTTAGGCAAAACTGCTTTTCAGTTGGTTAAAGAGGCGCTCCAGCGATCATATGTACTTTGATGTCACTTTTTAATAGATTTTTTTTTGCATGCCAATGGATATTGGGGTATGCAGGTATCCCCTCTAAACATGTGTTCTCTTTCCTCGCATGCGCAGAAAGGGCCCCCATTGATGTAGCTGGGAGCCGGGTCTCCATACGTCTAATAAGCTCCTGTTGGTCAAACTTTAACTTTTTTCATCTTTTCCTCCTCAGCTGCGGATAACTTTATGGTCACTTAGCGCAAAATCCGTCTCTTACATCAAGTATCCCAAAGCGTGCCAGCAAGGTAAGAATATTGTGTTTTTTACCTTTTTATTTTTAATATTTTTTATATTTTACAAAATGAAACTTGTAGATTTGTTGGCGTCTATACCACTGATGTCCAACTGTGATCGTATACGAGTCCCAATTGGTGATTTTGCTCCCAGTATGTTATGGTTGATGTCCCTGCTTGAATGCAGATGACTCAATTGAGTGTATCTTTAAATAATTACATGTCAAGGTTTCCACGGGGGCCGGTACCAAAGCCATTTATAGGTAACACAGTTGGCGAGTCCCTACATAGAATCTGCACGATGGGCCATTAAGGGGTTAATATTTTAAGAGTCTCCGGTTCGGCTCATTTAGAAAGGTCTCAGGTTCGGTAATAGAGGAATTTTGGTTGAAGAAAGTCCGGAATAAGGCAAAAACCCCAACGTTGAAGCAATTTGCAATTGTGCCCGAAAAAATAGGGGTGAGCTCCCCACCCCTCAAAGCCAACGCATCGCGTCCTTATTAACCCATTATATCCCTGCGTTTGATAATTACTGCAACCCATTACATAACGAAAGAAATAAGATTAGGCATTACCGCCGGTCATTTTACTTTAATAACTTTATTGTTCGTCCAGAAATGAACACTAGTGTTGTCGCGGATGAACTTCCTGTTTCTCTTGCGTACTCACCTTTGACCTGCAGGAATCACTTTTACCAAGGACGGCCGGCACATGGCTTTGGCAGAGAGACGCGACTGCACAGATTACGTCAGCATATTTGTGTGTAATGACTGGCGCCTACTAAGGGTGAGAAATACCTCTGTGCTCACATTATGCCTCCGTCTGTTCATTTAATACCTAGATATCTTAGGACTTTGTTTGGAGATCCAGGGGACTTTCCTGGGCTGGTCCTTGGCAGTAAACAAGGCAGTCTAAACATAGCCCCCCATAATCTCCATTATCTCGAACGAGGCATTCTGCATCGTAGTTGTATAATAAGGCAGTACGCGCTATACAGAGGACATAGTGCATGGCTTTGTATGCAGGCAGCGCTTTAATTAGCAGAGCTGATGGGCGGCTAAAGGTCCGCTAATACTTGATCATGTAACTAGATTAGTGCAGAATTAACCCCGTTTCATGAAATTGAGGGTGCTAGCCCCTCTTGAATCTCGCCGCTGAGTTTTAGAATAGCTTTGTGTGTCTTTTCATCTCAACAAGAGACCTGTGTGGTCCTAGTTGCTTATGTGACTTTAGATCTGTATGCAGTAGGTCCATTAAAATAACATGAATTGGATCAGAAATCCAGCGCAGACAGGGTTAATGTTGTAAATGACTATTGTAACTGGAATCTCTTCATAGGTGTCCAGAGGCCCTTTATCACTCCCATCACTCCTGTGTTCCAATGGCACTTTATCACTCCCATCACTCCTGTGTTCCAATGGCACTTTATCACTCCCATCACTCCTGTGTTCCAATGGCACATTGTGTTCGCTGATCCAAGTTTAAGTTTAAAAGGCTAATTGATGGTAGAGGCTAATGTAGTGAATTTAAACATGCATGAGATTTATCATATCTCTCCCGAATCCAAGAAAACAGGCAGACTAGACGAGCCGAATGGTTCTTATCTGCCAACTAATTCTATGTTTCTGTTTGCTGCTTTTTTTTTTTTAGCACTTTGAAACAGAGACTCAAGACCTCACCGGAATCGAATGGGCTCCCAATGGCTGCGTCCTGGCCGTGTGGGACACGTGTCTGGAGGTATGGAGCGATAACATTACAATATCCCAGCGTATAAAACATAAAAGAGACCTTAAATGCTGATTAGAATGTATCCTGGAATATATATATATATATATATATAATAGTTTTTTATTATTATTTACCAGTAAATATACATTTTTGTCAGTATATATACATTTTTGCCAGTATATGGTATTGTAAAGCATTAAGCCGGGATTGTAAATGTTGCAGTACAAGATGTTGCTCTACTCGTTGGACGGGCGATTGCTCTCCAGCTACCGTGCGTACGAGTGGTCGCTTGGGATTAAATCAGTCGCGTGGAGCCCCAGCAGCCAATTCCTTGCCGTCGGGAGCTTTGATGAGAAGGTAGATATATGTTCGCAATGGATTTTAGCTGCGAGGAAAGGTAAAGCAGCGTAACAGCCTAACCCAAACCTTTTTTTATTACTAGGTTCGAATTCTCAACCATGTTACATGGAAGCCAATCAAAGAACTTTCACACCCGGCTACAGTCAATCACCCAAAGGTGGTACGTGTCAAGTCACCAAAACGCTTCGTGACATCATCAGATTAAATGCAGCGTGCATGGGATATGGGGGTAGAATGCGGTCAGGAAGAGTGCATTCTCCGTCCGGCTTGTCTCTTGTTGGTTGTGAACGGTGTTACATTTATAACACCATACGGCTGAAACTGACCTTTCAGCTTTTCAATATTGTGGCAATGTCCCCTCATTTGGGCGCTTAGCATATTTCCCATTGAAGAATGAACCGTGGCCGACACAACCGTTCAAAATGTAAGGAGGCCTCGACTAAGAAACTATACTGAGAAGAACTTTTGGATCCCCATAAGCCACATCTCTGTTAAACGACTTAGGGGAAGCTCTGAGTAGAGTATTAATGACACCCTTTGTGGTCCTTGGTGGTGAGGTTGCGCGTACCATCACGTTTAAACTGTAACATAGGCCAAGCTAGCCGTTTAAAACACTGGATAATTGTCTGGCCCAGTCTTCGTACAGATAGAACCACAGATCTCGCTTTGGTTCAGTAGCCTGACAGGCAGATGAATGGATTTTTCTTTTTCAGGTTGTGTATAAGGAGCTGGAGAGGTGCCCTGGTATAGCAACGGATGAACTTATGTTTCCTTTTCCAAAAGGGAAACCCAGCAGCTTGTTTAGTGTCCGCAGCAGATGTAAGGGCGCCATGCGATATGAAATAATATAGCTATGTAGAGCCTAATGTTTGTAGCCGAACTGTGCTTTTACCTCCCTGAAGTAACTATTATGAAGTTACCCCTGGGCTGAGCTGGCCCTACGTAATGCGGTGAGGCGATGTTCAGGAAATGTCACTGAATTAAATACATTTTACACAGGGCCATCCAGGGTATTCTTGTTGCCGACGCTCACCTACATTGTTACTTTATAATGTGAAGCGGAACACTCCTGCTAACTCTCCTGTTAGTGAATAAACCCCTGCAGGGAGAACTTAAGTAAACTTCACTCTTCTAGTATATGAGGGTAACAGACCTATCGATAGCATAAACCTCCTGGATAGTGATACGCTTTCCCCCATCATGGCGCATGGAGCGCTAGTCAATACATAAAATATAAACGGCAGCCGTGAAAGGTCATGTTATTTTGGAGGAGCGATGCTCGTGTGAGTATGAGGGCCTTGTCTGATCAGCATTCTGTTTCTTACCAGACGAGATAGCGGACGTTCCTGTAACGTTACGGGTCATCAAACCGGACACGGATCGAGCGAATCCGGAGCTTGGTGTTGGGATGCTGGCGTTCAGTCCTGATAATCGTTACTTGGCATCTAGAAATGGTAATTATTGTCCACTGGAGATGTATTGTATGTGTTATTATTAACTTGAAACAGGATGGCCCTTTGCCCCGCAGTTACTGATATTTGATCTTTCTCTCCGTGCTCGCAGATAACATGCCATGTTCTGTGTGGATATGGGACGTACAGAAAATGAGATTATTCGCAGTTTTGGAACAGACTTTACCGGTTCGTTCTCTTCTCTGGGACCCCATTCAGCCTAGACTTGCCGTCTGCACCGGAAATAGCAAAGTGTACCTGTGGTCTCCAGCCGGTAGCGTGTCTGTGCCGGTGCCCGCGGAAGGTAAAAAAACGCTACGAGTTAAACGCAAAGGGGAAAGAAAGCGTATTTGAGCAAAATGAGATAAAACCATTTTATTTATTTTTTTGTGTCAGTGCTGCCAAATTACTATATACAGCACTGGATTTTATGTTCAAGCAGGAAATATTTTTTGGCGACTTCCACCTTTAAACCCCCCGGTTGCTGCTGCATTTAGATTGGAAAAAATTGCTTATTTCCTGGATATATGGTTTTTGTTGTATGTTTCATTATAAGGAAACAAAGCTTCATATTTCCTTTTGTATTTTTTGTAGGAGCTTTTAATGTCCTTTCAATGTCTTGGCATCCAATGGGAGAAGATACCTTGCTCCTCATGAGTAAAGACCATCTGTGTTTGTGTTACTTGGAGACTGAAGATGACGATGATGAGAAGTAACCGGAATGAAGTGCTAGAACAGCACAGAGGGGTCTAAGGCCCCCCCCCCAGGTGAAATTTTTATTGGACTACGCTGCTAAACTCTCATTGTACAAAAGTGATCTGCTCAGAAATGTATTTTTTTCATTATTCCATGTTATTAAAATGTAAATATAGATATTTTTGTAGATGTGTAAAAAGATTTGTGAATAAATACTGTTAAATAGAGTCCTGTCTGCCTGGTTTCTGGGAAACGTAAAGCTCACGCATCAGGGAAAAAATAAGTAAAATTATATGAATATTCCGGTACATAATAATACTTTAGTTTTTTTATTGGACCAATTTAAATTTTTGGTGTCGCTTTCTGGAATATCAGCATCCTGATACTCAATATACAAAAATATATACATAAGATATGTAGGTGTTCTGCCATATCTTACCCGCACAGGTATACTTTCAGAATGGATTCGTTGTCCAGCTGGGTTTGATTGAAGTAATGATTTATAAATATCTGCCATTGGTAGCATGCGATGGCGGAAGATCAATAATGATATAATTGTGCTGACTTTTAATTCATATTACAAATACGAAACACACACATTATGTTTATTATGTTTATTTCCAATATGTTGTGCAACAAATTACATTAAAAGACAATGGTACAGGATGTATGGAGTGTAAATATAAACATAGCTCCAGCAATAAGGGAAAGGAACACAGTGTTTAATGACAAGCTCTATATTAGCATGCATTACTGATCACAATATTTTCGGAAGGATTGGTATTATGGACAAAACAAAAATGTCCACTCATTTAAGAGAATTCAGTATATTCTAAAAAAAGTCTTCCAATCCAGAACCGAGCTCCTAAAAGTATACGTCTCCTTATTTTAGTTATCTTGTTAAAGCGCTGAATGCATAGCGCAGCGATCCGTGCAACTGGCGAAATAATAACTTTAAATTTAGCAGCGATCCTCGGTTAGGAACGAGCACCCCGGCTGTATTACACACCGGGCTGGATATACAGCAAGTACAAACCCTATACCTGCAGAGGATACCGCCCGTTATATCGCGTGTAACTGTTCTGGCTATTTAGTTAAGTCACATTTTGTTTGTATGTTACAACTATTTTGTTCTTCAAGTCAAAGATACGACCCTGCGGAGTTCAGCTATTTTATGAATGATCAAAGTAATGAATCACACCATATTTTGACATGTGGAAAGTGGCAGTAAATGTATTTTGATCGGTTTGGACGGAGAATACTTGCAGCTAGGCTAGTGTTTGAATGTTTTAGATATTATTGCTCTATTGATCAATGGACTCGGCTGGGAGAATATATTTAAGGAACTTGCGTGTCCAGTTCAGTACCAACCGCCTTCAGTAAGTATATCCCATCTTATTTATTTTGTATATAATTATAAGCTAGTGGTTACTTCTTGTCCTCCATCTTTTCACCTATTATTGTAATTAGTGGATAGACTGGGAGATGCTTTAAGTTTTTGAGACTACATCTGCTTTAATAAATAAACCACCCTACATCCAGCCTGTGAGACTGGCATTGCGCATCAGTCACAAATTGGTTATACATTACGCTGGGAACAGGGTTACGCATCCCTACACTATCAAAGCTGATCAATGCAATAAAATCAGAACAGCAGTGAAACAGCCCTTTTATATACACCGTAATACACAATTTTTAACCATCATTATACAAAAACATGCCACCGTACTAAACCAGTCATACTAGACATGAGAATTTTAAGAACGAAAAAGGTTCCATAAGATAGAGAGCTAAACCATTCCCGATAAGCTTTTTCGCTAGTAGTAACTTCTAAACTTTCCAAACTGCCGTTATAATTCCCTACTGCACTTGGCAATGAGGCTTTAGGTCTGTTAACTAACAATGGGGCTGCTTTTATACACAGCGTATACAGTTACATGGTATCTGGAGATAAAGTGCATTTTACACAAGTCTGAGGGTAACCGGGCCAGTGAGACTTCCAGGAAAATCTCCCAAGTTCATCATTCATTGCAGAGTAAAGAAAACAGCAGCAAATATTAAGGAACAGCAGGTGATTCACAGAAATCAAACCATAAAGGAGCTTTACACATTGCCCCCGGGGGCTTAACATAGGCTAAGTAACTGTTTGTGCTCTAGGCCCTCCGTATATCCAATGCACCGGAATTAAATCCGGGATGATCAGCAAGAAGCCCTTACCGGACATCAAGGGTGAGCACCCTGTTGGTGAACTGCATCTCCCAGGATATCTGGGCTGCTGGAGGAGGATTACGTGAGTTGCGCTTCACCAACATCTACAAGCTGCTTCTCCTAGGTACACGTTTCCTATTTTTTCCTGACATATGAAACATGCAGCAGTTCGATACAACCTGAATCCCATCTGGCGTATGTCCGTCTTCTTCCCAATCAAAATCCAATCTTGCCCCTTGACAAGGAATATCCCAGTTTGGCCTCGTTGTTGATAAAAGACATTAGTCCGATGTAAGTTTCAATCACCAGTGGCTGTTCTAATACCAGCACCCCATTTGGTCTACCTGGCAGTGGGTTCTCTCGATGGGCTCTCTTCACTGCCTGGATCAACTGCTCCCGAAAGTTTTCCAACTTTAGGACAAAATCCAATGCAACTGTCAGCCAGAAAATCTAAAAGGCTTCCAAAATCTAAAGGTGTTTTATATTGTGAGCACTCCTAGCAAGAATCAGACCAAACCTTTCATTAGGCCAACAGAGAAAAGATGTAGAATCACCAAAACTTTGAGGACTTAAGAGGTCTCTTGGGACCTCTGATGACCTCTTTGGTTATTTGGCTCTACATCTTATTCTGTGTCGGTCAATATAAGGTATCGCCTTCAGCTAAAGATTCCATATTCTCCTGGGCCGGTATAGCTATGTTTATTTCTCTCATTAACTCACCTTGCAGAGAGGGACAATCTTCTCCTCTGCTAGTGCCATTGGATGTTCTGTGAAGGTGGTATATGGCATGTTGGTCGACCAAGGATTCCATTTGTTCATGAAGGACGTATGGCTGCTTTTATTCCAGAGAATACGTATTCCAACACCTTCCCGTCTAAAACAAAACCAGATGCCGCGATCACAGGGGAAGCTAGAAATCTAATTAGAGTGCATGAAGAACGCAGCAATACTATCAATGTTATATGGTTTGATGTAGGAGGCTACGAGGGGATGACAGACAATCTGTTGGACAACGATGGACTTTCGGCCAGTAGCGGGTTACAACTCCCAGACAACATGCTGAAGGTATCATATTTTAAATAGTAACTTTAGGCAGGTTATATTAACTATTCACTGAAGATACCCTACAGACGATCACGGTATAAATAAAAGGAAACATTCATAGAGAAGCATTTGGCTACTAACCTGCTGAGAGACATATGAGGAAATTGAAACTCTCCAACGGAAATGGTATCGATGGCATTGAGCCCCACGCGCACCACCTGCACACACTGCAAGCTGAGGAAGTCATACTTGCAGATCAGGAGGGATCTATCGGTTATCAGGACCAGGCGCTCTTTGTCATTGTTCCAATGATCAACTCTAATGACAAAACGACAGGACAGAAGCAGAACTTGAAATTTATACCAAACTCACACGTAAATCGAGATTTCATTTTTTTTTTCCAACAGAAACCCCCAAAATATAAAAAATTATGTTCTGTTAATTGTTCCTAATTGTGCACCAGAATTAATGTGGTTCTGGTTTGTCAAAAACTGGCCAAAGTTCTCTCATCTCCCACCAGAGCTTTATGAGCTATGGCTACGATGCTGTGGTAACCTATTAATTTAGCCCTTCGAGGGCCAGAGCGGGGGGTGCGATGCATGTGGTTCTTAAAAGGAGCGCGTCCAACGATCTTCTTTTCCTTACTCAGTCAGCAGCCAGACGCTCTGAACGCCTCCATCCTCTGTGGGTGAAACTACCAGACGGATATCATTTACAGCTTGATCAAGAGTTCCAGGCTGCAAAACAAATGTACAGACAAGAAAGCAACGGTCACCCAGTTCATTCCCTACACAGAACATATATATATATATATATATACATACACGGACATGAACATACATATATACGGACGTGAACATAACAACAGAATTGACGCTATAGGACAGACGTTACACACCACAGTCGCATTCCACTTGAATCTGGGCTGGGTCCAGAAGTCTTATTGAGTAACAGTAGCGTCAGCATTTTCCATAACTGGTCCTTTATGCAATATGTTTTATATATATTTTTCCGGGGACGCATACATTTTGTGGTTATGCGTTTGCACTTTTTGTGCCCCACGTGCCATACTCAGTGCCAACTGCTGAAAGATGTTCCATATATTCCCCACCCTTTCAGTGAAGTCATATTCACATTGCATTACGTCTTTTGATTAGACGTTGTGTTGAAGGATCTCCACTATGGTGAAATATACTTCCCTGACGCGCGGCTGCTTGGTGGATATACTCAGGCCTGGACCGGCCCCTGGGCAAACTCCTGGTGAGCCAACAGCGCCACGCCGTCACCGGATCTGCTGATCGGGTGCCGCAGCGTGCCGGCAGCAGCTGGATATCCCCGGCCGCACACCAAAGAACCTTGGCCCGTGGCCGCGCATATCCAACTGTCAGCCGCACTTATGTCATCAGGTGGCCGTTGGCCTTAAGGTTCCATGGCCGCTTCGTCACGCCCTGTATTCACAGAAATTATATGATCGGGTGAAATATTTAGCTCACTCAAGACCACCCTTATTGAAAAACATCCATTTGATAAGATACGCTTTATTCTAGGGTAACAGCACAAGCGATCCGTTGTCTGACAGGAACGGCTTCCAGATATTAGTTATTTATAGCGGCCACTTCAAGGTTATCTAGATCCTTTTCTAATATCTGAAACATTTTCAAAGCAAATCACTGCTTAAGAATAAGTTGTACAGCTCTACGGAATATGATGGTGCTATATAAAACAATAGTAATATAGTTACAATATGTAATGAGATACAATGTATGAAGAAAACAAGGATCGAGCATGGAAAATCTGAATTTAATTAGTAAGGTTTTGTAGAATTAAATTACCCTTGTCTTCCTTCCATGTATACGGGGTGGGCTGCGTATCAAATGACCCCCCCCCCCGCAGGGTTACAGGGTGTACGACCGAGCAATAACCGAGGAAGCCCACCCTCTAACACCGAGCCAGCCTCGGGGCTTTATGGAATAAAAGGAGAGACTCTCACCCTGAATACGAAATACTCCTTGACCCGAGCCTGCAGGGTAGGATTGTGCACGGTAAGGGAGCGCACGGATTGCACGTTACCTCCCGAGGGCATGGGCCCTGCCCCCGCCGTGCTCTTCGCCGGGCTCAGCTGCACCTCCAGAGCTGCCGGGCTCGTATCGGAGTCATTAAACTGCAACATGACAGGTCCGAGCCCCGCCGGATACACCGGTACTGTTTACACCGTACACTTCCGCCTGCAGTCAGCTGTGCCTACCGCGCCCCTGGAACATCACATCCGGCTGCAGAGCGTGTCACGGGCTAGGAACGTACAGCGCCTGGTCTGTCAATGCTAGAAAGCGCGCAAGGCATCATGGTCTTTGTAGTCCTCTATAAGTGTTTCACGCTAAGGCGCCTGGGAGTTGTAGTTCAGCAGCAGCAGTGGTTCTGGACTACTGGCTGCGAGCTGGTGTTTTAAGGCTGGTACAGTGTAAGCAAGGATGCAGAGAACACACCGCAAAAGTTATAAACAAACTGTTTTACCAAAATACACAATTATCTATCACAATCTCACAAGTTGTAAAGCAACTGGCAACAACGTGCCTGCTACACACTGCCGAGTGTTTTACATCATCTCTGATGTCATAGAGCAAGAGAACGACACGAATCCTCCATACCAGCGCACTGCATGCAATGCAAACATAGAGAAATTTCTCTCTCTCTCTATCTATAGTGAGAACCCGGGTATAGGATGCGCATAAAACTGTATAATTTAACGGTTTAACCCTTTATCTGATGTTACATAATGACACATTCTACAGAACGGCTGGCAGCGCATGGAAGGCACGGATCCGTCGGTTGACTTTATCCCCGTCGCTAAATACGATCACCAATGGATGAAGAATAAACTGATACTTTAAACCAGATAAATGTGATAGGGGACTGGAACAGGCCATGGAAATAACTGACAGTGGAACTTGCACGGGGAGTGATATCGAGTTGGAAGAATGAAGTGAGGATTATGTCGAAAAGCTATATTTTCAAAATATCCTCCTTAATGGGCTAATTATATCATGAAGAGAACGAGTCTCCTCCTCGAGGACCCTCTAGTTTTAGATTGTGACCTCTTTTTCTAAAATGTCTCCACGTTCGAAATAAACTGTCTGTTTAATCCCTTTAAGTATTTAAATGTTTCTATCACTTCTCCTCTGTCTCCTCTCCAAGCTGGACATATTGATTTAGTAAGTTATAGGAGGACAGAAGGAAGTCACTAAGCGTTTCCACAAATCATTTTAACTTTATTTTAAATCATCAATTAGTACCCCCAACAGACCACTAGATGGCAGCAAACGCCAGCTAACTAAAGAACTATATGAAGAATAGTGTTTGAAATGGTGTAACTGCGACACTTACATGGTGGTTACTTAATTACCCTTAACAGAGTTATTCATCACTTTTATTATGTATTAATTAATAGTGCCATCATAGTCTGCAGCGCTGTACAGTGGGTAACGATTCATGTGAAATGCCTTTCTATGCTCTATACCTATTGCCCCATTTGCCCTAAGTGTCCCTATTAATTACTAGGCTTCCAGCGAAGCCATTGAGGTGTGATCGGTTCCACCATCTCTCAGCCCCCTTCCACCCACCGCCCATCCCTTTCCCAGTTCATTGACTGGCCTAGGACGATTAGGTCCAGGGGGGGAAGGCGGTCCCCGAGCTACAAAAGTGGACGACACACCGTCCTCCTGTCTGTCCCTCCGCTTGTCTCGTCTGTCCTTCTGCTGCGCTCCTGTTCAATGATCTGTTTACAAAACTGGCCCATTTACTCTATGAAGGCTAGGCAGAGCTGGCACAAAATATAAAATTATTTCCTCTTATTGTCCCTAAAATAGTCAAAATTTTCCAATAACTCAAGGTAATAAAGTTTTTAATCACGCCACAAAGGTACTGCTCCCAGGGTCATTATGTTGCAGGTATATTTTCCATAAAAATCCGAAAACGTCAAAATGGTTGTTTATTGGCTTATCCGGTCCCTTTAATTTACATTTTCTGTGAAAATAAGTCGAATCCTTTAGCAGGAGATTGGGAGGAATTTCCGCCGGTGTTAATGACAGCGTATAGTTCGATTTCCCACACAGCTGACAAGTTGACATGTTTCATTCCATGCGCCCAAACTAAACGGACTTTAATTTTACTCCTGCAATGTGATGTATCGAACAGATACATATCTGACTCCGTAATATCCATTTCACTAAAATGTCACGCTGTGGTACCCAGCATTACAAACAGAAATCCATTTACATTTTTTCCACACAAGAAGACACCGATTTCATCCTTTTATGCTGAACGGAAGAGACTGACATTTTTATAATTGAATACGTTGATTACATTTAATGGGGGAAAAAAAAACCTGTGTTTTATTTCACAAATAGACACGTGTTTCCGCCGCGGCAAACCCAGAAAACTCAATCACGGAAAAACGCTTTCACATCGCTTTTAGACGATTGCCTATCCCCGAGGCTGTATATTTACGCGAGACAGGCTGTTTGTTACCGGCCCGGATTTATTTACTGGACTAGACAGAAAAAAATATTGAGAAATCCACATATATCTGTATATATATATATATATATATATATATATATATATATACAACTAAAACAGGGGAATAAAATAGACGCCGGCACTTTAAGGCCAATGGCTGATAAATGACATAAGTGCGGGCACCGGCTGGATACATTCAGGCATTTAAATATTAAATATTTCCAAAGGGATATGACGTTACAGGCTCCAAGAGCCACAACAAAATGTCTTGAATCATTTCTGAGTGTGGTGGGATTATATTTGTGTCAGGAGATGAGTTCGGTCTTGGGATTTTACGTGGTGACTTTAGCCGTGGGTTGAAAACAAATCACTCGTTATCAAAGGGTTAATGTGTGTAATAAAAGCGTACGTCTTGCTGTGTTTGCAAGTTGCGTAATCACACATGTAATATTAATTAGGCCTCAGAGTTCCACTGATCATTAAGAGAGAGTACAATCGTTACATACACTACCGTTCAAAAGTTTGGGGTCACCGAGCTGTTTTCATGGAAAACAAGTAAATTTCTAGCTGTAACAAAATTACAAAAGGGTTTTCTCAACTTAATCTTGGATTAGCGAACACAACGTGCCATTGGAACACAGGAGTGATGGGAGTGATAAAGGGCCATTGGAACACAGGAGTGATGGGAGTGATGAAGGGCCATTGGAACACAGGAGTGATGGGAGTGATAAAGGGCCATTGGAACACAGGAGTGATGGGAGTGATAAAGGGCCATTGGAACACAGGAGTGATGGGAGTGATAAAGGGCCATTGGAACACAGGAGTGATGGGAGTGATAAAGGGCCATTGGAACACAGGAGTGATGGGAGTGATAAAGGGCCTCTGTACCCCTATGAAGAGATTCCATTAAAAATCAGCTGTTTCCGGCAACAATAGTAATTTACAACATTAACCCCATCTGTGCCGGATTTCTGATCCATTTCGTGTCATTTTAATGGACAAAATGCGCGTTTCTTTCAAAAACACAGACATTTCTAAGTGTGCAAAACCCACAACCTCACGGCACGCCTTTTAAACTCAACATAGACATTATTCCAGCTGAAGAACTGCCACGGATAAAGCGTCTGTGTATTAGAGTTAACTTGAGGAGGGCCGACGTATTTTCGCAGCGTGACCCCATACGGCATAGCTTTGCCACTCGGCAGACTTCGGCAGATTCCGACCCAGAATCGGAGAAAACTCAAAGCTGTGTCAACAGAGAATAAAAATATGGTGGGGTTTCTGTACGTTTAAAGGTCTGCAACATACCCCTGCGTCCCGTGGATGCTCTTTGAGCTGCGTTATAACTCTGGCAGCGCTCTTGTGCTTGTTGGAAGCTTAAAAAATGCATGATTTCTGCTTTTTTTTTTTTTTAACAAGAGCCCCAGCAATCAAAGACTGGATTTCATGCAGTAATCATTCCCAGGCGCAGCTTAAAATATGTTATTTGAACTACTTGTGTTGCGTAGACGTCCCAAAAACGTGTTCTGAGCAAGCAGAATTTCGAGCCAAACCCGTAACAATGTAGTTAATGAGGATCACAGGTGCGATTTCTCACCGTGCCGAGTACAAAACCTAAATAAAACCGAAAAATATTCTTAAAGGCAACATGCGCTTCGCGTGAAGAGGTATCCATGTTTACAGAACAAACACAAGGACGTTTGCAGAAAACTTGATACCTTTTTACTTTGTCCAGCAAATGATATCATTATTCGAGTATAAAGTAGTTTTACTTCTAAAGGTAAAGTTAAACCAACTAAGAAACTTATCGGGGACTGGGCTGGACTGGTGATGGTGGGGTGGTCCTTGCACTTTAAGGCCATGGCCACCCGATGGGGTAAGTAAGACTAGATGGGCCAAATGGATCTTATCTGCCTACCTGGGAACTTTGCGGGACGCGGCCAAGACTACCCATTGACGTCAATGGGTGTTCTCCATATAAAGGAGAAATGGGTGGAGAGTGTGGGGTGTCAAGATCCCGCTCCCGCGAATCTGGATTCCAAGGGCCTCTAATGGTCCAAGAGAAGATGGAGTCTTCAGCTGAAGGGGACACCTTTTATTGGACCACCATAAAAATAGCACATATAGTCACTAAAGCTATAAGAGTTTGTGGAGGGAACCTAATGTCTAGGTTTCAAAAAGTACAAAATGATATGGAAAAGTTAATTTAGAAAAAGGATAAAGTGTTTCGTTAGCCATGTATGAAAATGCGTGTCTGTGACGGTGAGCCAGCCCGGGAATATATTTTTATATAAACCTTTGGCCCAATCAATTGAGTTTTTGGTGTAAAAATCAATACCCATTTAAGAGCCCTTTAGATAACTATTGCTGCAGCTGCGACGGCAACGAAATCAGTATTTCTTCAAACCCGTTTTAAATCACATACAATAAATAAATATATATATATATATATACTGTATACAGAACCTTTCAAAAGTTTGGGGTCTCTTGGAAATCTCCTTGTTTTTTAATCAAAAGCTATTTTTTTTTATTAAAATAACACTATATGGATCAGCGATACAGCGCAGACGGGGTTAATGCTGTAAATGTATAGGTAAATATGCATTTGAAATGTTTTGTAGATGTAGGTAGAGAAGACAAAATGTATGTCTGACGGAATAAAAAAAATGCCTAAGGGGATTGGTCCCTGGGTCTCAACTCCTTTGTGAGTTTTACTTTACTGAGATGGTGGTAGATAAGTAGAGCAAGCTTCCAGCAGAAGTGGTAGAGGGTAATACAGTGAGGGGGTTTAAACATGCATGGAATAGGCATAGGGTTCCTGAATCTAAGACGAGACCAACGACTGATAAAGGTTTTAGTGTTTAGATCAGGAAAAATAGGCAGACTATATGGGGCCTAATGGTTAAAATGATATGTTTCTGCATTGAATGTCCTTATCTAGAAGTCAAATAAATCAGGAAAACGAACACCTAGGGTCTCAGTGGATCGAGATGGCCAGGAGCTCGATATGATGGCGTCCACGCAAAAACACGACTAAATGAAATAACACAAGAGGGGAATATTAGCCACTTTGATATAATATACAACAAAAATATAATCAACATGAACAGTCCAATTAAAGAACATACAGAATAGATAAAACATAAAACAAATTCCTGCACAAACTATTTATTTCATCCCTGACCTGGTACGGTAAAGAGAGACATTCAGGGCCAAGATGCCATATAGAACCGTCATATAGCGAAACACCCTAATATACAGGCAGCGGAGCAGGGAAAACGTGTTATTACTGGAACGCAGTAAGAGAAAGTGGTCATTCCTACCTAATTCTACATAAATAAAGTAAAAGAAATATTAAATAAAATATTATATATATTTTAAGGGACATCATACAATCTATAACGGGTACATATTAGCGGCAGGAGAAAATCTTCCCCTACGCACATTATTTGATATGATTAAGGACGGGTAAGCTAGTTTCATTTCCGTATAATGACATAAAACCATAAATGTGCTGTGGCTGATATAATTTACTCTTCCGTATAAAGAAATAGATAGTCATGCTTTATGGCTGGACATCTGTTCATTCTTCAGTCAGTTAAACAGACTGATTTGGGGGGGGGGGGGGTGAAAGAATTGTGCAACTTAACACAAAATGAGCCGGAATACATAGTTTTTGGTTAACAGGAGACACCAGCCATCATATAAACTTTAATGCATATATATGATATCTGAGGATCCCCCTTTACATTGCTGTGCGGACCCCCTTTCACCGAGCACAGCTCCTGATTCCTTTGCCCACATGGTATACAACGCCGGCATGTTACGTTTTTATGCCTGTGTAGCGTGTGGCCAGGGTCAGTGAGAGTTCCGGGGGGAGCATTCATGAGACCCCCCCATTCATTAGTGCAGAAAGCACTCCCTGCTTTAAGTGGCATGAAAACAGGACCACGAAGGAATGAGGGCTTCCACTAAAATTTAGGTATTTTTCTTTTAAGCAGGTTAAAGAATGTATATAAAAAAAGCTTACAAAGTTCCTTAAACCCCATTGTTTGTTGGTGAGACATTAAACTGTCTATGTAGAGTCATGACATAAAACTTATTATTATAACTTTTATTAGGGTAAAATCCAACATTTCTAGCAACAGAAGCTTCCCTTTTAATCATCACCTTGAAGCCGAGGGTGTCTTCTGTTTTCATTCCAGTAGGCGAGACCACTGTCATTAACTATGGATGAGCCAAGATAAATGGCCACTTCCTTACAAAGGGAACTGCCAAGAGCCGATACACCAAAAAACTAACTTGGCACCGTCCAAGGAAAAACACGCCACTCAAGCCAACAGATCCTGCCCCACGGCTAAGTCAGGTTGAATGTCACCTTCAAGGTTTATGCCCCATTAGATTGACCTCCCTATATTAAGGCTCTGCCTTAAGCAGCATGCCGGCTTCTTCGAAGGAATGAAATGCAATAAAATAATGGGCAAGAATGAGCATCCCAATCTGATCAAGACGGATTCTCTCAATGGGTTCTGGATTAAGAAAGACGATCGGTTGTCTTTAAACTTACTGATTAATCAGTGGCATTTTGCCATCAAACAGAAACATTCTGCTGATGATAAGTTATTTAATTTTTAATATGATCGATGGCGTCTGTGTGTGTAGCATCAGCTCTAGGAAGCTACGTGCCATAGGTGGTTAAAGGGCATCTTGGACAATGATGCTTTTAATGGTCGCTGGGTATTTTAGACTTTCCAGGTACCGGAGAAATAGGAAAAAACAAACATGGAAACTGACGATGTTCTCCATTGATTTACAATACTTTGGTGGTTGGTTGGTTCATCTGGATCTGTTTGTTGGGAGTATTTTTGTGAATTTTTACCAATTTTAGAGTATTTACTGAGTAATGTGATATGCACCAGTGAAGCAAGAGTATGCGATACAATGGAGTTGGGACTAAATCAGTTTAGTAGCATGAACTTGTAAAGAAGTGCAAGTGCAGTGGGTAAGTAGAACAGCCTACCAGTAGGTGTGGTTGAGGCTAAAACATTAAGGGAATTTATATATGCATTAGTTATTAGATAGAACCTAAGACGAGACCAAGGACTGACTAAGGTCTGAGTCTTTTTACATCATAAAAAATTCAGCAGACGAGACGGGTTTTGCCTGCCATCAAATTCTATGTTAATAACTTGGTCCAAGTGTTATTTATTGTTTGCCACTAATGAAAAAAATAAAAGGAATTTGTATCGGCTTCTTTTACCACCAAATAAATGAATCAATACAAGAGTAAATAAAGCGGGATCAACAAATCCTTTAATAGTCTGATTTTCCTTTCCTTACCAAAGCACAAACATATTCCGTTTCATAATGAGATTTGTTCTTTTTCTACATAGTACGCAGTAATAATACGTCAATCCAGCGCCAAATTGCAAATTCCAACAGATTGTTCGATTTTAATGCGTAATGATAGGATTAAGCAAAACAGTGATACTTTGTATCATTAACCTCTGCTAATTTCTTAGGCTTCAACTGGCTGCCTCTTAGTGCATTGCTAACTTCAATCAACCCAGAGGGTATAATAATAAGGATAAGGATGCGTAATAAAACAGAGATCTGCAGATACAATCCAAAGAATGACTTTAAGTTACTGCAAAAAAAAATAAAAAGAAAAGAAAAAAAGAAAAAAGATTTAAAAAAAACCTAGAAATAAATAATAAATAAAATATCCTATCTCAGGAGGGGGTGTATTTTGTCATCTGCTCTGTGCATTTCTCTTGAGGTTTTCTAAACCCAGGGGGGGTAATCTCTCCTAGAATAATTTATTTTAGAAGTCATTATCTAGAAGCAGCTCTGAGATGCTGCAGGATCATCTTGGTTTACAAACCCCTTTTTCAGACTGGGAGGATAACTGGAAATTGATTTTTTTTTGTTTTTTTGGGGCTGTCTGTGTCTGCAGCAGGCAAAAAGCTAATTATTTGACTGAAGTGAGTGCTAACAGAGAGAGAGGGCTGTGAAAAAGAGAATATCTTTGTAATTTGTCCTGAGGGAGGTGACCTGTCTTTAAAATCCCCTCCTATTTCAGTCTGCTTACTGGTTCCTGTTGGAGGGGGTATGGACTGAGGTTGTTGGAATGGGGACTGAATCTGATGCTGAACTCCAAGACATACACAGGAGTTCCTTACAGAAAGGACAGCAGCAGTTTATCCATTCACTGGATCTCTCTTTCACATCAAAACAGGGACAATGAAAAACAGATGCCTGAGCACATTTTCTGAGTGTTACTGGTAACTTCTTTTATTATTTCCCCCCCCCCCCCAAACTTAACAGACTGCACAATGCTTTCTTCTTTCTCAAAGGAAACAAAAACATACATTTTTTTTAAAGACACTTTTTATGTGATCCAAGTATAACCTCCTAGCAATTCCACATGAAACCCCAAAGAAGAGATTAAACAGAAAAAAAAAATATCACATTTTGGAGAAGCTACAGTCTTTTGCAGCCTAAAGGGAGAGAGAGAAAAAAAGAAGAAAAATCTGAATTTCATGTAAAAGCCTAAGAAAAAAGGGGGATCATGTTACTTGCAAAGTTGCTGCAGATCGTTGGATTTTTGCTAGCTTTTAATTCAATGAGAAGATGTACAGCCACAGATGGGGTGAAGCTGCAATCATACATGTAAGTGTATTTAATGGCATGTCCCAGGGGTCTAAAAATGTGCATTTCTTCATTATATCCTATGTGATGATCTGTCAGTGATCGATAGAGAGATAGATAGATAGATAGATAGGTGGATAGATAGATAGATAGATAGATAGATAGATAGATAGATAGATAGATAGATAGATCCTGGATACATTGTATCTGCTTGTAGATTAATTGTTTCCTTTCAGCTGGATCTGTTTGTAAACATGTATCTTCTGCATGGTGCCCATCCAGAGAGTTAATGGAGAGAAGGGATCTTTGGAGAGGGTAGAGGGGTCTCCTGAATAGTGGGGGGGAAAAGATAAAATAAATGGTTAGGAAAAAGCAGCTACTGTAACCAAGGCAATTGCAGAGATAGAATGACTTATTTCAGGAAGGAAACTGTGGTTCTTTTCTCCTTTCGCTGTATGTCTCCCCCTCTCTCTCGCTCCTGGCCACTTAGAAATACAATTAAAAGCTTAAGGAGTGGGACATCCCAGATAATCCACATGTTCTTTATGGGAAATAAAGATAGCAATATTTTTTTAATCGTCCACAGAAGACTTCAGCATCAGAAGGAAAGTCTATTAATCCTATCAAACTTGGGTTGCTGTACTTCTTTGATTTGATGTTCTGCAGAAATAAGAGGATTTCACTTTTTCTGTATTTCGCCTTTAAAAATTACATTTTAAAGTGTAATTAATCTTTATGATGCGGGCTTCTGTTTACTTCAATGTGAGTTATGTATATACTTTTTCTTTTTTCCCCCTATAAACTTATCTAATGCTGTATTGTGACACCTATTTATAATTGTGACATCCGTATCCTTCATCAATCTCAATTATCTCCTCAAATACAAATATTTAACCGTACGCATAGGGGATTCATAGCGTGCGAATTGATGTGTGTCATTCAGGCGATTTAACATTAAGTCATGCTGTGTTACTGGGCATTTACATACAAATGTGACTTGGGTGATGTGGTGTCAGATAGCATTACGTGTAAATGAGTAATGCAGTATCATTATCATCAATGGCACGTGTCCCACTGAATTTGTATACTGATAAGGACAAAAATGTGCTTCCAAGAATTCCATAAAACACTCTTTTTTTTTTACTTTAAATCATAACAGGGTGATTAACTAGATACCCAGTCTGGGTTTCAGAACTTGACTTGGTCATATGTGATTAGGACATTGGGACATGTCACCACGGCAGGCTTGGGCACCTTGTTCTTGCCACAATGGCTTCTACTATAATGATCCCCAGGGATAAACAAGCCAAAGATGGGCAACCTGTAACCTCTAACATTTCACCTGTAGCTCGTATATATCTCAACCAGCAAGCTAAGGATGATGAGAATCGCTGTCGACCAACAGATCAAAGTTCATAAGTCACCAAATAAACCTGTATAAACTTCTGTATTGTTCTTTATTCGTCCTTCCTTCCTTCCACTTAAACAGTAAGGTATAGCATACTATAGAATAAACTCAGAGTAACATAATTATTAAATAGGTATAATAAAGTAATAATAAAATGTTAATAATGGGCCTGGCGATCTGACTGGAAGCACCAGGTTCTTGCACATTCAGTACACTGGCCAACATTCAGGGAATGTCTCAAACGTCTCGGTCCTGATCAAAGTTCAACATTTTCTAATCATTATCATCCCATTGTCATCATCAGATGACGTGGATATTATCTCTGACTTCATCATCTCTCCATTACCTATTAGTATCTGCTTCTGGAGACCTGCACAGAACATAAATATTAATAAATATTGACTGCAGAAATTATACTTATGTGTCTGAAGATATTTAAGGAATGTGAGTGTTTTACTGGCTTTTACACATCACGAGTTTTTATGTTCAAAAACATTTTTTTAAAAAAAAGGTTTAAAAAACAGGTGTCTGTTATTGGTGGTTATGAATGGAATTTTTGTTTAAGGGAGATTTCAAAGAGCCCGTATGTGTAATCTTTAACAATGTAGATGCAGATCGGTGTTAGGAAGTGAATGAACATGCATGCAACTTTTCAAGATACACTTGGACATTTTAAGGAAGCAGCTGGCACTTTTGAAATTACACGCTGCTTTCTCTGATAGACCAACTTTGTACACACATGATCTGGTCAGCGGCGATCACTTAAGATTCATGCAGTGAGACACTGGCTTCAAACCTAGATTAATATAGAGGGTCTCAACAAGGTCTCCTTTGCCAGCCTGGGGTTAATATGAGCTTAATTACTGCACAAGCAGTTACATAGGGCTGCTGTAGCAGATCACCAGGAAGGCAGAATTTAGACAAAAATGGGGAAATAGCAATGACTGTTGTAGCTTCGATTCCCCGGCCTAGGCTTAACTCCCCATTAAAAACCCCCCAATAATGACACCGCACACCATAAATATGGATGAGAAAAGGCCACAGCCAATTTTATTTATTAGAGTCATTGTCACGCCAAAACCTGAAACAATAAACATCGGTGCGTTAACAAGGACAATGACTCAAACACCAACATGTAAATATATACAATAAACACCCAAGCTTGCCAAGCAATCCAGGTACCATAACCAAATGCCACTTAAGGAAGGGACATACCCAGATGCCCCCACCCTGACCTGAGGTTCCAGCACTGACAGCCAAGAACCTCCCACCAGATGTTACCAACCATTCACTTACCACCACATTAACCCCCTGGATACCTGGCAAGCTGCCGCCCCACAGACTGTGACAAACGACACAAACCTTCAAACAAAACAAAAAGGGAGGGAGGGTGGGACACGCAACCAGGTAAGCTAACCACAAAAAATGCTTCCTGAGCCCGGGAAAGCAGCCACTTATATAATCTACCCCCAACTCCACCCCCGAAATTCCCGCCAAAAAGCCTACCCCTCCTCCGCACAACAGTCAAGGCCCACTATAGCCCATGCTGGCCCCCCCGTGGGCATCAGTCTTTCAATTAGCTGAACATTCTCTGCACCTTTACACTACATGGTATATCATTGTTAGAAGGAACACCAGAACTCACACATCACTGAAAACCGGTGGTTAATTTATGGAGATTTATTTTTCCCAGTTCAAAAATAGAACATTATCACCCAGCACTCAATTTCAAAGTTACGTTTATTCCACCACGAGCGGCAAGGTTTCGATCTGTTTCAAGCCATCCCGTAGCATGAGCGGAACACGGCCACTCATGGAATAAACGTCACTTTGAAACTAATACACTTGGCAAACTCTCTCTGTATTTACTTCAATCTTTGTTTTAAACCCCAACATCCTTTGCATGAAAAATAGACATCTACTGAATTAATACCATTGACAACCCTCAATTGTGCCTTTACAGATTAATTCCACCCACAAGGGCAGTTTAGAACCAAAATGAATTCGTCACACACATCTTTTTATTTGAATTTTGAATATTGAGGTATCTCTTGAGGTTCTCCTTAAATATAAAGGAGTCCCAGGCATGGACCTCCTGGCTCAATGAAGATAGCAGGTTTATTGTTGGAGTGAGAGGAGGTGGTGGGTTTGGATCTTAAGATTGCCTTCCCTGGAGCAAGAGCTCCAGTCTTCTTAATTAAGTCTCTAGCCAGTTGCGATGCATAAAAATCTTGCCCCTTCTTTCCGAGAAGGAGGTCTAACCTGGAATTCACAGCAAAGCTCAGAAGCCACAAAGAAATACGTCTTCTTTGTGGCTTCTGAGCTTTGCTGTGAATTCCAGGTTAGACCTCCTTCTCGGAAAGAAGGGGCAAGATTTTTATGCATCGCAACTGGCTAGAGACTTAATTAAGAAGACTGGAGCTCACTCCATAAGTGTTTCGTCATGATTACTGGGCTTTTCTTCACATTGGGACCCGCGCTTTGTTGGATTTCTTGCCAAAAGGACATCTGACTCACGTCGCACTTCCAGACTACCTTTAGGGGTAGGATTAGTTTGAGGGTCTGATGAAGGTTTTTTCCACTCTAATTGCCAGTGAGCGGAAACTTGAGACTCAACTGAGAAAGGATTCACCATAGGACTGACTATTTACATGTTTCTCTCCTTTTTTTTGGCTGTAGTTTTTATATTAACACTTAATTGAAAATAAGAAACATACATTCTAAATGTCTTTTACACAAATGTGAGAATCAGGGGGTAATCTGGAATATAAAAGCCCGCCAGGTTATAGACGTGGTTTATGGTGTTAGTTATACTTGTTACATGACTCACATGTAGCCATTTGGAAAGTACCCAGTTCATAATACTATTTCTTATTCATAACAGTAAATCACAATTTCGTTTTTTTGAGCTCTAATTACCTACTTTAGGTTTGAATTCAGTTCAAGGGTTTTGTTTTTACATTTGGAGTTTAATTAGGTGGGTGTTATTCGATCATTTGATGGAATTCTAAAAATCCCAACATGATATAAATACAACGATAAGCTACAACATTATCGCCACCTGCCTAATATTGTGGAGGTCCCCCTTTTGCCAGCAAAACAGCCCTGACCCGTCGAGGCATGGACTCCACTAGGCCTCTGAAGGTCTGCTGTGGTGTCTGGCAACAAGACGTTAGCAGCAGATCCTTTAAGTCCTGTAAGTACCTGATGTTTGTAAAAGAAAGATGGACTCATCCTTCAAGGGAGGAATACTAGCAGGTCTTGTAACTTCTACTGGGCAAGAGGGGCAGTCGCCGCAAGTGCTGCAAGGCATGGGGTGCGCTTCCACTTCCAGTAGTGGATATGATGTCAGCAAGAAGTGTGACCTCAGATCCTGCCTATGGCACCATGAACCCTGTAATACCTTTCATAACACCGATTCGTGCTTTGCTTGGGTCTTTGCGTACATTCTATGCGACGTCTGGTTAGAAGCTGTTTCCAGATATAGCTTGCAAAGCCTTTGTGATACACCGTCTCTTTTATGTCCACATCGAGTATTAATAACAGCAATCTTGCTCTCAGATAAAAATTCCTTCTAAAAAAAAAATATTCTTTGTGGTTTGAAAAAAAAAGAATGTTGAAAGATCGCAGTTACTGCAGCTTGTATGCGAAGCACAAAGCACTGTCGTTATTTACTATTGAAAGACTGCTACTGCACAAACATGTTCTAATCAGGAATCACGCTGGAGGTATGTGGTTTGCGTGATATCAGTATAATTATATATATAATTATAACTGTTATTTGTGAAATGCCAAAATGTTTTCTTAGTACAGTAAATACGTTGAAAAGAGCGTATAAAACATTTGAATTCCCAAGGTCAGGGGAACACAGCGTCTAGAGGACCAATTCTGATAAATAATTCAAGGAAAGGGACATAGGACGCAGAATTTATGGTAGAGACATAACCAAATGTAAGCAGGGATGGAATTCTTTCTTGGTTACATTAAAGGAGAAGAAACAAACTATTCAGTAAAGTGGATCAAAGGTATATGAAAATCTAAAAGACTACCCCTTTAATCTCTACAAAACACCAACGACTGCATTGTGATGGTCCTTCAGGTTCATCTTTTCTCTGTGTACATACATTTACCAGAAGATCAAACCTGGTAGCAAAATATCCCTTTATATATAGACCAGGGTGATAAATGGAGCAGGATACAGAGCAGAAGGGAGATGGGCAGATAGAAAGGGTAAGAGGGAGAAAAGAAATGGAGAATGGGCAGATAGAAGGGGGTAAGATGGAGAAAAGAAATGGAGATGGGCAGATAGAAGGGGGTAAAATGGAGAAAAGAAATGGAGATGGGCAGATAGAAGGGGGTAAAATGGAGAAAAGAAATGGAGATGGGCAGTAGGGGTAAAATGGAGAAAAGGGAAAAAACTGGACATATTGGATGAACAAGATGAAGACCAGATGGTCTCAGACGGTCAGATGATAGGAGAGTAAGATGGAGGAGAGATAGAGAGAAAGGAAGCAAGAAGGATGAAAAAAAAGAAATAAGAAAGGGCAGATAGGAGAGGCATGATGGAGGAGAGAATGGCAGATATAAAGTGAAGGAATAACAGAATAAGTCAGGGAGAGTCAATGAAGGAAAAAAAGAAAAAACTAGCTAAGGACTCAGGAAATTGAGTTGAATGAAATAGTAATATCGTAAAAGTTGTAGGTTAATAGAAAATAAGGGATATAAGGAACAGAAGGGCAAAAACATGGTATATGAGTGACAAATAGATCCAAAAATACATTTTGGTATTTGATGAACATATTTGGCCTTTTTGTAACATTATTACTTTTACAAAGACCAACCTATAACGTTGTTTTATTAGCGTTTCCAATGAGCTCCCTGCCTTCGTATTGCGGGGCTGTATTTATACCCTGCTTTTGCCGTAACTGGATGGTAAAATGGATTATTTCGAGCATTCATTTTTTAGCTTTTGTGTGCTCCTAGATCATTATACCATCCTCATGTGACCTGTTAACTGAAGTGTGATGAATGGTCATTAAGAGAAGATAATGACTTTTACACATTTCTGAATATATCCTTCAGCGTCGGGTGACACTTTGGGGAACATGCAGCTTTCCAGCATGTGAAATCGGAACAAAGACAGGTGTGATATATAAACAAAGAAACCCAGATTAAAATAGCAGACAAGAGCCACCTGGTTCATTTATTCTTCAATTCCTTATGTAACAAATCATGTAAATATATATATATATCTATATATCTATATAGAGAGAGAGAGACATGAGTGGCAATTGGGGTCGTGTTGGTTACTATTAATAATAGTAACCAACAGGTTAATAATAATAATAATAATAATAAAGTTGCATACTTTCAGTTTCACTTCTTTTTATTGTAGCTAGCGAGAGAAAAATGAGCTAAGTCAGCAAAACATTAACGCACCCGGCCATCACCATGCACTTTATTTGACATGATAGCAGAGAGGGCCATCATCGCAAATTGGTAATTGCCCCAGGCCCCAACTCATGGAGGGTGTTACATCACATCACGCAACATTGCATGACCCCGCAGTAATAGCGTGGCTGCTCACACGTTGTGTGCGATTGTTTATGTTATGTGGGAAGGGGCTGCGGGGCACTCAGTTGTATCTGCCCCCTGGACCAGAATGTAGACTCCCCCAACATATAGTTGCCCCTTTTCCCAGCTCTTTTCCTTGAACAGGACGTCGCAGAACACACCGCAGAAAGTGATTTCAATGGCTGCTGATTGGGTGCTTCTAGCAGCCAATCAGTAGCGACAATCACCAGACCATGGAGACGTCGGAGCGCTGCAGCTCCAAGGCAAGCGCCTTTATTTATTTTTAACCCTTTTTAAAGAATTCATATTAAAGTAATTTAATATGTATTCTTCATTGGCGGTCCCTTTAAGTTTTTATACCAGATGGGTGATGAATTTCAAGCATTCACCGCCTTATGGATGGGAAGTTTCTAATACGATTACGAGACCCTACTAAGTTCCTATAAACCCATAGGTCTCCTTCCAAAGAATGACATAAACAGCTGACTGGCACCAGATAATAAAATAACCCCGTAACATGTTTAAAAACCGTATGGGAGTCGTGTCTCTATGTGTCTTTGTCTTCCTCCGCGAGGCGATGTTTACATCCAATATGTCCTCCTCCAATAAACCAATTCTAATCTCGCGTGCCTCACTTTTGATTTAGTGAAATTCTTGCATTGCTGACTTGTAAAATCATTAGGTGTGAAGCCCGCTACGAAGGCTCTTTATTTTTGGCAACGCTTTTAGTTCTTCCCCGATTTTAACGACACTGTGGCCCATAAACATGAGATAAATTGGCTTGGTGTAGTTGGCTGGTAATTGAGTTCTAAGTCTTTACAGAAGCTCATCTTCCACATGAACTTTGGCCTTTTTATCCCTCAAAAGGTTTTAGCCGAAATAAAAGCCACCTCACCCCTTAGCAGAAGATTGATGAGACCAGATGTGAAGTTTAATGCCCTGTGAAAAAATCCCCCCCCCCCCCACATGGATTAAAATAGTTTGTACAAAGATTTTATTCTTCAAGATTACTTGACGGTGTTTAGAACAGTGCCCCTCAACATCCCTTCAAACAAAACCTCTGCAATGTATTTACAGACTCCTTATTAGTATACTGCAAGGTCAGCAGATAAGTGGAACCGCCTCCCAGCTAAGATGAGACCAAGGACTGATTACGGGCCAAATGGTTTTTACTTTTTATTCATATGATTGTTTTAAGGCCTTTTTTAATTTAAAACATTAAACACAAAATCAATTAACATCTGTCTATCTATCTATCTATCTATCTATCTATATTCATCCCTCTATTTGCTCATCTATCTATCTATCTCTATCTATCTATCTATCTATCTATCTATCTATCTATCTATCTATCTATCTATCGATCTATTATCTATCTATCATCTATCTATCTATCTATCTATCTATCTATCTATCTCTCTATCTATCTATCTATCTATCTATTTGTCTATCTATCTATCTATCTATCTATCTATCTATCTATCTATCTATCATCTATCTCTCTATATTTCTATCCATCCATCTATCCATCTATCTATCTATTAAGCAAGCATGGGATAGGCATAAGGCCAAGCTAGATATAGGATAAGGGCAGGTACTAAAGGAAAGTACTCAGAGGTTGGGCAGACTGGATGGGCCTACTGGTTCTTATCTGCCGTCACTTTCTATGTTTCTATGTTTCTATTTATCTATCTATTATCTATCTATTTATCTGTTATCTATCTATCTGTCTATCTACATTTATTGAATTATTATATATCAAACCTTTTCTGTAATTTTTTTGTGCATGCTCTTATGTTTATTAGTGTTTTTGTGCATGCTATTATGTTTATTAGTGTTTTTGTGCATGCTATTATGTTTATTAGTGTTTTTGTGCATGCTATTATGTTTATTAAGGGGTAATCGCTCAAAACAAAAAACACACCGTGATTAGTCTTCAAAATGAAACTTTTTACATAATGTAACATTACAAAGTTTCCAAACATTTTGGCTTATTTAATAGTTCTCTCGTTTTGTTGGACAGGAGTGACCGATATCTGTTATCCGTTGCACTTTTTTTAAGTAGAAAAAATATTAACTTGATTATACCATCAGACCACCTAGAGATAACATTTTGGGTTATTTTAATCTATTAGTCCACGTCTAGAGAAGAGAGCCCCAGGCACCTTCCAATCTCCTTGTAATTATGTTTTTTAAACGTTGCTATTCTTTAAAAAAGAAAAAAAAAAAGAAAAAAAAAGATATAACAGCAATGCTATTAACGTTGGCTACTGAACCAGCGCTGGCGAGATTATAATGTATATAGGGCATAGTAAAGTCTAATTAGAAGCCAGCAATGAGGTTCAGAGATCGCTTTATCGGACGAACAGAACAGTTTAGGTTTGCTGAATCAGGTTCCAAAAATGAAATAAGATGAGCCGTTTCCGTAATGCTGGGGACATCGCTACTTGGACTTAGGGGTAAGGAAAAGAGTTTAGTTTTTTTTCTACTTGTATTTCAACTTTTTGTATCCAATTCATAATGTAATTACTTGGCTTAAGAAGACTTTACAAAGATTTGAGTAGTAGTTACATAAGCATCCATCAGGACGGGAATATAAGATGAACGTTGGGATAGATAACCTGCTTTCATTAATAGATATCTTGAAGTCTACGATAAAATACTAATATCTATTAGAGTATATAAACCGTTTTTCCCGATCTGCTCATTGCCATATCTTTTTACCTCTGTTTTGTTTTTTTGTTTTTTTTTATCTTTTACACAATTGTTAACACTTGCTTGTTGGGTCATGGTCTTCATAGATTTGGTCTACTGAACCATAATAGTATCATCATGTACCCCTTAGCTAATGTCAACTAGATGAAGGTAAACTGAAATCCAGAGGTGTTATACAAACTTGAAATGTTAATGGCCATAGTTTGATACGGTGCCACGTAAGACTCGTAAAGACCTTATTCAGAAGGCCATGTTCTGCACCAAAGGCATTAGCCCCGGCTAATAAAAAGCAAACCGTTTCAACCAGGTGCAGAAACCATCGAAATTTAAGGGTTTTGATGATCTCCAAAATTATGTTGCAGAGCTATCCTATCCTTTAGGGTTTATTTACCCCTCTCAAACAACCGTAAACACAATGAAGTGAACATGTTACTTCAAAAGTAATTCTCCCTTAAGACAAACCAACCACAATATGGTTATATGGCACCTGTATAACATCTTTTTGAGAAGCTCATCATTTTGGACAGTTTCTACAAAATTATTCCACCATTTTGGGTCATATCTGTTGCCGGTGGGAGTTCTTTACATATCTGTTACTACAAACGCGTCTTGTATAGCCGATGACGCACTTTGTATAAGACTAATTCCGACAATGTGTCTAGAAAGTGTAAGAGGATTTTAAGAGCAGATCTCTAGTTTTACTACGTCTAAGAGCAAAGAATTACAACTAAGTACTGCCCATTAAAAAAAATAAGCAAAGAAATCTCTGAATATTTTCATATCTTATCTCTATTTATATAAACAACATATTTTTAAAATAAACATATTTTGTTTAGAATTCTGCATATGATGTAGAGAATGTATGGCAGGAGCGTTATCTATGTTTATATCTAGAAAATGCTATCACGTTGCTTGTGTATGAAAAGTGGTCTGGTGGGAATCAGCCAACGATAACATGAACTTTCTTCCTGTCTGTAAATATATAGATTATGAGATACGTTGAGTTAGATTGTTTGTCCTGTCCAGAGTGTAAAGAAAAGGACAAGCAAAGCCACTACCAAGATCATTACTTGTAGAACAACTTGCAATAATTACAACAAGGTAGTTCCTCCCTTGTGTTCTTACTTTACTTCCATAAAATGAGGACTGTTGGGACATAGTTGGAGGAACTTGGTTGTTGGGACCTTGGTAGGGATGGTCAATCAAGACGACACAAGGACTATTGCAAACAAGATATGGATTATTGGTGGATCCTCAGGACTTGTTTGAAAGTCACCACACCTGACAATGAAGATTGTGGTTAGTAGTGAATACAAAGTGTTTTATTTGCACATTTGTCAAAATTATATCCCCTGTGTCACATGCAACCACCTTCTTTACTATTGAAGGGGCCATTGAGCATGCACAACGGTAAAAAGATGACATGTTGATCTGGCTGGACTTTCTGGACGATGCACATCAATTAGTGTTTCATAAAGAAGCCTTTTAGAGGACCTGGTTCTTCTCCTTTTTTGTGATGTTGGCTGCACAGGGGGTCATGCAAGTTAATTTAGTAAAGAGAGTGCTTCTCACAAAAACATTTAAATGTGGTGTGAGGTCTCTGCTCACGGCCGCATTCTGTCACAGCGGTGTGGGATGTAATATTGGTAAATATTTTAGGGTTATTTCAGGGATAAACACAGGGGCTAAAGCAGGTTGAGCCAACATTGGGTACCAAGGCCCAAGGGGCCCATCCTCTTTGTGGACCCTGTGTCCAGCAGTCTCTTTTATATCTACTGAGCTCTTCTCCTGCTCACTTCTGGTCTGGTGTCACGTTATGATAGTGTGACCGGCATTAACCTTATTGACAGGCACAAACCTTCTTGTTACCCAATGAGGTCACCAGAGATTTTAGCCCCAGGAGCAGTGATAGTGGGTGGCCAAAAGCAATTTTCAATCTGGCCCCCTACCTGCATTTTTATGCTGCTCTTTCATTCCACACAAACATGATTTAAGTACTTACACGGCTAAACTGGATTTTGTGAAGATTTATTGGTTTACCGGTTTCATTCCTTATCAGTGACATTTCACCCCCGTGCTGTACAGTTTGTTTAAAACAAGTATGCGGTGGACAATTTATTTTCACGTTGGTAGTGGGTGAGATATTAATCTGTGGAGCACACAGAGTAGGAGACGTTAATGATCTGGTGGCATTTTTCCAAAGAATGAAAGAATTATTTCAAGGATTTCCAATAAATTCCATGTTCCAAGTGAAACTTAAAACATTTAGTAAACAGTGACGCACGGACTGGAAATTAAGTGAAACACGGATTTTTATCAAAGAAAAACAGTATGCAAAAGGTAGCTGAGTGATTTCAGTGTACCCCCACCATCAGTGACATTTATATAGGGAGGGCTTGGTGTTCAGGTATTGGGGGGATATCTTAGCACAGCTTGTCCCGGTTTGACTACATGTTGTGTCGGGTATCAGAGTAAGGAACGAAATCTCTGGTGGTCTTGTTGATGGCTCTTTCTCCTGCTCTGTTGATCTTCATGCTGTTGGATAGGCAAAGTGTCCGTTCAAGGACACCAGTGTTCATGGCAAGGTTTGTGAGGGTCCATGGAACATTAAATTGTCCACCACAGACCCCAGTAATTGTGCACTATGAGCAATGTTGGTGCCGACCCCATGTCTCTTCTAAACCATGGGCCAAAAGGACAGAGACTTTTGCTGATAAAGGTCTAATGTCCCTGCTTCTCCGCTAGACAACGGTTGGGTGTGTTGAAGAGCATCCGAGTTAGGACTGGGGCCAAGTCACAGCTGCATCCCGTGCACCGTTCATAGACACTTATTACAAAAGATGAGAGCCAGAAATGTTACTTTTCCACATCATTCAAGTTAATTTGCTAACTATGACTGCACCTTTGTGATCAGTGTCTGAGATAGAAAGTAATTTTATGGACTATCACCCTTAAATGTTAGGGAATTTTGTATCAAAGAGTGATTCTAGTTTGAAATTATTACCGTATCCTGTGAACCATTGGACAATTTCATCCCATTAGTAACTTAAGGGGATGAGACCACTTTTGAAACTTTGAACCAGAATGATGATGAATTTTAACCCCAATGTGTCAATAATATCGTATTTTAGAAAAAAGCACACATTTTAGCAAAGTTAGCAAAGAAATATGGGTGGAAAGCAACACATAATTACACAGCATCCACATTCTGTCCAACGTAAACACATTAAAAATTGGAACATAGAATTTGACGACGGATAAGACCCATTCACCCCGTCTAGGCTGCCATTTTTTCTGCTGTAAAGACTCAGACCTTTATCAGTCCCTGATTTCGTCTTAGATTCCCATGCATGTTTAAATCCCCTCTCTCTATTATCCCATACCAATTCTGATGGGAGGCTGTTCCATTTACCTACCACCCTCTCAGTAAAGAGTAAAAAAAAAAAAAACAAAAACATAATGGCAATTTTTTAACATATAATTAAAAATGAAAAATGTCCCCCTGATTTTGCTTTCAGAATCTGGTTAATTTATTCCACTGAGATCGGGAAGTGATTTTAAAATCTGTATTTGGAAGCTCGGAGCGTTTTCTGCAGGAAAGAAATTCACAAGTTGATAATTGCCATCCACACCCTCTCCATCCTGCGGTTGTTAATCCTCTCTGTCAGCGGTAGCTGGTAACGAAACCAAGACACGCATTTCTCTTCCTCCCTTTAAAGTCATCTGTAATATCTCGCCTTTCCCAAATATAAGCGAAAATTTAATATATACTCGCGAGTCGCTATTTACTGATATCTGTCCCATTTTGGGGGGTATTGATACAGTATTCCAATGATATGGTGTCTGTATATATTATATTATAATATAATAATATAATATAATATAATAATATTATTATATCATAATACAGAACATGGCTTTGTTTCTTTTGGATTGCTGTTAAAGTAGAATATTTTTTTCAATGAGAATGGTTTTATTAGAGAGCGTGTTCCTAAAAAAGCAAAATATAACTGTTCTGTGAATATTTAATATATTTTCATATTTAAGTTATTTATAAATAGAAATATATATATATACTGTATAGTATTAGTGCTTACCCTAAATTATAATTCTAGGGGTTTGTTTTTTTCTTGTGATATTGTTGGGGGGTTAACTGGGTTGAAGCCCTAAGTTTATTAAGAAAACCCCCATGCATTAAAATGTATCAAAATACTGGATAATTTCTGGAGAAACTCGGCGATCAGCAATTTTCTTTTCAATTCAATGACATAGCAAATTTATAACTTTGTCAGGATATTTTGAGTGATTTAAGTCCAGAGTATCAAAGTTGTTAATGTTTTTTTCTTCTTTTGTGTTTTTTTTCTTCTTAGGCCCAATGTATGTCCAGAACGGGAAATGGCCATCGTAGCTCACAAACAGCCAGTGACCCAAGCCTTCAGCCGCATGGTCAAAGTATGGAAACAGGGATGCGCGGGACAGATGTGGTGCGTTGGGTACGAGAGGAGGTACGTCAACATTCTGTGATAAGGGGATGGTGGCTTTACTGAGAGGGTGGTAGATAAGTGGAACAGCCTCCCAGCAGAAGTTATATAAGCTAACACAATGAGGGAATTTAGACATGCATGGTGTAAGCATATGGCAGCTGAATCTAAGACAAGACCAAGGGGAAAACAGGCAGACTAGACAGGCCAAATGGTTCTTATCTGCCCTCAAATTCTACGCTGTTCTCACTCAGGAATTTACTAGAAGTATATATGCCAAGGTAATACAAATTAATACACATTAAATACACAAAGTAAAGCAATGTTATTAGTTTCAACTGGGGCTGTGAAGTATATGCTTGATGATCACATCCGTCAAATTGTCCTGCAAGCAATGTTGATTGTCATCATCAATCGCGATTGTCCTCTGAGTGTTGACCAACTGGAAAAAACTATCATTCTCTTGATTCCTTCACACTATAATCAGCCAGTTTCATATGTTTCCATGGCATTATATGAGTTATAGTTCAGAAACAGCGGGGTAGTTATATTTATCTACCCCTGGCATACTAACATATTTGGGGAACCCTCTCCCTTGCTTCACAAAAGACCTGTAGAAGACAAAATGTGTGAAGCCACAACAAGCTTAACGTGTTAACAGACAAATAGAATACAGATACTTCTTCTGTCTTTGATTCTTTTACGTCATGTGTCAAGGGTTTTGTGTTTGAAGTATTTCATGTTTTGAGTTGGGGTGAAATGCATTGAATATAGAATAAATTAAGGCGTTTTGTCTAAAGAATAAAGAAATAATCCATCTTGGATCAATAACATTTTGAACGTCCACCAGGAAGGGAAGAGCAGTCACAGGTATTTCCTCCTTATCTCGAGAGGGAAGACTGGGAAGATCTGAACAAAGCTGCCTTCAAATGTAGAAACGTCCCAAACCCAGGAACTATTAGTTACAACGTCCCAGAAATGACTCTAAAACTGTAATTTTCAACAATTACCAGAGTAGTATACATGTCAAGGTAATAAAAAAACTAATACACACAGCCAATCAAAGAGTATCTACAAAGAACAAAGTCGCTAAATAACAGTCGTCGTGTTCCATGGGACTTCAAAAGCAGAAATTTGCCTTTGAACACGTAGTGACTAATTAATAGTAACTAGCAAGTCGCTGTTTGAAGCACCTAGTAGAAAAAAAAGACTCCCTACACGCTCTTATGACTATCTTACGCAACTAATTGGGGCTTAGGTGTCTTTAAAGAGGAAGAACAGCCACAACCTTCTGAAATGTGAAACCCTATTTTCTACACGATGGAGATTTTTAATGTCTGGACAGAGCTAGTCTTAACAATAGGCATCCTGGGGTATATAAATCAGGGGGCAACAAGCACTAGTGTATTCCTCCTATGAAGGTAGGTCCACCCGCTTTACTAGGGGTAGATTGCTTTGTTTTGATACACATTCCCGTACATCTTTCCTTCTATGATGTTCCTCCTGTCTAAGAACCCAAAATGTTTGGTGGTTAGAAGGGTATCACAGTGTTCTACCATGTGGATGTTGTATCGTGGCACATGTGTTCTGGTAGCAAAAGACGTGAGAAGGAGCTCCTAGACAGTTCTGGAGGAGAGGAGTGGTTGAGTAGATTGGAGAAAAAGCTAATTTCCCCCAAACTGGGTGATGGGGCTAAAGCCCACACAGCCCAGATTCTCCTACAGCCGCTATATAGCGGGTAATCCTGTTCTGACACTCTGAACTTTAAAGAGCTGAGTACACTTTTTCTGCGTGACACGAGTAAGGACATTGTGGAACATTCCTTTTTGGAACTCATAACCGTGACTAGAAGTGTCCTCATTGAAAGGTGAAGCCTGGCCACCCAAATATATCTGTCCCGGTTTCATTCTGCTTGGCTTTCAACATGCTATGGCACTAGAGAACGGGGTAAATATTTGATACAAAGATAATGATTTCCACATAAAATATAAAGACAATGTATCATAACCCTTACATGTTCTGCAAATAGTCCAATGCGGTGCTTATTGCTGGCCTCAGTTCATTCCTTACTAGAAACATCTGTCCTGCGCATAAATAAATTGTGCTTTTTATCCTTCCTTCCAAGCTCCTCGATAAGAGGTATACAATGTATAAAGCTGTTCAGAGACCACACATGGAATTCCAGAAGCCCTGGCAACATCTTTCCATTGTCAGACTGTCCTTATAGCCACATTTCTGGAGCCTTTTATCGGCTCTGATTCATAGATATGTTTGCTTTAAGTTTTTTTTATTGTTCCATTAACCTTCTGGCAGAGCCTCGTCACGGCAGATTTTTAATTCTCAGACTCTAATGTCCGTCTTTATCCAAAAATTGTGTAGCTGGATCCTTAAATCGTTTTAGTCTGTGCCAAATTTCATTCATGTCCTACAGGGAGCCGTTTGCATGATAATCTAGTGAATATTTAGCCCACTTACCAACTGCTGGATGAATTGTTTGGGAGCGGGATGTGTCACTTTACGAGAGGGCTTAATCAGTCGGAGCTAAGAGGATTGGATATGTCAAGTGGGTGTTGCTTCCTAGATAGGCAAGTCAATGAAGAACGTCATGTTTGGACTCCTGTATCATAGCAACTTGGCGTTTGTTTGGGAATTTATCCTGAGCTTTAAATATTTCTCCACTGACAATCACTGATAATGTCAAATTTCGTGATAGCTTTGGGTAATTGGCCACTTAACTCCATTGAGGTGCAAAAAAAATGGTGAACTCAGAACATAGAACGTCTGATACCCCGCATCCAGCCGACTATAAGTCCCATCATGCTCAGGTGGTGTCTGATTGAGTTTTGTTCCACCGCTGGCAGCCTGAACATCATGGAATCTGTAATCTAAGGCGTGGAAAAAGTTTTTTGTTTTTTTAAAATCTAATAGGAAAATCGATTTCTGTGTTGGTGAGCCGAGCATTGTGTGAGCTATAGTTTCTGGTGGAAGGCCCTCCATCAGTTATCTTTGACAGCTATGGCAAGACGAGTGTGATGCGATGTGCAGAGCGAAGCATTTGGAGTGCCAGATGTATCCTATCTCTGGATGACTTCTCTTGGAAGGCCATGGCTGGCCAAACATGATTGAAGTTATAGCGGTCAGCAGCGGGGGTCCGAGAAGTGCCATATCAGTATGTGAATCTGACTTTCTCCACCTGCGGTGCTCAAAGGATGTAGACTTAATTTGAAACAAGTCATAACGTGTCACCTGAATCATTTGGTCCTGTCTTCGCGACCTGGATGTATGAAATTTTGAAGTTTGAACTCTCAGGTTTTCTCATTAGCTTTTAACAGCCTCTGAAATGATTTCGGTGTACAAATAAGTATGTGTTTGAACAATGAAATATCATTCCAAATACGTCTGCCTAATGAGGCTAGAAATATGAGGTTTGAATTAGTGATATTGCTTTAGGGACTTGCGCAGAATGCTACTCTGTTCCATCTGGTCTATCATTTTAAATAATGCATCACCTTCCAATTGGGGAGGAATGACTTTTATGATAGATACGCCACCATATTCTAATTCATTTGACATGAGGTGTTTGGAGCTTTTTCTAACCAAAGAAAAATAGTACTGTAATATTTGTAATTTAATTACAGCAATATGTGCTTATACTGGGGAAAACTAAAAAAATATGATTTTTGTAAAATGTAATTTTGTTTCCTTTGTCTTGCAGAACAGCATACTACACAACATACAGACAAGTGTACAGCATGGATTATCAAATGGTTAATAAATGCTGCCCAGGATGGTCCCAACGCAATGACGAAAAAGGCTGTTACCACTGTAAGTACCAACGTTCCAGGTGTGAAAATTAGCCTGGGCAACTTCATACAGGGGTAAGACAGGGTACTCACGTTAAACGTAGCCCAATTAACCCATTAAGGGTGTTTGAAGATGTAAGAAAGCAATTGGGGAAAATGTAAAGAAAGGGACTCTTTTTTTGTTCCAAGTTGAAAGACTAACTGAATGAAGATAAAATTAAATATGCAAATAGATTGACCCTAATTAGAAGGACATGAAAGTTGAAGACACTGCTTTCATCTTATCATCGTCCTTCTCTGGACACCAGTGGAATGATTCTATCAAATACTGGTAAATTATTGTGCAATCTTTTACTTTCATTGCACTTATATGAACTGACCATTCCTGCAGAATTGAGCAATTCTATATCTAAATACAGCATTCAAAACAGCATTCCTGGTACTGTCGCATTACCAAACCACTCCCCAAAATAATAATTTAATCAAGTTAAATGTTGCCTCATATATATTATTTTAGGAAATACTTTATTGTCATGTGACCCCAAAGCTGGTACTGATAGGCTTGGAAGTCGGTACTGATTACAAAGCCTCTGGACCCGTGTTTAATCCCCACATGTCCCATCCACACCTGGCCCTTTAAAGTCTATTGAGACGAGATCCTCCTTACTTGTACCTAGCCCCACCCCTTTGTTAAACCACACCCCTTTCTGTCCCATATATAAATCAGCGAGCTCCTGATACCAGCTCTGAGAATCGGTATGCTGATAAGATGCCGCCATGGAAATCAGATAAAGCTTTTTTTTTTTTTTAAAGTTTCTGTATTATTTTTATTTAAAAGAATAAATTGACAGATCAAGGTTTATTTGTTTATATGTTTTGTGGAACGGCTCTATATATTCAGTCCTGGGAAATCTAATTCATGCTGTTTTTGTATTCATCAGCATCCTAGTTAGAAAAAATAAAGCCCTAGCCTTTCGCAGCTGCTAAATAATGTGATCTCGCTGAAATAGGTTGTGTACTTAAAGACATATTTATTACAAGCACATAAATACAAAGTGACAAGTGTGTCTATGAGCACATTATTTTGTCTTCACTATTTAATTTCATTGTCAAGCCCCCCTGCCCCTGTACTGTGCAGTAAATAATACTGAATATAACATAAATTTGCATGAATTCTTTACCATCAGTGCACATTTTCTAACCCTTTATGTTCAAGGTGGCTGTGAAAAGCAATGCAGATTCAATGCAGATCCAATGCAGCTGCTCATCTATTGGTGCTGAATGTGTTAAAGAGCAGTCCCGGACTAAAAATGAATAAGTTACAATTTAAGGTTTTATGTAAACCTAAATTTTTATTGTTAAAAACTTGTCTTTTTGAGTCGTCCAGGTGTGTTTTGTAGAAATAGAAGTGTGTGCCTTGCAAGAGCTTGGTTCCTGTCACCTGTTGAGCACTAAGGCAGGGTTAGGAAGCTGTCGGGGAAGGTCGGCAAAGAGGATAGGAAGAAAATACTCAACAAATTGTTGCCTTAATTCACTAAACATAGAATTTTGGACTTGAAACATAACATTTACGGCAGATAAGAACCGTCTGGCCCATCTAGTCTTCCCGTAGAGTCCGTTTAGGTTAATAGTCTAATGTACAGAGACAGTGGTTGAGGGGAAAGTGAAACAATAAGAGAGGACGGCTTGGACAAGGATGAGTTGGTCAGGTCCGTATGATCTGTGGAGGTTGTTGGTCATTCACATGGCTTGATTAGAATGATGGCGGAGAGCTTTAGGAGGAAAAGTGGGTTTTCAGAGAGCTGTTGAAATACTGGTACGAGGCAGAAAGGGGTTTCCAAAGTAGGTTCCACGAGTTGTATCGAGTTGAAAATTAAAAGAAACTTTCAAGGATTCATTAACCTAACTGGCGAGTTGGAAATGTGAGTTTCGGCACTAAATTCCAACTCGACTCCTCATAATGTATCCGTGTCAAGTCGCTCATTTGCCAGTTCGGTTGGAAGCCAAATTACCTCCACGGCAGCTCGCAAATGTGTGAAGTCAAAAGAACCCATAGAAACCTGAGAGCCGCTTGAATGTTGGTGAATAAGAAAGTACATTCAACCTTCAACTCAACTGACAACTGTTAGTAAATAATGCACATTGCGTGTGTGTGAGAATGTGGGGTCTATACACTAAAGTGCTTTTGATTTGTGTCAAGTTGATTCAATCACCTTAACGCGTAAACTTGATTGATTAGATCTTTAACCATTAGATTACAGATTTAAAGTAGCCTCAGCCTACTAGCTTGACTAATCATCACTAAAAAAATATTAAGATATACATATATATCTTACGAGAAAATAGTTTAACAAATCAAGGCATTGTGGCTCACACTATTGGTACTGAAACCATTACATGTTGCATTAGGACAATATTCTCATGCGTACTGCTGACCATATAGAAAACCCACAAGCACAAACAACAGACAGATCAGGAAAGTTTATTGAAAGAACACCCAGATAGATAAACATTTCCGTCTCGAGGGATATTCTTTTCGGCAGAGGTCAAAACGTATAACAGAAAACAGGATATGTAATGTTTTGATGCCTTTTGGGTAATTATCATAATGTGTTGATTAAAATATTTGACATATCTTTTTTTTTCTTGCAAAATAAATCAAATACACCTTAAGATATATTTTACAGAAAAAAATATTTTGTTCTGTAACTCCAAATTATCCCAAATTCCTGTTGGAATAGTAATTAATAATAATACTTTGTTGTTTCACAAGGATGTTCACCTGGGGTGCACTCAACAAAGTGTCTCACAGCTTGGTCCTTAGTGGGTAGGCCACCTCATTTGCTTTCCTCTTTTCGATTCAGCTGCCTTCTTCCATCTGCGTATCCACAGCTCCATTATTTTTCACCCGACTGTCCCGTAGCTCGATTTAAGGGACCCTCCAGCCAGCATATGGGCTTTAATACAGGTGATAACTGAATGTCCCCTTTTAATCTCTTTCTCCCCCTTAAAAATTCATCAGAATCACCCCTATGCAGTTGCCTCGTTCCACACCACTCAGCTCATACCGTGTTTCCCCGAAAGTAAGACAGCGTCTTACTTTCTTTTTATCCCTAAAAGCCCCACTATGTCTTACTTTCGGGGTATGTCTTATATTGGGAAAAAATTTTCGAATTTAATGCTTTCCTACCTTTCCTTTCTTCTTTCAGCTTCTTTTCCTCCTCTTCGCCAGTTCTTGTCTCCTTCCGGGTCAGAGGGCACGGACAGCGGTGGGCGCGGCTTCAGTGTTGTGCGCCGGGATCTGACAAGAAACCCCGGCGCACAACAGCTGTTGCCGCGCAGATCACAAGGGAGCGGTATCGGAGGTCATTAACAGACCTCCGGCTCCCTTGAGTGATTTTAAGCCGGGTTGAACCCGGCTTAAAATCACTCAAGGGAGCCGGAGGTCTGTTAAAGACCTCCGATACCGCTCCCTTGCGAGCCTGCTCCTCCAGCGGCGGACATTACTGTCCGTCTCTGGAGGGGTGCCGGGTGCCGCAGGTTGGCACCCCCTGGAGTGCTCTAAGGGGCCGGCCTTAGGGGTCTGCGGCCGCACAGGGTTTAAATAAAAACATCGGGGGTTTTTTTCAACTTTATTTAACATCCTCCATGTTAAATAAAGTTAAAAAAACTTTATTTAACATCCTCCATGTTAAATAAAGTTTTTTTTAACTTTATTTAACATGGAGGATGTTAAATAAAGTTAAAAAAAAAACCCCGATGTTTTAATTTAAATCCTGTGCGGCCGCAGACACGTAAGGCCGGCCTTGGTGGGGACTTCCCGGCCCCTTAGAGTGGCGGACCCGGTCGCAGGTGCGGCGGGCCTAAGGGGCAGGCGCCCCTTATGCCCTGCGTTAATGCGGCCGTAGGCCGTAGGCAAATCCCCCGTGTTTCCCCGAAAGTAAGACATATGTCTTACTTTCGGGGTACGGCTTATATTAGCTGACCCCTCTGAAACTCCCGATACGTCTTACTATCGGGGGTGTCTTACTATCGGGGAAACACGGTAGGTGGGAGTCTATGACACTCTGGATTGTCTATTTAATGGTAACGCAAACAAATATTCCTGGCATGCCATTAACGATCCATACACATACTGTATGCACCTGATAGCGATCCATAAAATTGACAGAAAACGTTGGCAGATTAAAATTGACAAAGGAAAGTGCATCTGATTTTACATTTGATCTTCAGTAGGGTTATCAAACTGATTCCTTTCGTGGACAACCCAATTACTTTTTGGGGCAACCTGGCAAGACATGTGCACTCTAGATCATCAATCTCACTCCATGACACCCTGGGTAAAGGTTCATGTACTCAACACGAATTATAACCTAAAATGCAGAGGAGGGCTGGCACCTTCTGGCCTAGGGGCAGATAAAGCTGTGTGGCCCTCTGGCTCCCTGACCTCGCCCCCAGCACACCCTTGACTAGCACACACACTCTAACACATACACTTACACATTCACACCCTTACCTTGCTCGCAGCCATTCTTCATATTTGCTTGAGTACTCAGCAAGTGGTCGGCTATTACCGCAGGGTCACGTAACATCACCCTGCCCTGCTCCTGCCTCCTGGCCATCCTGAGAAGAATTCAGCCTGGCCCAGGGGGGGACAATTGCCCTTCCCTGCTAGAACGCATGAGACATCAGTCAGCAAGGAGGGGACCCGAGTCTTTTGCAAACTGAGCCTAAAATTGGCTGATCTATAAAAAAAACCAAATACATTTTCTACTGCGTGTGATATTTTTTACATGGTACTGCGGTTTGCCATGCACAGAGATTAAGGGTTGTAACTGTTATCCTAATAATTTATTTTTAAGTGCTTACATTCTCTTCAATGTTATATCAAAAAAAAGTTTGGCAGAGGTACCCATCATTCTATAATTTACAGTTTATTAGTGTTATGAAATGTTTGGAGCGGTGCAATAACCTGTGTTTAAGAATGCAGCCTTACACCCCCGCATATCATGTGTATCAGAAATACTATGTCTCAAACAGTTATAAGTCTCTACAGCTGCCCCATGACCACAACTCTTACTATGCCAGCCGTCCTACAGATGACTGATGGGAGTTATGGTCCTAAACCAGTTAAGATTTTCTTAGTTCTTCACCACTGCCCTAGTTTACATTTTAGATGTCAATCCTTTTTACCACAGCAGTTATTATCATTATTATTATTACTATTATATATAGATATATATAAATATATATAATTTTTATATAAATAATATATTATATTTTATATTATTATATAATATAATATATTATTTATATATTATATATAATATAATATAATATATAAATAATGTATTAAATTGTATAAATAATATATAAATAATAATAATAATATTTTGCTCAGAAACAGAATAAATTAGCTATTTTTCTGTTTTAATTGTATGTTAGCCTGTCTGATCTTCAATAAACATAAATGCTACCTACATATAAAACACTTTTTGTCTTTTTGACAAAAGGGTTAAGATTTTGAGGATTTTGTCAGGGTTATTCCAGCAAACGTGCATACGTGTATGCGAATGGGGAGTATTTCTATTAGTAAAAATAGCATTTAATAAAATTGGAATTTCCAGGAGGAATTCCATGCGGTTTCCCCACGCAGTAGAGCGTTTGAGCTGAAATTCACGTCGCAGAAACATTTCTGTATTATTTTGAACTTAAATTTTGTCCGGGGGGGGGGGGTTAGAATTCTATGGATAACTTTAAAGGATAGAGCTGCTTTCTTCTTTTATGGGGAGTTATCACAGTTCAAAAGTCAAATGGGTTCAATGATATGAGGCAGCTGTTATAGACCAGCATTATATAGCCATTTTCAAAATGTTTTTCAAGCTGTGTAACAAAAGTAGTCCTATTTTAACACAGCGAGGAGTCGAAGCACGACAGACCGATGGAATATTCTTCAGCGGAAATATTGTTAAGTGGATCTGTCACCTTCACACAACATTGCTTGGTTCAGTATAGCTGCCGAAACCTCCCTTCTGGGTACCGAGTATTTCTGCCGTTTTTTAACCCCTTAATGACAAAGCCCGTACATGTTCGGGCTCAAAATGCATTGTTTTCAATTGGGTTTAGGGACTGCCCATTGTCCTTAAGGGGTTAATAGTTCATTCGATATTCTATAAAACATTTTAACGTATCAGTCGCATTCCTGATTATTTTCGACGGCGGGATATTTAAATCAATCTATTTTGTGCTTTGATGTGATACATTGTTACAATAAATTATGTTTTGTAAAGAACTTCAGAAACCGAAGTGCTGTTTTCATCATTAACTCACTGTACTTCCTAGTAAGCTTATCAAATAAAGGTTAATCGTTTAAGAAATAGCACAGAAACGTTTAAGAACTATTTTCAGTTGGTAAGGCAATAGCCTATCAGTGCCTGCTTTGGTGTCACATGACAATTAATTGTTCCCAGGAAATTTTTGCATAATCAAAGAATTATTTCTGGGAAAGGTTTAGGCATTCAATAGTACCAATAGTACCGTTAGTGTTTCTAATGCTGAATTTAGTTCCAAAAATGTTACATTTAAGTTTATAGAAAAAGAGCTGAATGAATCTGGTGTTACGACACTGTAATGTGAATCAGCATGTACAGAAAAAAAAGAAATAAATAAAAATAATAAAAATTAAAAAATTAATCAATGTAAAAAATTAATTAATGTAAAAAGAAATCTTTGTGTAGCCTGATCAATAATTAAATGCATAAAAAAATAAAAGAAAATAATATAATTAGTAAAAAAAATATGCAGTAGCAAATAATCAGCAATGGTTATATAATGTGATAAATATAATTAATTTTACAGATAGAAAAACAATATATACTATATACATATAAAATGTCAATGGGGTTGTAGATGCGTGAACCAATATTTTAAACAGTTTCATTAATATTAATGTTTACTCACTCAACGCACATATAATCCTGGGAACTATGATGTCATGTTAACCGTGTTAAAGGGATTATTGCACCCCTGTTTTGTAATTAAATCAGGGACCGGATGACTAATTTTTTTCCAGCATTAAAGACCAAAACCACTGATGTAAAACCACGCTTTTCCTTGCATATCTCATGCAGAACTCGGTGTTACCATAACACCATCTAATCTCTAATTCCAGTCTTTTTAAATCCGGTTGTGTTTTGTATGTAGCCGTTATTAGCCACCTGGAAGTAAAGTGGTTTTATCACAATTAGATAATCATTTTAAGTCACTTATCATTTTATTTGGTTAAATATATTCAGCATGGTAAAATGTAGTAAAACAAAATAAGCATTTAGTATTTCTAAATACATATACATCATTGAAACCTCTAAGATGGTCAAATACACTGGATCTTGGGACCATGGGACCATTCTGTTTTATATATATATATATATAAAATATAAAATATAACTGCTGTGGCATTTATCTTATTAGACTGGTATGTCATATTATAAATCTGTTGTCAAATAAAGTGATTATTTCGACAAAGGGTCCCAAAGCGTCGAGTATATGAAGCCACAATAAAAAACGATTATTTTTTAAAAAAGACCCGTGAGTGTATATTTTCCTTATATTCCTAAATCTTAAGCCATTTTGTTGATTATACTTATGCTCAGACTTTCAGGCCTACTTGAAATGAGATCCAGATAGTAAGCTCTACTTAGAGCAAGGAGAGATATGTTTCAAATTATGGCCCCAATGAACACAGCGTTATAGAAGACTGCAAAAACTTTTTTGTAAAGTCTTTCTTTTCCCAACCATATTTTGTTCAAATGTTCTTAAATGACCACGGAAAATAATTTTGCAATGTAATCAGTCCAGTAAGCTCAGCTCTGTAGAACACATTGTAAAAGTTGCTATCAGCTGGTATTTCTGCATGAATCAAAGACTTTTGGTTGGATTCTTTTTGAAATAGTGAACCCTTAGCTTGTTATGCCTGGGGGGATACCAACTTCAGTTACCCGGCAGACCCCAGGATTTTTGGTATAAATCCTTCTGATTTAGGAGTTAATCTGACATACTGTTGAAAGTACTTTTTTCTCTGTAAAAGTACAGGTAATGTCATAGGACAAGTTATTATTATTATTATTTTTATTTTTATTATTATTATTATTATTATTATTCCAATAATACCAATAATAATATTACATAATAATAATAATAATAATAATAATAATAAATAAGATATAAGGGTAATGGAGGCTTCTAGCATTTTAAATAAATCTAAAAATATTTTTATACAATGTATCAGAATTCTTCAGCATTAATGTAAGTTTTTTCATGCACATGTTCTGTATCCTGTTGTTATTAGCTTAGTTACTGCAGTATTGAGTCGCTACAAAAAAAAAAAAGGGTTAAGGATAAACTCAACCACAATAATATTTGGGATTCAAGGTTTACTGCTCCAGGGAAGCCACGGACAGTTGGAAGAGGAAACCGATCTATTTATCCGTTGCGCGTGAAGGCTAAGTTAGTGCCTGAAGCATTGCATTTTGTTCTTTGCAAGAATCATTCGCTTGTCATACCTCCTTGCAAGGAAAATGAGAAAAAAAAGGCTTCCAGTGTCTCAGCTAAGACAAGAATGCTCTTGTATTATAAAGGTGAAACAGATGTTGATCTGTTATACATGTAGAAGCATTAAAAACATAACTTGTTACAGCAGTGTTCATTTTATTACCTAGACCGTGCACTCGATTTTATAGAGGTTATAAGCGTTAGGCAGACATAAGTGGCATTACTCTAAAAGATTCAGCGTGGGGGATGCATAATTTCGTAAATTGCCTATTTTTTTATTCTTTGGTACAGAGAGCCTCATACGTCACAGCAGCTGTCCTGTCTACAAGATTTGCTATTATGGAGTTTACCCGATCTTCCTCGAAGAACATTTCTGTAACCATCATTCCTAAGTGTTCGCATGCATACATATCATCACATCATCGTAAGGGGATGATAGTCTAGTCAAAAATATTGCCAATCTTTTAAGGCATATGTGCAGAAATAAAACATAACTTTCTGTCTGTTACAAAGGGCTAGCAATCGTTTATATAGAGAACATTTTAAAATGTGGTTAACTAGGTTAATACTGGGCAGGAACGCATTAACCTAGTAAAGTAATATTTCGAACGCATACAGCTGAAAATTGCACTGTATCCATCCAGAGCTGGACAAAAAGTGACATTTCATTCCTGTGGGGGTTCATCTAATTATTTCACCAGCTCTTGCATTAATTCCTGAATGCAGATGACTGCGAGCACGGACGGGAACTCAACATACCTTTTCACCATACCTAGGAACTCTCTGGGTTTGACCCGGAGTCTCTGGGTAAGGTGGCGCTTCCCTGAGTCTCTGGGTCACTTATCTCTTTCTCTGGGCAGGGGATGTGCCATTTGGCTACATCTACTCCCTGTCCATGTTCCCTCCTACTCCTTGACCACTGAATACTGTCTGGGGCTAACACTGCTTATAGCAATTTTTAAATTATGCTCCACCTCTTACATCCACCTCTAATCCAATCCAACGCCAAAAGGCACTGCATTGGACGCTCATATCAAGACTGCAGCAGGGATCTTGTTATAAAGCAGATGCTGCTTAAAGTCATTGTTCTCTAGTGTCCCCGGTGGCAATGTATAGAACTGCAGACTAAACACAAAACACTTTAACAAAACAGTTATCCATCAGTCCACTGGCCATTACCCAAAAAGCATAAAAATGCCCTGGTCAGGCAGTAAATCCTAGAGATCCAGGAAATGGATCTACTTTTACTTTTCACATCTAATTCAATGAATGCAGATCTTTGTATAGTTCTTTTGTCGATTGTGCTGTGTGTTTTTTAACACATTAAAGGACCATTGTCTGTCCTGGTGTTGTTGCTGTTCATTCAGATGTTTCTAGCTGATAATTTACTTTTTATGTACACAAAAATTCTAAATTGAGTTAAAACACTAAGAAATGAAAACTAGATATTTGTATTTGCCCTTTTTCCTCTGGTTCCCAGAAACGTTTATTTTGTATAATGAGGAAGATACTTATAAAACCCTAAATTGCTAGACAAACAAAACAATGGAGATACCCTCCAGATCAAAGAAATAAAACCAATAGGCTGCTAGCCATTGGGCTGCAGTGAAGCCTCACAGGAAAGAGCCACACATATAAAAAGAAATGTACAATAACATCACCAAATAATGCATAAAGTAGATTGGTATTTAATAACTATATAAAACGGTACCAATTTAAAAAAACAATATAGGATAAGTAATGTAATACCCACATCTTCCTCTAGTGCTTTCCACCTGGTCATCTGTGTGGCGTCTTGTCGTAAAGTATATTTCAAAGTGCTATCTATTAACTTTTTTATATTTCTTTTTGATGATATCTGAAGTTGAAATCCCTGCATGAATAGTGACAATTACCTTGAGGTGAGGTGGCTCTGGACTGGGGATAATGACGCGGCCCAGGGCTGGGGATAATGAGGCGGCCCCGGCACTTTAAGGCCGGGGGCCGCCTAATGACATATGTGCGGTTGCCAGCTTCATATGACAGGCCACACATTACATTTTTATGCTCATGAAATAATCCAGCCGACGACCACACACTGCAGGACCTGATCTGCAGCTCCAGCACAGTGTGAAGCGATGTTGGCTAGCGGCCCACCCGACTTTTGTCCAATGTCCCAGCTGGTCAGTCCGGGCTCGCCTCCTTATAATTAGTGGTTTTCATAGGGATCATTAGCAGAAGCGTTTCAGTCACTACAGTATAATCTTTGCCATGTCCTATTAAAGGGTTGACATTCAGGATCAGAAGAACTTCCCAGGTATACGCATCAAACAGGCAGGACAAGAACAAAAAATCAGTTTGCCAATATTAGATCCCCTGTAGAAAGATCTGTGATTATTAGCCCTTTAAATCTGAGAAAGCATATAATACAATTTTAAGGGCTGCATATCCCTGAATGGGTTAAATATATTCAAATTTAAGGATCAGATGCCCCCCTTTGCAATGATTTTACTGCATTGTACATTCACCATAGCGAACCCCCCATTTATATCTACACACACTGCAGAACTGTAACGGCTTTGTCTTATTAGCAGTAGAAACATAATCACAATGTTATCTTTTAGTTGCGCTGGCTGTAACAAAAAGTTTCGATCAGACTCTAATTCATATTTAATGCAGAAGGCCAGCCTGATCTGCCTGATCTCGAGCCAAGATAGGATTTACGCTCTCCGAGCTGGCTACCCTTTAACTCTGCTGCTTCCGTCCATTAACATTCCAGCTGGTAGCAAAAGTCCATTGACAGCTTTCCAGCTCCCCTGACAGTGACGACGTACTCTGTTATACAGCCTGCCCGGCTCACCTTCCTGCAATGCGGTGCTTCCACTGTGCCTTCGAACGCGCGGCGGAACCAACGCCTGCTGCTTTTAATATTCTGTTAGTAAAAGCCATAAAGCAGTAGTCGTGCTGTGTTAACACAGACATTACCCACTTTCTTCTTCCAGACGTGGCACACCTAGCGTGTACCAGAACCGTAACATGTATTAGCGGTTCCTTCTTCCAACCAGCTTGAAACATTATTTTTAGCGCCTTTTAGTTCAGATGTTTTGGAGAGAAAAAAAAAGCAACAACAGGGAACTGAATGCATGTTGCTTCCAAAATCATGGTTAATATCGCCGAAGGCTCCACGTTAGGTCAAGAAGGATGGCTTTTGGTTCCATTTGAAATGTTCTTCTTTATGAGTTTGAACGCATCACGAGGTCAGATATACCAACAAAATTTAAGTTCACTTTCGAGACTTAGAAATAATTATTGTAAATCTAGAATTTGTAGCAAATGTATAGAATAAAAGATTGGAAGCATAATAGTTTCCCTCTCTGTGTGTGACCCCATATGCAAATGTATTATTCTATGCTAATTTGCATATTTTGCCTGTGTCACAAGCGGCTTTTAGCTAATAAACTATAAACTTTTTTTTAACATATAGTTAGGATTATACTATTAGTACTTTTCCTAATTTAACTTAACCCCATAAAATGATTTGCCACAGAAAATTTGTTGCACCATAGGGCATCCAAAATATGTGGTCACTGGTATGACATCATTCTAATGCTAGTCACGTGTGATGATGGGTCTGCCAAAAAAAGAGAAACTGTGCATCCTATTTTTGCTTTGTGTATCCAGACTTTTTTTGCAGTCCAGATAATCAGGTAGCCGGTCCGTTGTGGCTAGATGGCCCTTACCCAGCGGCCACCTGATGATGTAAATGTGGACGCACGCTATGTTTTTATGCTTACGCAGCACGTGGCTTGGCATATCCAGCCGCTGACCAAACGCCGCAGCACCCGATCTGCGGCTGGAACATTTGCCCCGTGTGCCAGATGGCCAGCCTGATCGGTATACTGGCCCAGAAGAGTAGACAGCTGGCATGTACAGAGCTGCGTACTTGAATTCATTACACTGTAATGTTCAGAATATATGATGTGTCTTATTACAAGATGCACCAATTTTTGGTCTATACCAAAAACTTACAAGAACTCTTGTTCTTTCAAAAAGGCAATTCTTACAAAGTAAGTATGTACAAAGTATTAAAGTGCTTGGAAACTTATTACTTCCACTTCATCGTGTTAATAAAATGGTATTTCGGCTAATTTTTTAGGTCCAAAGATCTGTAGTAATGCATTTAGTGAGCCTAGGATTTTAACTCTCGAAGTGCTACAGGACTTGTGCAATCCACTAAAGGGGTTAAGTCTTTGGGAATCCTTACACAAAAAAGTTAGGTATTTTTTGGAACTTGTTCTGACTTGTGTTCTTTGTGAACCATAAAGACACAATCTGAACTATAACCTTGTGCGTTGGTTAACGCAGACAGAAAACCTGTACTCTGTGACTCTTGACACAATTTTAAACCAATAGGTGATTCATAAAAGATCAATAACTCGTTGGGGGGTTATTTTAGTAACAATAGCACACAAGTGACGCTGTTAAGATGCAATGACAGCTTCCATGAGTTCTTTTAACCTCCCATAGCTCTCTTTCACTTAGAAATCACTTTTAATGCTGCTCCCCCAGCCTAAAAAATTGCATTTTTAGTGTATTTGTGCCAATTACTTTTTATCACGTTTCTTATCATTTATATATTAAAACCATAACACAATATCACAGATCCATATTTTTTGTGTATTGAAAAAGCCATAGCGGAGCTGGTCCCTGTAGATTAGTTTTTTGGTGGTAGAGATGGCTTTTGCCCTTGAAGACTTCAGTGGCTTCCTACTTTTGGGGGGTGGGCAAGAAGATCCAGCCCTCCTTTTGGCCAGAGAGGGAAAGAAGGGGCTGCATATCCCCTTGGGTAGTGCTGCTCCAGAAGAACGATACTTGGGATCTGGTGATCCTCTGTGGCTCCTGGTGGCCCCTTTCTTTCACCCACACCATGAGATATGGAGGCACTTGCACCGTAGGGTTCAATAAAAGAAAAAGACGCATCACATGGGATGAGAAACACATCCGTTTCTAATGCTTCTTCAGCATTTAAATGGACTTTTCAATAAAGAGCTCGAGCCGACCTTGAAAAATTCACCAAGCCGCGTGAAAAAAAATCCTTATGTGTCCACAACCCCCAAGGAAGATGTTCAATGTCAATGTTTGCACTGACTGCATCTGAACAGCGTACACGGAGGTGTTATAACGGGGAGAAATAACATTAGTCATTTGCCCTCAGAGCTGGATTAGAAATTGATTTGTAACGGCACACTCTGTTTCTAAATGACAATCCTATTAGCTGAATGTGAGCACAGCTCTGTGTATTACTAAACTACATTATGTCACGCTGAGCCATCAATTCATGGCTATCAAAACGCTTCGATAGTTCATATTTAACCCTCTGCGTTCATCAGGCATGAGAAATTACCAATGGCATCCAAAGGATTGAGATTAGTTGAGAAAATACCTCCATTGACAATACGATTAGTATCTGAGAAGGTGGTAGATACGTTGAACTCCCAATGGTAAAGGTTAATATAGTAAGAAGACTTGAGCATGCATGGATAAGTGAAAATGAGACCAAGGACCGATTAAGGTCTTCACAGCCAAATAAATGGGCATAGTAAATGCGCCGAAAGTATGGTCTGACATCTTTAGTAGAACCAGGTGCTATTTTTGTTCTCTCGTGTCCTTTATTACACACATTCTGGAAAGGATGGCCAACAGGTAGCCTTTTGGTTATTTTCATTAACTACAATTCCCAATGGCCAACATTTAGCAGAGGATCATGGGTGGTGTGGCTTTGCAGCATCTGGGAGAAGACCTGCTGGCCACCACTTCTATTGAAACACAACAAGGGTTGGGGTGCTTATAAAACTTTTGCATGAAAATAATATATAGTCCAATCTTGATACAATGTCATCACAACAATGGCTCAAACCTTGAGTCGTTGGTCTCGTCTTAGATTCAGGAGCCGTATGCCGATCCCATGCATGTTTAAATTCCCTTACTTCTCAGATGGATGGTGAGCAATAGAACCAATTCTAGTTTTCCATCCTAAGTTTTAAATATTTCTAAACAGAGTGAATGTAATTCATAAACCGATACACATGTAAGTTCTGTCATTTTGGCACATGACCAAAATATTTATAACAGCCTCAGGCACAAAACGTATATCCCCTAGTAAGACCAAGCTTACCCTGCATTGTCACTCATTGTCATTAAAACAGAAGCAATGTCGTAGGAACTGTCATGGATTAATATATCAGCCAAGAATGTCAACGCTCTACGAGAGATCACCATTCCCCAACAAATAATGATGGGAGAAAAACAGTCAGTACTCAAAGCTGCCACGGGTGTGCGTTTTAGAAACCCAGGGAATGGGATCAGACTGCAAACTCCAGTACGGGGGGAATTTAATAAAGCTGTCTAGATTTCTGTATTCCCAGAATGCCTGTCCGAGAGATCGCTCCGGGGCTGAACAACGATAATAAGTAAAACTTGTATAAACACGTACATGCTTTTTTTCCCCCAAAGTTTTTTAAATACATCTTCCTCCTTTTTTATTATCTTTCTGTCCATCCGGTGCTAGATTTTCATGGGACTGAACATGGTTTGCAAAAAAGATTTATAGCGCACAACTATATAAAGGAGTGTGCAATGCTGGTACCCGCCACTCGAAAAAAACAACATTTCAATTCAAAATTATTAATAATATCAAGAATAATGATATTAAATTAAAATATCTTGAAGGTGGCTGCGCATGAGAAATATTGAAAAATGCTGAATGCGTATGATTGGTAAGTGTTGACTTTAAGCCCCCTCATATCCATACCTACGAACTCTCTGTGAAGCGTCACTTCTAAGGGTCTCTGGGTCACTACGGGAAAACTCCACCCCAGTCCCTACCCACTTCCCCTCCAATGATGGCGTGTGTTCCATGATGTCCCACCACACAATGTCAGAGGAACCACTCACTGACATCAGCGGGACCACACACAACTTCAGCGGGGTCGCCACCTGACAATAGCGGCGTCCTGGCTGCATCCCTAACGAGGGGTGCTCTGGGTAGCTGGAGCTAGAAAGTTCCCGCCGGGTATATTCATATCTCCCACAACACTTCCAAAAAGTGTCTCATGGACATTACAGTACTATATTTCCAAGCAGACCTATACGTGTACATGTGAAATATTTGTCCCACAAGAAAAAAGGCCAGTAAAGGCAACCCAACTGGGTCACCTTCAAAGGCTTCCTGAACTGAATTGGACCAGCCATCTGGCACATTGGGTAAATAGTAATACCTGGTGGGCCGCTGGCCATCAACGCCCCCATACTGACCAGATCTTACGCTCCAGCATAGAAACGTATCCCATATCCATCCTTTGGCCTCTCCAACGTCATCGTGCTGGCCACAAAGTGCTAGGGCCAGCCTTACTGGTAACTCGGATTGGCCTGTCATGGATGCCGTTGATTATAGAGAACTGTCTGATATTTTATATTTTAGCTGTAGTCCATAGGGACGATAAAGCCAGTGAAAGATTTATAACACATAAATATATTGCTTAAACGAGGTGTCAGTGAAATCTATAGAATTTCGATGTATCCGGAGGTCTGTTGCCGCCCTGGGTATGCTTTGTAGTAATTTGTAGGATCCTCATTGCATCTTGTACCATAATGCTTTCTTTGCTTAGGGGCACGCAATGAACTTTACAACGGTATTATACCTTATTTCACATTATCCATTATCTTTCCAGTGGGACCATCCCTTTTTAAGCAATGAATTGGGCCCTGCGGACGAACAGAAACAAATTACAAATTACTGATTACAGCGCCATAAGAAAATGTTCGCACCTTTTCGGAGCGACTTAGGCAAGGAAAGGTGCAATATTTTTTTATTATCATGACAGACACGCTAGCAGTTTACAGCTATATTAAGTAGCAGGCATTGCTCTTGAATTAATGGAATTTTAATATCGGCGCGGGAAATGAATTACTTTCTCGTAATTTATTTTGCTTATTTTCAAGTGAGTGAATCCCTGGCGCATTCGGTTTTTGATGAATGTTTTTAGGCATGGAAATCACCATGACAATTGCATTAAAGCAGAATTTTTATTTCTAAAGAAGCGTCGGCACCTGCAGTGATACGCACCGTCGGACTAAAAATGTCTTTCCGTCCTGCGTTTTCTCCTCTTCTTTCTGTTTCCACGGCATTTTAAAACAAAGAAAAGAAAATTGCCCCGGCGTTTTCATTATTTGCTTCAATTTAGAGTAAATTCTAAAAAAGAAACCCAGAAATCTTGTAAATGTGAAGACAGAATGGCTGTCTGTATTAAGTGAGCGGTTTCAATTAACATTTGTTGATTCATTTTGTTGTCAATATAATCTGCTTCGTCTTACTTTCTAGAAGGAAAGAATGGTTCTTTACGCTCAGGGCAACGGAAGATTCTATTTTTTATGAACATAGCTGGGAGCTTGAGGGATATGGCCCATGGGCACAGGGTGTAGGGGCTGACTGCTGATCCCCCGGGGCTTTTCTTTATCTTCCCAATGGGGAGAAACCTTTGGCTTTTCTCTCTAACTGCCTGGTTCCATAATTTTTATGCCCTTTCTGCTCGAACGCTACATCAAGTACCCGGGAGTCTTGGCTCGTGTATTAGCTGATAGCGCTGTATATGTACCCTTACTCCGCATGGTGCAAGACCACCAAAGCGCAATGTATGGTCGCGCGTATCCAGTTGGTGGTCACACGTCATTTAGCGGGTCACTTAGTCATCCCCGTTCAACCCCTAAAACTTTTCAGTGATGCCCCAAATAGTGATCCTCTTTAATTATTATCAAAGAGTTGGAAATCATCCTTTATTTACATAGAAAGATATCCTAAAATTTGACGTCAAAGACTTTTAACTCATAAGCGTCTTCTACTGGTGGCTCGCGGCTATAGGAAATTAACTAATCTATAAATAAGCCATTAATATTTAATATAAAAATAATAATAAAAGTTCCACGAAAACACTTGCTAAGTTTCGGAAAATACTTTTACAAACTATTACCCGAGAAGTTTAGCCTCTGTAAGATATTCACACATGGAAGTGTTTTTACTTTATTTATTTGTGTGCTATGCTTCTATCTAAATGTAAATCCAGCAAGGAAATATGAGCAAGATGTTTTCAAATCAGAGGTATCTCGCCAAACCGTGTGTAGAAGTATTTTTTAAAGACTGTCCTCAGAAAACCTTTCTCTGGATAAGTGTTGGGATTAATACACCGTTTGCTGGTTTAGAATCTTGCAATGAGCGCATATCCATTTACTACGGTGATTGGAACATTAGAACTAAATGATGCATTTGAAAGATTGGCAGTGATCAGAAGCATCAGGAGAAAAACAACTGTTAGTCACGTCGAGGCATATAATCATATCTGCCAGCTCTCCGGGTTTGACCCGGAGTCCGAAGCTCTGCCTCTCTGGGTCACTTTCCGTCTTTCTCCACGTCTTTCTCTGGACGTAAGAGTAGAACGTCGTCCTTCAACCCGGTGCCCGTGCAGGTCCTGGTTTAAGTATCAGACAGGCTCTTCTGTGTCAGGGATGTGTCCTTCAGAGCTGGAGTATGTCCTTCACAACTGGGCTCAATGCGATAATATTTGAAGAAACCTTTTCTCATTTTTTTTTTGAAATTTAAATGTGCTGCCCCCCCCCATCAGGACCAAGCGTCTTTATTCATCAAAAACTCGTTCCTTCTACTGGTTTCAATTCTTTGGAGCACAAATTAAAGGATAATGGACCATATGCTACAGAATATTAGCACAGGCTAATCTTCGGGTTCAGAGAGCAAATATAACTGTGCTGCTTTCTGCAAATCAGCCATTTCTAGGTGCTGCTATCTTACCCCAATCTACTAGACAAGCACCCTGAGTCCTTATCACACTGCCTGTGGGATATAATAGAATAGCTCAGTCTTAACCATACAGCTGGATACTCATAAATGGATGACTAATGAAAGTCTATGGAGGAAAGGACTCCATTAGCCATAAAGTATCAGCTCAGTGTGGTGTTTGAGAAGTGCAAGTCACCAAATTATCACATGACTGACAACAATGGCCGCCTCCAGGTCTGCACAGAAAGGGAGCTTATTAAAACAAAATGAGATAAAACAAGGTTGTTGTCAATGCCGACCGATAGTATTGTATACGACGGTGGGGGTTATATTATTGTATACAGCGCTGGGGGTTAATATTACTGCATAAAGTGCTGGGGGTTATAATTATGTATATAGTGCTGGGGGTTATAACTTTATACAGCGCTGGGGGTTCTTATTTCACATGTTTACTGGATACCCCCGAGAAGAACGGTAAACCGTTTTTCTCTCTGAGCAAAGATACAATGATGCAATTAGGTTTTAGCCGGTCTCTGCCTCAAATGCCGAGCGTCCGACTTGTAATATACTCATTACTACTTCAATAAAGCAGACAATGACATCCCAAGGATTATAACCATGTTCGAGAGTTTGCTTCAGCACACATTTCATTTGCTTCTGATATTCTAAATCCCATCAGCTTGTAAAATCTGTCATCATTTATGGTTAACGATGACAGGAGAAGCATAGCGATAAAACATGCACGTTCATACGTCATTAATGCTACCGAGATTTTAATATGATGAATCTTGGAAGTAGAAACACAAAGAAATTAAGTAAGCAGCACATATTTTTTCGGCCAATTTCCTATTATATATAATTTGGGAATTAACCTGGGAACGTTCTGTATTTAACCCCCGAGTGCCAAAGATTTGACTCTGTTCTCGGGACGTTCTTAGGATTGCACAGTAGAGAGAGCTGACTCCTTTATATTATACGCTGATTTTCTGATATCCCAATATCCTGAGAAATTGCTAATTATAAGGATTATTATTGGAGTCATTTGGATGCTACCGGGAGTCATTACAATAGAATCTTCGAGATGTGATATTTACACACCCGGAACCCTCCAGGTTTTGCATGGAGGCTTGGGATATCAGCATCTTATCACATGATCTCACGGTAAACGTAATAACAAAAAATAAACTTATTGCTTCTCATTGTTTCCCCATATATGCAAAAAAAAATTGTAAAAATAAGTAAAATCAGGCTTTTTTTCCCCCTGCATGCTGGCTCGATGATCTTTCAGTAGATCAGCTGGCAGCATGCTGGAACACTTTTTATCTTCACTCACGCTTATACTCAGTGATATATTCTGGGCTAGGCCTTAGGGTGGCAGGTCCAGGGTCTCGACAGCCCCTCTGCTGCATAGACTAAATGAGAGGGTTAAAAGGGAGATGACTGATCTACCCAACAGGCCCATGGAGGGCTTTGTGACGTCAGCACAGTCCTCCATAGTTTCACTACACTTCCTTAAAAAGGGGGTGCTGTTATATGACATCATATCCCGGTGTCCAGCGGGGCGGAGGCGGTGGCCGGAAGGTAAATACATCCCTGCCGACACAAAAAACTTCCAACGGGGAGGTCAAAGAAGGCTTCCTAACAGCCTATATAGTTTCTGAATTTCATTCTCCGCCGTGCCAGCTGTAAAGCAATTAAGAGTTCTGAGTAAAGCCGAGTCGTGGTCGTAGTTTTTCGGCTTCTTGGAAGCCCTTCATAATATTAATGTATTATTAAGCCCTGCAATATTTTCTGCCAAGAACACCAATTAGTTTTTGGCCACATCGCCATTTTTTTTTTGTTTCTCCTTGTTTTGGCTCGTTACAGAAGCCCTCTGTTTTTTTTTATGAATAATTTTAAAACATTGGCAACCGTGCTATTTTTCTGCAATAAAAATAGATTTGGGTTTATGCATTTTGAAGAGGTGGAATTGAATTAGGAAAACAGTTCACTGTCTGGAACACATGTAACAAAAAATCACATCCAGCTTCTACGACTGTATTCAGTATTAAAGGAAGCTCTTGCTGTATGATGTACGTTTTGTAGGATCTATATATATATATATATATATATATATATATATATCTATATATCTATATATATATATATATGCAGTACCTTTCAAAAGTTTGGGGTCACACAGAAATGTCCTTGTTTTTTTAAACAATTTTGTCCATTAAAATAACATGAAATATATGTATATACTATGGGAGCAGCCATCTTAACTCCTGGCACATTTCAGCAGTAGCGAATGAAGACAATGAAGATGTCTGACTGCGTAAGATACGATTCTCTGTAAAGAAAAGGGCCAGGTAGACATGCCAATACTCATACACATGAATCTCCATTTCGATTTTTTGTTTCAAAGTGGCCTTTATTGATTTATTGGTCATATGTCAGAAAACCATTTTTTTCCGCAGAAACAAGTTACTGGCTGAATTTTAAGGGTGGGGAGGACAATTAGCATCACTCTTCTGTGCCATCTGCGAATGTGTCCATAAATCTACAGAATATTTACAGAAATGAACACTACTGGCTGTAAAATGGTGGCCAAAGGCTACGAAGTATTTATCCATTTCGAAGAATCCCACAAATGGGGTTTACTGTTGGCGACGGTCAGAAATTGCCAAAGTTTACATTTGGGGAATCCACAAAAGGCAGACTTTGGGAAGATGAGATAAAGCTTAGTGGTTTTCTATGAAAGTAAGGTCCACAGATAGAGGGTGGGAAGCTATAGACTGATACCAGCCAAATATCTCTCTCTCTCTCTCTCTCTCTCTCTCTATATATATATATATATATATATATATATAGATAGATAGATAGATAGATAGATAGATAGATAGATAGATAGATAGATAGATAGATAGATATATGGCTGGTATCAGTCTATAGCTTCCCACCCTCTATCTGTTCTATATATTAGAACAGAGCAAATTATTCATTAGACCTTCGTAAACTGCAGATCTTTAAAATGAAATCAATATGTTTAACATCAATCAAAAGTTAGGATGTAATGAAAAACATGCATTTATAATCCTCGGAGCCTGGGAATGGAGCAGCACACAGCATCCTTTGTCTTAGCGCAAGATGATACGTCTCGGGGATTTTTTAGGATCAAATGTTCTGCATCGCGGCTCCCTAAGTCTTTGGCATGGATTTAAAGTGAAGTTGGAATACAGGTTTCTCCTACTTTTAATAGAATAGTGTATCATGTGCTTTAATGCAGACGGAAGAGCACCTTGAGACACCATGGAAAATGAAGTGATGGACCCCACCGATGTAATCAGACATGTCATATTCACCCAGTGTGTGCCTGGGTATTATGTCATATCCTATAGCTAGGATGACCACATTAATGGGTGATGTGGTCACTAGACACCGAGGTCTACAAAGCATGCAGGCCACAAATTAGTTTGTTTTCATATGTGGAAACGTGAAGAAATTAGCACTGTGAAAAGCTGCCTTTAGTCACAAAAGAAAAACGTCAAAAAGTTGGGGGGAAAAAAACCCTCATTTGGCCTAAATGTAATAGGCTGTGGTTGCAGATATTACACACTATACTGAGCTCGGGCTTCTAGAAAAATGCTCCCGAGTCTATCAATATAATGTTACGATTGGGATTTTTTCCATCAGAATTTCATTTCATGCTGAAAGAAATCTTGTTCTTGGTATGGAGACTCACACTAATTCTATAGATTTATTCAAAGATACGGCTCTTATATTTATTTTTCCTTTTCAAGGTCAAACATGGGATAAACTCCTATTATTCATAAATAAACTCCCATATAAACCCGCAGAGAGGGAGTATGTTATCCACCAACATGCCAGACATCTATACCTTCTCCTTACCAGGCCATCAGTCAAAAACCATTCCTATTTACTATTCGGTTCTTCTTTACATTGTAATATAATTTGGGGCGCAGCATCTGCCACTCGACAATCTGCCTAGAATTATATTCCAACAAATATATCAAAATACACAAAAAAAGATTGATGTTTTAGCTTACTCGAGGCCGATGTGACAAATAAGATCCAGTGTACAATTTCTCAAATAGTTCTACAAAATGCTTCTATAACATGGAAATCCAGAACGTCTGTTTGAGATGAATTTGGGGAAAAAGGCACTCAGTTTTTATATTGTCTCTTTCAGCGACGTGCAGCTCCGGTGTTTGTTTCAATGGAGGAAACTGCGTTGAAGGCGCTTCCCAATTATGTCTCTGTCCATCCGGCTTCCAAGGGCCACGGTGCCAGTACGGTAGGTAAACCTTTGTCAGGCTACTTTGTGTCTTTGAGCTAATAAAAAACAGGATTATGGTATGATTAATGATCAAAGATTTACAATAAGAGGCAGTCAAATAATTTAAAATCACACATATTGACAGATACGGGTACGAAAGGAATAGAGGTGGTTGGAGGGGAAATGGAACAGTTAGAGGGGAAATGGAACAGTTGGAGAGGACTTCTTGGATGGGGATGAGTTGGTTGGGTCTCGATGATCTGTAGAGGTTGTTGGCCATTCAGATGGCTTCATGAGGATGATGGCTGAGAGTGTTAGGTGGAAGGGATGTACGCTTCTCGAAAAAGGTGGGTTTTCAGAGAGCTGTAGGCTTACGGGGGGGGGGGATTCCAGAGATGAAGTACAGCATGGGGCAAATCCTGAATATGGAAGTGGAAAGAGGTAATGTCGGTAGAAGAGAGATGAAGGTCATGAGAGGAACAAAGAGGGCTGTAAAGGGTGTCTTTGGATAGATGCAAAGAGATATAGGGGGGTGCAGAGTTGTTAAGGGCTCTGTAGGTGAATAAACCCCAATATGTATCGGAGAGGCGAGTATGTAAAATAATATATTATGTTGGTAAAAGACATAACAGCACAATAATATGCTATGATTATGGAAACTTTGAGAATGGTGATGATCTCAAGGAGAGAGAAGGAGGCTGGTGTGTATATATATATATGTATATCTATGTATATATTATATATGTATATTTTATTCACCATAAATTAAATACACCTGCTAAGACGGAAACATACCTATTTTTTATAATTAACATGTAACTCCAGTTTATAAGATTTGCTCGCATTTTTATTTGTTTCTAGGATTGGGTTAATACGATTTCGGTTCTACATTAGTGGCGAGCATTAAATAAATCAAAAGCTGCGAGATTTTTTTTATAGATACATCAAGCCAACATAAAAACAATTATGCCTGATTTTTTTTTTTATTTGAATTTGTATTTCAATTTGATTTTATCAAACAGGCAGTGGAATAAGACGCGGTGCTTTGCATATATATTCACATATGTTCATTCATATTCATGGGCAGGCTGCAAAAAAAAAAAAAAAAAAAAAAGGAGCAGGAGTATTTAGGTTGCTGCTAGCATCATCATACTTCCCAAGTGGTCTGGGTTTGAAGGGGCAGTCCCGATTTTAAGTCCAGGACATAGCTCAGTTTCAGCTTCCATGTCACCACATTGTGTTTTTACTGTGTCTCTGGTTATGGTGGGTAGGTGGTTCTGACACCTGAAATGTTGGGTTATGCATCCTAATACGAACGGAATGTGCTTATTGTCATGTACATCTCTAAAGAAAACCAATTATTTTACTGAGCATGTGGAACTGCCTCCCAGCTGAAGTGGTAGAGACTAAAACTGTAGAATTGAAACATGCATGAGATAGGCATAAAGCTATACTGAATCTAAGACGAGACCAACGACCGATTCAGGTCTAAGCATACCTGGGAACTTCTGGGCTCCGGCTACCCGGAGCCTTCCCTTGCGGGACGCGGCCAGGACTGCCCACTGACGTCAGCGGGCGGTCCCATGACATCGGTGGGAGTTCCCGTTGACATCGGTTCCCACCGATGTTAGCGGGAAACACCCCCATTTAAATGAAAAATGGGCGGGGAGCGGGGCGTGTAAAGACCCCGCTTCCGCGACCTGGAGGATTCCGGTCTTGACCCAGAAAACCGGTGCTTCACCCGGCAATCTCCGGGTCAAACCCAGAGAGTTCCCAGGTCTTTATATCAGGAAAAATGGGCAGACTAGACGGGCTGAATGGTCGTCAAATTCTATGTTTTTCTATAATTATCTACGTGAATCGATTCACATTATATCTGCATTTCAAGCCTTACAAATAAGTAATTTTTTTTATATCCACTGTTATAGTGTGTGAAAAAATCCTGCAGAATTCCACTTTTAATATCGTTAGATTTACAGCTCTGTTTCCAGCTCCACGCTGGCATTAACAGTACATTAACATCCTGCTATGACTATATATTAACGGTAATTCATATCGCACCAGATGTGCATTCGGAGATTTCCTTCCAGATGGTGTACTTGCCGCTAACAGTAAATGCCCCTTTAACAGTGCGACTGGGAACCCTCCGGTCTTCATTCGCTTATGCAGATTATGAAAACATTTAAACTATATCATAACCAATAAGCCATGAGGGAGAATGCGCTTCTTGGCAACGAGCGTCTTCCTTGCAGTATTTATCTTTTCGTATGCTGCAGGCTCAAGGAAATTAAAAATGTGTTTGTGAACAATTAAAGAAAATTTTCTAAAAAATGTCCGATTTGCTTAAAGTTACACTTAGAGCTGATGCTTGGACTTTTATATCTGCTACAGGGGCTCCATTTGATTGGTAAATATTTGAGTTAAGTGGTGAGGGCGCAGCTTCAATAGAGAGGAATCCATGTTAAAGTACTTTAATATGAATTCCGCAGAAACAATAAAGTATTTTTCTGAGGATGAAGCTGCAGCACTCCAGCTGCAGCTGCCCTCCGCTTCTGTGGTCCAACGATTCTCATTGCTGACTGGTGGCTTGAAATCGCTAAGCGGCGGCAGTAAAGAGGTTCTATTCTATCCCGTCGGTGGGCGGTCCTGTGACGTCGGTGGGCGTTCCCGCTGATGTCTGGGGCGTTCCCACTGATGTCAGTGGGCGTTCCCACTGACTTCATGGGAAACACCCCCATTTAAAGGGGAAATGGGCGGGGAGCAGAGGTGTGTCAAGACCTCCGGAGGATTCAGGTGTTGACTCGGAAAACTGGAGAAGCGGGGAGATGTATGGAAATAACTGGAGGGAAGGCAAAGGGGCAAATGCATATGGTGGGGCAAGATTCTTGCATTTGCAAGCGGGGCACCACATAGGTACCTAAGGGCTGTCATATTCATTAACTTGCATATAATGTCTGGAGTGTCCCTTTAAAGCATGTGCTTTTTTGTGAAATTATGATACAGACACTGCAGGTAGATTATTATTATTTTTATTATTATTATTATTATGAATATGATTATTATTATTAATATGATTATTAAAAAATATACTAATGTTCAAACTCTCCAAATGTATGGTTTCATGCTGTGAAATATACTACTTTATATTATCATCCTTTTAAACTTTTCGGTAGAATGGGATTGATGCTCGGAGAATAAAGTGATTAAGTGTTCTGCCGTCGGAGACAAGCTGTTGCGATTCACTGATAACCAAAAGTTTCTGTGCTACGGAGCAGAGCTTCTTCGCTCGCAAAGTTACGCGGTGGAAGTTCCACACGGTTTTATTAATCAAGAACGTTACATTCTGGGAGCTGTTCCTGATCTGTATCACAGACATAAAATCACTTACTGCATTCTTCCGCTGACTTACAATTGCTGATTCAGGTTGTTCTTATTTTTACTTTTATGCTACATCTCGCGGAAGGAACGTTAATTGTTTTTACAGTTGTACATCGTTGGTGTAGAATTGCCCTGCGGTGCATTGAGAGCTTCCATCACAGCATGCATGTAGCCCAGGAGCTACTAGATGTGTTTGTACATGCTGATGGAGGGGGGTGATCACTGCCGGTTCTTGGTCATCCTCACTGTGCCGTGCGATGGATTTAGAGACGGCAGCTCGAGTTCCCTCGCAGGAGAGCGGAGCTGGAGCCGGTCCAGAAAAGAACCAGATGGATGTTTCCTTTTGGAAAAGAAACTATTATGCAGGATTTGCATTGCACACCTACAGTTTCTATGCAAACCGCAAGGTGTGTGTTTCTTTATAATGAACCCTACCTGGGAACCGTCTAAACGAGCTGACTGTACAAATGTTTCCATATATTAACCATTTCATAGACCATTCTAGATGGTGGTAGCCAATTGATCCTGAACTTCTGAGGACAATCTCAATGATGTCCGCTGTAATCATATTAGGCTGCCCATATGTCATTAAATCAGAGAGACCCGAAGAACAGATGCATTCACCCTATGACTGGGGTAAAAACTGAGAGCCTCAGGGGGAAACCTTGGGTTTCCTAGCATGACTATTTCAACAGTTTCAGAGCACCGAGTAAGTAGAGAATACATTGTGTTTATAAAGGCTCCAGCCATCATGGCCACTTTACGTACAAAGCACTTTAAGCAGCATTCTTCATCAATGGGCTTGTGTGGGACCCTAGACCGTTCCCTTTGAGCCCACCCAAATCCCAATGTCTTTATCTCCAATGTAGTGGAAAAAAAAAAGAGACATTTGTTCAACCTTTTCATACATCTCTCTTTGGAGGAGGAAGACTGTTCAGCTCCGCACATAATGACCAGTCACATACATGCTATTTCTCAAACTCACACTGACTCCAGCCAACGAATGATTCATCCACCGAAAGATACACTCGACGGCGGCTAAAGGAAAACGATGCTTCTGGCTGAAGTTCTGCATGGTGAAGACACGACTCCACGAAGTTCAACTATTCTCTAACTCAATTCAGATCAAAGGAGGCAATGTCCCCTTTAACCCCCCGAGACAGCCTGTTCCTTCATGCCCCTCTTACTTGTTAAACTAGTACACTTAATTAATTTGTTTTTTATGCCTATACTTAACGATTAGAATACCTGGGTAAACACCGGTGTTTAAAAACCATCTATGAAATGAGCAAAGCAGTGAAACTTTCCAAAAAGCCTGAAATAGCTCTGGGGCTGTGGAACGTCTAAAAACACATCTAAAATATAAACGTAACCAATAAAAACCGCTTAAATGAGTATGTGGGTAGCTTTTATTATTTTTCCGGTTGAAAATGCAGTTACACATATAACATTGTTAGAATTCCTGAAAGCGCAAAATCCAAACATACAAAATAAACATAACTGCTACCTGGTATACTGTATGTTATTAGTGCAAGGAGAGAGAGCTGGCATGAGCTGCTGCCGTGGCAGACCCACCCTTACTGCAGGAGCCACTGCCTGAGGCTTGGGAGGCAGATCTTTGAGCCATTTTCAGCTTGTGTTTCACCCCTTCTATCCAATCCTACCATGGCACAGCAATACCTTATGATACAACGAAAAAGAAATGTAATGAATGTTGAATGAAAGGAGTGTGACTGTGGGCCTTGCTCTTGTGAGCTTACAATCTAAAGTAAACTAGGGCATAGGTGATCTATAATATATGTAGGAGAATACCAGATTACATTTTTTTCTGTAACATTTTTAAGTACGTTATTTGAGATATAAAACAATATCCAGATCCGACTGGGGTTTTGGCAAATATAAAACATATTTTGGAGGAGATCGCTATTGAAAAGCTGGACCATTGCTGTTAACACCGTAAGGCAATTATTCTGTTCTCTAAACATATGCAAGTTGTGTTTCTATCCGGTGAGCAGCAGACGTTTCCAACAGTGAATGTGCCTACTTTAATTCCCAAAATTGAATGTTCTGCCACCTGTACTGTTCCCAATAACAAACTTTAAAGCCCCGTTTCCTAAATTCTTTACCCAGCATGGACTGGTATCCCCTGCTTGGCTTCATCAAGAGTTGATTCTCGAACAGTAAAAATCTCTTCAGACTCCCAACTAGGAAAAACAATAAAGCAATAAGGTGCTTTGCTTCCCGTGTCCCAATCTTTTTTTCCGCTCTCATTTAGTACCGTCCTAATGAGCACGCTAAATGAGCACGCTAAATGCTTCCCCGGAATACCCTGAAACACTTGAACAATATGCATATCTGGTTATGAACAAAGCAGGAAAATTTAAATATCCTCCGAAGAATGTTTTTTTTTTCATTAATAAATAAAAATGCTTATTTTTTTTGTGCGATCATAAGGAAAACAACTTAGTTGTGTATTTTATTTAATATTTTCCATAAAATTTACCATTTGAGTGATTTTTGTTATTAATTGTATTTTTTTTGTCGAGGTTCCAGAAGGCTGTGCCATCTTTTAATCAGAAAGCTGAATTGTTTCCCACTTGTTGCAGATGTCTTTATTATGGAAATTAAGTTTTTTAGGAGCACAGACTCGTTGTTGTTTTTTTGTTTTTTTTTTCCAGGTCTGGGGTCTTTTTCATTATGGGGTAATGAGGTTAAGAAAGGAGAATCCCATGTCAATGTAGTTATTCTGTGATACATCTGATAACTATTCTCTTTTACCAGCATTTACTTAATATATTTTCTTATAATTGTATGATGTTAATCATGGATCCTTACATTAGTTTTCTAATCATCTCACTTTTAATAATTTCTGATGAATATTGTCCCCGTCACTACAGGGTTGTTTGAGACCCTATCCCTCGGAGCTTATCCTTCTCTTATAGAACCTGTATTTCTTAGTAATTGGAAAGGGTTTGGTGGAATAAGACAATGGCGGTAGAAAAAGAAAGCCACAAGTTGAATAATCTGTGAGTTTACAATATGACGGCACTTTCAGTGACACCCACTCCCCTGATTGGAGGATCGAGGAGATGATGTCACCGGCACGCCCCCTCAAGTTATGGCAAAATGATGGCGCTTTTGATGACGTCCTCTCCCCAGACTGGAGGATCAGGGAAAGAAAAGTCACTGCAAGTGCCGCCATTTTGACAGAAGTTCCCACCTAGTTATGTCCTCAGAGATGCCGAGGAAGATAACAGAGGGCAGAAGATGCAGAAGTGGTCGGTTGAAGCGGAAGTGGTTGGCAGAGAAGGTAAGGAAACATTTAGGGAACGTAAAAGGGCCCATGAATTTCAGATGAAAATTCTGAGCTTTTTCCTGGCCTTGTTTTCGGGGCTTCGTATGAATCGTTGAATTTACCAAAATTCTGTAAATTTGCAAATCAAGCGAATCCGAATGCACGAGTCTACTGCGGAAGTAAAGTAGAAACTTTGAGTGCCTGCTCGCTGAGGTCACTATAGATCCATCAATACTACTTCTTAAGACACTGTGAACATTATGGCGTAAAAAGGGTCATGCGGCACATGGTGTAGCTGGCTCTGGAAGCTCAGGGCGGAAATAAAGTTGTCCCTGAATTTTTCTGCAAAGCATCATATGGGCAAAGCGAGATACACCTCGGCTCTGCCGTATCTGAAAATGGACTCTCCAGTTGCATTTGACGAGATTCCGTTGTGGCATCTTCTTTGCCGCTTGTAATCCAGCTAAGTTTGAAACAAAGTCTATGGAGAGTAGCAGAGGGCAGCTAAACAGTCAGCAATCCTCCAGAGCGCAACTGCGGAGCCTCGCATTTGACAATGTTTCTAGCAACTTAACTAAAATCAAACAGCCCTACCTACTGAATGCAGCTTACATTCACATGAGTAGCTAAAACTAGTTAGTAGGTGAAGCCCAAGAGAATACACTTCCAAAATCCCACAGTGATGATAGTTTTGCCCAGGATTGCCTGTCTCCTTTTAAGTCAATTTCATGATTTTTTTTTGGTTATAAATGTAGTTTAGTAATGACTGTTGCCAAAAGCATGAAACTAGCAATGTCAGTATATTCCAATTTTCAGCATTTAGCATGATTTCTCTGCAGCGCATTACAGTCATTTTACTGTGACATGGAGCTCGTTCATCCGAATCCAAAGGCAAAATTATGTTATAATTGCAACATAAGACTGCAATTTTCCATAGAATCGGTAAAACGCATCTTGTGAGAGTGTTACATCGCCATCTACAGGACACAAAGCAGTAGGCAAACACAAATTACACTTCATAACTCCCAGGGTATTCCAAATTAGATTGTTACGGGTACATAATGTTACTTTGTTTTAACCATTTATGCTCCAGAGCTGTAAGGAACATTGACCCTTAGTGATTAATTTCTTGCATTTTGGGCTTTGCATATAATAGATTCATGCGCCGAGGGACATTTATTTCTATCTTTTTATTTTATTTGTTTTTGATGCAGAAAGGGATGGTGGCGGCGGCTGTTAGACGTAGTAATATTATTAAAAATATATATATATGGCTTTTCCTTTAACTTTGGTGAAATCTTCTGTGAAGGGGAATGTTATTCATTTGCACTACGTGCCACGTGTTAAGCATCAATATGAATCTATAGCATTTGAATTCCCTTGAAATATATCAGTTCATGGTTATGTTCTAAACAATTAGCTGCAAACCTTTTAATAGTTAATTGAGCAGCTAAGATGTTGAATTCGCTCTACCTGGAGCCACAAATTTCCAATTTGGGTGAGAATACCCAGCTATTAGTGATATTCACATTTCATAATAATCATTTTTTCATGCAATTTCTTTTGATGATGGATCCACTTACAAGTACCGTATTTGCTCGATTATAAGACGACCCTGATTATAAGATGACCCCCCAAATCTGAATATTAATTTAGGAAAAAAAGAAAAAGGCTGAATATAAGACGACCCTATAGAAAAAAAGTTTTACCAGTAAATGTTAATTCATCTAAAACTATTTTTTTTAATAAAAGCTATGATTGAGAAAAATATTTTGGTTTTATTTCCTTCTATTTTCCAACCTGCCCCCCAGTTATGCACATCTGCCCCAGAAATGCCTTATACCCCCTATATGCCACTGTGCCCAATGATATGCCTTTTAACCCTCTAAATGCCACTGTGCCCCATGATATGCCTTTTAACCCTATATGCCACTGTGCCCCATGATATGCCTTTTGACCCCCTATGTGCCACTCTGCCTCCAGAAATGCCTTATACCCCTATATGCCACTCTGGCATTTAGAGGGTTAAAAGGCATATTATGGGGAAGAGTGGCATATAGGGAGGTTTAAGGCATTCAGGACTTCAGAGTGGTGTATATAGGGTTAAAAAGAGCACTCTGCCTCCAGAAATGCCTTATGCCCCCTATTTAACACTCCCCCGCCCCCCCCCCAACTTACCGGTGCGTCTGACTTCCCTGTCATGTAGCCGGGGCAGCGTGTAGATCCCACGCACTTACGCTGCAGCCGGAAGGAGGTGTGGCTAGCAGCGGGGGTTGTCTGCGTCCATCGCACAGACCTTCCCCGACTGTCAGAGATCAGAGTTCCCCGCACCGGTGCCGAGGAAGGTCTGCTCGATGGACGCAGACAACCCCCGCTGCTAGCCACACCTCCTTCCTGCTGCAGCAGAAGTTGTCTACGCGAATCGCGTAGACATCTACACGCTGCCCCAGCTACACACCGGGGACTCAGAAGTACCGGTAAGTGGGGCGGGGGGGGGGGGGAGACAGAAGGATCCGGGTCCCCTGCAGCTGCGGGGGATCTGGATCTCAGTCGTCTCATAGTCAGACCTATTTGAGGTCTGATTATAAGACGACCCCGATTATAAGACGAGGGGTATTTTTTCTGAAAAAAACCTCGTCTTATAATCGAGCAAATACGGTATATAAGTAGACATCAGGATTAGAATCATAATGTATCTGCTATGGAATCACTACTTTAAAAGTGCTCTTCTACCTATCCTGCTGTATTTAACCCTTTTGTAACTAAAGGAAATTCTAAATCATAATGGAGACTGGTTTAACCCTTGACGCACCAAAAAGATATACATAATTTCAATGCGTTCCTTAGCTCCCTTGTTCCTAAAGCATAAAGCCGTTCCTGCCGCACGTCTTAAATTCCTGATTTGTTGCTCTGTTACACGCATCCATTTGTTTTGTTGAGTAAATCGTTCTGTGTTGGATCAGCAACAGAAAACGTTCCAGCATTAAAAAATAAATGGGAACGTGTTCAATAATTTAGGCAGCCTGAGGTTTGGCCAGAATAAGAATAAAGAACAAAGAAAATGTAGATGTTGTATCAAGTGGTAAAGGCGCTGTTCCACTTAGTCACACTCTTACGCGCACTCACTCTTCTAGTATATTACACAAAAAAGCAAAACGCAGATAGAAAACAAAGAAACCTTTTAGAAGGAGTTTTGTAACAACCAATCAGTGACTGCTTTTGTGTCATATGACAATTAATCATTCCCTTTAAAAAATAGGAATGAGGCAAGATTTGACATGGGCAAAGAATAATTTATGGCAAATGTTTAGTTTTCCGGTATTCTGCATTTAGTTATAAAAGTTTTTAATACAGCAGAGTAAATGGATCGCTATCTTTAAGACTAAATGCTTTATAAGGTATTACCATTTACACAGCGATGGTAGGAAGAGAGGGGGTTAATGATAAATAAGCAGGTGGAAAGTCCTGAATATTTGATTAGTGTCTTCTTTCTGCACAGCGTCAGCCTTAAACTAATTGCTCTGCCATAATGCTATGTAGAGAAAAACTTAAATTACCAGCCAGCATGAGCAATTTACCAACTAACAGATAATTAGAGAAAATGAATTTAATAGGAACCATTTAATTGTATATAATCTACATTTGTGGGGGAAAAAAAACCAAATCATCCAAAAAATATTAACATTGCATTGTTAACATTCCCAGCATGGGTGTAATTTTCATTCAACAGCCGCGTTGTATTAATAGTAGAAACAATTATGTTATTATCTGAGTTATACATTATACAGCGAAACCAAAGGTAGCTGTTATATATAAACGATGCTTCTAGAATATTTGTTTCCTTGTATTGCATCATTTTTGGTACTGATGAAGACTTATTTTGAGTGACAGGAGAAACAAGTGGGCGTGGTTTAGCAGTAGCCCCACCCACTTCATCTTGTGGTTTTTGACCAACTGATCGGTGAAATTCTGACACTTATTATAATGTTTCATCACCCTTTTTAAAAAAAATAAAAAGTGTATCTTCTTTCTTTTGAAGAAAGGGACATATTATGTCTGTGCTTAAAGGGACAGTTTAATGTTCCAGCCGCACCAAAGAAATAAGCATACTAAAGGACTTCTTTAAAAAGGTTACAAAATAAATCAATGAAGTCACTTAGCACGGTGATCTGGTAATTCTTGCCGCTGAGGCTGTTTCGAAGTTATCCATACATTGGGGAATTAAAGATCACCCTGAAAGTGCCAGGAGATGTGTCCGGATGAGCACACCTTCTGCTGGGCAATTACCTGGGCAGTGGTAAAAGGGGCAAATGCATATGGGGGGTATTCTGCAGAATCTACCCCTCCAAGGGGACACAATGTACATTTAAAGGGACCTCTTAGCTATCTTATGCATTACGATCCCTTTATTCCCTTTTTATTGGCAGCAGCAATTACATGAGGTTTAGCCATATTTAATGAACAAAGGATAGAAAATTACCCGTAATTCTCACCCGCGTAAATGATTTTTAATGTATACATTCCCAGGTTTGGGTTTGAGCTCTGGTAATGTGTAGCTTCCACTTTTGGCACGGATAAAAGATAGCTCTGCGTAGGTCTGACACCCATAAGGCTTACCGAGCCGGTATATCCATTGTGATAACACACGGGTCCGTCATCTCGTTCCTGGAAACAGGTGCTTCCAGATCAAAGGGAGTTAACCCAGTGACCAATGGAAAATGTGTCTCCCTCCGTTATAATGCAATGAATTGTCTGTATTTATACATAGATACAAACAAGTAAAAAGAATATAAAAAATGCCCGTAATATCTTATTTTTTTGCTACCATGTTTATCTTAACTTTATTTTTTCTCAATTCTCAGTTTATTGCACGTATGGTAACATAGACATGGCACAAAGCATCAAATACACAGTCACATCATCTGACCAGTTGACAAATACAGCATAGAAAAAATAAAATACATGTAATAGCATGTCAATCCGCCATACCATGTTTATCTTAACTTTAAAAGTAGTTCATAAACATCATGACACTGGTAATAGCTCTGCGCATCAATGTATGATTATTGATTATTATCACAATGGGTTAAAAGAAAGATAGCAGCTGATATAAAGTCGTCTTAAAGAACTCTGAGGTCATACTCACCTATTTATGCTCTTTGGAACATAAGATGAGCTTTAAGCCTTTTTTTAAACCAGTCTGAGTGACTTAAATTTCTACGTGCACCATTTTTCTATGATTGGACTCTAGCAGCGTTTCATACTGTTTTATTTTCCGGTATTGATTACTTGTCCCACACTAAATTAAGCACATATTTAGCGAAGATAAATCTGTTTTCCACTTGCGTTGCCCAACAGCACGAATCATATAGTCTGTATGATGGATATGTGATACATAACGAGGAAATCATTAGCTTAATCTATGTGTATTTTTCACTTGTTGCAAATATTCCACAGTTAACAGACTTAATCTATGCAAATCTTACAGTTCAATGCCTGGCTTAGAGGTAATAGGGTAATATGTTCCACTGCATTAGCTGGTTGATGTCCTGCTGGAGATCGTAACAAAGAAAAGAAGGTATAGTTTTTGTTAGGATTCGGGAATCAACAAGCCAAGATAGTTACGTAGATTCATTTTATAGCCTACTTAGAAAAATGAAAGGTATAGAATCACTAGTTACACGTACTGATGAACGTGATCCTCAGCCGTACCGACTGAGCTTATGGAAGACTTTTAGGTTTAGCTTTGAATAATAAAGAGTTGTAACAATGAGACAATAATAAAATAAAACAGATTGGTCTGTCTATTCTACCCACTGTTCTTCTTCTGAAAACTCTGTAGACCCAGGCTTTGTCTGGAACCCACTGTTTAGATTATTATTACATTAACCTCCTAGACTTTAATGTCTTGTTCAAGGCTTTCTACTGGACTCTTGCAATTTTTTGCACATCACATATTTGCGTTACAATGGCCATAGCTAGAAACTCTCCAGGTTTGACCTGGAGTCTCCGGGTGAAGCCTTACTTTCAGGGGTCTATGGGTCCACTTCTTCTTTCACCCAGTAGGGAGATGGCACATGGCCATGCCCACTCCCTGCCCACTTCCCCAATCCCCGCCCACAATCCCTCCCATGAAAGGCAGTCTGGGACTGAACCCACCCGCATGCATGTCTAGTCACAACTCCAGGCAAAGCCAAACCTGTCCTTGGAAGTTCATAATCATAATTCTTAGTTAATCCAGTTCTGCTTTCACCTGAACCATGGCAGGTGAGTTCTTCTTTGTAACAATATGTTGATTTAACCATGCGTTTTATTTGTTACCTGCACTGTTTAAGTAAATAATTCAATTTTCCTAAAAAAAGAAAATCTCACATTGATAAAATAAGGAAAAGCTGACTCATGTAGAAACATTCCTTTTTTGATCATATCCTGTAGGAACCACGCATGTTAAAAAATATACTTATTTATTATCCCCAGGAAAAGGAAGGGTGGGTAAAGCCGAGATAGATCTTGGCTGTTGATTTTATAGATTTGCTGAAACAGATGTGTTTAATAACTACTTTTATAATTTAGAAGAATTGTGTATTATGGCAGTTGGTTTTCAACCAGAAAAAGTTGACTCCTGTCATGGTGATGATGATAATAATAAATGTTAAAAAGCCCTATATAGGTTACATTTCCCTTTCTGGTCTCCTTGGAGGACAACTCAAAGTATAAAAAGTCTCTAGATCTGAAATGTAACGCAAGTTACTTCTGTATAAAACATTTGCATATCTTTAATTTGGGGATACAAAGTACAAACGTTTTGATAGCAAAGGTAAAAAAGCCACAGTTGATCGCTGGATGTAATATTTATGCATATGATTATTTATTTATTTTATTCCTGAACTTTATTAACCTGATATGATAGGTGTCTACCTGGCACAATGAACAAGGAGCTCCACATTTTCGAGAGGCCTCCTTGAGATTTCATAGGGAGAAAATATTTACAAAAATATGTACAAAAATACCCAAACAAATGCAATCAGATGACTTTGTATCTTGGGATCTGGGTTTCATATATATATATCCATATGGTCCAAGGACAAAGCAATAAAAAGCCATTTCACCTTTAACATTATTAACAAAATATAACAGTTATTCTAGAACTGTGAGAAAGGATGTCCACATCTGGATTCACAGCTACACTTAGGGAGACCCCCAAGAGACGGTACAATAAAAGTATTAGACTACCTAAGCTGATAAAGACAACACTTAAGTAACCCGCCGTATGGCGAGTCTCAGATTTTAGCTCACTGCTGCTATTACAGAAGAAACATTCACCGTCGGTATATAAGACTAGTCGCTGGATCCCTCACGCAGAGTTAATTTGATGTCCATGGAGAGGAATTTTCTTCTATAATGATGACAGTGAGATAAAAATGTGAGAAAATCCAAGGCTCTCCTGAGTTAGGATTCAATATAGGACTGTCTGTTCTTAGTGTTGCTAGTCTTGTACATTTTTAAGTGTATTACATGTCTCTGAGGACTATGCACTAATGTTACACATAAGCCAGGGTCAGAAAACCATAATTTATTTCCAATTAAATCTGACCATTTAAAGACCATAGAATTTAGATTTGTAATTCTACGCCTTGTTCTACTATTACTTTGTCTATACCCAACGCTAGACACTCTTGTATCCACCTGAATACTGATTGTTCTTTTTTTTTTTTACTAGAAATATAGATAATTCTTTCTCCTACCATTCAAATTGAAATCCTTTTTTAGTTTTTTTTATATGGCTTTTTGATGTGTTTCGTTTTGCACTAAAATAATGTGTAATCTTATTAAACATCATTCACTTAGAATTTACACTGTGCTTCACTGATTCATTGTGATTCTTATGAATGTTTCATCCTTTCAATGAAAGTGTGACCTTGTAGGTTGACATTGCCGGGATCTAAAGCTCTTTGCTAAATGTCTTATTAGATGTTCACCGGACCCTTAACTTTAGTTCTTCATAAAGATAATCTTCATGGCAGTCGAAAGAATTTGCAGGGCAGGTGTCTTAGACAATACTTCCACTGTATTTGTCCCACAACAATGTTGTTTTACATGTATACAATTGCAACCATATGGCTGGAAGAGCCAACATAGCCAAAGATGAAGAACATGAGCCAGAGCCATTCTTCCTCTTCCATGTCCTTGTCCTGAGGTTGAGTCCAGCTCAGTACATGCAATGCTCAATGTGTCAAGTTGGGTTCTTGTTTGGCTGTTTAAATAATTCATCAGTCATTTATAAAATTAATATATAGCAATAGGAAGTTCAGGATAATTTTTGTTGCTGATAATATAAAAAAACATGATAAAAAATAAAAAATAACAACCAGAAGAAAAGTGAAATAAAATGACCCAACCATTCATTAAAAAATTTATTTAATAGACTTTTTGTTCTTCAAGTTTGGCTTCCATATACAGTTTCCACCTCTGTATGTTTTACTTTCTCTTTATTTAATTTGATCTCAGTGAATTGTGATTTTCTCTGATCCATGTATTTTAGCCTCAGAGACCTTTTACGTATAATATTTTTAATTTACCGAATGCAGTTTGTACCGAGTGCAGTCTGTATCCGAAAAATCAGAGACAGTTAATATTATACTATAATGTTATAATATTAATCTTCCATTTTCCCAGTTTTAAGGTTATTTCAAAATGAAAGGATAACATTTTATAAATAAATATTGCATTCAATAATTTGCAGTATTTTCTTGTGTCTAGCTTGACAGATTTATGATAATGCATTATCTTCCTGGACATACCTAAAACAAACAAATATATTCTTCTTTTTGAATGTATAGTGATGCCATCCTTTCATTTTTTTGCTTTTATAGTATTTATTTATAGTTCAACGAGGTCTCAAGTCAAGTGTATTCATACAAAATGCAAACCTAGTTGAATTACCGGTACTCAGTATCCTGCAAAAAATATATTCTATTTTACAATTTGTAATAGCTTTGTTACACTCCTGACATCATTTTTAATCAGATCTGCCATTCTTAGTTAACGTTATTATGATTATTATGATTATTATATTAAAATAAGTTAAAATGGAACAGTGCAAACATTTTGTATATTTATGTCTCCATAAGTGATGACAAGTCCTGATAATAGCATCACTTGTAGCTAATTCTGCTGTTTTTGGGGTACATTTTGGGTAATGCAAACTTTAAAAGATGGAATCTGCACCAAAATCTTGAAAAAATATATCAATGCAAATTTTGAAAGAAAAATTTAAAAAAATATCCCATGATGTCATTCACAACGAAGGTATGTTAAATGCTATAAAAAGTGTATTTTTCATTTCTAAGAATACGGATCATTGCTTGTTTTAATGGAACTTAATGACCTCGATGCTAAATTATGTGTGTGTAAGGCTGTTATCTCATCTACTCTTCATCATATGCTAATTATATCATCTAGATTATCTTCATATCTTCATATCATCCATATCAGCAAATATTTCCAAGTATTTAAATACTAAGTCATTTTCCGGGATGTTTGTCATTTTGAGGGTAACGATGAGATCTTAAACCAAAACCGAACAAAAAGAACAAAAAAGTAACATAATTAGAAATCATATAGCAGTGGCAGCAGCCAGTCACACACATGCTATCTGAACACAGATGTCTTGCTAGCATACGCGGGATTGGCTGCTGCTACTCTTAAGGAATTTCCATGTGCGTCCTACTGAGCATGTGCAGAATGAATGTTTCCTGGTCGCACTTCCTGTTTTCAGTAGAAGCGGTCAGGGGAGGAGTTACATGAGACATGAGTTTCATTTTCTAACTCCATATAGATTGCAACATGGATGCCTTCATGCACTGAATGCTTAAAGTACAATTTTAGGGATTGGTCCATGTTTCTTAAAGAAGAGGTTTACCGATGGACCACACAGTTTAAGGACGTGTTCTCTGTAGGGTGTCCAAGAGGCAGCCTGGTCAGGCTTTATATAAAGCTACCAATAAATGGGTTGGGAGGGGGAAGGGAATTGGGCGGGGACTGGGTGTGACTAAATGCCGCTTCCTCTGAGGAGGATGAGAGCGACCCTGAGACCTGCGGAGCAGCTGTTCACCCGGAGACTCAGGGTCAAACCCAAGGATGTTTAATAGCATTGATGCTTCTAAAATCTAAAATAATTAAAAATCTAGTTGTTCAGTTTTTATGAAGATAAAATTGCACCAATTCAAGATCATATTTTCTTTGCTTTACATAAAACACGGAAACTATGCTACTGCTTGACATTATCATTGACATTATCCGTGTCTGCATTCGTGTATTTATTAATATTTTTTCAGCCCGTCCGAATACATGTCTTGTACCGTGGAAGCTAAGATATACAGCTGCTGAAAATCGGGTTATATTATGTGGTGACATTTGAAGAACTTTATATAAAAAAGAAATACAGAAAAGTCCTAAAAAAAAAAAGTGTAGAGAAAAAAAACACGTTAGTGACCTTTTTGAGCACAAAGCAAAAATAGTCTATTACAGCACAAAATTCTGAAGATGTACCATTTTAATTTAAATTTCATAGCCTTCAATATCCTTCCTACGAATTTGGCAGTAAATTGCCTTTGACGTTAAATGAATATCTTTCTATGTACTTTTTCCCAATTTCAGCAGATGATCAAAGTTCATGAACATGATGACAAAATTGTGGGGTTTTTTGGTAGCGTGAGACTTGCCTTTTATGTAACCAATGAGCTGTTTGTACTGTCTGCCTTGGAACATCTAAATGGGGTTCCCAGAAAGACGAGAATTAAAGAGAATGATGCGCACATAAAAATAACTGTATAGTCTGACGGAACAGGTCTGAGGTTGATGTTCCTTTGATCTATTTAAATGAAGTGCACTTAGCATCAATTCTGACTGTCAGCACAGGGAACAGACGCTGTGCAAGTGATTTTATTATCTATGGGGAGCCATCTAAATTACCCTTTTCAAGTTTTAATGTGAGACATTTAATTAGCAATAAAGGCAGAATCATCATGGGCAGCCGATACAGAAGCCATGAATCCGGCTGAATATAATCTTCTTATAAACCGTGAAATGCTTATTTCCGCAAATATATTCAATGACATTCAAAAGATTTAGCCACACACACTAATTTAAAGCCGGAGAAGTTTGGCCTGGTTATGATCATTTTAATCCGTTCCGATTTGTTTTTAAGATGGGGTGGGATTTAAAATGTAAACATTGGGTTAGATGTAGCAACAAAGCAGTTTGTCATATAAGGATCCCAAATGAGGATGCAACAGTACAGCTTTATTTACTACGTTGCATGAGTTCTGGTTGGAGAGCCGGTCTAGATTCAGAAATGGTCGCCAAAGCAAGTGGTGGACCTATGCTAGACTTTTTTTGGTGACTTTTTAGGGAAAATGGGACATTTTACCTACATTTACAAGGTACATTTCCGATTCATTTACACACATAAATAGATCGATAAATAATAAATATCATTGCCTGTCAATGGCTTCCAATGCAAATATTACACATCCCACCATAAATTGAATTATTTAAAGAAAAAAATCAAGAAATTTATTTATTTTGTTTTTCCTTCTTTAATCTTGTAGAGAATGCAGACCGCAACCGATACAATAGAACATAAAGAATATAATAATTGCTTTTAATCACTAAGTAATACGGATGTTGCCTATGGATCTCATGAGCGTGTGATAGATATATATATATATATATATATCTTTTTTTTTGGGTTTGTCTTGATCTAAGTCAAAGTTCAGTGAGTACAACTCTCCAATGTATATGTTGCGCATGCTATGAATTAATTGTAGTTTACAGCATTTCCTTATTTTCCCAGAGATGCCGTTAGAATGTTTACTTCTCAAGATATTTTTCTTCTTTATCCTTTGGATTCAGCATAAACTGTACAGTTTTATACTCTTTACTTTACCATCTCTTACATAAAAAAAAAAATCAGAGACAAGTCACTACGAAGATAAGACAACCATTAATGTTTAAATAGTTTGCTGTATTGATAGCGCGTCCTAAACTTCTCATACTGTACAACAGTTTATCATTTGAAAATGATGCCTTCTCGACGACTTTTACTCTTAAATAACTCCCTTAACACTTTTGTAGAGAACATACAAGTGCAAAATAAATAGTCCTGGGATATTGCAGAAGTAGAGCATACATTTTATGTTCCACCTTTTCTTAAACTTTTTCATTTTCCCCCCTCCTTGACATTTCCCCAAGGACTCTCCTTGTTTACGAAGTGATGACATAACTGCGAGTTCATTGCACCCAAAGGCTCTCGGAAAAAAATGCTTCCAGCAATCTGTGTTTATATGACTTTCTAGTACAGAATTCGTTCTATCTTCATCTCTGCAATGATTTATTTGCCCAACTTACTGGGCTTAAAAATAAGAATATTGGAAGCATCAACATTCCCTAAGAGCACTTAATGGAGGAAATGTACTTGGGTGCGAGTTAACGTGAGTTAAATAAATAAAAGGTGAAAAGGGCTTGGTTTCCATGCTAAAATATTAAAGTATCACAGCCCAACTTCTTATGGAAATACTGATGCAGTGTACGCATGTTTCTTATGATCAGGCTCCGGCTGGCCATCTGGCACCTTGGGCTGATGCCCGGTAGGGTCTTGAAGAGTGCGCCCACCAGCTTGTAACATGGCGGCTGCACGTATGTCATTTGGGGACCACTGACCTTAAAGTGCCACGGATTTCTAATCACCCCCAACACGGCCCAGCTATTTATTAATTTTTTTAAAAATTGTGACAAAGTTTTTTTTCCTCTCCAAACCCACAAAGCTATATGGTGAATTATTTTTGTGGAACCTCCAATCCATTATCTCTAAATTGGGATATTACTAGGTTCGGAGAGCTGTGCACTACCTACCAAGCCCTGCATTACTGAGGGGGTTAAATCATTCATGCCAGTGGCGTCTTGGCTTAGAATAGCAGGTGCCGGCAGAACCACATGATGTTGTCCAGCCCTGCATCTTAATGTCTTTACCAGATATGAAAAACCTTTATCTCTGGCAGGCTGCAGATGTGCAGTGTGAAGGAATGTCCGTGAAGAATGAAGGAAATACTTCAGGCTAATCTGACAGGTATTCCAGCAAAAGGGCAGTGATTACATGTTATCAGGCCCTTGGTATTTTCATAATAAGACATAAATCTGTAACTGTCTGCTTTGTGTGCACTAATTGGTTGCAAGGGCAATTAGGAGTAAAATGTTTTTCAATTCTGTTAATTGTCTTTGTATAATGGTATAAGGGCATATCAGAGAGAGAAAAAAGATTAACTGTTGAGGTGCTTGATCGGTGAGGGCGACTATAGGATGATCCAGCCATCTAGGTTTCACAAAGAAACTTCCTTCCGCACCGCCTGCCTTCATATTGATTAAACTTTCACAGTATCTCCTTTCCTGTCGCGATCCTTTTGTCTTCCAATCCTGTACCCTGTCTTCACCATCTTGTTGTTTCCAACATCTCCATCCTCCATTGTACTCTTCTTTTCTTCAATTTTCTTTTTTTTCACCCACCCTCCACCCTGTCTCCATGTCTACTTTTTCTTCCTACAGCTCCCTTTCTTTATCTCACAATCCTTTTTCTCTCATTATCCCCTTTTCCTCTTCCGATCCTTCGCTCTCCTGTGTTTGATCCTTAACTCAACTAACCACCCAAGCGCTCAATGAATAGACCCAACTGTATTTTTGTAAAGCTGGTCATATAAAATGCAACCATCTAACTGAGAACATCAAAGGGAATACACTTTTCATGTCACCAAGAACATTTTGTTTTTCTGGAGTGAGCCTGACTGTTTCATAAAAGAACCCAATTTGGGTGGCGGAAATATATGGCATGCACACACTTTTAAATTGTAAAAACCTCCAGGGATTTGTTTTAGAAATACTTTTTGTCTTTGACAGACAATGAAATATTTACATTACAGATAGCTTAAGTTTATAAATAAGAAATATTAAACATAAAAAGGCATCCAGCTTAAGAGAAAACATTTTCAAACCTCTCCGTTGAGGTCACAGCATTTTCCAACCCTGAAGGATTTCTGGAAGTTCCGTTTTTCAATCAATAAAGAGTTTTCCGTTTTTTTGTCCACAACATGCTTGTGAATAATCATAAAACATTAGAACAGACATGGATTTTCTTGATAAACGATTAAGAGCAGAAGTGATTTTCTAATAAACGTTTCCTAGAAAACACCCGTCCCTGTCAGTGTTTTTGGATATCTGCTGCAGTTACTGCACCTGCTGCTCCTCTAAAGAGTAGAGATTTGTCTTTGGTTGTGATACGTGTGAATGACTATTCACGAACACTCTTGATAGATAAGATTACTTTTCTCTATGGTTTTAGGATATAAGAACCAATGACAGACATTTTCCTGTAGTGAGCTTGATGGAGTGATCCGTAGAGTTGACCTCAGTACGTTGGAGCTCTAAGGTGACAATCATGACAGGCGTCAGGCGTTTTCACATGACACATAGTTCACCCCAAAACATTCTTCAGTAAAACATGGAGGCCATGCCATGCCATTGAGCCATTAAGCTGTAGACAGGGAACATATTTAAAGGGTTTTGAAGAATGCGAGTGGCCTGTTTGATCAGTAATGCATTGAGTATATACATATTTTTTCACCTTGACAGTCATGCCAAGAAATATACATCGAAAATTAAGCGACTTAACATTTGTGGAACTTGGGTGGAAAAAAATGGTAGCATTTTTCTGAGATAGATTTGAGAATGTTAATTGTATTATTTTTCAAATAATGTACTGGATATTTAAAGAATATATACATTTTATCATAAAATATCTATGTATAAAGACATACCGATTATTCCGATAAAGTTCTCTAATTGCCGGTGTAACTGCATTAGTTCCATGTATGGAAGGTCACTGTATAATAATAATTACATTTATTGCTCAGTGCTGGGTGTAATAAACTCAAAACTGAAAATGGTATATGAGTGCCTCTTACAGTGATGGATAACCCAAATGTAATCGTGTCTGTAAAAATATAAGCAAAAAAAGGTAATGGCTCATTGAAAGGAATCAATGTCAAGCGACTTCTTTAAAAATGCCGTCGGATCTTAGCTATCACATTTTGAGAAGCATTCGTGAGACAAATATTAAGAGCGCACTTTAAACCTGTCGTTACATAGATTATGTGAAACAAGGTTAAACAGACGTTTAGGCAGGGAATAGCTTGAAACGAAACATCTTAGGAATCACGACAAGCTGAGACAAGATGGGATGACAATTCACCAGCCGTATTATAGTGACAGGTTACATACTTCGAGTCGCTGCTGGCGAGCTTTCATTATTAAATAAAGGCTTCATTAATTAGTTAACCATGGGTCTAGTAGTATCCCAACTTTATGTAAAAAAAAATACTATTGGAGCTATTGGAATACAGAATACAGAATACAGAATACAGAATACAAAATACAGACTCAGTGCTCAACCACCACAAAGCTATTAAAAGAAAATTCCTAAGTTTGAGCTATCCTACCAACAGTAACCTGTTTTCCTGAATTTTGTCCAGAAAATAGATGGTAAATGGTGAAAAATATTTTTATTACCATTATCTACTTGCGTGACTTACCCTTTTTTCCCCCATGATTGGCTAAAGGATCTTTTCTTGGTTGTTAGGGTATCTTTACTACTTGACATCCATCTCTTGTTAGGCTACATTTTCCATCTTATTGTTACAACAACAAATATCTTTTCATACCTCTTGGCCACAGAGCGTTCCTTTCCTAATGGCTTCCCTACCCTCCTCCTGCATTTCGTTCAAGAAGCAAACTATCCTCCTACTCTACTTATCCTAATGTTTAGGTTGCCCTTTTCTGTCAATACACTCTCTTGCACACTCTTTGTATTTATGTGTTTTCTACTCACCTGTTTCCTCTCCTTTCCTTCTCTTCTCATGGATCCCCATGCCTTCCGGATTCCCCTTTTCCTACTAATTCTCACCCCTTTCCCCATTACGCAGAACAAACCCCCCAAACCCTGGTATGATACCGGTTTAGAATGAAATAAGATAAGGTGTAGAATGTTACATTATAGACTCTTCTAGAATATTACAAGGAGCAGCTCATCAACTCTTCACAGCCCCAGCTATCAAAATAATTGGGCAACAAATTCCTTACTTTCTGGAATATTTTTACAGATTGGCTGTGGTAGATGGCAATTTATTTTTTTGCAATGTTTGTAAGCGGTTCATGAGAAGTAACATAGCGCTGATAAGAATTAGAGTAAAACACAAAGCTCTCACGTGTCACAACATACAACATGGCCCGAGGACATCAACATAATGGGCAAAACTACAAGACCAGCAGCAATGTCAGCAAATTGGCTTTGATGCCACTTCACAATTACTGTCAGGAATGGAGACGCATGTTGTAACAAGTCGCATTGGTTAGCTTGATGTGAATCCCCGTTGCGTGTAACATAAAGGAAAGAACACCGGGAACTGTTGTACCAAGCGAGGCAAGGCTTTTCACTTCGTCAGATGGATGTTTGCTTTATTCAGCTCAGTGCCTTATATCTATCATTCACTTGAGGACCTGAATCTCATTAAACACAAAAGTTGCTGCAGGCCGTGCTCGGTAACAGCTGAAATGGTTATTACTATCCCAACGGCATTTTAGATTTATGAAAGTCTATCACCTTTATCTGTCTAACCCTCTATCCATTTAGGGAGAATTGTCTAATAAATCTAGCGGTTGCTCTGTTGAATGGATTAAAGAATAGTACTTATATTCTCTGTTCAGGGCTGCCAACTTCTGAATGGGCCTCTGACCTGCAGAATACTGCATCCTCTAGTAATCCGACAGGAAGGTATTAATTTGCTGCGCCTTGGGTCAGGGTTTTGCAGAGGTTATGTAGAAAGCTCTCCGACTGGGAGTTCTGGCTTTAAAATAACTTTTTATTAAGCGTGCAGGTTATTAAATGAAGCTTTTAACCCCTTAATGACAAAGCCCGTACATGTACGGGCTCAAAATGCATTGTTTTCAATGGGTTTAGGGACCGCCCATTGTCCTTAAGGGGTTAAAAAGAGTTCATTTTCATTCTCGGCAATTGGAACACGTCATTCAATCACACGTCGACACAGAGCGCAGATGAATAAGTTATAATAGGGTTCGTGTAGACAATTTCGACTTTAATACCATTTGGTCCTCAGCAGGTCCCCTTTGAATATAGGGTTCCTTTTTTATACACTCTATATTTTTTTGTAGGTAAAGGGTTTTTGGGAAAGTTTTAGATATTATATCTTACACTTTTTGGGGGGTTTCCACAGATATTGGAATCAATTTGTGATTTTTGTGGTTTATTTGTTGGCTGCTCGGTTGAGTTTAGGAACAAACTTGCGCAAGTTGTACAACATAAATGGCGAGATACAAGCAGAAACTCAGACATGGGACCAAGATCTCCACATCTCAGCATACTTACCCCTGGAAAAAAAATACATACTTTAATCATGTTAACAACATTATATCTACAATATTTTTAATATTGCTTCAATAATCTGTTTTAATGTTAAAATGAGGCAACTTTCATAAATATAATTTAAAGTGTGGCTATAAATAAATGAAATGTTACTAAAACCCAGTGGGACGGATTTAAATTTCTCTTTTTGGTTTAAATGTGGGTTCCCCCATATGGTGCAGAACAGTAATCATGACTCTCTTATCTTTACATTTCCACAGGGCACATCATCACCACTTGCAATGTTTCTAAAAATGTCTTTAATTATAGAAATTGCAAGAAGATATTAAATAAAATATGAAACAAACTAATAAAAAAACAGAGCATTTCACGGAAATAATGGAATTTGTTTATTGATTTGGATTTTTGTCTAGGAAAATAAAGCGCTGTTATTCAATATTTTATGAAGTTCTAAAATTGAATGCATATGTAAATAAATATGTAAAAACAATATTTGCTTATTTGACTTGGATTTGTTTAAAAAAAAAATAAGACACTAATAATTAGTCTACTGAATTTATAACTGTGACTCATACTAGTGCAATTTTTATTAAAAATTGTCAAAAAAATATATAAAAAGTAAGGTGGGTAGTTTTGCCATTATTAAAATTACGCAAAATTCTATTTAATTTTCAGCATTATCTGTTTATCTTAATCCACCTTTTTTCTGTTGTTTTTTTTTTCTATTTCTATAGAATACACGCCTCAAATTTATTTAATTTTCTGTTTGATGAAAACATTCTTTTAAACTGTAATATTTTCCTGCCCTTAAATTGTACGGGTTTTTAAACATTCTACAAAGTGTTCTAAAAAGTTGTTTCTGTTTGTAATGTTGATTTTAAACCTTCTACTCATTAACTTGTTTAATTCTATGTAAAGAACATCATCAATTATGCTCAACCAAACATTTTAAGTAGTATTTTTATATATGTATGCATAATGGTAGAAATAGCCATCCATCACATCATAAAAAATGAGAAGTATATTGTGAGCGTCATCCTAGCCAAGACAAATCATTTGCCCCTTATGATCAGATCTAGACACAAGGGCTCTGTTTAGCGACCCATCTAAAAACTGGACTTGTCAAGTAAATGCAGATCACACATTAAAATTTGTATTAACTACTAAGCTAATCATCTACCAGTGCTCGAAACCACAAAGAGATTGCTTATCATGTAGATGGACAAAAACTTTTAGCAGACGTTCGGGCGGTTTTGCACTTCAGTACCAAAGAGGTCAACGGCACACTGGCACATGCAGATCTTAGGCTCGCTCCACATGTATTTGGTCAGTTACAATGTATCCACTACATTATATAGTTCTGCTAACACAGAGTATGCTGTCAGCATTTCCCTTAAATGTATCATTGCTCTGAGTAGGCTGTTACAGTCAAGGCCAGCTTAAGAGCTTTTTCTCGCTCCCAACTGTTTCTAGGTCTACACAACTGAAATATAATTAATGTAAAATAGAACAAAAAAAAAATTCTGCACTTGGGAACCAACCAGACATACATTCCCATTCCAGCTCCCCTTCTTCCTATAGGGTTTCGTTATCCCTCTAGGCACAAGTGGAGGAGCAAGAAAATGCACTACTTGACTCAGCTTTCCACTTGGCATGGGCGTCAAGAGATCCCTGAAGGGTGAAATACCATACAAAAATGGTTTGAGATTAACTCACTAAAGATGGACAGCTGCCTAACAGCCTATCCTATAGTGCATTTTGTGCTTCGGGGATCTCTTGTGGCCCACCCCAAGTGGAAAGATTGGTCCAGAAGTGAACCTTCTTTTTTTGTTGTGCCCAGGAGGATGCCAATTGGAACTCACTATACGAGACCCATGAATGCAAAGGAATGGAGATCTGGGCTTGTTGCTTTCCTCACGCAGTGGAGATCAGACTGATGTGTTGAATGTTTTTTTCTTCTGTAAGGATCTAAAATGTATATGCTTCTGAGAAGGGATGCACCAAAGGACAAGCTATAAAACAGATTTATGTCGTCAGTGAGTTTATCTGAAACTGGCAGCTGACTTGATCTTAAAAACAAATGGTCCAGCTAGTCAAATATTGTCCTCTTGCTAACCGTAGGTGTTGCTCTGGGACAGGCTTAAGGCATAAATAAAACACTTGTTTTAAAGAGTAAAATCGTGTTAGGCAAATGCTTAATTAACTGCAATGTAATGTTAATTATATTTGCAGAACCTCTGTTCTGTCTGTTAACGTCCTTTGGGATAGAAGAAGAGCCAAAATAATGAGAGGTTAGGGAACTAGGGAATCAAATCTCGTCTTTAACAGAAGACATATTTTTCTTACTAATCCTTTGCAATAATCAGAATTTAAAAAAAAAGTTGTTTTGGAGGATGGTTCACTCACTGAAAATGATAAATAGTAAGTAGTGGGCATCTCAAGACACGTCTTACTATGAATGGCACTTTTGTGATACCATTTAAAAATCTTTATTTATTATCTTGCTGCCCTAGGCCTTGTCAGCCTGAGGCAGAATATGCTGTGGCTTCGGAGGTATGCAAGCCTAAATTGTCCTGGTTTACAAAATGTCAAAATCATCCTGTCCACAATACTAACCTGAAAATGGGGAAAAGGTGACTCAGTCGGCCTTTAAAGGGTTAATTGAATAAAGGCGCCGCTATGATTGTGGATGCTTAAAGTTTGCGGATAACTTTAATTAATATTGACAGTTCATGCAGAAGCACCATGCTTATACAGCTTTGCTACATTGTAATTCCTTTAGTAATGGCATAATAGATTTAGGGATGTCTCATTAAGCGCTATATCAAATCGCAAAATCCAGTTCCCCCACTTTCCAGATGTTAATGGCGGAAGAAAAACATACCGGGCAGGTGTAATCTTATCATTTTCTTTATGGCCGTGCATTTTCACGGTAACTTATCTCGCAGTTACGTTAAAAGGGGCCGTTTTGCTTGTAGAAATTGTAAAGCATGCGCTATGTCAGCCAAATAATCAAACTGAAAGTATGTATAACGCGTGTAACTACTAGATTCCAACGTAGAAAGACATTTTTATACATTGGACTGCGGGTACTGGCATCAAAATATAACAGGTGTAGAAGACTGGCGCAAATCGTCAATACCCTTTTTTTTGTGTGTGATTTTTAGTGTTACAACTTGTTGCAAGCTCAAACATCCATCACTAAGAGACATCTGGGCATGTAACACCATTATAAATCACCCACGTTGTTTCTCCTTCATTTCTAAATCACTGGCAAGATTAAGGGGCACGCTGGACCTAAATCTTTGTCATGGGGGTTTCACTCACTAGGGTTGTATATGAGCTGGTGCGAGATTAACAATTTCATTTCAACTCCATTCAATGTGGCCAGTGAAGGGCCAAGTTGGTGTGTCCTACAGAAGTTGACCATTCTTAAGGTTTAGTTAAAATCCTGAAGGAAAAAAAATCCAATATTAATTATTATGCAAATGATGGTGTTTTGTTATGTTCTAGTATGCGGACATGACATCTTCTGTGACAGAACCTTCCGTTAACCTTGATTGTGTTTGAGTATCCTGGTAGATAGAAATGAGGTCGGCTCTTCGGTGCCTCTGTGCCCGAGTCCGTTGTCTACTGGACGTGATATCTTTGTCAACAGTTGATGACACATTGAAAACTGGCGTGCGAGAGTTTCCTATTTTGCATAATCCGTATATCACTTATTGCCAGGAATAAAAAGAACTAGAACATTAGAATTAAGGTCTGAAATCCAAAGAGAATACAAAAAAGCTTGGAAAAAATAAATAGTAATCAACAAACTAATATATATATATATAACGAAAGGCATATATAAAACAAAAGGGCAAAATCGTATTGTGAAATGTCTTATTATCCCAAGAAATTGTGTCAAAATAAATTGTGTCAAAATAAATGTGGATTTCTAGAAAGCTTGAGTCCTGTAGCGCTTGTAGTGCCAGGACATTATTCAGGGAATTATCATCACATCACATTGTTTAGCAACATAAATAAGTAAATTAGGTCCATCCCTTCACCACCTTCCATGTAGAGGAGGTGACCTTGAAGACATTATACTGAAATTCGTAAAATATGTAGGATTTATTTGTGAACCAATTTTGAGTAAAACAACCTTAATATGAATGTTTAAATTATCCCGATTCGAGCAAATCCAAAAAAATGGATGAAAAATTTGCTAAATATGTCAGATCCTCTAGATTTTACACTGTTAAGCTGTAGTCTCGTTATAGTTTGTATCTGGTATGTCATGTCCTGTGTAAGTAAGACATACATGTAATAACTTACTATCCAGTGTCGATACACCGCCAAAGAAGCAAAGAAAAAAAGATACTAACGCTCCCGCTCATACAATGCTTCTATTTCGTTTGTTTTTAGTACGAGTGCCCTAATAAGTCAGCGAATGTTTGGTCTCTGGAGTAATGGGACCGTAGCCGCTCGAGAGTTTTCAGCTCCTGCCAGCAGCACGTTAAACATAACAATCAATATTACCCCAGGAATAGCATTACAATTCTAAGCATGTCATCCAACATAGTGAAGCAGCCAAGTAGAAATACTCAACTTAAATATCTTAACTGAAAACCAGAAAGAAAGAAAACAGGAATATGTACTGGATAGTGAGATTCAATTACTAATATTGACGAGAAACGTAAAAAGATAAAAATAATATTATTATTACTTAATCATTTGCTGCCATCAAATGGGATGAAAAGCGTATGTCTTGAATATTGGTTATTCTTGAGCTTCAAATCCTATTATCCTCCTTTAGCACAATTTTAACAGTAGGGGAAAGGCCAAATGCATGGATAATTATGGTACAATTAAAGTGTAATAATGTCTTTCAATATCATAAATGATTTCTCTGTATTATGGAATAAGTTAATCTGTATCATTGTTTTATAGCTACAGTAACAGTAGAGGTTCAGGATCTCTTTACACAGGTTAAAAGGATACCACTAGAACCTTTTGGCATACATTAGGACTTTCTAGATTTGAGCTGAAGGCACTATATTATACATATATATTATATATATATATAATATATTATAGCTTACCATAGGTTTTATTGGCCAGCCATTGATCTCCTGGTGGGGGGGTCTTAGTGCTTCTTTGCCCTTGGCGGGGCTAGCCATTTTCTCCAGTCATCCTACTGATCGCTATATGGAGAAGAACGGAGAGAATCGCCGTGTTGCGTTTGGTAGGGCTTGAGAGTAGTGTGCAGGAGCCCAAAGTGTTTCCCCTACTCACCTTTATATATGAGATTGGGTATCCTTCTTCATGGTTGCTCATGGTTGGGTATCCTTCTTCATGGTTGCTCATGCTATGCACTGGTAAAGGATTTGAGGCAGGAGTATTGATTATATAAGCGCCATCTTTGTTATGATCAGGACATCTGGGAAATGCCTGGTGGGCCTATGCCAGGTGACATGGGTCAGTTACAGCGGTTCAAGTGGGTTATCCAGTCCTTTAATGTGTGTGACCAGGAGTGTAAGAACGCATTGTACAGCCATGTGTAGCCATCAGGTGGCCGCGCATAACTAATTTATCAGCCGCTGTCCTTAAAGTGCCAGGGTCGATTTAAATCCCAAACCCCCGAGGATGATTGCCAATGCATGAATGCAGTTATTAAACTAAATTCTTCAAAAGTCTTCAAAAATGACCACTAAGATACAGGCCGAGTTTGATGCTTTCCTTTTTTTATATAAAGTTGTTTTTAGGCAACTTTGAGACAAACAATTCACAAGAGGAAGGTCAGTCAATAAAAATCTAAGTTTGTTTTAAAAATGTTTTACTCATTACGACATATCAATGTATCAATCACAATAAATCACAGGAACCGAATGATGTATTACACCATTTCGGTGAGTAATGTCATTCCGCTGTCTGCGCATTGATTCCAGTGATAAATTCAGAAAAAATAACCCAGCTATTTTCCTTCATTTTTCTACAATTGTTCTGTTACTAAAGTGTTTTTGGCCTGCCAGATAGTTTCATTTTGGGTTATATTTTGTTTAATGTGGATATTCACCTAGACTGTACTCTGCATTAAAGGATTATACCCCAGCTGTCGTGTCAAGCGAGGTCATTTGTTTTTTTCTCACGGCTTTCGTGGTATGTCCACTAACAAAAGTCAGACCCTGTGGTCAACTGACTACGAAAGTGGCGCCAAACATAATTTATCATTCTAGTGCGGAATAAGATCACAATTTAATACAGCGCCGCATTCTGAGAATTCCGGTGGATCTGTGAACTTCATTAATCAACACTACATGAAAAATGATTTATAATTATGTCATTAAAGAAAGTGTTGAATTGGTTCAGTACATTTGCTTTTAACTCCCTGACATATTTTGTGCTAGGGGTAAAATATATTCAATACCAGATAGTTTTAAACAGATTAGGAAAAAAAATAAATAAATAATAATAATAAAAAATTATATATATATATATATATATATATATATATATGTATGTACAAATCAAGCTTTTTAATGCTTGGATTATTAAAAACATTATGTTTAAAAAAAATAAATTCATAATAAATAACAATGCATATGTTAAAAATAGGTGTTTATATTTAAAAATAATGTATATTTACCCCTATGCATTTTTTATTGAAAACTATTTTTTTTAAACAAAAAAATACAATCTAAAATAACACAGTTTCAGTAACACATAATAAAAAGGAATCAGTTACAATGACCCTAAAATTAAACTATTCACTTTATAAAGGTGTTTGTTTCCCCCCTTTGGCTTGACCACGTGTTTGAGATCTGTACCCAGTTGTATAAGATCGCACTCAAATTGAGCATTGCACCCTGCTCTATTATCTAAGAATTTGGACATTTTGGAAATCAATTTGCCAGAAACCAAGGTTTGGGGTTTATTTGACTATTTGGTATGAAATTGAATCACAGGAACATTCTCTTATCTTCAGGTTTTTCATATGTTTTCTTTAATCCATAAACAGAATTTTTTCAGGTACTCTGCTTAAAAGATGACCCTTCATTTGACATTGACATACCAGGCTTATCTGATAGACACTGCTGCCTTCTTTTTTTTGTTTGCGTTATGTCCTGAAATGCATCCGGCATGGATTAAAATATACGAATGCTAAGTGCAATAATATTTACAAACACATTTTTATCAAATGATCATATTTTAAACAAAAAATTCCCATGAACAGGAACCGTAAAACCATTACAGAAGCTTTAACAGCGATCCTAAATATCGTCACTAACATTCATCAAGATCAACATTTTTTAGATGATTTTGCTATTGCGTATCAAATATACAGCGTGGGAAAACATTCCCTAAAAAATAACATGAATTTCTTATTATTTAGCTTTTTAAGTAATTCTGTGCTTTATTGGTAGATATGTAGTCACGAGGCAAGCTAATAGAAAAAACGTTAAGAAGATAAAACGTTAATACAAGTATGTTCTTCAAGCATGGCCACACGTGCAACCAAGTGGTAGAATCAGAAGAACACTTGCATGCACCTGACACCATCCAAAACCAACCTAGCTCAACGATCTCCATTTGAAGAAGAAAAAAGTCTTGACCTCCATGGAAAGAAGATAATTTAGCCAGCAAAATCTTGTTTGACCTTGGAAACCCAGAGTGGGTTTGGCCTGTCAATTCATAGAGGCGACCCATACTTGGTTTCAAGGGTTAGCAGGACATGCGAAATTAGACCTGTTGGTAGAACATGGCAGACAAGATTCTACACATTAACTGCGATGCATTTTCTGGCAACCGACATCAAAGCAACCGGGAAATTAAATGCCTTAATAATTCTCAATGTTTTAAGCTGTTTACTTAAAATGAAACATAGTAATTGCCAATTAACGGCATGCTAGTCAAGAATGAATTTTCATTAATGGCCTTCAGAATTCCCATTATTTCTAGTTTAATGTTGGAAACTGATTAAATCTTCTGGTTCAGCCAGAACACTTTGCGCACTGATGAGTGAAAAATTATATTTTGATCTTGGCCAATCCTTCTTACCTGAGAACGATTTTTACTTCCCCGTAATTCTAGAACCTTAAAGTGGTCGGTTCTCAGCGTTTTACACTTCGGTGCATTAAATTAATAACTGTAATGGTGTTTTATTTATATAAATATATGATCTATAAAACCACCTTATGGAGCAGCAATATTAACTTCCTATTCTAAGGATATTTATGATTTTACCTTCCCATTAGAATATTCCTCTTTCTATGTTAGCTGATTTTCGACACCCTCGGGACAAAGTTGCCCATCAGATCCTTCTTGCTATTGACCTACAAATTCTAAAGCAACCCTGCTATTTAATATGCCAGAATTGTCTCTTTTTTTGTTATCCACAAAACTATTTCATATGTAAAAAAAAAAGAAAAAAAACAAATGTAGAATTTATAAATGAATTATCATAAGAAAGCTGTGTTTAAACTGGGCATGTTTATACCATAAAAATATTAACTGTATACTTGGTTTTCTTTTCCTGGAGAAATCTTTACATTTGTTTAAGGTTTAAGTATACAAAAAATAGAATTTAAAAAGTATATTTTTAAAAAAATGAAGTTCTTTGACTTTCCAGGATTTTGGAGACATGCTACATTTTTTCCCTTTGAGTTTGCATTTGTAAAGCTATTTAAGGTAAAATATATAATAATATACAAGTTAGGTTTGGAAATATTTGAATTAGGACCAACATATGCACCCACAACCACATTCTAGATTATCATAAGGCTGTCCCTTTTAATCCGTCTCAGTTTTCTTTTTAATTTTCATTTGTAGCATACTGTTCTTGGACTGCAAACAACCTATTAAACTCCGTTGAGATCCGACAGTTGCCAAATTCCCAGCTCAGACTTAATACTCCTCATACTGTATGACTTGCCAAACCAATTGTAAGGACTATTTACCAGTTACTTTGAAGTAGATGACTTATAACATCAGAATAAAAAGCATAATATCTGTTGTTCTCAAGATGAATTATAAATGGCACAACAAGTGTGAAAGTTCTTTAGATAGAACGCCACGTCAAAGAATGTGTCAAGAATTAATTAACAAACAAAGCAACATCAAAGGCACAGGTCATTAATTATCACCCATTATGTATTAATAAACTATTTTCTCACAATCATCAACTATGAAGTGTCATTTGCTTAAAAATATTTACATATTCGGAATTCTAATGATGCCCAAAAAATATTCACATTTTGTAGCACATTAAGTGGAAATGGACCAAACTCAGGCTTCACTTGGCTGTAAGACTTTTGATGAAACATTGCCAACTATTTATAAAATTAAGTTCTTTTTCTAGATCCCTTTAGTGAATTTTTTGCCTCTGTGCTCATTTTGTTTAAGAATAAATATAAAAGAATACTTTCCATCCTACCCTTCTTTGAGGATTTTGGACAGCTGCCAAAATTATATTTATTTATTGTGCATATTGGATTTGCTTGCACTTCGGTGTACATCCACTAGGGGCTCTAGTGTAACAAGGACTTTGGGCAGCATTTTATCAATACAGTGTAATAATTTAGGCATACGCATTTGGATTCCCGGGTTGCTGCTAGAATAATAATGACCAATAAATACATAAAACTAAGCAAGAATTCAGGTATACCCAACGTGTAGCATTCAAAAAACACCTATCTAAGGAATAGATATTGGGGATTCCATCACACTATATGGTCATTTATTGCTTACCCCAAACTTGGGAGAAGTATATGGCCATATAGTGTGAAAGAAAACCTAATTTGATGCACAAATGCCCAAATAATACATATACTAAAAATGCTTTTTTTTTTAATAAATGCTGCTCCAGCTACTTTCTGTTCAGATTAGTAATCAAACATTTTTTGTTCTTCTTTAAGTATAGATTTATGAACGTGTCTGTAGACATCTGTAATGGACCTTCAAGTTTCTGAGACTTCATTGGGCCACCTGATGGTTCATAAACTAAAAGGGCATCACAGTTCATTAAGACACGGCCAGCGTAGACGGGAACCAAAAGGGTGGAAGTTATTAATTAGAAATTAATAGAGATTTGGTAAGTGAAGCAAACATCTCTGAGTCATACCAAATTAACTTCAAGCTTCTAATACAAGAACATGAATATTTTACACCAAATGGACCACATATAATCCGAAATCATAAAAAAAACTTCGTCGTTTTTCGAAGATGATTAGTAATACACAATGTCAAAATTTAAAAAAGGAACATTATACCTCCCCATGGAATCTAAATGTTTAAAAAAAGACAATAAAAATGTAAGAAAACCGTGATCAGAACAAAAATCAACACACTTTACTTTAGACTAGGGTAGAACATACTTTCTCTAGGAGATAGACAACACATCATGTTATGTCTGCTGTTTAAGCAATCATCGATCCATGGGGAGACAATATGTCTCTTACGCTCACTCTTATACTCTCTCATGCTCTCTCACAATTTCTCACGCTCTCTCTCTCTCCGCTTCTTCTCTTGCCTCTTCTTTTTTGTCTTCTTTCTTTGTCAGCTTCACCGTGAACCAGGCCCTTGGAGTACTTCTGCAATACGGTGGAGCCTCCAGACACACCATCTCACCTGACTGGAGGAATGAGGGTGAGGCTGTCCCTGTGACTCCATCGTTTTGCGGATTTACTCCGAGAAGCCAGAATAATTAAGACCAATTCACGGAATAAGAGAAGTGTTTCTGTGCCTCTCTTTATTTGTGAATCTGTCTCCATTATTCGGCCTCCCAGAGTACTACTCCCTGTTGTGGAAGTGGCCCTGTTCACGGAGAGGCGGGCGAAGAAAGAAGACCAGAGAAAATAGAAAAAAGAGAAGAAGCACAACAGGGGGAAGGAGAACGTGCTAAATTAAGAATACTTGCAGAGTTCATTCTTTAGATGCGTCGTTGTTTTGTCACTTTGATAGTTCTGTGTATTCTTCTTATGAGGCCTTTGTGCAAAGTGGTTGGATTCTTAACCCGAGTTGAAATTGTTGGCACTGAGTGCTCTAAGCTTCATCAGTAAAACTTTACACTCCCAGCGCCTCATACATGATGATTGATGTATTGAGTTTTTTTGTCGGACAAGTTGAAAACCAGGAAGAAAAAATGCCAAAACCTAGCGCAGCCACATTCTATGCCAAGATATTAAATCTGTCAGAAAACCAAAGGTGTTCTATTCAAAACACTACTTGGCCGTAGGCCTGGGTAATACATTTGCAAGGAACTTTTACAACTAAAATGTTTCTTTAGTCTACACTGCTTAATAACGAAGACCACAGAGGCACTTTTGTGAGCTGCAAGAAGGCAATAACGTAACAAAAGATTTTTAGCAATCAGGTTGTAGCTTAATAACTTTAATTAAAAAGATATATATTTAATTCTAATGTCTTATATTATCTAAACATATAAAATATATAGAACAACATTATTTTTCGGAATTTTCTTTTATATATTTGAATTCATCTGACATATAAAGTTTTTTTTATTTATTTTGTGGGGCGAATACATTTTCCCAAATCCTCAGCTTATGGTACCAATCTTTTATGCAAACATAAAAGTATAGCTTTGTACAAAGAAATGTGATTGAAAAATCATTTTTATCACTTCTCCAGTGAATTCATAATCCCTTTATTAGTAGTTTCCAATTATTGCTGGATACTGATTTTCATTATTTTACTGTTTCTGCCTAAAAGACAAAAGAAACAAAGGGAAAAATGTAATAACTTGGTTCTCCCGAGATTACCGGCAATATGCCTACTTATATGGAATAAATATCGTATGCCTTATGATCTTACATCTCTTGATCATATGCCAAAGAGTTTTATAGATCTTATCATATAGATCAAAAGGAACATGGATTGACATATGTGTATTGAGAAATATTTGAGCTAAAATGATATTTAAACCATATGGAAATGGAAAAGTGTAAAAACTGTATGAACCTGTATGTTCTGCACCAGCGATTTCTACACAAAATTATTTGTGACCCTAAAAACAATAAGACACGGAGGCCCCCATTTATTAAACTTCATAGCAAGAGCTTTTATAAAGTTCCCAAAAGAATTTGCACTTTAAGTAATGTTTAGGAAAAATATACTGGTGTTATCTGAGCTGCCCGTGGAATATGTCACTATGTAACAAAAAATTAGAACAGAGAATGAAAAAGTGCAGCTGTGCCTCTTGTTCACATTAAGGGTATCATTCTACCGCCTCTGCCGAACTCAACACTTTTGTAACTGAATGTAGCATCGGAAGCATAATTCTTCGTAGTTCCAAATAACCAAACATTTCCCCCCAAAATAATTCTTTAATTATGTCAACTATGGTCACGATCATAATTTGTGTTGGGAACACTTAATTGTCCTGTGACGCAAACGCAGCCATTGATAGGTTGTTGCCATAGAAACTGAAAAAAGGCTTTAGAAAGGTTTAATCATCATAGAAAATAATAAAATGTTTTAAATAATAACGTTTATTTGCTTAACATAATAGAGTTGAACAAATGCTTTGTGTAGAACAGCACCGTTTGCTTGTGACATAAGTAAGTATTGCTATTTAACTTCTACATTATTAGTTGTTTTTGTTATCAGCTATTAACAGTTTAACACGAATAAACTGGATTTACTAGTCTAAAAAACAGCAGCTTTTGTGAAGACGCATGGTGATGGTTCAGTGCACCTTACTACAGAATCTCTGATTGTTTTCTGCTTTGGCCGAATTTCTCCTTGGACTTGCTTGAATGCTTTTATATATCGAATACAGAAATCTCACATGACTCGTGGCATATGCCTAAAACGCAGACTGACATAAGGTGTGTTTTATACCGTTTCCAGTTTCACATATGCACGGTTTTCAGTCCAAATTCCTAGTTTGGAAATAAAAATATTAAAAACTACGTTTTATTCCATATTGGCTTCTAGTGAACTCTAGTGGTCAAATTACAGAAGGACATTCAATTCAAAAAAGGTTTACTTTGATCATTATTTGTTTATGGAAACTTCATGTACTTCTGTTTCATGCTTTCCCCTGAGGACTAGAGAATTAGGTGGTAGATAAGTAGAACAGCCTCCCAGTCGAAGTGTTAAAGGTTATCAAAGTAAGAGAATGTAAACATGCATGGGATAGGCATATGGCTCCTGAATCTAAGACAAGACTAAGGACTGGTTAAGGTTTGAGTCTTTACATTAGGAAAAAAAACAGGCAGACTAGAGAGGGGGGGGGGGCAGAATGGTTCTTCTCGGCCGTCCAACCAGTTGCTGGGGGCTAACACTCTCTGATTGTCATTGTATATAACAGCTTCACACGTAGAAATAGATCTAAACTGATCAATCAAAAAAAGGAAGGATCACCTTATTAGGTTGCCCTTTGGCCAATTACACACTAGGGGGCATGTGAGATGTTTTAATAGTCTTTTGTGCCACGACTGAAGGGGAAAAAATATTAATTCGCGTATTAAACTGATAAGTAATGACCTGCCTCTGGAGGCATGTAAATCCCTAGTCCGGGTATGAAAGTCAAAATTATGTTAATTTCCATTGAGCGTTTTATGATTGGAGTGAACTTTTATAAACGTTAACTCTTTCAGTGCTAAATAAGTGCTTACCAAGGAATTGTATCCCTGGAGCCCACAATGGAAGCAAAAGGGAGAAATGCTACATTAGATGTGTATGAACATGGGTTTTTAACCAAGAATGTGGTCGATATGTTGCCTTAGACAACTCAACATCCCAAATAACAATCTGTTATCCTTATCCATAGCTTTTCCAAATCAAATATGCGCAATAATACTTGATGTTCACCTGATGATCCAGTGGTGGCGCTAGTGTACATGCTCAAATCAGAGCTTTCCAAACAATTTGGAAACGTTAACATCTGAGTAAGGGATCTTGTAAATTGCACGGTTTTCTGACAGGCACTTGGAAAGTTAAGGGACTAAACAACAGCTGACATTATTTAAGTCACATTCCTCACGTCCTGGAATTCTGTGCTTTCTGGACCTGAAATCTCTTTAAATGTAACATGTTCATACAGCTCCAATTAAAACCTGGTAAATATTTTTGGCATGAGTCTGACCGGCTAATGTTTATCAGATTATAAAAGCACTTATGGAGAAGCTGCAGCTTCAAAAATGCAGCTCCCTAGCATGTCTATGGTCCTACTGGCAGTATATAAGCACATATGTTTACATTGCATACAACCTCTTGAGAGCTCGTTTTATTCTAAATTATGGCATGTTATACTAAATGTTTAACAAATGTTATTGTGAACATTTTTGAAAAATATTTTGACTTTAAATAGAAATGTATAATAAATATTTATTAATAATATATATATATATATATATATATATAATAATTTAATATAAAATTTTATAAATCAGAAATCTAAAAAAAAATATTTGAAAATATATGTATGTATATAAAAAATATATATAACCAACAAGTGTATTTTTTTAAAGGGTTTCTTTATTTCATGGTTTACTTGATTTATTATTTTGTTTGTTGAATGATTAATACATAATTACAAATTACAAAAATTGCAAATTCAACAAGAGAAAAAAAACAAAATATGCTTTTCGCAAAAGGCAAGTCCATTCTCCTGCGAATGTGTTAATTAGATCTGTCTATCCATCAATGAAATAGTCTCATAACGAGATCTTAGCGTGCTTGGATCTAATAAAGAAATTCTCAGAAGCATTAAAAGTTGCGCAGGTCACTAAAGGGACATTCCTGTTTTCCCATGAATGAACAATTGGCAGCCCTTCAATAATTACCTTGCACAATAAAAAGAGGTAGAGGCTCTTTCTTTGGGTAATTGTGTTTAGAAAGTAATATCATAACGCAGTTAGTTTAACCTTACATCTGACCACAAAAGTGTCCATCTGGTCTAGTACATCTAAAAAGGTCATTTGAAAAATGTACGGTTAGAACATTAGTAGAATTTTTGTCCATTTCGAGAATGAACTTTCGGGTAATTAAGGGCAGTTCAATTATCTGCAGAATTAAAGTGACAGTCAAATGTATAAGAAATGATTTCTTAACGCATTTCGCTGTGCATTCTGGAAACTGTTGGGTTATCCTATCCGGCTCAATCACCAAAGGAGTTAAAGGGACAGACAGTAAAACATAAGGGAAGCGAGTCCCCAAACAGAAAGTTACAAACTGAGCCTTTAGACATGTCCCTTTTGGTATAGATCAGTAAGAAACATGGAATTCGATGGCAGATAAGAACCATTTGGCCCATCTAGTCTGTCCATTCTTTCCTAGTGTGAAGATTCCATTGCATTGAGCAAGTTGATAAAGGGACGGTACGAGAAAAATTAAATATTATTAACATAACTATTTAATCTGGTTTTACAATGTATCATTATTGTATGTATTCAATTTAATACATGTCCCTGAGAACTATTTAACCCGTTTGTGTAAACCAGTGATTTATTCTTCCATATAAACAAAGGTCATTAAGGACCATCACGTCGCATTGGGCACACAACAAATTTTCCTCCCTCTACCCGCATCTGCATTTGCTGCATGCCGGGACCCGCTATAGAGAGCTGTTAAGCAACTGAAGGCAGGCTTGGACCCAATTGGCTGGCGACAGTCATGTGATATCTGTGATAGCCAGTCACAACCAACCACTTTGTTCCCATGACAAAACCAAAGTTTAGAAGCATTGAATTTGTCTGATTGTCTCCCTGCTTCACACCGATGACTCCAAATACTTTTTATGTTGCTTAAGCTAAAGGGTCATTGTTTAACCCCTTAAGGACAATGGGCGGTCCTTAAACCCATTGAAAACAATGCATTTTGATTTGCTTTGTCATTAATGGGTTAAAGACATAATGATAAGCCAGTGTTCCCTTAAATAATACAGAAAGGAGGTCTATATATTACTGCCAGGTTTCTAATGGAAAACATTGGTCGGGGCCTTACCGGAAGCACCCTGTAGTCTCGAAATAATATTCAGTGACTGGCATGATTTGAATTATTTAACTTTCCAATCCTTTCTGCTAAAATAGATTAACCGCAAAGGAATGTGTAATTGGTACTCAGGATGATCAAAAACATTCTTTTTAGTGAAGTATAAAAAAAACAAAAACAAACCAAAAAAAACAATAAAAAAATTATAGTTTGGCCAGTGAAGATGATAATGAACACCTGTAAATTGTTACTATTAACAAAGACGTGTTTACAGACAAGGAACATGTTCGAGTCACTGTCAGACCAGGGTCCAGTCTTATGATGTCATCGCCTATTTCTGTCCGTACCTTGTTTCCGTTGCACTAACCCAAGACAGATGACTGTGCTCTTCTGTCGAGCCAGATGTTTCGCATGGAATTGTTTGAAAATTGTAATTTTATAAACAGCTGTCTCCTATTGAACATCAACTGCTCCCAGTGGTGAATCGTTGTTGGTCATCACATGCGATGTGCGTCTTTGAAAATGCCCTGTTCTATCTAACTTGTAACTCGTGGGACCACAAATCCCATGACTTTATGTCAGCCATCATTTAAAGAGGCGAGACGTATGGCTGTAGTTGAGCATTTTGATCCGTTCCCTCTTAGGTATATAATATGGGCACCTATGCACCCAAGTATAGCCTATAGTTTTTTTCTGTTAAAATATTATTGAATAAAATAAAATTACAGTCAGAAAGGGATATCTCGTAAGGCTCACTTGAACTAAGAAGAAGCAGAAGGCTATGAAACTCACATAGCATTAGACCTTTCAATATATTTATATAAGAATAAGCTGGTTTGCTAGGTCCCCTTATAATTGTACATCCAGGAGAAGAAAAATGGGGAGAAAAGAACCCTACTGGCAAAACATGAAACAAAAACGTGTGGTCAATATACCTTCCAATTTCTCCCAACCTTGAGACTAAGACTCTTCACGCTCCCAACACATATTAGTGAATTTTTTAAGGTTAAACAAGGTTATTTTCACACTTGTTATGCGCAATATATTATAATTAATGGTTGCCAAAATAGTTTTGGGGAAGATTCATCTAAAATTCAACTTTGGCCAAGTTGTTCATGCAAACGTGATAAATGTGAATGAAAAATAGAAACTTTTGAGTATTCAGCTAGGGGCAATTTCAGGAGAGATCTTCAAGCTGTCGTTACAACTTGACTAGACCTGGCTGTCTTAAAAGCAGAACTACGTTTAACAGAGAAAGGAACAGCTCTGAGTAATAAACCGGCGTCTTACTTTCTCGATTACGTTTATTTCATTACTTTTATACGTTATTTATTAGTGGTTCTTGAAATGTGTCCTCACAGCTACATTTTATTTTGCAGATGTTAACGAATGTGAGAATGATAACGGAGGATGTGAACACCAATGCTGCAACACGATTGGCAGTTTCTACTGTAAATGTCCCGAAGGTCAGAACCTAAAAGAAGACGGAAAAACGTGTCAAGGTAGGAATAGCTCTGAGTCTTGTGGGTGGGTTTGTCATTTATAGAGCAGATCAAACTAGAACTCCAAGAAGAAGAAACAACAAGCTGGATAGTTGCATGGACTTTATGATACGGGGTTGCACTGCCTGTGCATGGTGGTGAGTCAAAGACGAAGATTCATGAGTTATGATGAGAGTAGAAGCAATGTTGTAATCTTCAGTGCTTCTTACCCTATTGCATGGATAGTCCAGCCTTTGGCAAGCATTTATGAGAGGCCATCCTCCCATCCTCCCAAAGGCCATGGGGTGCTCAACTCATTACAAAGACACTATTTCGTTCATCTGAACTATTGAGAGGAACATTCAACGGTGCCAGCGGGCTACATCTTACTGCTAGTAACATGCACTGCCGGTCCCACCATATTGGCATACTAGGCAGCTGCTTAAAGAACTGAAATGGTGGTGATGGAGTTGGTGATGGCAGATGTTCTACCATGGTCTGTGATTGCTAGGCATGATGCATTTATGTAGACATTTGCGAGGGGCGCTCACTGCTCTTACACTCATGTGTTGCCTCAATGACACCTATAAACCACACTCAAACGTATATGGTTCCACTTTATAGTGAGCATCTGTGGCCAGGGTGTTGTTGAGATGAAGTTTCAGGAAGGTGGGCACCAGAAACCCTTGGACAAGCCCTGACACCTTATAACAGATTTTACCTTCTACCGTGTTATAGAGTGTCAGTGTCGGGGATGTAAAGGAATGTATTCAACCATTCAAGACTATTTGGATTCCATATTTTTTTCTCTTAATGAGACAATTCCGTGCAAAAGGAGATTGCATGCAGTCATCTTTTTGACATAGACCATGAAGGTACAATGAATGATAAATATGTAATTTTAGACAGTTTGCAGCAAGTACACTCTGTTGTGTTATTATAAAACATGTTGGAACGTTCAAAAGTATTGGTTCTTGTCCTTTAGTCCTACGCCATTAGTCCTACGCTTCTAGTCATTTGTACAGCTAAACTAAACGTCCGTGCATTTGCAGAGGCACTTTTGTACATTCTTTACATTGCTTTAAATCCCTTTATGCTAACAATAGACGGAAGAAAAAATGTATAGCTTCGGAAAGAAATTATAAACACCTTAAGACTTTAGAAAAGGATTCGGTAAATCTGTCAGCGATATTCTTGGCATTCAAGGCTTTCTTGTATTGAGCAATTTAGAAAAAATAAAGTATACTCCCTATTTACTATGAACCAATATATTTACAGAGCTGAAGGTCGACAGGTCACCTTATTGAAAAATCACTTATTTCACAGACTGTAAAAAAAATCCTTTAAGTATTGTAATTTATATATTCTATAATCTTTCATTAATCCAGAAGACGCATTATACTTGGCTACTCGTGTTATTGCTGATTGTTGTCCTTAACCTACGAAGGTCATTGATAAAGAAGGCATATCATATTAACTTAATCATTGTCACTTCTACGGAGGCCATCTCTAAATTACCTAAATTACCATTCCTATATATTCTGACGTGATGTAGAATATGTCATACCGTGTTATTGTGCCGTCCCATGTCTCTGTATCATCCATAAATGATCATGGTCATTCCCGGCTAGATTAGACAGCAAAGAACGTCAATGTCCCTTCCACTGTACACTTACCTCCTTCATCTTCAATGCATACCTCCTTGGCAACCCCATTACTTTACTTGAAGTTGTGGGCTAGCTCTACTATGGAAGTGAGTTCACATTTAAGACAATTGTGACATCTCGCCATCAGGCACCTCAACTTGTAATTAGAAGACTATGGGAAAATAGAATGACAAATAAGACATATTCATCCCATCTAGAATGCATGATTTGGTCCCTGGACTTGTCTTGTCTATGGTGGATCAACGGAGTGACCTTCCAGCACAAGTGTTATCATGTAATACAAAGAAGGAATCTAAACATGGGGTATGTTTAGATTCCTTCTTTGTATTACATGCTAACACTTGTGCTGGAAGGTCACTCCATTCATCCACCACCCTCACAGTGAAATATACTTTCTATTACTACATCCAAACATGGATTTTTGTCCCAATATTTCTTCTCCTAAAAAAAAAAATATTTGAAGTTTTCTGTTAAATCCGCCTCTCGTCTTTATGGGGTTTATAGGTCAAGAACTAGTTAAAAAAAAAAGCAGGTGCTGGAGGTCTTCAGTGTTAATCATCATTACGTTATTTTTCACTTTAGCTTGTTTTCGTAAGAATGTGTTACTTTCCGTGTGCTGATGTCGGGTGGTGGGATAATAGCCATTTTTGTGGTTTAAAGTAGCTTAACGTGTCATTTAATGTTTGGGAAACTTTTGATCCAGAAATAGATTTTGCATCATGGTTGTTTTTTTTCCTCTTCTGAAGAAAAACATAAACAAATTCCTTGCATTTTTGCAAATTTGCATGTCTAGTTCATGTGTTGTTTGTTTAGGAGGTTTCTAGTCTGCAACATTCTGTTTAGTTGACTTCAATTGTAAATTAAATTGAAATCAAATGCAACATTGTAACAATTCTGCCTCATTACTCATGTAGAACAATAGATCATTGGTCCAAATATAATCCATAAAAAATTACCCATGGATTGGGATTCTGAACGGTTTATCATCAGTGTCTACGTGAGATTAACGGGCATCTTGTAAGAGGAAAAATACCGAGATACGGCTACATCTGAAAGTAGACACAGTTGGACCACTGTATGCTTTTCTGTCTGGCCCTGACATTTCCTTAAAGAGAACAAGAGATAAAGAGAAATGTAGATTTACCAAAACAAGAAGAATATTTTTACGGGGTTGGACACCATAATGTCAGTTTTCTACCCTATAAGAATTCTAGCCCACGTCATGTTCTCTTTCAGTCAATAATATTAGAGCTTACTGGGTTTCATAGTTCTAGTTTGTGAATGAATATTTTTATTTAACAACATAAAACCTCCTACCCTTAACTCAAGGAGAAATTGAGTGACGCAGCTGTGGTTACAGTCAATCCCCAAACTCTTTCACTGGTTGACCACTAAGAAGCATGTGGTCTTCTCCTTTCCTTGACCATTATCCTCAATAATCTAAAAATCTAAATAGGTATAGGCATCAGCTAATTTTATTGTCTGCCAGTTACTTGCAGTCAAAGGCTAGATGAATATCATGGGAGCTTAAGATGACCAAAAACTAAAGCAAGCTACTTGGTGGCTTTCCATTATTTCAGGGAATACAGGGCTTTTCGTGCTACCGAAGTTATGATCCGCCTGCTAAAAACTCCTTATTGTGATTATTCTATTGACACGCGACAAATCAAATGGTGAGCAAACAATATGTTCAGTCGTCAGCTTGTCGTTGGTTCCATACGACTTTTTGAACTTGAGTAATTAAAAAAAAAAACAGAATTTTGATGGGATGTGTCAATGAACAAATAAGCTTCTCTCGTCACTACTCAAAAGTCAGCGTATAATGTCGTAAGAAAGCCCAGTAAGCAATAAATGCTTAGCACTTAACCCTTACACTACAGATTTTATGCCATACAAAAACAAAAATAAAGGGGATCTTTCATAGGAAAAAAAAATATGTGCCTATGAGTTTTAAAAACTTTGTTGCATATAGTAACGCTGTATAGAACTAAGCTTTGTTTCACATTGTTCAATAAACCTTGATTGATCTGCGGATCTGGAGGTCACCGTTGTAGATATTTTGGTGTAATAAATAACAAATCAAACTTTATTTATATGATATATAATATTTTTTAAACTATCTTCTCCCTTTGAGGATTCAAATAATGAGTAATTCCGATGCTTATCCTTAAAACACCTTGATGCATTTTTGCAGGTTTTTGCTTTGCATTGTACTTAATCCCAATGGAATCTTTATGTCCCATGTATCTTTTGTCTATGGGAACTCCTTTTTTGTAAATAGCTTAATTCTTGCCATTTTCGTGCCAGCTGTGCGCCTTTTTCCAGCCCGTTGGGTGGAGGATAGTTTGCATTGCATCCCACGCTGTCTGACGGGAGTTATTGTTCAGAAACCTGTGTACTTTCAGGTGTTGCCAGATAACCCAACTATTTACTTCAGAACTGAGTTCTTGACAAAACAAGCAGAGGATTGCTCTAGTGTATTCGTGCGATGGTATGGCGCAGCCCAAGACAATCTTGTGGTTTTGAAGTCAGAGACTCGTTTCTTGTGTAAAATTAAAAACATTCCTTGGTTAGGAATTCTTCCTCTGAAACCGTGAATACCTGGAAAAGCAGAATCAGGAGCAGAATAAAATTTGGGTGAGATTTTAGCATGATGTCCTGGGGCCTACAAAGTTGACACATCTGCACGATCCAAATGAACAACACACACAATGGCCGGCCGAGAGACATCTGTTCTAATGGATGTGGTTTTATTCTGTTTTTAATGTTCCATATTTAATTAGGTCAGTGTTAGATCAGCTAATACAGTAAGACAACAAAAAAAACAAACAAACATGAAATGCACCATTACATTACAAAATATATTAAATGACATAGACAACGTACCATAAGCAACAATGACTTCCACCAGCTTGTTGGTGTCTGGGTATGGACACTTTGCCTCCCCATGGCCCTTACTTTATTCATTTATGGGGTAAGGATTTTCTTTCCAACTTAGCCTTTTCTGTGCTATCACTATGTAAACAGCATTTACTAGACATCCCCCTGTCCTTTGATGCTATATAGAAAGCTCGAACTCTATTTATTTATTGACACTCTATAAAAAATATATATGTATAAATATGTAATGTGGCTAGTGATATATTTAATAAGGGAGCTACACTAAATCGGACCTAGAGCAGTGTCTCCAGATGCCTTCGAACTTCCTTACTTTAGATATTTGGCTTTCATGTATTCCCAAAACACACAATATAAATGTGCTATGGTCAACTTGAACACAAGGTGGCCGTGCATTTCAACATTCCGGCTCTTAGTTTGTTTTTTTTTATCTTGTTTAATTGTTCCACCTCTATGACTAGGGATGGCATTGCTCACCGTGACTAAATAATGCCTGCTATTGCATGTGAACATATTGTTTGTAACCCCAATAAAATACAGCTCTGGTGGTCATGTAAAATACGCCTCAGTTACGTAGCGTGATTCTGTTACATTGTGATATTGCACTTTAAATCCACTTACACACTCTTACAGTCTTTTAACTGTTTTCACTCAGTTTCATCTAAATATTCCCTTTTCAGTTTCCAGTCAACTACTACCATGTCTCAACCTAATGTTATTTTATTATGACACCTATGACCTTAAGAGACTCAAGGATAAGGCTTGATTTCCATAGCTATCTAAAGACCATGGCCTCTCTCACCACTTGGTGGCAAGTCCTCCTTTTCCTTGTATTACAGCACTGCGGGAGCTCCACATCTATTGATTATCACAGAAATGAAACATCCATGTAGACATCCTCTTTCATATCATTTGATAAAGACGTACACAAAATGGCTAGACGTACCTAGAAATATACCCAAAATGTCCACCATGGGGTCTAAAGCATCTTCCAGGTCTTAGGGTTTGTATCTCTGGGACATTATTAGATTCTGTGATCACAGATCCAAACCAAAGCAATTCCATTCATCGCATGGTTACATTGTTACAAAAACACACAGTCATGGAACTTAGACATCCCTTAGACCTGAAATCTTGTATCATGGTAATTGTCAAATGACTAGTCAAGCCTTCATTTGTTTACACTGGTAAAATGTCTTTGTAGCCATTATAACATTCAGTAAAACAGCGTAGGTCAGGATGAGATATAACAGAGTATGGAATGACTCCGTAGAATGCTGCGTAAAACCGTGGGGTGTAGCAGAGGACAAGTGCATTGCAAATACTTGGACTATATATGGTAGGCTTTGGAAGGCAGAATAAGCGTGCTGTGTTTGTGTGACGATAAAGCTTTGACTCTTCAAAATACCAAAACGTTATAAAATCTCAGTATTCAACATCCATTGTAAAAATGTCTGATTGTGAGTTTCAATAGAGCTTTGCTAATAACTGCCCAGAAGGACCAGGGTTTTCAGACTTTAGGTGTTTCAAAATGTTTTTTAATATATTTTCTTAAATATATAAGGCAACTACTTGGTGGTTCCACTGAGACTGAGTGGCGAGAAGAAAACGGTTTTATCGAATAAAGCAAAATGTATCATTTTGCTATATGTTTTCCTAAAAACACACAAATGGATAGCTTGGGGAAAGTAGGTGAACGGACAGGAGACCGATGAAGGACTGGAAACATTTATCGGGTTTAGAACAGAGGACAGGTATACATCCGAGCAGCAGGGGAGCTTTGAAGAATGCATAGCTGTGTCATGGACCATATGATGTACATTAGTACCATGTTGGTCATGTTGTAAACCACTTGTGGGGGATCAAATGCTTTGTACATTTGCACACTTTTTTTTTCAGGGCCACTTCTTTTAAAATAATATTTTTCTGGTGACAATTTCTGAAAAACAATTCTAGTGCCCAGAATTTGAAAGCACTCTTATGACTGTTCCAACCAATGAAATTTAATACAAAAAAAATATAATATTTGCAGCATTTACTATGATGATTAACTTTAAAATGTAACTTTTTTTTTTTTTTAATTTGAGATTCCGGTCCAAAACAGTAAAAGCAGTGCAATTGCCATAGCAACCAGTTGCACCACATTCATTATCGTTATGCAGTGAGCTACATGCATTTGTTTTCTAGGAAATCATTTTGATTTTGTATTTTAGAATTCTACTTGTCTCCACCAAGGATACGAAAATAGTTTCTTAATTAAACAAAATAACATTTTATAATAATAACAATAATAATAATGAAATAATAATATTAAAACATTTCTAAAACAACAAAAAAATTAAATAAACAAGCCATCAATAAAACACTTAAACAAAAAAAACTTCTTTAATTCCCAATTGCACTTGGAACAAACCCTTGGGATCCAAAAAATAGTAAAGGAAAAATCTTGTCCAGATGTATTACTTCTTTTCTTCTTTTTTTAAATGTGGTTTAGATTTATTTTTTTACCCTTTCTCGAGCTTCAAGTTAAACAAAACTGTATTTAAAGAAATACTGCTGGCTAGACTACAGATTCCTTAAACTTCTCTGGAGCCGTTAGCCTGAGATCTGAGATTCTTTTTCTTTTTTTAAATCTCTGTTTAACTTTTCCAAAATCCTTGACGTTGTTCACTTCTTGGCTGCAGAAAATGAAGGGGGGGGGGGGTGTCAATACCTGCGGGAGGTGGGCAGGAGCTTTTTCATTTAAAAGGACTCTATTGGAGGGACTCAAATAATCCCCAGTGGTTCAGAACATATACACCAAAAAAAAAAGAAGAAAGGCAAAAAAACCAAAACATTAGCATCTGTGCACGAGACCATCAGTTTGTCTACATGTGACTCAGAGAATAGTTTTCCTTGAGCTGCTGTGTCTTGGTGTTCACATTTGGTAACATGGGCAAACTGATGTGCCATTGTTTCCTGATACTTGTAACCTTCAGCATCCCAGTGGGTACCACTTTTAATTCCGGACCCCGGTATCTGAGGAATCATTGCTATCCGTGTTTCTTGCGCAGTTATGGATCAAGCCATTTGCAGCATTCCAAACAAGGTATGTATCTTTAATTTGTATAATTACCTATATCTTAGATAATGCTGATATACATTATATGTCTTTCACATTGCTTGTTAGAATCGAGTTACAAGAACTGACTTAACTTGTTGCAATCCCCCAAAAAAGCAAAAAGATGTGCTTTACAGTTACATATAAGTACGATATTTCTAGAGGAGTTTTCATTGTTTGGCTACGGTAGAATATCTCTATGTCAAGTTTACTGTACTTTAATATGTTAATATATTTGATACATGTGTAAATATGTATTAAGAGATAGATTACTTATTCTGGTACCCTATTCTGTTACATGCCTAAAAATCCTGTGTGTTCTAGACGATAATCTAAAAATTATTTCCAGGTTTTTTTAAATTCCTTAAATGTAATTGCCCTTAACACTGTAGGAAGGCAATTCTGGATCTTTTGCAAACAATTGAACAGATTATTTGGGTAGTTTTTATATAAAAATAACTATACAGTATAATGAAGCATATTATTTTATGTAATATTATAACATGCAAAATGGCTTTATATCTGTAGTTCTACGTCCTGCATATATGTTAATGTTAGTGCCCCTGCCTATAAGGTATCTAAAGTGGGTCTGGTGCCCTGGTGCTCTCCGATCAAACTCTGCAGAGATAGCTTGGTGAATTTATTACTTCTCGACTGGTCTTCAGACAGGGGTCAATATCCACATGAATTCGAGTTTGGATGCAATGAGTTCCTACCAATATAAATTTACTTGACAGTTCAAGGTAATCTTTATACTGAATGTCAGGGTTCCATATTCCAACGCATCTGAAAGTTAAATGCCAACCTTCTAGAAGTTTTGGATGAAGATGCGGCACTCGTGCCAGAGGTGTGCCAGCTGTTTACCATCTGCAGCCAGCCACCCAGTCATGGAGCTGCACACGCGTGATGGGTTGGGGTAATGTACTTTGGTGTTTGCAGAGCAATGGGCATGAAGCAACGAAAAAGTGCCAACCAAAAGTGGTGGTCAACCTTAGATTCCAAAGCTGATATGGGACTACAGTTCAGATAACTCTTGGCCAGTCTTTCTGATTGCTTGAAGTTGTACTGGAAAGCTAGCATCATGTTGCATATGAACAACAAGCCATAGGACGAACAAACAATAACTTTATACTAACAATAAATGTAATTCCATGTTTTGTTAAGCTGCCTTGAAGAATACATCACCAGTAGCATAACACACGTGTCAGCAGAATCGGTAGCCTGATCAAAGGCAGAGTTCTGTGCATTTCAGTTAACTTATTACAATTCTAGAGAAAATATCCTCTCTTGATATATAAAGGGGATTCCTGATGTCACCCAAAAGTTATAGTCATTTCCATCAATCAGCGTGAAATAGCATGAACGTAAACACTGCGCAGTTTAAAGATTCCCAGTAATTATTGAAGCATGAGGGAAGAAAAATCCCGCTGACTTCAATGCACGCTCTAGAAATTAGCAGAAAAATCACAGCGATACTAATAATGATATAAAACCGTTTGAGAAATAAAGTTGTTGGAAAGTGTTTTGGAACATTTGGAGGATATTTAGAAGATACGCCCTTTTCACCTCTTACATATGATCCATAAGCAACCATTGCGCTTGCCTTTCCGATCCATTAGGTTGTACGATAACAGTATTTATACCCCCGAATGACTACACTGTGTCTTATATATCCACGTGTGTATAGAACCGCTACATTTAACTTAAATGCCCAATGATAGATATTCACCAACAAGCAAGCAACAGGTGAACTTGTACAAAGGAAGAACTTCCTAGCCACAGATCCTGTAAAGTTCTATTAGTAGAATCTGTAAAGATTACTCTGGACCCTGAGTTCCAACGAGCCTCTGTCTAGGGACCTAGATTTGTATTATGAGTGAGTGGTTCATTTCTACCAGTCATAGATCCTTCTTATACTTCTTATACTTCTTATCCTGCTCCATTGTCAGTCCATCGAGCATGTTGGGTTTTCATAGCTTTCTGTGATGTCTTAATTCATTGATTTGCACAAAGGAGAAGGGAGCAGAGTTCTTGGCCATCGATCACACCAGACTACCATAGATTTGACCTTAGACCCCCTCCTCCTTATGTTCAGAATACTGATGGTAAGTGGAAACAGACAAAGAATATATAGAAACATAGATTGTGACAGCAGATAAGACCCATAAAGCCCATCAAGTCCATCCATTTTTCCACCCATTTCTAAACCCAAACCTTAATCGCTCCTTGGTCATGTCTTATCTCCAGGATAGCCACACGCCTCTCCCATGCATATTTAAATTCCCTCTCTCTATTAACCTCTACCACATTTTCTTGGAGGCTCTTCCACTTATCCATCACCCTCCCAGTTAAGCACAGTTACAAAATACAGTTGTCAATAAACAGCGCATGATCATTGTTTCTCTAGTTTTTTGAGATGCATCACTCAAATTTAAGCATGACCTCACTTCGCTTATATTTTCATATACTATTTATACCCGGTTGCATGTATAGTTAAGGATATATGAATGAAGCAGCTGTGGTATGTTGTACATATGGAACACATCAACCAGGGTTTAAGTAACGGCGCATGTAATAGCTACAGCTGTGGAAACTCTCCTGATACACGGCAGCCGCCAGCTTCCGCTCTCCTAATCTTCCTTTCTGTATAGGATAGAAAAAAAAATCTGATTTATCCTGTCGCCCTGTTGCCCCGGACCCAAAGCTAAAGACAGTGTAATGAAAATTCCCCCAAATGTAAAGCTTTATCTCTTTTTCCCAGATACAAAATATGGAAATTGATGAATAAAACAAATACAATAATTAATGTATATTCACAAAAATAACTTTTTCAACTCGTACGGAAGAAAATGTTAAATTGGGTTATTTCTGGTTTACCATAATCACAAATGAGTACTTTGTGTTGCGTACGAGCATCTCTAATTTTTGGTCTTTATGGAATGTTGGTGACACTTAACTGCCGCTGGGTAATTTTGCAGTAAATTAAGGGATAAAAATAGTAATAAATATATTTGGTTATTAGTTGACTTCTCCAACTCTTGTCTCAAACCATGTTTGGCCAACATGGTTGTCCCTCAACTTGTGCTATAAGTGCTCCTTGTCCTCTTCGTGTATACTCACCATATTTGACTTTGTTCATAGATTTTGTAAAGGTTGATATTGCAGTCTGATAAAGAAACACAATATTATGATTTAATAACAATAATGTCTCTATTTACATTGCTAAAAATGACAAGACAAGCTTTCGTGACTTTACCGTGTAGCATCATAATTACGTGAAGAAGAAGGATTAAAGATTATTAGGATGTGATCTTTGCTTTTAGAATCTTGCACGTTTTCCAGTACCCCCCCCCCCCTGTTATGGTAAGAAGGTTAAAGAGAGTCTATAATAAGCAAGGCTTTATTTTTATTTTTAAAGGATTTAATGATTAAACATTTCCAAACATGTTAAAAATGTTTAATAAAACAGACGGATTTGGTTTCTGAATGGAATTCCATTCTAATTAAACTATTCTTATTTTTTTGGTTCTCAAAGTATTTTCCAGTCTTTAAATCCTGTACATAATCGGAGCATTCAGTCGATTGTGAGCATGAGAAACCATTTACAAACAATACGTGTTACAAGTTGCAGACATAAGAATGTGGAAGTAATTTGTTCTGTAGTGCAAGTGGAAGAATTCATACATTCACACGCACGCGTTACAGTCCTGTAGTATTGGTTTCATTTTATCTTTCAGCGAATACTGTTGAAGATATGGGGTTCAAGGTGTAAAAGCACAAAGAATGGTGCTCTGAATGTGATAGTTATCTGTGTAATTTGTTCCAAGATACGGAGCAAAAATGTCACGTATTGTTGTTAGATCACCTAATCATTCTCCATATCTTCCCAGTAAATTTATTAAATTCCCAATGCGTTTCCACCATGGCATGGCTCCAATGGCCGCCAAACCACCATTTTAACAGAAAACCAATAGCCATATCAGATAGCTTTTGATAGCAGATAAGGACCATTCCAACCATCTAGTATGCCTATTTTCTTTGATGCAACAACTTAATCCATCCTTGGTCTTAGATTCAGGAGATTCCATCACATCTCCCTTCTCTCCTCCACACCATGAGCTTTTCTTCAACCTTACTTGCAGGATAGATTTTCCAGGATCCACCCTAAAGTCAGGAAGCTGACATTTTGACTCTACTAGAAGCTCCCATTTTAGTGAATAAGCCTGGGTGCTAATACAACCTGTCAATGAGTGGAAAGATTAAAATGTAATTACTTTCTTATTTAGATCAAGCAAGCACTAGTATTTGGGTTATCTCCAATAAAACAGATTGGAAGACAAGCCTCTTTTGTTGCTGTTACAATGAATGAAAGATGTGAGTCATTTTTTGGCAAATCTTTCGAGTTCAACGGGACACATTTCCAAGACATGCTTCGCTGGATAATGGTGTAGAGTGCTAATATGCTGCTGGATAGTGTCATTCTTTTCCCCCAGAATTTGCACTGTATTATAGTTGATATATAAAAAAAATGTTAATATTTTTAATGCAACATTCTAATATGACGATGCCAAATTAAAAGGAACATTGTCATGGGATGGGAATTACGCATGTATTTTAGGGACAGTAGTGTTGGACCATCTCCTCATTCTGTTGAGCTACATGTATAATGTTTACAGGAATTTTAGCAGAATAAATCATGGCAATCTAAAATATAGAGTCAGCCATTGTACTAAGAATGAGCAGAGGCTTGGACTGGCCATCTGGCACACGGGGCAAATGCCTGGTCACTGGCTGACACCAGCATGCACTCACCTGATTGATCATTCCAGCGGCAGATTGGTTGCTGCCGTGGGCCATGCCTACAGGTGGCTGTTGGCCTTAAAGTGCCTGCTACTAATGTAGCACTGCTGGGTGTCTGCGCAGGCAGATAATTAGTGCTTGAGAAGGCGTGGGCGCTACTGCAGGGCACAGAGAAGCCAGAGGAAATATATATACCTTAGGTAAAATGGCATCTGTAGTTATTGAAATGTATAAAGCCATTGTGATCATTGGACATGCAGAATACCATTTGTTACTATGCGTGAAATGTCTAGCAGTTGTAGAATGTTTAATACCATAAAGCAACACTAATAGCTTAACCAGTTTGCATCTACGATGGAATTATATTTTTCCTTTTTGATTGATCACCTCTTTTCTTGAAGCTATGCACTCTAAACATGTTAAGTGTCCATCATATAGAAAGGGACTCAGAATGTCTTGTATTGATGGGCTGATTTCCAGGAATTCTAAAATGTAACCCTGAGAACATTCCAGGAGCAACATTGATATGATCTAAAATAGGCATGGAAAATGGATACAAGATGGGCTTTTAGAGAGATATATGCAAGCACATTCCCACTGAAAAATGTAAAAACCTTTAAATTTCCTTGTCACCAGGGTGACTAACCCTATAGAATACATCCTTAGTTTCCTCTTATGCACATATGTTTAAAACAAATCCTCTAAGTACAATTTAACCAACTCCAGAGATGTAATACAAAAATACAGGGTCCCCTTCTTGACATGATCTGCTACCGGTTACACCTCCCGGTTTTCACAGAAGTCTGCTGAAATTTGAGAAAAATCCACATCTGAAACATATTCCATAATGTTCAACATGGTGTCTTTAGATCCTAAAGATATTTTAAATAGGTATGGTCACATTTTACAGAGATATATGGTGCCATCTGCCATATGGATGAGCAATCTTCTTGTGAAAATATGTATTACATAAGATCTGAAAATCATGTCTTTAATACAATATGACATAGTGTAATGTCTAAAATAAATTCAGTTTAACATGGTAATGCTTTGGGTGGAATAGGAGAGTTATGGTATTATGGATAGTTTGGTCACCAAAGTAGGGTTGATGGTAGTGATGAAGTGTGGTGGGATCAGATAGATGGTAAAAGAGTGACGAAGCAGAGTAGACGATGGTGGAATAAAAAGGAGCAGGACCTGTAATGGTTACTGGTGATCCAAGACTGGAGCACAGAATATGACGTATGATGAAAAAGTGTGGAAGTAGAGTTGGGTGAATGATGTTTGGGTAAAATGCTACAATATTTTGGTCAAGGAAATTGTTTAGTGAAATGATATAGGTCCAGGTGCAATGGGACTGGGTGAGAATGAAGAATAACTGAGATTGAAATGAGACTGAAATTCAAGTGATACAACCGAGATGAAACAAACACATACATGGTGTGAATTGGGGGGGTAAAATAATCTGTATTACAGGAGCTTACCTTTTCTATATCTGCCGATGTTATATTTAACATAATTATATGTTATATTATAAATAAAAATAATTACATTATGCTTCACCAAGATCTTCCTCTTCGTTGTCCAGATATTGATGAATGTCAAGTTCATAATGGAGGCTGCCAGCAACGATGTGTTAACACCCCAGGATCCTATCACTGTGAGTGCAAGCCCGGCTTCCGACTTCATTCAGACACCAAGTCATGCATTGGTAAGTAATCAATATCTAGTGTGAAATCTTTGATTCCTAATCTCATTGTATCCCGTGGTCACCCTACGGTTCTCTCTTCTACAAACTCTTCTATGTGGATAACATAACAATGTTTCAAGCTCAGTTACAATTTGTTTCTTTCATAATATTACCAATAAACATTGTGTGCATCCTGATACATACACGTGTGATTTGTACCATTATTTCCAGTGTTGGCTCCTTTGTATTGTCACAATGTTACTTCCAAGTAAATGGCTTTAACTGTCCATAGCTGCAATGTTAACATTAAACAGGGAATACTTTCAGTACGATTTATGTCTCAATACTACACTACGACACTGTTCATATATTATAGAACTGATCACATTATTATTTGGACACATTATTTATGCTCCCTTCTTGTTAAAAAACTGGGATATTTTATACTCTTTGTCCTGTACGAACACTCCTTGGGTCCTGTGCTCTCCGATGGTTTATTGCTGTCTTAAAATTATGTTGCCAGGCTAGCCAAGATAAATGTTCTTATATTATTTTTAATAACATGGACATATGTACTTGTATATATTTTTTTCAAATCTTCGTTATGTTAGTCAACAAAAAATGCATGTTTTCAGTCAAGAGTGAAATGCAGGGGGACATTATTATAATTATTATTATTGTTATTATTTATTGTTTTATATAGCGCCATCAAATTCCGTAGCGCTGTACAATGGGTAGACAGGACATAACAAGTAGTATGTAACATAACAAATTGACTAACAGAGACAGCAGGTGAGGAGGACATCACTGCTTCCCATGCCAAGCCAGCTAGGGTTTCACATGTGCTCATCTTAATGCACCTGACTGCAGTGCACATGAGATACCAGTAATCAAGCAGGGAACCTAACACAGCATGGCAATGGGCACAACCGATGCAAATTACCTGTAAATATGCAAATTTTCGGTTTCTGTTTCGTGTTAACTGCAACATGAATCCATCAGTTCCTATCTAAACCACCCCAACCCATTCCACAACTTTCCCAATTATCCCGACTCTTTGCATTAAGTATTCTTTTCATAGGCATGCAGGGCTTCTTTCAGGCGTGCTTCATTTTCCTGAATTTTGATCAATATTTATGATTCTTGGTAGACATATGCCCTTTTTACTGTATAATCCGCTGCAAGGACAATTTGCCAGACGACATAGCGAGCGATCGTGCGGTCAGGCGTGCACAAATAGTACCGCGGCTTTTCTAATTGCACTGGAAGGTACATGCCTGCAATCATCACATTAACTGTTCTCAGCATAGCTTTGTTGCTGTCATTATGAAATAAGTTCCCGTCAGCTTCCAAGTATGTAGCAGTCTGCCGGGGCTACGTAAGGCCACATTTGGCAGCCACAACCCTAACAGATGCCGTTCCTTTAGTGTGTTGTTTCTGGTCTGTGGCATCTGTCTCGCTGAATGCTTTCCAGGAGGTGGAAGTGACTTGCAATTTTGTTCTGTTTACAAAATATAGCCATTTCTAACTCTTCCTGGTTTTTACATTTAATCAGGGGTATTGGAGGTTTAGTTCAGGTCGCACAAAATACTCGAGTCTCCCCCTTGAGTGGCACTTAGCCAACAAAAATTCAAATCCCAGAAGGGAGATATTATTCCACTATAAGTAATACGTAAGTGAACTTTTTTATTTTCCAAATATATTGTGACCACCTATCAGGTTTATTCATTATTTATTTCTTAAACTATATTCTTTGGAGGGACCTTGAAGAAATTTAATACTAACGTTAATTTAACGTTAATACTACGTTTTGTTTTTCTGCAGTTTAATAAATAATTACATTTATTTAAAAAAAAACATGGTATGTTTAAGGATTTTTGCTGTCGTAATAAATGTATTATGCGCTGGATAGGCATAAAGCTATCCTGGATCTAAGGCAAGACCGAGGACTGGTTAAGGTTTTACACCATGGGCAGACTAGACGGGCCGAATGGGCCTTATCTGCTGTCCAATTGTATGTTTCTATTTATCAATATATTACCTGATTCAGTTGTGGTTAACAATCAAAAGCCTGCATCTAATCATGGAAAATTCTAGAAAGGATATCGCATAGATTTGTTGTTTTCTATTGATCTCTATAGACAAACTGTGGATCGTTGTAGTTTTTTTTTCTACTCTGGCTTAAATTCTTTTGTTTTAATGTCATGGGCCCCTTAAATTTGACTCACACACATGTATAGTCATATTCCAGATATTCTTGGTTAAAGTTTTCATAGCTTGGCAGCTGGGATGCTGTAATATCATGGTCTATTAAACATTAAGTCGCTTGAGCCCCATTGCAAACGGATTCTAAACATTTTTCGTAATTGCTGTGTTTTTTAAATTCACATTTTTTTTTTTCTGGGATTACATTAATTTCACCATCTAATGCTTCCATTATCTTTAATTACACAATTTAAAGAAGGGCTACTGAAGCGGTGCATGGCTTTACTAACAAAACATACTAGGGAAGACATGCTAACCTTAAAATGGATATCTTAGAAAAGAGAATAAAGAGGGGGCATGAGCAAAACCTTTAAATATATTAAGGGGTTAAACAAGGTCAAGGAGGGAAATCTGTTTAAAAAAAGAGCTAAAGGGTATGGTTAGAGGTTCGAAGGCTGAGAGGTAAGAAAACCCTATAAGGGGTAGGGGGACAAGGAATAGGAACAAGCATAAGGCTCCTGAATCTAAGATCAGGCCAAGGACTGATTGGGGTCTTGGTCTTCACAGTTGAAAAACTATTAGACTAGATGGGCTGATGGTTTTTATCATATGTCAAATTCTACATTTCTATGGAATAACGTCCACTCACCAGCCCATGTTCCGACACCCAACATATGTCTTCTTGCTAGTAAACACTCACGTTTCCTCTAAGGTATGGAAGCGATAAAACATATGCTCTCTCTTCTGGGGAAGAAATCATTGATACCCCCAGTTGAACTGTGCTGGCGAACGGCAAACTTTAAAGGGCTTATTAACATTCCAATCAATAGTACATGAACATGGCGTATTTCAGTGCGCACAGGATTCCAGGAGATCATGATAGCAACTGCTTTATGAGTGATTCTGTGCGGGGAGATCGTTGGGGTCATTGACGCATCCGTAACCAGGCATCTCCTGGGATGAGAGCGACAATGTGGCAGATACTACGTGGGTTATAACTGCGGGAAAACTTCCTCTTTAAAGGCTATTTCCATTTTATTGCAATTTACAGAATTATATACTAATTTTACATTTGCTAGTACTAAAAAAGTTATTTTTGTTGTATAACCTAGAATCTACTCATTTTCCTGTAAGTGGAAAGTGGCACGTGGATCCTATCATCATCATTATTGCATCATTATAGTAGGGGAAAGCGTTAATTTTCATTAGCACAGTGATGTCATGTATGATTACCTAACATGCTAAACTGTATTCTAGAAGTCAGTTATGATTTGTAAGATTATAGTACAAGTACGTTTTTGTGTACCTATGAGTTACTGTTTATGGCTGACACAAGTTTCATCTAAATGGGAAATCGGTTTGGAAACCAAGTCTGTATTGTACTCTAATGACAGGTTCTAAGAACCAATTAACCATGTTAGACATGCATTGTGTTGGCTCCGCTAATTGTCCTCATCCAATTGATTTGCCTTCAGAGGCTTATGGATGTTTAGTTCTTTGTGGTCCAACAAATCCAATCAGTGGCATTGCCGCTTTGTTTCCTTGCCATGGCTCAACTTGTGCAGAGACTGGGAGTTCTGAGCCATGACATCATATCCCAACATCAATCCGTCTACGCGGCTAGGCCACCAGAACACAGAGCTTGAAGCGTTACAAATCTGCTTCCATTGCCAGCTATGTCCCGTTGTTCCGACAGCAGAAGAATCTCTAAGGCTCTGAGTAAACCCAGCCATATTGAACAAGAGAATTGTAATTTATGAGATTTTTATATATTTTTTTATGTAATTATACTCCAGTCAGTGTCACACATTCTACATTTAAAAACTTCTTACAAACATAATATGCACCTGGGATTAATCCTTCCTACACAGGTAGAAGATACATTGTTGACTAAACAATCTTAAATGCGGATCCCTAGACAAATCAATAAAAGGCGGACACAACTCTGTCATTTATACTTTAAACATACTTTAAAAATAACTAGCACATTTTATGTTGTCCATGTCTAGTCTGCTTTTAGTTTTCACAAACACAAAATGGATCGTTTGACCGCAGAAGGTGCCAAGAAGAAGATACCGTTTCTGCGGAGCTTCCAAGATACATGAAGCATGGAATGAGAGCTGATAGTTACAGCTGTTACGTTTTTCTAACAGTCATCTCTGTTAGGAGAATAAGACAAATGCATTGATATTTAGCACATATATTCAAAGTGTGTTCCAGGTCAACTTCAGCATATTTTTTTAATACAAACATAATCCCTAAAATGTAATATATAGTATGAAAATATAAAATAAGTATTGATGCATGATTACATGTGCCGCAGCAAAAGACAAGATTTATATATGGAAAAGTGATTCTGGTGCAAAGTTTGAAACTGAGTTTTATTGGTACAGCAACCAATTGAAGAATCCTGTTGAATAAATCATCCCATAGAAGAGAAACATAGAATTTATCAACAGACCTACTTGGCTAATCTAGTCTGGTCGTTTTTTTCTGATGTAAGGACTCAGTCCTTGTTCTTGTCTTATATTCAGGAGCCATATGCCGATCCCAGGCATGTTTAAATCCCCTTGTTCCATTTATCTATCAGCTATGGACCACGAAACACCCTAATGAGTCTGGGGAGGTGGGCACAGATTGAGGCTCTATAATGCCCCCTACTTCCATAGAAGACATTATAGCCTGGGAGCCCCCCAGCTAGTATCCTGAAAACCCATCAGCCTCCAAGGTAGAAGCTGATAATTCCCAGCAAGGATTGTCATACCCACATAAACACATAGGTGCAGTAAACACATAAACCACATTCCCCATTTTTACAATTATGCCGCATGCGACAAGGATTCAGAATCCACAAAAATAAGTTTTAGATTTATATAAAACTTCAACTCCATCACTAGGTGAATTGATATTGAGATAAAAAAGGTTTTTCTCCTGCTTTCTTGGTGACCAACAAAATTGTAATTTTGACACGATAAAAAGTTTGTCAATTAGTTTGTAAACACTTACTTTTAGCATTGGGAGTTGAGATATAATCGAATTCTGCATTGAAAACCATCTCGTTTCAGTTTCATTTAATGTGTATTTACATTATTTAGATTTATATTTTCTAGAGCTGACATCCACCAAGCCATAGCAAAGCCATTTCATGTATTTCCCTTAATGCTCCAAGAAAGCTTGTATTGGCACAAGGTTGAAACCCGCCTTAGCCTTACGGTATTGTTTGAGAAGACTGCGCATGTGCGTCTCGCACTAGAGCCTCTGTAAAGCTACTATCACAAATATCTCAGGATGAGATGCCAGTTTAAACCACATTATACAGGAAGCAGGGGCAAGAAATAATGCATATTTTATGTTACATCATCACAATTAAAAACAAGAAGGAACACTTAATTAATGTGATGCATATAGGATGTAAGAATCAGAATGAAGGATAGTCTGGCACGTGGCGGACTTTTAAAAATCACTACCCAACCCCATCTTTTTACATTTGTTTTCTTTATTGTCATATAGAGCCTTCACTATGTTTAATTATATCTATCGATGATAGTGCTTTGTATCCCAGGTTCTAAGCTTCTGTCTCTCTCCGATGTTATCTCCAAGCGGTCAATGACCCGTTTACCTTTCAAATATCAACCAATCATATCTCTTTCCTGATTGGCTTACAATGGCATTCGTGGCATTAATGGTTTCTCTGATGGCGTAACAATGTTTGATTTCTCAAGATGTCGAGATGTCCGGAACAAACAGTACTTTTACCTTCTCTGTCCCCGGATTTGTTACCAAGTCCAAAAGCAGAACTCCGGTTTACTTGCTAAATTATCTTAATTTTCATACATTTTCCAAGATTATTAGAACATTTACAGACTTAAACCCCAATCGATGTAAATACCATTCAAGCTGGTGACACTAATAGTGCAATTACAAGGTATATAAAGCCACTGAAATAAATAGCACAAACAATATAGAAAGAACGATAGAACGTTTAGCTTTCTTTTCATTGGAAAATTCCTTAACAAAATCACTTTTCCCTTTCAAGACAGAATGGTAATTGAGCTCAATAATATTATTTAATGGAATACAATAAATTGGATTAAAAAAACGACACGGTTATTTATCGGTATGCGCACGCTACGCAGTTTTAAACGTTGCATTCATGAAGCATTGCCGCACGCTGCTCGGAAATTGCTTTAAAGGAACCTGTGAGGCTCTCAAGAAGCTTATTTTATTTCAATGTAAAAATAAACAAACCAGAGTTAATATAATTATATTAAATTGTTTTTAGTTTGATTGCGGTAGTCTCGTGGCACTACAGATGATCACAGTAAGGCCGAAATCCAGAAAGAAATATTTTTAGCTATTTATACTTTTTTTGCCCAGAAGGAGCTGCTGGTTCGCATTACTTGTACTGAACTGGAATGCACTCTGTCCAACAAAAATGATTATAAAGAGTGTTTCACAGCTTAGCATGATTGTGGCATGTGGAAATCAGCTGATATTATTTTGCGTGTCCTTAAATACACGGCTTGATTTCCCTCTTTCAATACACGTTAAGAAAGCGAATGGTATAAAAATCAACCTTTTTTGGAGAAAAGAAGAAACCTTCAAAGATCATGGAAGCTTTTTTTTAATTTGTTGGAGATATTGGTCACTTTCTTGAACAATAAGTGGTACTGGGTCACATAAGTCAGGGCTTGAACCCAGGGCTCTGTTTATGTGATAGGTTGTGTCATTGTGGGTCCATGCTGCAGTTAAGGTTGTCCACCGCTCTTGCTATAAGATCTCAAAAAGGTCCTACAAGCCTATCTAGCCTAACCCTCTTGAAAGTCAGGATCACCTATAGAAATATGATGCTTATTCCAATCAAACCTTTCTCTGAAGATCATGGAAAGTCATCTTGCTTGCAATAACACTATAGTTAGAAACTTGGCTTCTTAATTAAATGTTTGTGTTGATTTCTGTGTGGTCTTTTGTGGTCAGCAAGTCATTAGCAGCCAAGTACACATTTTATTGTCTTGTTGCGAGGCTGAATATTGAGAACACCAGGAAGGGAGAGTAGACTTCAGCTATCGTGGAAAGTTCTGCGTGAGGATAATATTTTTTATTAAGTATGGCAAACTACCAAGCTGGCATCATTGCATTAGACTGCGGGTTAGACGCCTTTGGGTAAATTTAAGGGGCATGGTACGGCAAGGCATGGCAGCATATGACCAGCTAGGATGTGAGCCAAGACTAGATCATAAAAGCTACTTGATGCTATTTTGGAGGATTTTAAAATAGATGGTGGCCAAACCCAATATATATGTTTATATGCCAAAAAAGTAACTCCGTCAAACCTAATAACGTGATACCTAGATAACGTGCCAAATAATTCGGATGAAAATAAATCAGAAATCAACAAAGGATGGGGCAGCCCATATTTTTTTCTTAACATTGTCACCAAGGTTTCTGTGATACTTTTTTACACATAAATACAATATTTTAATAAAAAAAAAATAATTGTTCTTTTTACTTAAGTAACAGTTAAAAAAATAAAATGATCTCTAGCTATTTTCTTTTTTTTTGCCTTTTGTAAAGCATTTTTACATTTCTTTTTCGCCCTAAAATAGTGCCCAAGAAGTGTGTTATAATGTACTGTTTTGAAATTTTCATTGATGATTATTGGAAACGTTGCCTGAAATACCCTATAAAATATAACTAAATTAAAAATAAACATTAAAAAAGATATTTATGAACAACACAAGTTTATTTTCAAATCAGAAATATCTAATCTGCTTATGATGATTTTATTTCAGCTGTCTATTCTTGTTCGATCGCCAATGGGGGCTGTGAACATGACTGTGTACAGCTTTCGGCGGCCCACTACCAGTGTCGTTGTAGACAGAATTATCGTTTAAAGCCAGATGGCAAGCATTGCGAACGTAAGTTTCCTACAGCGAATAATAAATACAAAAACAGCACAAAACAGTATATAAACTATTTTGTTGTATGTGTTGGGATGTGTATGTTCTATTGTGTTGTTATACAGTGTTTTTGACATTCTTCTAAATATACATAATACGTATAATATATAGTAATGCAAATAATGTAATTTTCTTTGAGTCTCTGTTTTTGTTGCCTACCAAGCTTGGAACTTGATACAATTCTACAATCACAATCCAAAATGATTTTTTTCGTTCTACACGTCGGTTTCTAACGCTCATTGGATGAGATGATCCCGTTTACTCTTTGAGTGACAGGTGGACCACTTTACATTGACATTGTCAATTTAAGACCCATATAGAAGAGATGAATATGTTTGCTCCAGTAAAAACACATACATTGTGCATATCATCTGTATCAGGAAACTCATATCTACCGTACAATAAAAACACTGACAACAACTCGACCGAGAATGGATAGCTGCTTAATAGTCTGCCCTACGGTGCATCCCTGCTTGGGAGCCTTCCAAGTTTTTACTAGTGTGTGCCATCAGAGAAAAAAAACATATACACACAGATATTTCCTCTGCACAAGGGAACCCACAAGCCACAGAAGTACATTCTGCCCTTCATGGGGCTATTAAACTGATAGATATTTTCCCTCTGTAATGGCACAAGTGAGCTAATACTTCATTTGTTCCCTAATGAGGATGCACCGTTGGGCAGACTATTAAGTGGCTGTCTGTTCTTGATTGAGTTGTTCCCGAACTGTTTTTGCATTTGATTTCACCCTTCAAAGATCTTGAGGTCCACCTCAAGTGTAAAGGTGAGTCCTGACGTAGACCTCCTTGCTTACTTGTAAGTAGAGAGATACTAGCTGCCTCCATTGCTGTGACCCAAGGAAGTTCAACTGTACCTTTGTTTTGCTTGTTCTCTCGTGTTTAAGAAGTGTGGTTTGTATATTGTTTTGCCCTTAAAACCATACAATATGAGTTCCGAGCCCATAGCTGATTGAAGATAACGGAGGTGGCAGTTTGAGAGACACATATTATCCACCTCTTTTTTTAAGCTTTAGTGACACAGAACTGGCGTCATTGAAACTTGGCACAGCAGGGATAAAGAATTATATATAGTTTCAGAACATACATTTACATTCAAGCTATAATATTAGAGCAAGGGAGCGCCAGACTAAAATGCAACCTATTTTTTTTAATAGGCAGTTGTTAAAGTTCTTTATACACGAAGCTATATGGTAATGAGGTTTTGGAATGCTGACGCTATTTCTTCATTAACAAAATCATAAAGTTTTAAAAGCTCCTTTAAAAGCAGAATATCTGCTGCAAGGAATGTCACCATCAGCTTGTAAAATAACTAAAGTAATACAGTAGTATAATTCTTTATTAAATTGGAATTTAGAGACTTTTTTTGAGCACCCCCAACAAAGTACGAGATCCATTCTTCAAACTAAAAGGCAGCTGCAACGCACAGTTAATGATTTATTATTTGTCTGGGGTGTTTGGGATTTATTTCATAGTTTGATTTATTGTTTTAAAGGAGTAAAAAAATAGAAACATTAATTCAGTGACATAAATGTATATTATTTATGTGTCTCAGTATGGACAGAAGCTGGACAGCGAAGGGTAAAGGGGTAACCGAGCTGTAGAGTGGATACTTTTGGGACCAAGTTTGAGATTCATTGTTATTTTGTAACCAAAATTTTTTAAAATATAATAAACAGAAGAATTACTGTCACCATAGATATAAGCAGAAAAAAATAAAAACAAACTTATTTTATTGGGATTTTCACATTTTAATTATGTCTATCATACCCCTCACAACGTAGCGGTGTAGCTGTTGGAGCAGAAGGGGTTACATGTGTAAGTGGGTACGGTGTTTAGAATGTTAATGTATTTTTTATCACTTTAAATAAAAAGGAACAAAAGAAAAAAAAAATTGTTTATAAGCATTTTTTTTTTACATCTAGAGCTGTATAATACCGTTCTTAAGTAATAGATAGCAACCAAACATTCTGAGAAGGGGTGAAAGTAGCGTTCAGCATTTAGAGGATTGTTCTCTACACTTACGGACATTAATTTTAACAAATAACAAAAGTGCTGGTCTCTAGAGTTTAGGAAAAGTTTAGAATGGCTGCCTACTCTCAGGTGCGGTTTCATTTTTAGAATGTTACGGCATTTTTCTGATACAGCTACGCATTTAATTGATTTTGGTTAAACGCCTACAAAAACATTTAATAATAATAATGTTAATAATGTTTTCCTTTGTTAATTTCACTTGTGAGAAAAACTGTGTTTTAAACTGTTTTAACGTATTTTCCTATCAACAGTAAATAACCCCTGTTCTTCACGAAACGGGGGTTGTTCCCAGCTATGTGTCGGTGAAGGATCCCTTGCAAAGTGCTCCTGCCACCCCGGGTATATCCTGGCATCTGATGGGAAGACCTGTGAAGGTATGGTATGAAAGCATCATTTTTTTAAATTTAATTTTTAGATTTAGTTTTTTAAATACTATGCGAACATCTGGGCTCGTAATTATAAGTCAGGGTTTAGCCAGGAGACACCCTCGGGCATTGAAGATGACAAGGCTTTAATATCTTCCAAGATCTGCGATTATATTACTGCCAACTAATGACTGTATTGTGGCTTGATACTTAATATAAAATTAGTTGTTGAAACACGTTATTGATCTCCTCTCATATAACAAAATAAGTGGTAAAAACGGTGTGATCACATCTTCAGTTATGAAAAGGAACCATTGTTATTTGAAGACAACTTCCACCCCCTCTCGCAGTATCCAGATACTGAGATAAAAGCACTCATAAAGATGACATATCTGGGGAGACATGTATATGGGGGTGTACCCATAACCCTTTGTACTTATGCAGTCTCCATTAAGCATACAAGTCGCTGGCTACTCCTTAAACCTAAACTAGATCTTCCCATGGACACCTTGTCTAAGTAACGGGTGGACTATTCAGTAGCGTGCACCCGATCCACGATGCAGGACCAGCTGCTGGAGACACTCTCACGAGTTGGCTAGCCTATTTTTAAGTTCTTGTCCGGTTTAGCACAATGGAATCTGCTCTAAAAGGGGAGTTTGTCTGTCCTTGTCATGGTCGGACTGGCACTTTATGGCTGACCGCTGCCTGGTGACGTCAGTGCAGCCTATGGCTGGAAATGCATTGCCATGGCCAACAGCCCACCATGCATTTGCCCAGTATGCCAGATAGCTTATCCAAGGTTTGTCCTTAAGAAAAGTGCTTTCGTTTTTCAAGCGCTCTAAAAACCTAGAACCTTAATTTAAAGAGTGAGTTAGTTCAGTTCTCAGCCAATTTCATTTTCAACCATTTTCACAGCGGTCATATTAATTAGAGCTTCATATAGCACACAATTTAGCCCTTTTCTGCGGACTATTAATAAGTCAGTTAACATGGAGAAAGAGCTTTTACAAATGAAACGTACGTCGTAAGAGAATGTTTCTCTTGGCAGTAATGTTTCCTTGCTTCAGTGCCCCATGTTCACATTTAATAATCTCTCTATTATGTTCCTCCACTTCTTTTTTAAAGACATTAATGAATGCGCAGCTAGCTCAGCCATGTGTGCCCACAGCTGTCTCAACACCCCTGGATCCTTTCTCTGTGGCTGCAGCCCTGGGTATGAATTGGGGTCTGACGGAAAGCAATGTTTCAGTAAGTGTTCCGTTGGGAAGACCAGGAATTGTTGTATTAAACCAGAACGCTAACCCTTCCAACATCTGCATGAATTCTGCTTGCGCTGTAAATCATTGCCAGAAGCATCCGACATTCTCATATGTATAGTTCATATTTCTCGCTGAATGTATCCTGAGTACACTCAGAAAGTCAGAGCATAGGGGGAAAAAACATCCTTACACTCTAATATTTATGAACAGAAAGTAATTAACATAGCAGGCACCTAAATTAAAAAGGAACAATTATTTTTTGAACGTTATAAAGTGTATTTACTGCTTCAGCTATAAACCCATCGCAGACAAAACCACAGACAGCAGATAGTTTAGGACGTGGCTGACTTTCATAAAAAATGTGGAAACAAATAAATTACAAGCGGTTAATGTGCAATATCAGCGGCTGCAAGACCTAATTCATTTATTATCCGAATAGTCAAGTATTATATTTCAGAAAACACTATATATAAGGAGGGTTCAAATGAGAAAGTAGAGGGAGCTTTGTGTCAAAAGAAAGACGCGCCTAAAACCAGGTGTAAAAATGCCTCTTAATACCTACAAAGGGTGCATTAAGTGACACATTTGTTTCTAGTTTCTAATTAACCATAAAAATATATCTAGAATCTTACTTTAAGAAAATCTCTGGGGAGCTCTAAGGGATCCTTGAATCTTACACAAAACCCTCAATTTCTATAGCAGACAAGCAGCCCCACAAGAGCAAGTTGAACAGAAATGCAAGCAATTTCCATGTCTTTATCCGCAACTAGGCCTGCGAACACCACAGAACCACCGATTTAGGTTATTGAGACATTCTGATATTCTGGATTTTTTTGTAGTAACATTTTTTGAAAAGTCTAACAACAAACGTACGTTGAAACAAACTAAGCATAAATAGCATTATTTGTCTTCCTGGGATTTGCCAACATGAATTCCCATAGCTTGGCCTTCCAGCTGTTAGCCGTAAATATTTTGTGTTTTGCCTTAGACTGTTAAACGCAGTGGAGCGTGGATGGGATTTGGTTCTTTGTTAACATGAAATAAAAGCTCACATGAGTAGGAAGGAAAATGAGTTGCAATCATAAGAATACATCGGCAAAGAGCATCTTAGGACAAACCATGGGAGCAAAGGGCAATATAGAAGCTTTAGAAACATTTCAGGAGGTTCTATATGCTTTTATAGAACAATATTTATACTGCGATAAGTAGTAACCTGGAACATTAGTCCTTAAAACCGTAAAGTAAGTGTGTGTGTGTAAATTGCATGTTAATTGTTATCCCCTTATATTACTGTTACACATGTATCTATTCCACTGTGGTATGTGAGTGGCAACAAACTAATTATGTTCTGTCCCAGGAATTGAGATGGAGATCATCAACAGCTGTGAAATCAACAATGGAGGATGTTCCCACCAATGTCGACACACCAACACGGGTCCCCTTTGCATCTGTCCCCAAGGATTGGAGTTGGACGTTGATGGAAAAACATGTGCAGGTGAATAGATAGCAATGGATCTTCTGATACTTGGACCGGTTGACCTTTTTAACACCCTGTCCAATATGTTCATCTCTCGGTGTTGAGCAGAGATGAGACAGCGAGTTTGTATTTAGCATGAATTATCTACTTTTCAGAAAATGCTTAGACCGATTCTATGTTTTTCTAATGTTTCCTGCTTTCCCCAAAAATTGTCCTTGAGAGATTGTGGACTAAGTTTACCTTTACAAACATTCCTTGTGTTGTTGGCTGTGTCTGTGATGGTGCTCTAAGTACATTATATTGACAAATAGCTTAATTAAACAGTCAAACCAAATACATGTAAGTTATACCAAATTCCAGCCCAGGACAGCTTTGTAGCCCACTAGTTACATATACGTAAACCGAGAATATAATAATTTGCATGAAAACTACATTAATACATTGTAAGAACGCCCTGGGAGCGGCCATTGACTCTATTCATAATATGCCTCTGCTAGTGGGGCCACAAAGCGGACGTTCTTCAAATACTCAATAACCCATAGTGGTTCTGTTGAAATCACAAAATAAAATTATTTGTCCAACACAATCCTGCTAAACACATCTATTGAAAACAACCTCGATGTTCCTGATTAGTAGACACAGTCCTTAAACCTGTTTTGGAGGCTCGTAGGAAAACTCACCGCAAAGGCATTTCCTGACATACTAAGTCAGACTGTCTACTCTATGTACTTATACAAGCTTGAGTGTTTTCCCTGTAAGCCACATTCAGAAGCACGATTTACAAGGTATCTTGACACGCATGGATAAACGCACATAATAAAATGCTTAGCTCGGCAAATCAACCACTTCTGAACCTTAACATTTAAGTAAATCTATGATCGCGTTTTACATAATTATGACTCTTTCCCTGAAACTTTACTAAGTGTAAGAAAAAAATGATCAGTGAAAGATCAGTGAAAAGCAAATAGCCCTACTCCAAAGAACGTATGATATTGAAGACACTCTCATGAGAGACAGGCAGTAGTGCTCCTGGTCAATTCAACTTTAAGATTAAAAAATGAATACAAAAACAAAAGGTTTTAAGAAATTTTGCTTGAAATATCCAGATTATTTTTGTGTTTTGTCAAAAGCCTAGTATGTACTTAGCATTACGTATACCAGTGTTTATCTTCTATGTCTGTCTAATTCTATTTATTTTTTATTAGGCTCAATTTGAATCCATGAAAGTTTGTATTTTCACATTCTACAGGACCACAATGACTTACAGAATGTATTTTATTTGTCACGTGCACCGTAGACGTGATAATTGCATATAAATACTGGAATTATCACGTCACCCATTCGCTAATTTTAACTTTGTTTTATCTCGGCCAGTTTACAGTCTGAACTTGGCAAGGTTCCTCAGCGTGTGGGACCAAGCCAAGGTTTTAAGTGAATGCTTTCTAAACTCAATAGAATCATACCATGTTACGTGTTTCTGTAAAGTTTAGAGCCTAACCTAGTTCGGTTTCAGGTCAGTTAAAAAGTTCCGCTCAAACTTTCCTGCTTGTTGGTAAAACTTGGCCTTCGGAGTCAACACTTTCTGGTTATTGATGATGTTTTGCTAAATGGTTCATATTAATGTGTTGTAAAAATATAAAAAAATGGATTGATATAGAAATATGGTATTTTTGAACCTTTTTAGATGAAAATTTAAATATAAGTTACCTCGGAGGCATATATTTATAACATGTATAGTATTTAATACCATAATCTCAGTAAGTGGACTATTGTTTGCCACTACAACGTGATCCAAAAAGATTCCACCAGTCCTTGTGCAGATGTTTAATGACAGAATCAATATCTTTTTAAACATCCCAGTGCTGTTTCTTTACAAGAATACAGCGTAGGAGGTGTATAAAATATCACTTTGAGGACAAATACTGGATTTCTGGCTCGAATATCTGAACATGTGTTACAGGAATTAAGTTACAGAAGGGAACTCTAATTTGAGAGCATTAAAAGGCCTCAAAAGTGCAACAAATTCTAGATCAATGAATTGTTCTATTGTCCTATTCTGGCAACTGAGATATAACATTGTCGCAACACGAGAATGGAAAGTTGCAATCTGAGAGTAAAAGGCTACGTTTGTGTCTTTAATGTATAGACATTTATTAAACCGGTGTCCCGAAATCTTTAGTACGCAGATGCGCAGGAAAAGAAAAAAAGACTGAAATCATGCTTTTCATTCCAAATAAAACCTTTATTTATACATATCGCCCACCGTGTGTTTGATAGATGATGGAATCCAATGTGTTACATTCCAAATTGGATTCCCTAGAGGGGTAAGATATTGATCGAATGATCAGCCCCGACCTGTGTTAGTGCATAAAACATCAAGCGTCTCGCCAACAAAAATGATTTAGTGAGTGGCTCTTTTTTTCTCTCTGACTCCAGATGCTGATGAGTGTTCCAACGGTGTGTCCTGCTGTCAGCAAGAGTGCTCGAATAACGCCGGGGGCTACGAGTGTGTTTGCTACACCGGCTACAGGCTTAACCCCGATGGCTGCGGATGTGATGGTATGTTCCTCAGCTTTTAAGCGTATCCTCAGATACAAAACAATCTTGGATAAAAAGTCCCAAAAATATGTTATACCAGTTAATATGCACCAAAGGTGGCCAACGTTGCCTTTCTGACGTTTATGTTGGCCAGACCGCTACAAGTCAACTGGTTTGTATAGTTCGGAAGAGGCAGCAAAAAGCTAGAAAAGGGCAAGCGAATAAAACAGTAGACAAGGGAAGAAAGGAAAATAGTTGATGTAATGTATTTTCTTGTTTATAGCTTATATAGCTTTTATATTCTAGTAGTCAGCTATTAGCAAGTCATGAGCTGGAACTAACAAAGACATTTCTCTAACAGATGTTGATGAGTGCTCTTCAAATAATGGTGGTTGTGATCATCTCTGCGAGAACATTGTGGGCTCGTTCCAGTGCGTCTGCCACCCCGGGTATACACTGGATGATGACGGTAGAAGCTGTATAGGTAATGAAAAATGTTTTACTATAGTTTTATTTTATTTTAGAAACATTTGTTAGCTTAGCACTGGCGGTTGTCATACTTAGGGACTCGGTCTTTGAGGACTCTTTTTCTCAGTAGACTTGTCTAGTATAGAAGCCACCAAAACACGATCCGTTATCAAATGGAAAAAAAAATATTGTCCAATTGAAATATTCAATTGAAATATCAATAGGACAGACTAGTCTGCAAGACAGAGGTTGCCAAGTTTTCACCTTTGCTTTATAGAGGTCAAGATACGCCTCTTCATAACAGGACACCGGACTTTGTTTCAAAAATAATAAGTGTTTAGAATCCTGGTAATATTGGTGAAATGTATTAATATCTTAGCAATAATCTACAATATTTTTCTTATTACTTTGTTTTCTAGCCACCCATAACCCGCAGGAAGCTATCTATGGGCAACAACCTCTCCTTCGTTCCATTCCCCAAGTTACGTTGTTACGAGATGAGTTTGCACATTTTAATGATGATGAATACGATGATGACGAGGAAGCAGAAGCCAGAGGAGAACACACGCTTTCAGAATCATTTGGTAACATTTAATAAACTAGCTCCATATTTAATAATTTGTTCTATTTCTTTTTTCCTTTATTACCCTGTACGTCAAAAATAAAAAACAGTAGGTGAACATTTGGTCAAAATACCTGAAAACAGGATGTCTAGTTAGACCACATCTATCAACAATATGATACATTCCTTATGAAACGATCTGGACTAGTATTCTGTAAAATGATTGATCTTGGGGGTCTTCCACATAGTCTTAAATGAATAATCATGATGAATGACTGTAACAGTAATAACCATTTAATTAGCCCATTAATTAGTGAAAGTAGCCTGAATTGTGGAGAAAAAGCTCTTTCATTAACTCTACAATTTATCTGAGTATGACAGATATCAACGGGCTTAACATGTTCTTTTATATTTATGGTTTAATTATCTTATTGTGGTTCTATCAGATTTTTAGTCTTTTACACACAAAAAGACAATTTATTTTCAGTGAAACAATCCGAATATACCCACGAGGAGTAATGTCAATGTGTTTTCTGTCGGCAGTGTGTTTTGATGGAACTTTTGGGCCAGACTGCACCTTAACCTGTGACGATTGCTCAAACGGAGGAGTGTGTAATACAGACATGGATGGCTGTATGTGCCCGGCGGGCTGGACCGGTCTTATATGCAATCAAAGTAAGTTCAACTCTACCTCATATATCAAGAAATGACTTACTTGTTCTTATTCTACATGGGTTTTGCAATGTTTTATTGGGTAGTAATGCCCGGTTTTCCGAGTGTGTATATTTTTGTGAATGAAGACATGTATATAGCCCAAGAGATAATGGAGCGTTTAGTTGAGGTTGATACCCTTGAACCCTGGGATATGGTTTTTAGACTTAAGACAAACAATGTTGACTAGTACTGTCACTAAAAAGACCTGCCATTATTGCCACCTTCGTTGTAAGTAGCATTGTAGAGATTCTGATGGACAAAAATCTTTTTTGTTTTATTTGAGTATGAAGCCATATGATGTCATAAAAACTGTGATTTTGTGGTGCCACATCAGCATCGACCCAGAACTGCTAATGTTTGGCCTCGTATAAAATGCCAAGCCATTGGTTTATTTAAGTCTGGTCTCTAGTTTATATCACTTTATAGCGTTGGTTTGGCTTGCATCAAATTCCAAAATGCTCTCCATATTTTGATGTTCGTTTCCATGACTATTAAAATATTGAAGCCCTGGCATCCCAGCAGCGAAATGTCCCGCGGCTTCCTATGTTTTGATCTCGTGAATAGGAACGATATTATTTTAAACTGAACAGATTTCTGACACATTAGTCTGGACGTTGTTTTAATTTATCTCAAAAGGTTTGGACTCTTGTTCAGTCTTGAATGACTCAAGATAATCCACCCCACTGCCAAAAAGCAGAGACCTTGGTTTGGATAGAAGGTCTTTCCAAATCCTCTTGTATTGTGGTATTGGCATTTGTGTTTTGGTGGAGAATGTTGAAATAAAAAAGCCCAATCCAAGAATGTATTTTAGGCAAATGTGGTTTTTACTTAGCATGTGTTATATCCATCAAACCTCTACTTAAGGCTTTTTTTTGGTACATTTTCACCCTAAAAGGTTCAGCTTTCTCCCCTATCAATTAGTAGGTGCTTTGACTTAAAATTGGAGGGGTAGTTGGAGGAAAAACATCATAAGACAGCATATACACCCTTGAGTCAGGACTCCATGTGTACTTCGAGTGTGTTGTCAGGGCTACCCCCCCCCCCAAGCTGTAAGTTGCCTGGATATATGAAGCTTTATAATTTACAATATATTTTTCCTTATTTTTTGAGAATTTATGGAAAATACTTTCCGTCTCACAGTCAGTGTCCATGGATATGCGGTTCTTTAATAAGTCCCCTTAATTAAAGTGAACATCTGCTTACCATAATTTAACAGCAAATTTGTTAAACTGAATCGTACTCCAAATTTCCTACAGCCGAACCATATGATTTAATATGACAAACCCAGAGTTATGTCCAAGCCTGAACTTTTATGTTTCCGAATCAATGGGGGGGGGACATTTATATAATCAAAATATCCAAAAGGATATTTTTTTAATATTTTGGGAACACTGTAACACTGTTTATTTAAAAAGTAAAGACAGATGTCATGCTAGTGAACTACATACTGCCTGTTTCATTATTATTTTTAATGCAGCTTGTCCGGATAACACATTTGGGCAAAACTGTAGCCAGAAATGTAAATGTAAAAATGGAGGAACCTGTGACCCCGTTACGGGAAAATGCCGATGTCCTCAAGGAGTGACCGGAGAATTCTGTGAGGATGGTAAGAAAACAGACAAAACAACGAATATAGGATAATACTTGGTAATTACTTAGTGATTTTCTAGAAAAGAATACACTCTTGGTGGGACTATCTACTACCGCTTTATATAATGTAGAAAAGCCATAGTAAGCAAAAAACATTAAAATATATATATATATTTTTAATTTTATGTTTATTTTATTGTTGGGTTTGTTAGTTAGCGCATGTTCAGAAGAAGATTAGAGAACCTTGGACTATAGAACCTTGAAGTGATACAAGTAGAAATGATATGATTCCATTTGGTTAATTCCAGGTTGTCCTAAGGGGTACTTTGGCAAGAGCTGCAAGAAGAAGTGTAACTGTGCTAACAAGGGCCGATGCCACAGACTGCACGGCGCCTGCTTGTGCGACGCTGGACTTTATGGCCGTTACTGTCATTTAGGTGAGCTAAATATATTTACTAAACATGCCTCTAAGCGACAAATATGAACTCCGCTATTGACTTAAGGGTTTCTCAGTTGGGTGAAGCATGTAGTCAATCTAAGTCAATGCATTATTTTTATTTCTAGCAAGCAAATAGAAAATAATTTTGAATGAGTTGGGCGTGTTTGTATTCTCAATTTATTAGGGTTTCTGTAGCTTTATGTAATTATGGAATAATCAAGCGTGAAGATGTTGGTATGATTGAGACATTATGTCGGGGTGGGTTACATTCAGTCTTAGAGAGGAATGAATGGATGGGCCATGGGTATAATACTTGTTAGAATTGATTGGATTTTGCTGAGATTATGATAGAGTTAGGTAATGTCTGATGATAAATGCGCCCGGATTGACATTCAGATGTCTGGAAGTCTCTTGGGCGCATGTCAAGCTATTGTAACTCATATTGTGTTTTCTCGTACAGCTTGCCCAAAGTGGACCTTTGGACCTGGTTGCTCAGAAGAATGCCGGTGTGTCCAGCAGAATACCCTGGAGTGCAATAAAAAAGATGGTCTTTGTACGTGTAAACCGGGTTACTATGGGACTTACTGCCAAACAAGTAAGAATTTCCAACGCAACTTTCCAGCATTGGAATTGGAAAGAACCAAAAACTGTCTCAAAAATATAATAAAACCAGCATTATTTACTCGTGTCTCATTAAGCAATATTATATCTTGTTTCATGAAGCCTCATAACTATTTTGGTATTCGGTTTGGTAAAGTATTGTGAAGCAGCAAAAAAATCTCAACTGTTTATTATTATTTTTAGACTGTAAAGAATCCCTTCCTTTGTCGTCTATGAAACTTTCCTTTTTTTTTTTTTTTTTTTTTTTTGTAGAATGCGATGTCGGATTTTATGGAATCGGCTGTAAGAGCAAATGTAATTGTCAGCTTGGAATATCCTGCGATCACACCGATGGGAAGTGTCAAAAACCGTGCCCAGAAGGCTATCAGGGGGAAAACTGTGACCAAGGTAATAACCTTTGTTTGTAATAAAAGGCAATTGGACGTTTGTAAGGAAAAGTGCCATTTCTAATCAGTTGGTTTGATTTTTTTATATCTTGTGAATTCTAGTAAGCAGTCCTGTCAACTTATCAAACATTTATACCGCTGCATGTCTAGTCTCGTCTATACCTTCCATTATATATATCCTAAATATCTGGCTATAATAGTTTGGCAACTTTTAGGTATTGGTTTTATTTCGTTTTCTTCATTTTTAATTAATACAAGAGGCCCGAGGTCTTTTTACCAAAAGGACGTTTACAATATAATTGCAGAAATTGCCTTTTTAAGACAAACAAAACAAAAAATAAAACTAAAATAAAACTAAACTAAAGTAGTTTACTTCAAGCTGAGAGCTTTTTTGGAAAATCTTACAGGAGACGATTGTGTGTATGTACACAAAAATATAACACCTCTAAATCTCATGTGTCATTATAATTGGTATTAAGTGGTACGTGATGAGGGTGACCAAGATACAACTTAAAATGGTTATCTCAAAAAAACAGAAGCGAAAGCGCTTATCCAAATGGGTGCTTCAACTCATCTATAGAGGTTCATAAAGCAAATTGAATTTGTAAAGCAATCTAGAATTATTGATTTTGTGCCATGCTTTCAATTTGTGAAGCGACTCTGTTTTAATTAAACTGCTCTAAATTGCATATGCTTGGCCAGTAATTAAAATAGTACCCCAAATGTCTTAATTAAGAGCTTGTGGAAATATATATGGTTAGATATTTTGGCTAACTGTAGCACAATTTAACCGCAAGTGAGTACGATTGATCGTTGCCCTATTATGATGAATAGTATAGTTCTCTAAATGCATAACCTTACACTTCTCTTTGTTTAATTGTCAGGCTAACTAATTAAGAAAACAGTAAAATTATAATATAATATTTTACTATACATTTTAGCTGTAAAAAGCTAAGATGCTGCTTTGAACACAATGACCTTATCAACAGTAAAAAAAAATCACCTTGTTTGTCGATTTTGAAACAAAACATTCTTTTTTTTACATAGGTTAATGCACTGTGTTTAAGGGAAGTAGAAAGGTATAGATGTATCATACATTACTGGGATTACTGTGTACAAAGGATTCATGGTTCCTTGAAAAGAGAAAACCATTGGATTTTATGTGTTTTTTTTATTGCAGCATGCGCAGAAGGGAGATATGGAATGAACTGTCTGAAATCCTGCTCTTGCAGTGGGTTGCCATGTCACCATATAACCGGCACGTGCATTTGTCCACCTGGAAAAATTGGTTCAGACTGTGCCAGAGGTGTGCATGTGTAGGCAGGCAAAACATTTTTTTAAACATGATATAATGTGGATTTTTAGCGATTTTTTTAGGATTACTATGAGAAAATTGCATTTTATAAGGATTTTATATATTTTGAATATTCTCATGATAACCCATTAGTGTATGCTACATAGGCACAGTGAGTTTACCCCCATGCTGGGCAGCATACATCTTCCTATTTTTTGGACTCAATCCCAATCAACCAGTCTGATCATTACCAATAGTACCGCATTTGCTTGATTAGAAGGCGACCCTGATTATAAAACGACCTCCCAAACTTTGGATCTTAATGAAAGAGAAAAAAAGGCCTGAATATAAGACGACTCCAAACCACTGTTTTTGCTTTTGTTGCTGTCTCTGCCTCTGCATCTTCTCGGCCGACCACTTCCATGACCCTGTCTCGTTTTCAGATTTCTTGTCTTCTTCTTCTGTCTTCTTTCTTCTGTCTACTTTCTTCGTCCGGTGTCAGCTCCATTATCCAGGTACAGTACTTATGTAATCAGGGCAGAGCCTCCGTAGAGGTTGTCCTCGCAGGTGGCTCTGTCCTTTCGCAGAAGTACTCTTGAGAGGCCAGAATATTTATCCTTGAATCTATCTGCAGCATTCTGCCTTATCCGAAACTAGAAAGCTGGCAACTATGAACTTCAAACAGAAGAGCAAGTCAGTTGCAAAGTAGCCTTAGAGCAATATTCAGAAAAAAAATAGATTGCTAATGCATAATAGATCTGATTCCCCGTTCGATCCCCTCTTGTATCTTTGGTTTCTGATAGAGTTAGCTGTTAGCAGTTCTTGGTCCTTCATAACCTCACATTCCATCAAAAACCATGCTCTGAGAAAGATACTAAAACCTGATTGATGGGAACAAAGCTCTGTTCTCATGTCTTTTTTTCCCCTTGTTATTATTGCCATAGCTTTTCAATAGAGGAGATGCTATATGAGATAGCCGAGAACGGTTACACACCAATTGTAAGTGATCCACGGGCAGAAACAATACTTTTAATGGCGTGCATCCTCTGACATACTAGCAAATTACTAGTTTGGTTCCGAAATATATATGTTTACAACAGAAATTTGACCGAAAGCTTTTTGAGAAACCCAAATCTCCGTGGGGACCTTGTACTATTAAAATGAGTTATAGCGATATGTTAAACAGCCATAGAATTTAGGGCATTGCATCTCACAACAACATTAAAGTAATAAATGGTGATAATTTAGATATTACTAGCCTCGCTCCCATCCATGTGGTTTTTAATCTGCTTATTTTTCAGCATTTTTCTAAAAATGTATTTTCAATTTTTCTTTATATCTGCTTTTTCCTAAAAATGCAACATGGATCGTGTATGTTTTGTCTTTACGTGGATGCGTCTGCTTCCCTTTAGATCTTTTGCATAGATAATAGTTAATGTATTATAGAATTCTAAACTTAAATTAAATATTATTAAATCTTCCAATTATTCAATTATAAAATAAATAAATACAATAAATACGTTTATGGTGATTTATGTACAGAATTGTCATTCATGTGTTTACTGATACACATTTATACGTGTAAAAATAATAGCATCTAATTTTTTTATTGCTACTTTTTGCAACAAATTAATGATATAACTGTTGGCTATTTTTGTGCAATTTAGGCAAAACGCAGCAAGCATTTCGTAAATATGGTGTCCTTGCTGGGTGTGATTGTACAGAACCTATTGTTATCTCTGTGCAGTAGATCCAAGTAAGAGTATTTATAATACTTAATTAATAATAATTAATATTAATAATAGTTTAAAAAATAGTTTTTTATTTGCCCAAAAAGGACAGAAGGAAAAAACACAGGAACCTCCAAAATGGACCATTAAAGGGACAGTTTAATATGCATTCTTGGTTGGCACGGGTGCCTCAATCAGAGCAGCCCAGGGGCCAATTACCCCTATACCGCTGAGTTCCCATGTCTTCCCTGGTGGGTAGGTGTTTGTACATACAGGGTATGCATGGTTGGGTTGATATACTGATTTTATCGCCCGCTGGCCATGCCACGGTCCCTCATTGCTTTAAAGAACATGGTGGCGTTCATTAGGAACAATCCCTCCATCTATCTCATCCACAATAAATGTAACTCTTACACTTAACCTGAGCCATACTGCTGAAGAGTTCTCAAGTTCAGTCGTGGTCAAGGCTTATACATTGTTACCATTTTTCTGTGTCTGCTGCAGATTGCCCTGCCGGCCACTGGGGAGCCGGCTGTCAGGAGATCTGTCCCATGTGTGATAACGATGCCAGCTGTAACCCCGCAACTGGAAAATGTATGTGCGCACCAGGATTTACTGGCAGCCTTTGCAAAGAAAGTAAGTTCTTTCAGTCCAGCAATTGCTTTTGTTATGATAAAAAAAAAAGATTGTGGTGGATTTATTTAGAAACAAGGAACATAAGAACTCTGACGTGATCGTTAAGACAATTAAATTAAGTTACCAAAAATGACTTCTTCAAGATATGCAAAAGAATAATAGTCTCAGGAAAACCTGGAAGTTTAGCTTATTTGTGTCATTACAAAAGGAGACATCTCTATGTTATCCTTATCCTACCCACAAGGAAAGTCTAGAACTAAAATATACAAGGGGAAGGAAATGTTCCATGGATATGTTTGGCCTCCATGAAGTTTGTAAGCGCGTGTATTGAGGATGAAGGTCTTTTGGTCAGGAAGGGAAAGGAGTCACAAAAAATGATGGACTGTGATGGACCCGATGTCTGTGGACTATTACCTAGCTAACATGAGCTTGCGAACTTCTGAGTCCAATTTATAACACATGTATTACATATAACACTCATATTTTGGAATAATTTATAGACCTGTGTGGAGCATAGATAATGTTTCCCAGTTCCCTTTGTAATTTTTGGCTGAATCTCAGAAGGCAAACCGTTGTAAAACAGTATCGATCCTGACCGAGAACACTGTGCTTTTTTACAGCGTGTCCTCCTGGATGGTTTGGCCAAGACTGCCGGAGCAGATGTGCCTGTTTGAATAATGCCCACTGTAATTCGGTAACGGGTCGGTGCACATGCCCATCCGGGTGGACAGGACATAACTGCAAAACAGGTATACCTCTGAATCCTTTTATACCCTCATCAAAGTAAACCAAGAACCAGCGGACATGTTTTTACACGGTTCTGTTATGTGTGGTCTTTTTTCAGCATGTGATGACGGCCGCTGGGGTCCAGACTGCATCCATCCTTGTAACTGTAGCAACAGCGATGGAAACTGTAACTCCGTTACCGGGCAATGTATTTGTGAATCGGGATATACAGGAACGCACTGCGATGAGAGTGAGTTGATATCACTGAATACAGTATGGCCAAGAATTCTATACGAATGGAGCAAGGAGAATATTGGAAGACGAGCGAATATTAGTGGTCAAATGTGATGGGGTCCTAAACTCTGGCTTCAATGCATTAATTATGTGGCTCTGTATCCTGACTTTTAAAGGGAAACAGAAAGTTCTATGTAAATGTACGGCTTGTGATAAGTATGCATAAAGTTTAACTTAAGACCAAGTGTAAGGTCTGTTGTTTGGCCAAGCTTGGGCTTTCTGTTGGACTGATAAGTGGTAACTTGGGGCATCAGCTGAACTTCTTTGATCCAAGTCCATCTGACCTCATCGCAGCCAAATTCAAGTCTGAGCCAGGTCTAATTTGAGCAAATACTCATGCTGATAACTGCTATAACTCATGCAGAAGAAATTTCAAGGATAATATTTTCTTTTACGTGTATTATAATGGTGCATGATAATGAAATGGTTTAAAAATAGGATCAGTGAAAAATATGAACAAAAATTCTTGAGAAAATAGAAAAAATTAACAATGACATGCGAATGGTTTCAATATGAATATCTTTGCCGTAGAATGTCCTGCCGGATGGTACGGCTCAGATTGCAGACACCAGTGCCAGTGCGCCAACGGGGCGGTCTGCGATCACGTCAGCGGGGCATGCACCTGTGCGCCGGGATGGAGGGGTACATTCTGCGAACTACGTGAGTTCACATTTCTCACAAACCTGCCTTTATGTTTTTTGTTACATTTAAAACACTTTAACCATTCAATTTATTAAAATCCAATTTAAGAAGTATTTAGTTAATTAGATAATGTTAACGGGCCACGTTTTATATTTCATATCTCCAAATCTGTAGTGTTTATACATTTAACTCTTATAGGAAATGAATCCAGATGAAAACCGGAATCAAAGGTTAACATAATGTTCAGGCAACATTCCAGTACTTTGTGGCATATTTTTACCAATTCATGGGATTTCAAGCAAAGTTAACCATTTCATTTTGCATTGAGAAGGGCCATTCCTAGTAAGCTTCTCCTGGAGGAATGACTAGGCTGGCCCTGAATAATGTACGGTTAATAGAGTTCTTGATCTGAAGAAGCTGTGGCGTGCTGGGAGTGGGCTGGGAATTTGCTTTGCCAGAGGGAGATAAAAAAGTGAGATAAGTGGAGGGCAGGAGAGACTCTGTAAAAAAAGATGATGTTACGAGAGGAGAAATGCTGATAAAAGGGTATTTTGTGTACAGCCGTACTGATTACAGGACAATGTGGGATAAATTAGCTACTCAAAATTAATGGGTAACTCCTGCTGTAAGGTCTGAGTCACAGCCATCGACATGACAAACATTCCGAGCCGTTTATTTATTCTGTGGAAATAAGCACTTATTTTGAGTCTCTATCTCATAGCAATCGCCTTGGGCAGAAAGAAATGACTGACACGGAGCTCATTAGTCACTTTGAGGAAATAGTCATTAAAAACTTAAGACATCCACTTGGCCGTTCTCCACGTAGCCAATGGCACTGTTTATGTGAGTCAAAACAGGAAAAGATGAAAGCTCTGTTAAACTTAAGTAAATGTAAGCAAATAATTTGTTTTCTGGGTAAGTGTTTGACAGAACATATGTTCAACGAGGGAAAATTAGGACAAGAAACGAATGTTGTGAACAAGAGAATTAATGCTCAACCCAATCCATGGATCTTTAGTAGTTTAGAATGTCCTTCTCTTCTAGAACAGTAGAGGCATAATTGATGGCAGAACTTGGAGAAAAGGCTGAGATGTATTCTTTCTTTTTTATGAATTTTTTTTAGCCTGTCCTGGTGGTTTCTATGGCTCTGACTGTGAAAAGAGCTGTAAATGTGGAAACGGAGCAAAGTGTGACCATGTATCTGGATCGTGCACGTGCCTCGATGGGTGGATTGGCCCTACGTGTGACCAGAGTAAGTCATCATCGCTAGAATCCTAAAACACAGTAGGAGAGAATGAGATATTTATAACATGGTTAGCCTGGAAAAATAACTTCATCAAGTTTACCCTTTGAAACATTCTTGCCGAGGACGATTATTTATAATTTTTGATCTTAAGCAAAATTGTATCTGGATTCTGAAAGCATTTAGTATCTGTAAACATTAATATTGTGTGTGTTTTCACCCAAATGAAATTCTATAAAGCAGTAAAACCTCTCTAGATGGAGTGTTAACAGATGCATAGTAATTCAACATTTCTTTGCATGTTAAAAGTTATAGATTAAAACATAAATATGGGGAAGCACTCAGGGTGTCCTTTTCATCCGCAAGAGCTTCTGTAGATACTGATGGCTGTGAGGACATAATCGTTTATTGTTGATGGTTAGCTCTCTTACAATTATAGATAAGGGTTTTTGTTAATAGGTGATAAATAACTTGTAAAGATAAATATATATTTTTTATTATTTTCCATCAAAGTGATCACTTTGTAGAGTTACTAAAATTTACAAAGCTGAACGCAATGATTTTCAATCTAATAAATACACATAAAACAAGACAGGAATTTTCACCTCTTGGTACATTTGACCTGTTGTGGCAGACCACCAGTATAATGTGTCTCACCACCAGTATAATGTGTCTCACCACCAGTATAATGTGTCTCACCACCAGTATAATGTGTCTCACCACCAGTATAATGTGTCTCACCACCAGTATAATGTGTCTCATACAATCTCAAACAGTACATAAAGTAACCAAAACATCTGATTTTTAATTAGGTGGAACCAATAGAGTTTTATAACTACTAAAATGTTGTTTTCCGTATTTCTGTCTAGAATGCAAACACAATCGGTATGGAAGTATGTGTAAGCTGACTTGTAACTGCTTTAATGGAGCAGCGTGTGACCATATCACTGGGGAATGCATCTGTTCACCCGGCTGGAGAGGAGCCACCTGCCAAGAAGGTAAATTGGAAAGAGATCCCTCTTGGCGACATTTCCTGCAGATTAATGATCACGCATCTCTACGGAAGTCAATGCATAGAGATGGCCTCGTATCGGGCTTGTTTCTTTCTCTTTAGGAGATCTTCAAAATGAAACAAAACATATTATTGATCTGTTATGTGGTTATCATTTGCTTGGTTCTTGCTGGAAAGCGAGGTACATTTGGAATTTTAAGTATCAGTGACACAATCATTGGCGTTCTAGGGAAATCTTCTTTGTAGGCGTTAATGACTTGGTGGCACCAGACAGAGACACACAGATGATGCTGAGACTAGGAACCCTTTGCAGTTGGCAGTAACAGCCCAAGAAGTCATCGTATCACTTCCATCTCAAATGAAATCACTCTCTTTTGCGCACCAGCGCTGAGACAATCACAGAAGAGTCCTAGGAATCTTTTGTAACTACGTCTCTTTGAGTTAATTCCATCTGCCTAGCGGTGGTCTTTTAAGCATCTTAAATTCTGAGGTTTGGTTTAAAGGTCCTTCTTAACTCTATCAGAATAGTTGGATCCAGCTTTGTTCTAGGATCCCTTGTATACCTGCCCCGATCCGACAGCCAGATGCCTGCTAAAGGAATCAATCTCCAAATTCGTGTGTCATTCTTCTTTTATTATGGATGAGACCTACACAATTCACCAACGTACAGTATCAGTAGGTTCTTCTGGCACCTAATTAAAGCATAACCCTTTACCCCATTCAGCATGTTCCTGCTCCCTTGAAAGTTGTCATTAGATCCAGAGAATTCAGATAAGAGTGTTAAAAACTTAAAGTAAATCTACTTATAACGAGTCCAGTCTTAGAGATATGAAGACATTTGATCCAAATGCTGGCTCAGCACAATTCATATCATCATCCATGTCATCAAAATGGTAAAGAGGGAAAGTATTTTAAATTATCATATGCTTAATAAGCGAAATATTCTATTTTACAGCTTGCAAGGATGGATTTTATGGAGAAAACTGTGTTCACCAATGTATCTGTAGAAATGGAGGAACATGCCACCATATTACAGGACGCTGCTTGTGTCCGTCTGGTTGGACAGGATTGGCCTGTGAACGCAGTGAGTTTAGAATTGCTTGAATTTGCTTAAACTTGCCATCATTTTTAAAAATATAAAAGCCAGGTATAATGTTACACATAGTTAAAGGTGCTGTCCCACCAACTTAACACTCTTGTAAGGGAGGCAAATGACTTCTGAACAGCTTAAATTTTTGTCCGACGTTTTTAGTGGTTTTTAATGGATCCGTGTACAAAATATTGTGTAAATGTTCTAATAGAATAATTAATTACTTTTCGTTTCCTCCCAGAATGTTCACAAGGTACGTATGGTGACGGGTGTCAAAAGAACTGCACCTGTGTGAATGGAGGAGTCTGTGAACATGAGACGGGCTCCTGCATCTGCCAAGCTGGCTGGACCGGGGGATCGTGTCAGACGGGTAAGCACATGCATGGATGATGGCTTTAGACTGCCACACTTCTTATGTTATGCGTTGTCAATCAGAGGTCCGGCCAAACGTGGACCTTCTACGGCAACCAGTCTAAATATTATATTTTTAATAATATTTAAATAATATTTTTATTATTGTTTACAAAAAATAAATAAACAAGTTATCTAACTAAATAAATATAGAGGAGATAAGAGGATTTTGCAATAAAAAAAAATATTAATCACAAAGGGATGGTGGAGGTTTAATATACTATATACCAACTCTGAAAATGGAATCTTAGCGTCCTGGAAACTTCCCTTTCTTATTCTACAAATTTGCTATTAAAGGTCACAATCGAGATTTCTTTTATTAGCTTGACTCCCATGTATCCCATTGTCTCTGCTGTATCACATGAACACAGTAACAAGTACCACGCTCGCATGAAACTACACACTAACCCTCTGCTTGCTTTATAATCATACCTGGGAAATCTGCTTACGAGGCAAGAAGGTTTGCGCATGAGCTGTGCACTCGCAGACTCGTGGTCATTATTGGAGTAACGCCATTCTTTAATGAAATTTATAAACGGATTAAAAAATCGGACACAGGATAATAGACAGTTTTCAGTGAATTGTCGAGGGGAAGATATTTAGTGACAGTTTTAGGAGACAGACAGTTGCGCTGCATCATAAGTAACAGTCGATCCAAGTAACCTTGGAAAGCCACGCCGTAGGATGTCGTCGCTGTGTGTTTTATCTATTCTAATCCCTTTCACGTTGGATGTGTCTGCCGCAAATCAATACGTTTGGAATGTAACCGCTAAGCATTAGTCCTTTCCAGAATTGACAGACAGAATGTTCTACTGTACCCAGTAATTAGTCTGGCGACAGAACCGTACGTTCAGACAAAGTGCAAAGACTCTTTATGACATGCTGTTTACACTAATCTTTTTGTCGTCCATTGAACAAACCTTATCATTTCCACTGGCATTTCCAAGTCTCGGCTGTTCTTCGATCCTCAAGCAGAATATTTGTCTTTACGTTCATCGTAAGGTTCTGTTTGACATTCAGCGTCCCCAATGCCAGAAACGTTTGCATCGTATCATGAGCGCTGATGGGCTCAGGATTTACAGCCTAGTCTGTGATTACCATTTGCGTTTTGAAATGATTTTTGTTTAGTTTGAGAAAAATGCAAAAGTTAGGCATTGTGCGTTATTTCTTCACAGTTCGCAGTCCTGCATACATATGAGGTTGTTGTGCTATAGCAAATATTTAATTTATGATGCTAATGTAAGGGGTTTTTATGATATGTAATAGACCTGTGCAAATGGACCAAAAAATACAAATATTTTGGTCCATTCGTTTTCGAACAACGAATTTAAATTCCCGCCCGTTTGGTTCGGAAGAGAGATCATGAGAGTGTGTAAATAAGAGTGAGAGAGCATGAGTGTGAAAAACTGAAAAATCCACGAAATTCCAAGAAAGAAAATTTGGAGCTCTTCACTTCTTTCTTGTCTGTTTTGTTGGGGTCCCTCCTCGTATTCGGACATTCATATGAATGAACAAAATTGTCAAATTTTGTTAAAATGAAAATTTGTATGAATCCGAATGCACAAGTCTAGTATGTGAAGCTACTTGACTATTAAAGCAAACGGTGAATAAACATAAACATGCACCGACATTATAGCAACTGGTAGGATTCCCATGAGAAGTAGCTGGAGGTCGGTGAACAGGCCCTGGAATGGCATGAACACAAGTAAGACTGGCTAATAAAGGGTTAAAAAAGAAGATTAATAATGTCCTTATTGTTATGCCAACTCTGCTTTATAGACCCAATGATTGAACCAAGAAATATTTTTTTGTTTCACACGTTAGCCTGTCCACCTGGAAGATTCGGTGTGCGGTGTGAAGAAAAGTGTGACTGCCGACACGGTGTGTCCTGTAACCATATTACCGGAGTGTGTGACTGTCCCAAAGGTTGGCGGGGAAGGCATTGTGATAAACGTAAGTGTCTGTGGACTTCAAGTCTCTAGTCCACAAAGATTATTTTTTGTAAATCCAATTAATGATTTATTGCTCAATAGAACTTCACAGCAGATAAGAACCATTTGGCCCGTCTAGTCTACCCATTTTTCTGCTGTAAAGACTTTAATCAGTTGTTGGTCTTGTCTTAGACTCAGGAGCCATATGCCTGTCCCATGTATGTTTAAATACCCTCACCGTATTAACCTCTACCACATCTGCTGCGTGGCTGTTCTGTTTACCACCCCCCCCCCTCAGTAAAGAGGGTTTTCTGTATAAATGTCTGTCGCCGGTGAAGCCTAACATGTTTTTGACCTCCTTAGCGTGTCTTCCTGGGACATACGGGGACCACTGTTCACACCTCTGCAACTGCCCCCATGGAACAGCCTGTAACCACATCACAGGGGAGTGTGGATGCCCACCGGGATTCACAGGCAACGGATGTGACCAAAGTACGCAGATATGGATGACATTTCAATTTTATAATGTTTTTCTATAAAAACTGAAAACTAGTGAAACCCCCACAAATTTTTCATATTATATTATGGTATTTTACCTGATGGTCTGATAAAGTGTATAGCACCCACTACACTAACAGTTGTATTTTATCACTTTTTAAGGAGTAAAGTGCTGTATATCAGTGCTACATAATATAGATACATTGTATAGTACAACCCATGGTTTCTCATTCTTTGGCCTAAGAAGTAGTGCAGCTTATTATATTATGTGTACCCGGAATATCCTTTCTTGCCAAGGAGTAATGCCTACATTTGTGGTCAGTATCTCTATAGGGAGTGGATTCCAGAACTTTACAGCCCTTACTGTCCTCTAATTTCTATAACGTTTCCCACGCAAAGACCTCCTACGAAAATGGAGTATATTTCGTTATTCTTAGCAGGTCCTCTCTTAGATGCCTCTTTTTCTAGAAACCCAACACCTAAAAAACCCAAATTGACCTGATACTAATCTTTTGAATAGTAGAGCACTCTCAGACACAGATCATTTATACATTTCCCAGGTAACGATATCCCCTGTTCCTCTGTACCCAATTTTTGAGTGACCACCATTGACAGAAGTTATAGTTTTTAGGAGTTGTACTGTCATAGCAACAGTTTGATGACACTGATTTTAATGCATTTCTGGAACCTGCAGCTTGTACCCCCGGGACATACGGCTTAAATTGTGGCAAAGCTTGTCACTGCGCGGGAGAACATCAAAACTGCCATCCGGCGACCGGGGACTGTATTTGCGCTCCTGGCTACTATGGACACAACTGTCAATTAAGTAAGTTTTGTAATTAATTTTGACTGGCGTATCAGTTCACCCAGTACTACCCCATCCATGTTACCAGACTGTGGAGGGCTCTTTCATTAACTTCACCCAAATGCTCACCTTGTCTTTCAGCGCTGGCACCAGACCCAGATGAAGGTCTTTAAAGTTCTGTAGGACAGTTCTAATTAGGTTACACAGAGAGATTACTTGCCCTTTCACCGAGTTCTCTTTTAAGTCCCTTCCGTGTGAACATCTAATATCTAACTGCTGAATTAAGTAACGCTTTGGTGTTCTGCCAGCCAATGGGAAGTCTTTCAACACACACAGTAATATCACTCTCAGCCAAAAGAAAACACATCATTCTCCTAGACCTTAGCAGACCGCGTCCCATGGAACCCTAGTGAGAAGACACATATGTTAATATTAATGAGAGAACACAGATACGTCACTGTGACATGTAAAACTGTCTGTCCAATGTTCCAGAATGTGGCCGTGGACTGTATGGTCCAAATTGTGAAAGCAACTGCAAATGTAAAAATGGCGGTCATTGTGAAGCCACGACGGGAACGTGCCGCTGTCCGGCGGGCTATGTCGGAGCTGACTGCAGCGTTGGTAAGGAACCGAATTGAATATTTGGTTTTTTTTTGTAGAATACATTTTTCTCAATACATTTTTAGAATCTTATATGACTATTCTATCAACCCTGCCTCCATAAACTCTGTAAAATCCTTAAATGGTGGAATGTACATCTAGTACAGCCAATTTATTTCTAGAAAACAAAGATGTGACAACTGATAGGAGTAATTAAAGTATACAACCATTTAAAATGGTGTCTTCAATCAAATTCTCAACACTGGAGAAAAACTCTAAAAATAATACTCATTATTTACATTGTCTCCTATTTCAGAATGTCCTTCAGGCCGACATGGAAAGGACTGCGCTCATGTGTGTTCTTGTGGTCCAAGTGGCACCTGCAATCATGTTACTGGTGATTGTATGTGTCCTCTGGGGCGGACCGGACAGAACTGTGAAAACGGTAAACTGATTAATGTGTCATATAAGGTCACCATGTGTTAGTAGCACCTTCCAGAAAAAAAACCTTAAATGGAGGTGGGAGGTCCGCTGAATTGGACAAGGCGTTTGGTAGACTGAGCCAGTGAACCGCTGGGACATTGGAAGGTTGGGATGTAGAAAACGTTAAAAATAAGAACGTTCTTCAAAAATGCTTTACTCGGAGATGTGAATTGAAATACATTTAATATTTTATTAATTGACCTAATTTGCTGCTGTTTTTAGTATGCAAGAAAAACTATTTTGGAAAAGATTGTAAACAGCGCTGTACCTGTAAAAATGGAGGACTATGTGATCCAGTTAATGGCTCCTGCAAATGTGGTTTGGGGTGGACAGGACCTACTTGTGATGAAGGTAAGTGATTTCTTTGTATCAGAAACATGAACAGGATATTAAGCTGTAATAAGTGAATCAACCTTCACGGCAAACTGCAAAAAAATCTTTATCAGTAACCACAAGCTGTAATTGGCTAAGGATATCTCTCTTAGGAGATCACTTGTAAATATTGTTTGAAGCCTTAGGCATATAAAAACTCTATCAATGTATGATACATCATTTATTTTCACAGAATGTTCCTCTGGACAATATGGCGCCAATTGCCAAATGGAATGTTCTTGCCAAAACAATGGAACGTGTGATAAAGTCACTGGAGCTTGCCACTGCCTCACAGGATACTACGGCAAGTCGTGTGAACACGGTAAGCCACCCAAGTTTGATTATAAAGAACCTAGAAGGTAGATAAATAATAAGGAACTGAACATCGAAATAAAAGGTCTTCTTTTCGATGGATCCTACTAACAAAACTCATACTTACCCATGTTGAATATCTATAACATTTATACCTTGGACATACATTTATAGCACATAATGGCAATTTGTATTTTATTTTTTTATTCCATCACATTTTTAGAAGGTATATTTTAAATTATTCTGACATTTTTTCCTGCCCAGCGTGTCCACCTGGTTTCCACGGAGTAATGTGCCAAGAACTTTGCACTTGTGATAATGGAGCTTCGTGTGACCCCGTCACTGGCTCGTGTCTGTGTCCTGCTGGGTTTTATGGAGACAAATGTGAAAAAGGTTTGTGCTTCCGATTTATTACATGCGATACGTGTACGTAGGAGACTTGTGAGCAAACACAGAAACCATCTGGGCTTCTTCTCGATGGTGGAAACTTCAACATTCTTGGTGGACTAACAACTGTTACTCATTAACCATAATTTTCAGTAGGTCAGATGATCCCTTCTTCAGGCCAAAATCCATGTCTACTCCCACCACACCATATTCTTACCACCCTGTATGGCTACATGGGATGATATTTATGAAGCATTAGGGCTTAAATGTATGATACCAGGACGTTAAAGCAGCAGCACATACAACGGCCATGGCAGAATTATATGAGACAATCTCTAATAGCTGAGCTATTTAATGGGTTAATTTTAACTGGTGTCTTAACAAGGCTTTGTTGCTCAATTATTTAGTAATTTACCTAGGAATGGAAAGTAGGATATTCTAATTAGGTTTCTTTAAAAGCTTTTACACATTAATAGAAGTAAAATCATGCAGTGAACTGAAAACGGATTATCATCCTGTATATGGATTTTACATTATGTACATGGAGTGTTTTTTCTTTTATTGTTGTTTATTGGTGAATGGTCCATTTCATTGAATCTGGACAATTTGTACAAAGACAATATGGATTTTTTTGTATATATATCGTATTTAATATGTTTTTTTTTTCTTTTTAAGGCTGTGAAAAGGGAACGTTTGGAGAAAGTTGCCATCGGCTTTGCGCGTGCGAAGGAAACGCGTCTTGTGACCCCGTCTCAGGAAAGTGTATATGTCCCCCCGGGAGAACAGGAAAAATCTGTGATTCAGGTGAGGTGAAGGGTTTTCCAGGCGCTGTATTACAGCAAGCTAGCGGTTTGTAATGTTGGATTTAATTATATGCTGGATGAATGTTCGGTACAAACTATGCCATAAAGATATGTGGTTATTTACCTGTCATCATCATTCCAAAAAGCACTTTTGAGCACTTAGTAACTCCATTCTTTTAATGCTAGGGGTGTCAGGTAATAGTTTACTGAATGATGGACATTAAAGAGGAACGCCCACCAATGTTTTTATTACTACCATCGGATTAAAAATACATTTTCAAAAATATTGTTCTGTTTTCTTTCTTTTAAAAATAGTTCTAGTTTTTGCATAAAGTAATGTTCTCAGGCGGCTGCCCGTTAGTCGTTAGTATGTGTTCTAGCTCTGCTATCTTAGCCCTATCTACTAGACAATCATACTGACTCTTGATTACATCTTGGTGTAAGTATCAGACTGGCTCAGTCTTAATCACCATCGAGACACTCTGACTGATGAAAGTCTATGGAGCAAGGGACTTCATTAGCATTTCCATAAAGCATCAGCTCAGTGCTGTGTTTGAGCATGGAATGCCAAGTATCACATGACTAATAACAATGGCAGCCTCCAGGCCTGCAGATGTTTATAGCATGGTATTCTTGGTATGATTATTTATTTTCTACAGATTTTTTTTTGTTATTTCTCCAAGATCTCATAATTGTAAATTTTGATGAAATTAACTTAATATTCTATTTGCAAACCTGTGTTTTTTTTCTTTTGGAACGTAATAGCACACCATCGTCAAAACTGGAATATTTTGCCAAATAATACAAACAGATAAATAAGTGACTGTCTCCAGTCTCTTTCCTCCCCATGTGGTGCACTCATGGCTGAAGTTGCCGTAGGGTTAGCCCATACCAGCCAAACGTTTGACACTTGATTTTGATTAGTGTCGTAATCAAAAGGAACAGAACAAACGTTAGCTTCTGGCACAAGAAACTAAGCCGACATGTGGATCCACTTGCCCGGAGGGTCCTTAGAGATGGTATGTCTGTTCTGCCATCCCGTCATATCTCCAGGAGTGTGTAGAACTGTGGAGATAAAGTTTCTTGTAGAATAACTCTATTTGTTCAGCCGCTGCTAAAAAAAAAAAGGGCAAAAAACACATAAAATGTTGAAAAAGAACTAAAAGTTGCGTTAACTGGTTAGGTATTTAGTTTGTAGATTATCAGTAATGATAAGATTATGGATTGGATTTCCTGATGTTTAATCTCATGACTTTTTATTGTTTTTTCAGAATGTAAAATGAATCATTTTGGCCCAAACTGCACTTTTAGCTGCGAATGTGGATGGAGCTCCCAATGTGATCCTTTGACTGGAGGATGCATCTGTTTAAATGGATATCTAGGACCAACCTGTCATGAAGGTAATGCATTCAAATGTAGTTTTGTAACAGGCAATATGTAACTATGAATAACCTTTAATATATCATTTTAATTCCAATAGGTACTTTGGTGTGATTTTGACTTTAACTGCAGTTAGTTTGTTTTGCGTGATATTAAGTTTGTTTCAAAAATGTTTCTCCACCAATGTTGACAAATAACCGGAGACTTTACGTTTAGTCTTTTTTTTTTTTAGAATTATATGTATTGTGTACCTTGTAGTTGCATTTGAAATCATATCTATCGGGTGGTCCTGCATGCATTAGAAAGGGCTAAGTCAATACATTGTGCTTAGTCTGTAATAAATATATGGTATATATATATATATATATATATATATATATATATATATATATATATATATATATATATATATAAGATTGTTAGTCACAGATGTTGGGTAAGTGCCTTCCATATTCTGCTCATAAAAGGCAGATTTGAATGCAATCTACATTAAACATAGTTGTCATGTGCTGTCTTAGATGAGTTAGTGTTGAGAAGTGCTAAAACTCGGCTTATTATCTGTACTCGACTACCTTGTAATGCTTTTATTGAACAAATTCCTCAACATCAACATAATGTCAAGCTGACTTCATTTAGAACAAACCCTTAACGTTCAAATGAAGCCTTTAAATGTTTGCATACATCCATTCCAATTTCACAATGAATCAATAAAAAGATATATACATAGATAGATCGATCGATAGATAGATAATAGATAGATAGATAGATAGATAGATAGATAATAGATAGATAGATAGATAGATAATAGATAGATAGATAGATAGATAGATAGATAGATAGATAGATAGATAGATGATAGATAGATAGCTGTCATGGCAAATAGAACTCTACATTTGTAATCAATATTATTATCATGGTCCAAAAAGTATAACAGAACTAATTATAATTAACTAATATCTGAATATTAGACCTTTAATATTCTTACTTCTGCCCCTCTACTATTCAGGTGGCCCACCTCAGCTGATATCAGCGCAAACTGGTGGACTTTTAAGTAAGTTGGAATCATTACTTCTCATTGACACGTGTGAATATTTGGGGTGGATAGGAATTATTTTTTTATTTGGCAGCCATATATAATCATGTATTAGAATTTATAATCTTTTTCTTCTTTTTTTCCAGATGTGCAACCTCAAACTTCATATAAATCTCCAGTTCAATATTTGATACACTCCAGCAAACATAGGCCATAGACATCTTCTAGGAAACATCAATCATTTCAAGTCATTATTAAACCACTAATTAACATTTTTACATGGATTGCAATATGCATTTAAGGCCAAATGGATTTCAGAGGTCGTAACAGTGGCACATAAACTGGATTCAGACTTTGAATGCTTTAATTATTCAAGTTAATTGGTGAGGAACGTCAAAGCCTAATGAAAAAGCACAGGGGATACGAGATAATCTCCTTCAAACTATCAGAATGAAAGGACAGCCTGAGAAATTGCTCAATTGATTGAGCGAGAAGACCAAAAAAAGACAATTCACGTTCTACATCATCTGAACAATGAAGTCCACGCTGCCTTTTTTTTTAAGTTAATTTTGTCTTCAATTCTGTGGAATTTCTTCAAACAGCAAAAGAGAACAAATATGGCAGACAGATTTCAAACACGTTGATGTGTCTTTTGCCAGCAGAATTCTGCATATGACATGGAAAGTGCCACTGACCCATCCAGATTTCTCATGGTTATCTCATTCTTGATGGTTTCGTAATATCTATTAATGTTTAAAAAAGCCGAAAAAAACAAACTCGCGGCCACCGCTAAAGGCTCACTTGTCCGTTGACCATATGTGAGAACTCTTGAGCTACAAAGATCAAGTTAGGTTTTTTTAAGAGATTGCTTATTGATGTCTAGCCATATATATGTCAACGAAGCTAATTATGAGGTCATCTCTATAGTCACAACATTGGATGGAGGTCCTTTTGTCCGTTGGTACTTGTTCCATTGTCTGCTACAATATGTGCCAATAATCTTCTCAATTTTAATGAATGGGACCATCTCTATAGAACAAAGTGCAGCTTCATTAATTCACAACACCCTTTGTTGGCTTTCAGCCCTTTTGAAAATTTGACAAAGGCATTTCAGATGAAGCGGAAAGAAATGGACAAACGAGATGACTTGGATAGATCCACACTTGTGATAAATTGGGAATGTATCAAATTGGACGTTATTTAGATTAAATCATCCTGGCAACCGTTTACCGTTATCATTGTCAAAAATCACCACTATATATGTGTCAAATTTCCTATAGTTCTGACTTAATATTACTTAAATGGTCATTTAAAATGTAAACCAGGTAAATATTTCATTTCAAGTATGTTTGAGATTTGTAACCACACCGTGGTCAGACTACAGTTCTCATAATCTGTAGCCAATCAGCAGAGGCGTGAAGTCTTATTATAGCAATCATTGTCTTTGAGTTTCCATTAAGCACAGATACCTTGAAAGCCTGAGATATTCAGAACTTATCAAAACTTGTTACTGTACGGCACAAATACATTAAATCACAAAAAACACTACTTTTAATGAGAAATTAGTAGAAAATATCTAAATTGTATTGTTTTTATGCTGCAGTTGCAGTCGATTAATTGTTCTAGCATGCATTGAAAAATGCATCCTCAATGAACTTTGCACAATTCATGATAAATATTATATTTATTTCAGGAATTATACTTGTTTTTTTGGCCGGTTGAGGTCCTTCCGAGTTCAGTTGTTCCAGCGCAACTTTACATGCACTTTCCTTTGAACTTGTCAGGGTTCCAGGTACAGGTTTTGACCTTGGTTCACCTAGGTGCTAATACTAATACTGTTTTGACCTAGGGCTTGATTACGATCTCATCCAAATGAAGTCCCGTTTGGTTTATGTTAACCCTCAATGCTAAATAAAGTTTGCCTTGGCCAAAATCCCTATGTAATGGACAAAATTCTATAGTTTATTGAAAAGGATAAGTCTCCTCGCCATTAACGGAACCTCACCACTAAATACAATGTTATGGCCAGTTCTATTAGTGTTCATTTCCAATGGAGAGGTGGCCCTAATCTTAGTCAATGGATGACTTCTTGTGTCTATGGCATGGATAATTTTACTTAACAAATGGTGCTATAGGGCTTAACAAATGTACTGGGTTTTTTTTCTGTTTAATATGTAAACCCCGTTACAACAGATTGAATACGAAATCTTCAGATGTATCGGTTTAAATAGCTTGTGCACCCTTTCATAGATGTCTTGGCTTAAGTGTTCTACTGAGATCCCACGTCCGTCCCGTCTATGGGATTGACCCGTTGTTTATATAGAATGGAAAATGCTTTCAGTTAAAAAAGGCACATGTTGTACGTCGTAAACAAGTTATAAGCCAATCAGAAATCATCAGATGTTTTATTTATTTTATATGTTTATCCTGCAGTGTAAATGTGTATATTTTTTTTTCAAAACTCAATTTAAATAATCCATTAAAAAAAAACCAATAAAAGCAGAATGTTTGGTGTGTCTTTCATGCATATGGGGATTCTTAGCTTTCACAAAGCATCTCCGATTTACAGCTGAGCTCCGCAGATTGGTCGCTATCACTCTGCAGACTGCAGGCTTTTATGTGCATGGCTTCTCATGAGCTCTAGACGTTAGAGATTCTCTTATGATTCGTCAAATATGTGGTTTCCCACGATAGGAAATGTAAAACAAGTTATCACTTATCAACCTTCATCATCGTCTCAAAGTCACCACCAACGGTACGCCACATTTGTGCAAGGAGATGCCAAACGATGCATTTGATAAAAGGGACTTTGTCTCACCTGGAAAAAATGTATGCAGGCTACCATATTGATTTTTTTTACTGTGCCATATATGTCCAGGGACTTACTGTCGCTTTAAGGCCAGCAGCCACCTTATAACGTAAGTGTGGCTGATGGCTGGATATGCGCGGCCGCACAATTATATGCTCACGCAGCGTACAGCCGGACATATCCAACCTCTGGCTGTCCGCCGGAGCGGCAGATCGGGTGAGTTTGTAGCCCTGTCCGCCAACAGCTTATTTGATGCGCCAGAGGGCCAGTCTGGGCCTGCCATGATGCATAAAGTCAATAAATACACCGAATTTCAATAAGCCTTTAAGAAAAGAGAACATTTCGGATCGTTACTATACTGATAAGTATAATATCGTGTCAAACCATAAGCACTGAGTGCATGAAACTGATACGCTACTGAACTCATCTCTTGAAATTCTGTTATTTCCGTCTCAAGTGACTTTCAGCAGAAAAAAAGAATAATTATTGTCTGAAACACTGACTGTTTTTGAGGAATAACTCATTAAAGTGAAAATTCAGCCAATTCTTCCTGCCGGCTTTTGTAAATCTAAAACATAAATGAGAAAGTTCCAAATGGTTCATTTTCCTTTAACCCTTTAAAACACGTAGAAAAAAATCTAACAGCATAAAGTCCATGCAAAGTAGAAGTGCACTGCTACTTATGGAAGGGGGTCTCATCATAGATGGTTTGCCTGTTACATAATTCATCTCCATAAATCTCCACTCCTTGAAGTGCGGGTTGTCAGACGTTGGATCAGGTTCTTTGTTATTGGGTTTTATCTTTTTAAAAAAAAAGGTTTGCAAAAGTATGGAAAGTATTTGTATTCAACTGAAGAGATGTTACATACAAGGCATGGAAGGGCAGTAGTGGACTTGGTGGACTTCCATCCCTCGTGTCTACGTGACGTTTGAGGAGAAGCAATTTGTTATTGAGATTCCTGCCACAAGTCTTGCAAAGACTTGACTTTAGGAGAAGCTGCAGCTCCAGAGCTACAGTAGAATAATAAGACCTCCTGGAATGGGGGGGTGCATATGGGGCATTTGCGGGGAGACATTCTCCAGAATCCCACCATGCATTTAAAAAGGGGACACCATGAACATTTAAAGGGATCACTCAGCTGGAGTATCCCTTTACGCTAATGCCCCTAAATAACCAAAAGCCTCCATCCAGAGCTAAATTTAAATGTGATAGTCTAATATATCTATCTATATATATATATATATATATATATATATATATATATCCACCAATATATGTGCAACAGAGGTCAATGTGAAGACACTTTTTTTTTAAGCGCCATTTCTCCTCACTTGGTTTATTTAGAAAACAAATGGTTTGTTAAAAAAAAATCTCATTTTTACAAAATAACATTGTAAAAAAATAACGCCTCAAATTAAAATGTCACCAACGGATAACAAATATTTCGATGTTCTGTGTGTTTCGATGATAAACGTTCTACATAATTTATGGGGTTTTTTTGTGTGTTTGGAATGGATCCATTATTTGGAATATTATATTATAGAAAAATACTTGTATTTAAGGTTAAACACAATGTGTCTTTTATCATTGTACGGTTCTGATCCGCTTTACCTCCGGTATGGGTTATTTTTATATGAATTGCTATAATCCCATTAATTTTCTAAAGAGCACGGTGTAAAATAACGAGTCCAGGGATACGGGGAAATAATATTTGGCGTTATTGTAAAACATACACTTTCAGGTGACACGCGGTAATCCTACTATTTCAGATAATCACTTTTGGAATATTTCAATAATAATATTTCAAAGTTGAACTGTCACATCTGAAATAAAACCGTAATTGAATCCACGTCTAAAAAGCCATCTATCACTTGTGTTATTATTTTTACTTAATGTTCCATTTTAAAGTTATTCGGCTTTAGATTTTCCACCAAAGGCAAAGCTAGGGCATTGCATGCTAATTTCCATTTCCCATGATCCCTCAGCGCCATTCAACCCATCTGGTCTGCCCAATTTCCCAATCCTTTCATTTGGATTTATTCAATCAAGTGGGAGTCAGCAGAAGAGTTGCAGTTTCATCTGCACAGTATGAAGGCCAGAGCTGCTGCTCCAATAGCTTGGCTCAACCTTAACAAAATATTTAAATCATAATGTATAACGCAGGGTCAGCCCAGCCATTGTTAGCGAAATTAGGCAGGGACGGCCATTTATAATGCGTTGGGGATTCAGGGCTTTAAAAATCTCAATTCTCTGGCAAACTCCCTTTTGAGTGAATAAACCCTACTATGTCGTTTTTAGTTTTTAAATAAAATAAAAAAAAGTTTCAGCAGTTCTTAAAACTGTATATTATTATATCATCTGAATTCACTGGTTTTGTACAATATAATGGCAACCTAGCTGTATTTACAGACACTAGGAATCAGTCCGGATAATTATGATGGAGAGAGGAGCCAAAACCGCAATAATCCGCTTGGCTTACCGCAAAGAAAAGAATATTCGGAAGGAAATACTGCCACCTTGTGGTTATTTAGAGGTAATGATTTTTTCAAAGAAGAACTTTTACTATTGCAGTGACATAAATGTATTAAAACTTTATAAGCTTGTTTGTTGTCAGTCATCGTCATTTACAGTTATTTTAAAGCTCCCGTCATAGAAACAGATTTGTCAGCCCCTCGCCCTTACAAAAGGCCGGAACACACACCTGTAATTATTTATTGAGCACCAACATTTTCTGCAGAGCTGTAGAATTTAAATATAGGGTAGCTAAATACATAACAGAGATCCATTCGCTCATACAGATACAATAAGAGTGGAGGTCCCTGTCCACACGTTTGCCATCGAGCCTTCACACAAGGGTCGTGGCAAGAACGGTGGTCGGCTTATGAGGGCTCTGCTTGACGAGTTTGTGATATAAAAGACTATACCTGTTATTACAGCAGGGCACGGGTAAAAGTAATGGGGAGGAATACTCCTGCAGTATGTAGAATTACACATAAAAAAATAATAAAAAAAAAAAAAGTCTCGCACAGCTAGTTAAAAATTATTTTTATTGATTTGTAACAAAAAAACATGGACAAGTAGCAAAACTAATATTTTACATTACTTGTAAAAACGGGGACAGGAATAGAGGAGGCAGTACCTTTGTGACGGGTTTCAAATCGCAAATATTTTCCTCACTTTAATACCCCTGTGGTGTTGGAAATAAGTGTATTACCCTACGCCAGAAGCAGCGATTCTGCCATAGACTCACAACAAGAAAAAGTTAATATACAAACTTTATATACACAAATCGGAAAAATTCTAATGCACATATTTTATCAACTGCAAAAAACAGAAAATCGGTAAAATTCATTACTATTCTCTTTCTTTGAAACTCAAGTGCTCAATAATAAAATAAAAAAAAATATAAACTTTTAATATTAATATAATTTTTAAATCGGGAGTGATTCACCCACGGAGTGTATCATAGATATTAGTCCTTATAAATTGTGATTTTCTTAACTTTTCATCTATTTATATTTACATGGATGGGAGTGTTTGTGGCAACCTGCCACTGGCTGCATTTGTACCCTTACTTGTACCGCTCAATAGTCTCATATGGACTGCATGCTACCGGAAGTTACCATCCGATATACAGAAACTAAAAAAGTGTGAATTTTTATTTTATTTGGTATTCTTTTGTTGTAAATCAACACTATATACAAAGAAAAATGCAACCCATCCACCATTAAAAAGTAAATAAGCCCAACGTGTTAACGAGATAAGAACATTAATTATCTGACTGAATGAGAAGCCAGGAAAATATTAGTTTTATAATAAAAACACCACCTTGTTTCAGAACCAACATTTTAAGAAAAAACTAAAATAAATCCTGTTTTGTTTAATTGACAATATACATTATATATATAAAAATATACATATCTATAGAATATCAGTGTTAGCGAGAGAATTTGGACGGAGCATGAAGGCCATTTGAATCATGACGTCGATTTTGTAGATCAAAACATTGCAGATTATCTACACGTCGGTCTCGATCCTCAGCCTCTCCATACGTTGGACGTTGCGCTGCACGGCTGTCTGGTTGGTGATTTCTTTAGCGTTTGACTGTGGAAACCAGCCTCTTTCCCCATCGCGCAGTCGCTCTCCCTGATACCACCCTGATGGAAAGAAAGAATGCCAGAATTAGAGTCAAATTACTTAAAATTAGATTAAAATTAAAAAAAAAAGCCTTTGAGTAGAAATTCATCATTTTTTTTTTTTTATTCTCTTAAATTCTTGTGAAATAAAAGTGGGGGGATACTTATTGTAATCACAAATTTCCTCTAATACGAGGTTTTATTGTTACTAGAACTTGCATGATTGCAAAAGGTGGTATTATCAGTTCTACTACGTATTGTATTAATAAAAGTAATAGTAATAGGAGATTATAACCCCATGTTTTTTTATACATATTACAGTATGTTTCTATGCGCTCTTTACGTTTACATACGTTAAATGCACCTACTCCCCGTATCATCTAGGAATTATGAGATGTGTTCCTGTATTTTTTGTATAGGTTTCAGGGCACCTCCACACTTATATTTTAGGTATATTACCATCTTCTTCTTGTAGAACCAACACCACATCGGCTTGTTGGAGAGATATTTCATCAGCTTGCTTGGCAAAGAACGCCTTTGTGATCTCCACCTGACGCAGACCTGAAATAGTAAGCAGAATTTAATGAGGAGAAGAACATACGATAGTAGAGCTTTTGATCTCGGTCTACTGTCTGCGCCACCACCATCTCAACCATGGTTCCTTTGTTGGATGCCAGGGTCAGAAATACAATTTCCTGGCATTCCCGGTTACTGCATTAATGGAGAAAATCCCCGGGAAAACTCTTTTGTATAAGAGCCACGGATCTCTGTATTCTCCTACACTAGAAACCAGGAAGAAAACCAAAAAGGACTCCATATTCTGTAACAAAGGTCTCTGTCTTACCTTCTCTCTTGGTTTTATCATCTTTAGCGGTTTCTTTTAGTTCCAGCGCAGTGATCCATCGCGCTCTGTCACTCCTCCAGAAAGAGAGAGAGAGAGAGAGATACATTCAAGTAACTCAACTAGTAATTGCTTTGTACCCCCAAGTCTTCTGTTACTGTGTACGACATTTTCTTATGGATAAAAGGAGCCGATGGCATTGTCATTGTGGAAAAATATATAATTTAAAAGAAAAAAAAACAAACTAAATTATAACTTGATCATATAGTTATAACTTATAGTTTATTATCGTCTGTCAGGTGAACATTCCGAATTAGCATTCACTCAGAACATGACAGCAATAAGGAAGCGGTTACACGTGCAATTTAGGAAATGTTACGACACTTAGGTCAACAAAGAACTTCACATTTACACTTTTTAGGATGGGATGTTTTTGCTAGTTCTTTCACTTCCATGGAATTTAAATAGACGACCTCCATATTCAGCCACCGATGGCACAGCCATCATGCAAACCCTGGTGGTTTCTTTGGGAAGTCATGGATTATTCCTATTTTTACTTGTATTGACATTTTTGGATTATTTCTTCAAAACAAAAATATGTCTCCTAATGTATTTATTATTCCTAAATCTCTCATTTATAAGAAAAACGAAGGTTTAGGGAAAATCTCCAAGACGTACTTACAAGGTGTCAGCACCCAGTACAATCTGCTCCTGTTTCCCTTCGCTGTTCTTCTTCATAGTCACATAGAACAAATAAGGCCCAGATGGACTTCTATTGCCCAGGGTTCCAGTTTTTACAGGAGGAGATATCTGGGGGTCTCCATTGTCAAACTTGTCCACAGCAAACTGATCTTTCTTGACGTAGTCCGTGACTAGATAGCTGTCTTCACTGTAAATGACAGACAACAAGCATAAATAATAATAATTTACTAATTTTTAATAAGGGGGAGGGCAGTCTTTACAACAAACAATGGAGGTAGGAAGAAGATTGAATTTTGAGATGAGAGAGAAGATGTGCCTTCGGAGACCTCTGTCCTCTTGTGGTAACTTATTTTAAGTAAATAAAATACTGGAAGATGTTGACACCTTCCTCAGCTCTTTTTGATATCTCAATGCAGGCGTTAAACTGATCCCCTGGATGAAGAAACTTCACGACCGCCAACGATAGGTGTAATAAAAATATACGACGGTGGGATTGCGAGTTTTCTGAAGGCACGTATCCTTTATTTTTTCATTTTCTGCAATCTTACTTACCTTTTCTTTTTGGTAATAATTAGGACATCGTTGAACAGAAAGAGGTAGCAGTAAGCCTTCCCAAAGCCTTTCCGGAATAATCCAGATTCTTCCATGAGGATGAGTTCGCCTCTCTTGACCAGCCAGCGGGAAGCAGAAATCAGTGGGAACGGCTATGTAATAAAAACCAGAGTTCGTGTATTACTATTACTATTAAGTCTCAGATAAAATATTGGGGAATTATATCACCCGGATGAAGCTTTCACCAATAATATCTTTGAATGATATATCTGAACATAATTGATAATGATGTCATGGCCATGTTTATTAGAAACCAAAATGAACTCAACATCCTGAGAAAAATCCGAACATAATATAAATTTTACATAAGCGAGGATATGGGTTTGATTTTTCACCCAACAAGATAAATGAAAGCACCTTTACCTATCTCTACGACTTCCGTGCTAGATTTACCCCAAAACACACAGTACACCCGATACCACCCAAGACTGTCTAATTTAAGAAGAGACCCAAGCTGGACCAAACCATATGTTGCATCACGTATATACAGTGTGTATATTAGACCTTCGGGAGATGTTCATAATTACTTATTCATAATGCTGCATATATAAAATGTTACGGATTTATCGAGCCCGTTTATGTTCCTACCTTGATCTTGCCAAACTCTAACTGGGTTTGTAGAGTATACATTTGTTCGGTTCTTTCCATCTTTCTTGCCCCGTCATTGCACTGTTTAACCAGCTGTTAACACCAAGAGATTAATTTGGTAACTTTAGAATTTATTAGAATAATCATAACCTATTAAAAAAATATCACCTATGGAATGTTTGCTACCAAACAGCCTTCCCCAGAATGCCGGTGATCAGATTTAGTTTATACCAGATTAACAATTTATAACAAATAAATAAAAACTGTTGAATGTAACTGTGTTTCCAAATAATAAAAAATAAGCATTCATTAAATATATTTAAAAAAAACCCCAAAAACTTAAAAATGGACAAAAAACATTTTATGATATAGATATTACTAACCTTACTGATGGCTTTTAACGCACGTGTATTTGCTTCATATTCTGGAGAGTCTACCATTGTTTTCTGACAAATAGTCTGGAAAAGAGGAAACAAAACACTTAAGTGTTAATTAAAACAAAATTTAATTAAAAGTTACGCAAGTACATTACTTCTAAAATTTGCAGTAAATGTTACTATTGTTACTTACTGGAAAAAATAACTAAACCGCAAAAATAATAGCTTTGCCCTGACGGCAGCCCCTTTGTGGGCTGAAATATACATTGGCTCTGGCGTTCATAGATGATTACCTTACGTCCTGTAACCAGACGAGAGCCGTTTCACTATGTAATGTTAACCCTTTATAATCTTATCTCACCAACAACACCGTATACAGGGGATGTTATCAGGATATTACACCTGCGTGACACAGATACTTACATCCATGAGCAGCGGCAGACGGGTAACCCTTTGCATCGGTAGAATAAGAAATGAAATCATGGGTAATCCCCCGCACTCCGGCAGAATTTCAATCTGCTTTAAAGCGTCCTTAAAGGCTACATTTGAGGCTCTGGAATGAAATAAAGTATATTTTAAGGAACTATTACAAAACTATTTATGGGTAAATTAAGCATGTTTCGATAGAGGATGGATGAGATTATAGATAGGATATATCCATCCATATCCCCCCAGTATTTACTTGCCCCTTCTCTATGAGTAATAAATAAAAGGAATATTTGCTAAGTATGCTTTAAATAATGAAAGGGCAGTACAATTTTACTTTTAATATTAATATTAACCCTTCCAAAAACACTTAATTCGTGGTTCAGCATTTATTTCTCCGGTATACAATCTCTACCAAAAAAGTCACTGACTAATAGTGGTTTTTGAAATAAAAAAATATAGTTACCAACGTTACCCATAAGATGGCAGAGATGAGCAATCCATATAGTATAGACAGGTTGAAATTCAGGACATGGGCACATATTAAAACCCATCACCCTCAGCCAAACCTTGGCTACAACTATGGCTCCATAATCGAGGTGAATCTTTTCACTAGCCCTACTCCCTTTACTAAGTACTAGGCAATTAAAATACCCATCAAATTGCAGTTATATTATTATTTCAACAATTAATTTGTTAATTATACAGGATATCTCACCCCAATAATTCTCCTTGGTACAGAAGATGTTAGACACCTCCACACAAAAAGGGGTTAAAAGTGCGTAACAATATTACATCAAACACAGGACTTTAGGCAAAGTGGAATCCACATGAATCTATGAAGGATTAATCACTGACACAATATAAGGATAATGCAGATTCCCTACCTAGTAATTGCCCCCTTAGTTACTAAATCAATCAACTACCCACATTTAATGGATCACTAGAATCACTAGACAAAGTTGGAAGCAGACCATCGTCTAAAATGTCTAGTATGCTGAAGGGGCGTAAAGACATTTTGGACAATGCCGAGCTTCTAACTTTGTAAGTTTGGGGGGAGACCCTTTTCTATTCCAGCGTGACTTCATCCCAGCGCACAAAGCAAGCTCCATAGACATGGTTGGAAGAGTTTGGGGTGCAAGAAGTTGACCGACCACACGGAGCTCTGACCTCAACCGTATCGAACACCTTTGGGATGAACCGGAATGGAGATTGCGAGCCGGGCATCTCATCCAACATCAGTGCCGGACCTCACAAAAACGCTCTACTGGATGAATGGGCAAAAATTCCCACAGAAACACTCCAAAATCTTGCGGAAAGCCTTTCCAGAAGAGTGGAAGCAGTTATAGCTTCATATCAGCTTTATATTAATGTCTATGTATTTTGAATGTGATGTCATCAAAGTCCCTGTTGGTGTAATGGTCAGGTGTCCCAATACTTTTGTCCATATAGTGTATGTATGTAAATATATATACACACACACACACACACAATATTTTCGTTTAACCGCCAAACAAAAAAGATAAGATACTCATAAGCGTTCATCTTATAGTTCCCATAATACATTGCAAAATCAATTTAATAATTTAAAAGGCAATTTAATAATTTAGTCATTTATAATTGCCAGTTAAAACAGCTATTCAGCGATAACTGTTAAACCTTATTTTGCCAGAGGACACAAATCAGCGTAGCTGTAGGAGATATGACGGTTTTGTCCCTTTGTCCTCCTAAAAACTGGTTTATTCCAACTTACAGCAGTCTTTGGAGGGTCCTTTGCTGATATACTTCATTGGAGCAATAAATCACATAGGGCTGAAAGCGGTTCAGGGCGTGATACTCTACAATGTCACTTATGTCGTGGATGAACGCGTTGTCTTTGTGTCTTTTCTCCAAGTCATCAAAAAATCTGCAAAAAAATAAAGGCGGCGAATAAACGCCGGGTTAATGAAATTTGGTTTTTTTGTGTGAAATATCAGACTATTGAGACTCAAAAAGCACAAGGCAGTGGGTGACGGCATAGAACGAAAACCTCAGCTGTAAATAAAAACAGTCGCAAAATTGTACAGATCCCACCCTTTGGCCTGGATTTTGAAAGAGAATAGAAACCCTTTTAGAATAAAGAATGAAGTTTCTATGTGTGTATGTGTGTGTGTGTGTGTGTGTGTACACGGTGTGTGTGTGTGCAAGCTGAGACGCATCGGGAAATACGAGGTCCTCGAAGTTAAATCTATAGACAGGTAATTATACACCCGGACAATTTATTTTCTTTCATTGCTGGAAACCTGACCCTTCGAGTAGGAACATGTTTAAAGCATTCGATCTGAGCTTTTTTTTCCTCTTCTAAAAAAATCTCCAAGAAAAATAAAAATCACAGATTTTCAAAGTTTCCTGCACCTGGTGCTCATTTCACGTAATTGATAAATTATTGTATTAACCATGTGCCGGACTACAAGACAAGGTGGAATCTGGTGTAAAATCATAACGTATCCGATATAATGGGACAGGAGCTTCCCTTTGAAAAAGGAAGTGGGTTCCTGGAAGACATCAGATCGCTTCATGAATATGCATGTAGGAAGCACAGATCTGAGCACCACTTATACATGACACAGCTCATGAGATGAGATGAGTAGCAGGCAGCCATGTATCCCAACCTAGGGCGGCTAGGCCCAGGCTTATGGCAGCAGGACACCCCCCATTCCCTGGACACAATGGGCCTGTTACCATGGAGACATTTGGTCTCCCCAACTGGCCTATCTACGCTATGCAGCCTCCATAGAGTTCATAGAAAGTATAGTACAAAAGTAAATACAGCAGCGGTAGCCGGCGAGGGCAGGTGGGGGGTAACATTTATGGCATAAGTCATATACATACGGCATGATACGGCAAATTTCCGTTTTTTAATACCAAAATATTGGGTGCTCATAGCTTAATATATTTATATGATGAAAACAATTAGTCTCATTAGCAAAAGCACATTTTTATATTAAAAACATATCAGAATTTTAAAAGGAAATTTTATACAAACACAAAACAGTTTTGTGAAAGATTAAATCCTTATGGGCCAAATTGAATCCCTCAAAAAGACTGAACCCCGTTACATTGATTCATTTATCTACCTGTAACAGTTGGCTTTACTATATATTTTCATATATAATAATAATAAACCTATATAAATACATTATATTCCAATCGAGATCATAGCGGTTCAAGCACAATGAGGTTGTACACGGAGAAGGTGCCAAGGGCCTTGCTCCCCAGAGCTTACAGTCTAAAGGGAATTCTCTACTGCAGGACCCAATTATACTTATAAACTTTGGGGTTATGTATGAGGAGCAATTCTTTCGCAAAACAGTAAAAGTGATGCAGTCGCCATGGAAACCAATGTAGTGTCCCTATTGACGCTTCAATTGTTTTTACCACTTTGCCCCAAAACCATGCCTCCAGGGGTACATGCAGAGGCGACGTGCGGCATTTTGGTCACAGGCCAATCAAGAATAGTCCGTGTTTCTTATTCTTGAAGAAACAATCTTCCGCGAGTTTCATGGAGACATCTTGTATCGGATTCACGTCCCTGGTGAGTTTATATTTAAGGAAGTAGTTACATTCGCTTCTGAAACATATTTTCCAATCTCTTGACCTCTATAGGAGACGGGGGAATAGGATGTCGGCAGTGATTTTCAGCCGGCGGCTCCCAGCTAGGAATGTTGCAATAAGTCAGTAAAATAAGACAGAATGTGATTAGAAACAGCCCAGCAGTCCGGGCAGGGAGGCTGGATGGACAACAATCCCAAATGGCAGGCTTTTTTTTGTGAAAATCATCCAGATTTCCAGAAGGAATTTTAACAAACAGGACAGTTCATGAAACACGATGACCTACGTTAGGCATCTGGATATGTTTATGATCATGCTAACAGCATCCGGTTCCTTGAAATAAACACACAGCAGTTGTGTTTTAGCTGGCGTTAGATCTTTCTACTTCACCAGGAGACAAAATGATCAAATCATTTTAGTTATGGGACTCTTTCTTTATACTGAAGCCCAATTAGTATTAGCATTTTCAGACATTAAGCTTAACTATTTTCTCTTCTTCAAAGATGTGCATTTGTGTTTTCATTCCATACGAAAACCCCAAACTCTTCCAGATATAAATTCTTCACCTATGTAATGGACGGTTTCATTCATAATTTTTCAGGGAATATTTAATTGTCATATGATACAAAAGCAGGCTCTGATAGGCTGTTGTCGAACAAACCTTAAACTCTTGTCATAAGTTTACTCGATTAACCCTTCAGAGCAAAGAATAAACGGATATCTGCTTAATATATTAGAGAGTAATGATTGTTTAGTCTAAGTGGAACAGCACCTTTGACTAAGAAATCAACATTTACTATCAGAGCCTAAAAACAGATCTTGCGGTTAAGTACAGAAAGGCTGGAAGGGGGCAAGATTTACACCCTGACTGGATCTTTATGTGCTTTTACTTTGAGATTTCCATGTCCCCTTTGATGAACGTGCGTTGGGCAAGACCAGGAAGAGTGCTCTGAGCATGTTAGGTGCTATATGAATTTATGGTTACTTCATCATCAGATGGCTGTGCTTCCAGGCTGAATGTTTCCAGCCCTCCCTTCTATTACTCGCCGTTCTCCTGACCCCTGCTATGTTCAATATTTAAAAAGAAAAAAACAGTTTTTAATACAAAATAAACAAAGCTTTTAAAATCAGATAACTTGCAACCAAGCCGGCCGTCTCATGGTGGAAGTGAGCCGGGGTTTATATAGTTCCCTGCTTAATTGATTGGCATGAGATGACACGGTCTCATTTTTCCGTGCTGTGACAGTCTTGCTTTCAGTTATCTCATTTTCCTGGAAATTAAAATTCATTCTCTATAGATTCTAGAATGGCTGGAATTATACAACAGATTAACAACAGATTAACTGATTAAATACCTAAAACGATGCACATTCAAAGACATGTTAGTCATAAATTTCCTTTGCATGTGCACAAAGGGTTTTATCCTTGGAATTCTATAATTACATTGGGGAGTTGGGAAAGTCGCTGTAAGAGAATGTACCCCTTTCATAGACCTAAAATGTCAAAGCTTCTAAAAAAAACTAATATGAAGACTTCTGCATTTTGCACATTCTTTTCCAGCTCGGGCTCTGAAGATATCCGTTTATCAGTCTAATACGATCATTGTGTGATGTTTCTTCCATTGGCTTCTTTCCTCAGCTGTGACCCGATTATGGTGAGGACATTAAAGAACGGAGATACTTCCTCTCCGAAGCCCGATACTGCCGACAGATAAATGTTTCCTGTATAGCGATCTTCCATATAGACGCCTCCTGGGGACTGACATTCATGTAGTGGATCAAAACTGGTCACCATGACTATGAATCACCAGGATTGTCTAGCTACCTCGAGACAGAGTTTAGCGCTACGTAAACTCCTACTCTAAATATTCACCATAGAGACTACCAAGAATGTGTTGTGTTAAGGATATTTACTTGATTCAACATACAATATCAGTTCATTGTCGAAGTTGATACCTTCTATGAAAGTTTTTGGACCACAGATGTCCCTTCACTGATGGAGGACCTGAAAGCTTATGTCACCAAGAAGAGTGGTCAACATTGACTAAAGACTCCATATTTTCTACATTAAACTATACAGTATACAGAAAGGTCTATGTTGACCCTATAAAATAGATCAAGTTATGCGCCAAGATGTAATCATTCATTCCACAACTCACTGTTCAGTGAATTGCCCCCTGGAACTAAAGCAAGCTTATTAGGTGACTGAGTTTTGGCAATCAAGTCATTGCTGATCATATGTATTAGGAACAACGTTGTCCACCCTAAAACATGTATAAAACACATGAGGTCCTGGGTTGCAGTATCTAAAGCATCTGCTTTTAGATTGAAATGAATTGTTACCGTTTGCTGACTTCCAGTATGTCTGTAATGTTGGAGAAGAGGTGATGGTGATCAGTGCCGGTTATGGTTGCCCTCAATTCCTCTGATTTCTTAAAAAGCCGGACAAGGATATCCACGCTGTGTTGATAGGAGTATTCAGAGGTAATTATTTCAAATATCGCCTGTAGAACAGTAAAAACAATGTTAGCATTAAATGTAGCGCTGTATACAGTGATGTAACTTTAAAAGAAAAACGTGATTTTAGTTTGTTCCAATAAACTCCCTTTATCTGTAGATCTCTGGAGGCAGCCATTGTTGTCAGGTCATGTGATTTTTGGGTGAAATTCCCTGCACAAACCCCACACTGAGATGATGCTTTATGGCGATGCCAATAAACTACTGCTTCTCCAATGATATCCTTTTATTGGTTAGAGTGCCAGGTTGGGTAATTTAAGACTGAGCCATTCTTTTGGTTTGCTACAGGTAATATAATGAGTCAGAGTGTTTGTCTGGTACACCAAAGTACCGTAATATATATATATATATATATATATATATATATATATATATATATATATATATATATATATATTCAGGTTTTACAGTGACAAAAGATGTGTATGACAAGCCTTGACTCTTAAAAGCAGATGAAGCTAAAACAAGCTTTTCAACATTTATTCTGTTTTTATTCTTGACTTTTATCCTGGTGAAGATTTAGGCGAGGCTGGGCGATGCCGATGTACAGACATTTTCTGTTGGAGTTTCAGTTTCAAATATGGAATTTTACAGAATTTACATTAGTCAAAGTTTGTTCTTAACCCCTTAACGTCCATTGCCAGGTCAGGCACGTCATGCAAAACGGTCACTTAACGACCTATGACGTGCCTGACACGTCATCAGACTTAAACAAGCTTAGAAAGTGATCAATGATCACTTTCTAAGCTTAAACGGTGTTGCTGTAATGCCTCGATGTCGAGGCATTCAGCAACACCGAGATCGGCATGATGGGCCATGTCTGGCCCCTCCCCGGGGCGTCAACAGCCGCCATACATTGTATGGCGGCGGACGCCCGTTTTAAAAGCGTTTAGGAGGCGATCAACGATCACCTCCTAAACTTCAATGGTGTCGCTGGAATGCCTCGATCAGGAGGCATCCAGCGACACCAAACACTTACCTCTTGATGGACTGTGACCGCTCCGGAGAGCGGTCACAGCCGCAGCTGCACGCAGTCTTCACCATCCGCAAGATGGCGGCGGCCCGGGAAAAAAAATAATAAAGTTGAAAAAGTTCGCTAGACGGTCTCCTGACCTTCTAGAGAACTCTAGCTCCACTTGCTGGTTGAATACAGGTACTGCATTCAACCATACAAGTCAATGGAGGCCAGCTTTCTAATCACTATGTGATTAGTAAAATATTTTAAAAAAAAATAAAAAAAATAAAAAAGAAAAAAGCTTAAAAAAAACATGGTAACATTTAAAAATTATTATGCTTTAGAGGAACTATCCAGTTCCAGCAAAATGTAAAAAAAAAGTCCAAAAGGAGTAAAATAAATAAAATTAAAAAATAAAGTTTATTATTATGAGCAAGTGCTAAAATTAGCGCTGTATCTTCCCAAAAATCCTGACGTGGAAAAATTTAAATAAAAGCATTTCAAATACCCAAGGGGTGTCTAATTTAAAAAAATGAATGGTTTGATGGGGTAAATTGGAGTGGCCGGGCTCAAAGATAGGGCATAGGCACAGACTGACCGAAATGGGGGGGAAAAAAAAGCGCACTTCCAAAATGTGGCATTTTAACCTCAAACACCAGACAAACCCATACATGTGGGGTATGACTGAACTCGGGAGATGTTCCTGAACACATATTAGGGTGTTGTTTGATAGTGACGTATACCTGGAGCTATAAATTTATACCCAAAATACAATTTGTGTGAAAAAAAAATAAAAAAAAAATACTACCACAAAGTGTGGCAAAGGCTGGTGGTAGAATCTGATGCATGGAAAGGGTTAAATACTACCATTTTAAGTACCTTGGGGTGTCTAGTTTTCAAAAATATATGGTTTTATGAGGTAAATTGTAGTGGCCAGGCTCAAAGATAGGGCATAGGCACAGACTAACCAAAATAGGGGAAAAAAAGCGCACTTCCCAAATGTGGCCTTTTAACCCCAAACAGCAGTCAAACCCATGCATGGGTGGTATCACTGTACTCGAGAGATGTTATTGAACACATATTAGGGTGTTGTTTGATAGTGACGTATACCTGGAGCTATAAATGTATACCCAAAGTACAATTTGTGTAAAAAAAAAAATACCAAAAAAATACTAACACAAAGTGTGGCAAAGGCTGGTGGTAGAATCTCATGCATGGAAAGGGTTAAAATACTAGCATTTGAAATACCTTGGGGTGTCTAGTGTTCAAAAATATATGATTTGATGGGGTAAATTGCATTGGCCGGCTTCAAAGATACCCGAAATGGCACATGGGGGGAAGAATTACCAGATTTGGAAAAAATGGTTTTGAAATAGCAAAACGCTACCTGTACTTAATGCTCCATAACGTGCAGAAAAAAGCAAAACAACATAAAAACATTGGGTATTTCTAAACTCAGGACAAATAGTAGAATATATTTAGTAGGGTTTTTCATTAGCTTTTTTGGATGAGTAAAAGATTTTTTGGGTAAAAGTCAGAAAATGTGGGTTTTTTTTACATTTTTCATCATATTTTATTACTTTTTTTATGGGAAATTAGATAATATGATTAAAACAATGGTATCTGAAGAAAGCCCTTCTTGTCCTGAAAAAAACAACATATAATTTGTGTGGGTTCACTAAATGAGTGAAGAGAAAATTACATCTAAACACGAACACCGCAAAAGTATTAAAACAGCCTCGGTCCCAATGGTACAAAAGGTAAAACACAGCCTGGTCCTTAAGGGGTTAAACATCCTTCTACCTCTTGTCGTTTGCGTTCCTCTGGTGAAATTCTATCCAGAATTCCGGTTTCTTGTACCTATGGGAGTATAAAAAAAATGATATAATAAAGACAAACAAAATATCAATATTTGAAAAAAAAAAAAACTGACTGAATTGCAAAAAAGAATAAAGTTATGCATTTTGGAATTCATATCAACATTTCTCTGGAGACAAGCAACTTTTGAACGCTGTATATATTTGGATTTCTATAGTATTTTAATATATTACCTATAGGCCTCAAGAAGTAATTCAAATAACCGTGTGCTCAGCAGATGTGTTTTTAGTGTTAAGATGCAATTAAATGTCGCACGGGTTGGGTCTTCGAAAACAATGTTGGAATATTGGGAGATTCGAGAGGAAGGTAAATTCATATTTTAATTTGAAGCATAAAAAGAATGAGCGGTATAAAAACGTTTTCTGATGATTTCAGTCGAAAGATGGCGTCTGAGCAGCCATACTATGACCAATTGGCAAAAGTGTTTCTTAACATTAAAAATGAGTCTTTAGATTTTTTTTCTATGGACCAATACGGCTACATCCATTTTCTTTTTGGCCACAAACAAAACAGTGAAACTCAGTGAATCAACATGCGGAGGACAGAGAATATTCACAGATGTCAGATTCTTCTAGCATCTCCTATAAAGACAGAGGTGCGTACAAACGACTACAAACGATGGGCTCGCTGGATGAGGTAACTTAATAACACAATAATAAAGTACTAAATAAGAACACCCTTTCTATAGATAATATCACGGATAATAACCACAAAAATTAGTCACGTCAATTCATGCTTATTGTGTACTTTGTCACTCCCTCCGCTATACAAAGTGTCTCCCATCATTACATTATGATCAAATATATTACTATAAATGCGTTTAACAGATGATGGCTATTATGTGTCAACTACATTCCAAGGGCAGTCTTTAAAAGCAGGGCATAAAAGGGGCAGCTGACTCGGGACCTTCGCACAGCGCCCTCTGTTCCGCTTTCCTCCCCTGATCTCTGGAAGCCATATCTCGTAAATGAAAGTGCCCCTCTTTGGGCATTTACAATGTTGGGAGATATGCTTTATATGCTTCAGATTCACTTTGCTGAAGATAAAAGTTGGCGAGTTGCTTACGTTCTCCCTGTTTGGATTTAGCTCAATGAAAGCAGTTGTATTGTGAGTTCTCCCACATCATATAATTCCTGTTTTCGTCCAGCACACCAATAACACAATTCCAATCAGACCATCGACTCCCTTTTGCAGAAAACCGCGCTTCCCACCAGCAAACATTTTCTGAATAACTCCTACATAAAAGCATCCTCCGCTGGACTGACACAATATTACAAGGTCACTCAACGACATTAAACTAAATACCACGAGTATTTTACAATGTATAGAAACCCATATGCACAAAAACTTTGAGAACACCTCTGTGAAACAAGTTGCTTTCCTAAAAAAATACTATTTCTTGTTTTTGCTCCTGTAATAAAACTTGCAAAAAAATAACAAAAAAAGTTAAAAAGCTGCCCACCCATCATCATCGTCTTAGCGGAAGACACAAGAAATGTAAATGCAAATGCAAATTTGGTATTAAAAAAATCTTTTAAAATTGCCATGTGATGGATTAGATATGTTTTTACTCACTGTTGGATCATATCAAAGTTTTAACCCATTCAATGCCAGTAGGTTGAGTAGAATACAAAAAATGAAAAAGAAAATAAAATAGGGAATCAATCTACAGATAAAGTACATTTACAGCGCTATGGAATTTGATGGCGCTATATCTTGGGGAAAAGGGTAAAAAAAAATAAAAAATGAAACACGTGTTCTGGGTGTGTTAAAACACTGCTTTAAATATTGCGACAATCATACAACTGATCGCTTGGCTTTGACGCTTTAACCCCTTGATGACAATTGCCGGTCCGGGCACGTCACGGAAATTCAAGTCGATAATGACAAATGACGTGCAAGGACCGGCACGTCTTTAAACGGGTGCAGAAAGCGATCTATTTTCGCTTTCTGCACCGAAATGGCGTTGCTGTAATGCCTCGACCTCGAGGCATTCAGCAACGCCATTATCGGCACAAAGGGGCCATCTCTGGTCCCTCCCCGGGGCATCAACATCCGCCATACTTTGTATGGCGGCGGACGCCCGTTTTAAAAGCGTTTAGGAGGCGATCAACGATCGCCTCCTAAACTTAAATGGTGTCGCTGGAATGCCTCGATCAGGAGGCATCCAGCGACACCAAACACTTACCTGGGGATGGACAGCTGCTGGTGATCTTCGCCATCAGCAAGATGGCGGCGGCCCGGGAAAAAAACCCAATAAAGTCTAAAAAGTTCGCTAGACGGTCTCCAGACCCTCTAGAGAACTCTGGCTCCACTTGCAGGTTGAATATAGGTACTGCATTCAACCATGCAAGTCAATGGAGCTCAGCTTTCTAAACACAGTGTGATTAGAAAAAAAAATTTAAAAATAAAATAAAATTAATAATAATTAGAAAAAAAATAGTAAAAAACCAGTAAAATGTAAAAATAATTTCATACTGATGTCACTATCAGGGGAACCTTCAAGTTGAAAAAAAATGTAAAAAAAATAAAAAAAAGGCAAAAAAAATAAAATATATATATAAAAAATATATTTTTGTGAGCAAGTCCTAAAATTAGCATATTAGCTTAAAACAATTCTCGCATGGAAAGAGTTAAAATACTGGCATATTAAATGCCCATGGGGTGTCTACTTTTAAAAAATGTATAATTTGATGGGGTAAATTGAATTGGCCAGGTTCAACAAGGTCCCAATTAACACGGGGGAAAGGATGGCCACACATCTAATTTCCAATTAGAAAATTGCACACGTACCAAATGTGGCCTTTTAGTTCCCCCCAAAAATGACAAACTCATGCATGTGGGGTATCACTGTACTCAGGAGATGTTGCTGAACACATATTGGGGTGTCGTGTGACAGCGGCATATATAAATTCATACATAAAGTAGGTGTGTGTGGGAAAAATACACACACAAAAATACTACTGCAAACTTTGAAAAAATGCTGGTGGTAAAATGTGTGCATGCAAAGAGTTAAAATACCAGCATTTAAAATACCCTGGGGTGTCTAGTTTTCAAAAATATATAGCTTTATTGGGCACACTGAAATGGCCCGGCTCAAAGATGTACCAAATAGGGCATGGGCAGTGGATCCCCAAATGCCAAAGTTCAACATTAAAAAATGTGCATGCCCCAAATGTGGCCCTTTTGCCCCCAAACAGCCAGGCAAAATCATTCATGTGAGGTATCGCTGTACTCAGGAGATGTTGCTAAACACATATTGGGGTGCTTTATGATAGTGACATATACCAGAACCTGTTTATTCATACCTAAAGTAAAATGTGTGTGAAAAAACAAATGCAAAAAAATTGCTACCATAAAGTTTGACAAAGGCTGATGGTAGAATAAGTGCTTGGAAAGGGTTAAAATACCAGCATTTGGAATACCCTGGGCTGTCTAGTTTTCAAAAATATACGATTTGATGGGGTAAATTGCATTGGCCGGCTTCAAAGATACCCGAAATGGCACATGGAGGGAAGAATTACCAGATTTGGAAAAAATGGCTTTGAAATAGCAAAACGCTACCTGTACTTATTGCTCCATAACGTGCAGAAAAAAAGCAAAAAAAACATAAAAAACATTGGGTATTTCTAAACTCAGGACAAATAGTAGAATCTATTTAGCAAGTTTTTTTATTACCTTTTATAGATTTTTCACCATATTTTATACTTTTTTTTAATAGTAAATAATATGATACAATCAAAACAATGTCATCTAAAGAAAGCCCTTCTTGTCCTGAAAAAAACAATATCTAATGTGTGTGGGTTCAGTAAACGGGAAAGAAGAAAATTACAGTTAAACACGAGCAGCGCAGAAATGTTAAAACGGCCATTGTCACGAAGGGTACAAAAAGTAAAATCAGCCTTTGTCACGAAGGGGTTAAAAAGCAAATATGCAAAACAAACAAACAGAACAAGTAAATAAAAACAACACACACCATAAAAACAGAAAAGGACATTTCCTGCTACTAGAAAACACCTAAAATTAGTTTCATTATTTGTCCAAAGCCACGAACCTCAGGAAGCTGGCTCCAGATAAGTTGGGCAGGACGATAGTTCTTAACCACGATGGCGTCGTCAGGTTCTGGTACTTGGACTGCGTTATCGTCGAGCAGATCGTCGTCAGACTCCTGGTTGTTGGAGTTGAGACCTCGCTCTCTGTAATCTTGGTACAGCCTAGGATCTGAAGAGAACATACGGTTTAGGAAGACAAGGAGGCCTTCAGAAATATCCTTCAAGTTTCCCAAGGTTTCTTCACCAGCTTTGTCAAAGAGAGAGAGCAAAGGGACATTTAGACTCTCTCTCCTCATCCAAGCCGAGCCTGAAAGAGACAGTCTACGGAAAACCCCAGAGATCACGCTCTCCCCAGCTGTACCAGGATCCATTTTTAGTTACAACTCATTCTTGCAAGGCTACTGTTGTCCAGTTTCGGCTCATGAAGGAATGTCACAGCAAGGCGTTGAATGTAACACGTCAGGCTCAGAGGGTAGGCCTCGGCTGTAGTGCAGTTCATCGTCGCCCTCCATAAGACAATGCTAGAGCTTAAATTAAACATGCCGAGCCTTAACGTGCAACTGAAAACTGGACCCTACTGCGTAGAGACCATAAAGAGTTGATGCCGGGCCCAAAATAAGATGACCATGAAGGCTTTTTGGCTTTAGAGAGTCTCCAATTTCTAAACAGGCAGAAAGAGTCGTTAGGTCGGCCCATGCAAATATCATCAAAATGTTACTATGGCAGAGGGACTGTTCTTCTTAAAGAGAGACATCAGAGCTATGTGAACAGCAAGATCTGTTTGCGAAGTAGTTGAGCAAGTCATCGTATTGTTACATGTCACGCAGCGTTTTGCGACATGACAATTACTGCGGAACACTCCCAGCCCAAGGTCAAAATATGAACACATACCCATTTACATCTTAAAACCGTACAACGTGATTAGAGACTAGACTCCCATGGCATTCAGACCAAACTTATGGCTTAGATATGATATTTTTTTTTTTGGGAGTTTTATAGCATCAGAACTAAAGGGATTGTGCAATTTGATGAATACCTCACTTAAAAAACACACTTTACAACCCCGGCAGCTTGTAACGCGACTCATGTGAAGAATTAGTCATCGTGGATCCGGGTATATGTTAACACGAAAATGTCTGTAGCGGCACACATATACACAAAGTATTTAAGTGTACAGTTCAAACACCATGTACACACACCAAAAAATTATACATTTAGCCCTGGATGCAGATTCAAATATCTATATTTATATTATAGAATAAATTGTATTTTGTATTTTTTAGAGCACAATGAGTGGTAAACATAAATAAAAATAAATACTACAGTTTCTCACAATCCATGGATAGTGCAGCTGCCCTGAACCACCAAGAGCAACTTTAAATATGTTAAAAAAAATAAAAAACTTAATTTCAAGGAATTCACTATTTATATATATATATATATATATATATATATATATATATATATATATATATATATATACACACACACACATACATACACTTATATAACAGTAAAATATTACATTGTAGGATTAACCTTTCAGACCAGCTTGGCTTAATGACGTTAATTAGGGGAAAGGCATGCTAGTTTTTTTTATTCACTGAGAGGGCGGTAGATAGATGGAACAGCCGCTCTGCTGAGGTGATAGAGGTTAATATAGCAAGGAAATGTAAGTGTGTGCCAGATAGGGATAAGGCTATGCTGAATCTAAGGTGAGGCAAGGGACTGATAGACAGCAGAAAAAACAACGGCAGACTAGATGGACAAAGTGGTTCTTATCCTCCGTCAAATGTTTCTATTAATAGGGTTCTTTCGTATTATAGAAGCTGAAGATAAAGTTATAATCCCACCACATAGTTACTGACCCCTTTAAAATCCACAGTACGACCAAAACACTATCTCCACCTTCAACCAGTTATTTCGGTGCTTTATGTTCCACCGTCACGCAGCGATTTTCTGGAGCAATAACCATAAAACAAAGGATCCAGGAGGAAAATGATTGTCTATCAGCCTCCAGGAGAGAGGAATTGCACAATTAGCTAAACAAGCTGAATAGTCTATGCTAAAGATTAAAATATATCAGGAGATATCAAAAGATAAGGAACACAGTAAGTATTCCGTATGAAGCAGAAATTACTCCTATTTTATACAGTCTGCATGTTACTGGATACATTTAGGAGCAAATTCTGTTCCAACTGCATAATCTGCTTGAAGAAGAGACCTAGTCGTGAAAGCTTGCAATCCATTAGGCTTCAGTCCCCCCCAAAAAGGTATTATCTTTACTAAATCTTTCTACGGCTTACACGGTACAGTCTAAACCCATACTATGGGGCAATTCCAGAAACATTAAACTTCAATCTCTGCTAAGTTTTAGAAATCGAGGAGCTACTGTGCAGATATTGGTCAGAGGAAAAAAAAAAAAAGGTACATACCCCTACACGGGGCAGGATGAATGTACGTGCTGGGCGAGGGTATCAACAGGACTTCGTTTATCATAGCGCAAACATTTTAGGTTCCATGGCCGCTTGACTTGTCAGATTCATAAGCCTTGTTCTTAACACGAATCTCCGAAGTGGCCACCGTAATATTTACAAGAAGAAACGTCTTCCAAGCTTTTCAATATGTGGATGGATTTTAAAGAGACAGACATGGCAGCTATTTTCTGGAGGACGTTTTTATTGCATCCAGAAAAACTTTTTGCCCAACCCGGGTAAATACGTGATCACGGATGTGCTTTAAGGAAACCGGATAGCAATGTAATTGCAGCGGACACCACGCCTTGTCCAGCACTAATCCAGAAGCTCCACTTCTGAACGATTACACAGAACACGATATGCTTTCACTAGATTGTGAGCCGGGCTCTCTCCGCCTAATGTATCGGTTTGTCTTAGTCTGTCAATTCTCGTCTTGTCATACCCCTTGAATATACGTATTGTAAGAAGTGCTGTGGAAATTGTTGGCGCAATATAAATAAAAGACAACAACAACAACAACAACAGAGCCTTTGAGATACTGACTCTTCCATTCAAAACACAGGATGGCTGCCTTAAAACCTTTGAGTTCTCTGGACCCAACAGGGTTTTGTCCATGATTTTATAAGCATTAAGGCCAGCTACGACGTTTGGAAACATTATCAGAACAATGATATGTAATAAGTGAGAGAGCCTTAGACATACCAAGACTTGGGTACAGGTTGGAAATACATTGGTAATACAGAACACTACAGTCCCAAGTTATTTGTTGCATAGCTTGCACTGTTAGTCTTTTGGGTGCCTGGAGAAATGAACAAGCTAATCAAAGGGTTAATCAAAGTCAGGGGTCTTTTGTGACAGTGGCACCGATCCATCGGGTATATATTGGTCGTCATCCTATTGCTTTAGTGGGACAAAGTAAGAATCATATTGTTTTGAGAGGTCACATTCTCGATTCATTTTTTATTTTTAATTAAAAATTTATAAATGTATCAATTTCTATAGGTTTACTGGTCACCCATTTCCTTCCAGCCAAACACCATTATTCTAATAGCTTCCTTGCTGGTCTGACTCTGATGAGTTGGAGGAAGGACAGTCAATTCCTCAAACAGGTGGATCGCACATGACCATTTACTAAAATGTTGAGATATTTTGACATATTACGGATCTCCGCTTACACAACATAACCTTTGTACACAACTCATCCTTTTCCCCAATAACAGAGGACCATCTGTCCTCAGACCCTAATTTCCCAGGTGTTTACAGCAAGCCTCGCAACAAGCCATGCACGAGCATCTATCAAATCGGAGACGTGTCCCAACGAGGAGCAACAACGCTTCATCTGAGCCACTAATATCACCCTAGGGAAAAGACTACAAAAACTAAGACGTTAATGTGAAACACTGCGTGCGGCAGCTTCAGAAATCAAATCTGCTACAGCGAGGATTCCATTCGGAAAAAACAAAAACGAAACAAACAGGTTTTATTTAACATGTAGAGGTTAAAAAAAAACCCAACAAAAAAAACCAAAAAACTGTGCTGGCCATAATCAACGAGAATAGCTTGAGGCAGCAACCAGGCAGAGTTATTAAAAGTGCTATAAACATCCAAAATTATATATTTTAAAGCAATCTAAATGAATAGCGTTTACAGATCAAAATAATCTATTAGAAACCCTCATTGGGGGGGCTAAACCTGTTAATATACTGTTCTCTGCAGGTTTCCGCCCCATTAAGTTACCCATCATCTATTCACTGGTTTTGTCGGTCTTTTTAAGGAAGATGTGATGAGATGGAAGAGAGCAGCAAGTCAATTAGGAGTAGTCGCATCACACTGAGATACAGATGTCAACGCCAGTCATATTACCATTCTAGAAGCTCCCATCATCATCATCCTGCTACAGATACTTTTCCTGATATTAGGTAGACTCTGTTCTGTTCCATAAGCTCTACGGTTCCTGTGCCAGTACCCTGCTCTATAAAATGTAGCTAAATTGGAATAATGAGTCCTTTGAAGTCCCCTTAGCATGAACATCATGAATAAAGTACCCAATTAAATGTTAACCTGCAGCGCTTGCTGTTCGTATGTTTGAACGTTATAGCGTACAATCAAGTCTAATAGATTTGTTTAAACAAAAACAGGCTAAGAAAACAAATCGAACAAATTAAACACGCAGAACGATTTTACATGGCCTCCAGGTGACCCGAGAACTTGTGTTTGAATTAGAGCGCACATTCAAGCACAGGCTTGCTGAAACGAGACGGCTCGTGCTACGAGAGGATGAGATTGCCATCAGCAGAGTAATCCAAGGGAGAGCAGGGATTGGAGGGGGTGGAAAAACTTGGCGTGTTTTGTGACTTTAACACCATAGCCCATCATCCTCAACTAAGACGGCATTGGAGTAGACGAACAAGGTGACATGAAGACGTCTTATCCTACTCTATCAATGGTCGTAACTTTAACCTCTTAAGTGCCAGACAGGTAGGCAGGTTCCCAACAAAAAAAGATCAGTGATTTTAATAGTCTGTCTAGCAATGCCACAAAATCCCACACTGTGCGGCAGAGATGTCTGTGCGCCACAAAACCACAATCACTCCTAATTCTCGTCCAGAATTTTTTTTATTAGCGATCATTAAAACAAGGGTATAAAGTTAATTATATACTGCAGTAATTCACAGGGCATCAATCATACTTTTAATGGAATTATGCAGGTCTAGCATATTTAACAAATACGTCCCCCATAAAATGATTGGGCATTTACAACATGTTAATACATTAGTCAGTATTTATATACATACCATCTTTAAAGGAGCCTGCTTGTCTCTGCCTTGTTTTTCTTCCAAAAGTTTTCTGTAACGTAATAAAACAGATACAAAGAAGTACAGCTCATCAATTGCAAACTCTCAATAATAGGGTTTGGTGATTGGCAAATTAAAACAATTTGATTTAAATACCGGTATTAAGATATATATATATTTTTTTAAGAAAACATTTTATTACAACCTCCTTAGGTTGGTAAATAAACCTTCCAAGACTCGGCAGTCTACCTTAATTCTCAACCAGCACCAGACAATGCTCTCCTTATGACACAAACCGGGACGTTGTTTTTTCACGGGAGGAACTAACTAGAAAGCAGATCAGCGGGTACGACCTGTACTTGTGTATACGGCCTGGGGAAAGCAGGGGGAATCTGGTCTCCCTGATCTGCCAATGCCCTCTCTCATTGTCTCTCACAGCCCCCTATCCATTTCTGGACTCCTGCAGGCTTTTGGGGCCACCATGACCCCTTTCTGGTGGCCCGGTGGTTCCATTGTGAGTATGTGCTGGGTCAAGGGGGTCCTGTCTTTAGGTTTTTTTTACTGGGCCCCAAGATATGTGGCCCTGTACACCTAGCACAACCACAGCGAAGAGAACATGTGCGTGTTGGGACCTGCACCCCCAGTGTGCATGTAAACTGTTTACAGAGTGTTTTTAGCCGCCTTGTAACAAAACTAACGTTATGAAAAGTACTTTCGCCCACCATACTCTATTTCTTACAGGGATGATGATGGCCAGATTTTGCCTCAAGGTTCTTTCATTGTTAATCGTGTCTTAGAAACCAGAACATACCTTGGATCTACCAGGACTCCGAGGAGGAGGAGCGGATGGATCTTCTAACACTGGCTTTAGGGTGGACATAGTCCTTTGAGGCTCATCTTCTTCAGATCTAAATCCTTTCATTGCAGCCCTGTAAGATTGGTTTCTTAAATTTCTTTTTAAGCTTCCACCATAATCAAGGTCATCATCTGGACACATATCTGGCGCAGACATCCTTTTTGGATCATTGCGGGCCGCTTCTTTATTGAACGGTGTTGCCGCAAAACTGTGGTGTCTAGGGACCTTGGTCTTTGTGGCTATAGCCAAGTTCTTTGGAATCACTTGTTGGGTTCCAAGCTTCAGTGCGGCTAAGCTCTCCGTGCTGAGTATAACCCTGTGAGCCTCTACGGGTGATGGCGAGGGCGAACGCTCTGGCACGTAGGAAGCATTATCTATAGCTTCCAAAGTTCTCCGTTGTAAGGAATTTGAACTCGCTCTCATTTCCGAAGTTTTTGTCTTCTCAAACAGCAGATACGATTTCTCACCTACTCCAGGGTCCGAATATCTGTTCGACATTATCCTGAGAAGAAAACAAAATATATTATATTACTTAATCATAAAGTATAATGACACTTGCTAAGCAGCATGCCAGTAATTATAATTAATTTGAACATTAAGTGAGTGGTTAATGGGATGTTATCTCAATGGATAGCTTTAAATGGTAAAATAATTCTCATTAAATTCGATTTTTAACTAATTTACTAAATACTTTAGAGAATAATGCCCATTTTGCCTTATTATATTGGTAAAGAGACCAGGACATTTAGGTGTCTGTTAATAAATACCTTCGATAATAATAATAATAATATTATATATTTATTTTGTTTACAAAAATTACAAGATAATTTAAGATGAACGGGGTGCACCGTAGAGGTCAGGACATAAGGACGCTGGGTGGGACTTTGACATGACGGACCCGTTAACAAGATTAATATTAAAATGTAGCTGACGCACAGTAGCATTGTACACTTCAGACACTTTAAACAGGTTTTATATTATGATAAACTATTTACTCAATGGCTGTAGAGCGAAGAAAAAAATCAGGATAAGAAAGCCTCTTAAAATGAGTGTGCTTGTTAAATGGCACTTACTTGTCAATCATTAACGATCATTCAGGTTACTTCCCTGCTTACATTCTGAACAGGGATTTTATAATATCATTATGGCAGGCTTTGCACATTTTATATGGTGTTTAACAGTACAAAAAACCACTACTGATTAGGTTATAAATACTTTGCATGGCCACCCTTACTAAGCCCCAAATTTCTCTCAAGCCCCCCCCCAAATACTCCTTTTTCCTCCTTAAATATTTGATCAATCTTTTTAGTGTAGGCCTAAACAGAAACAGATGTTGTTAAGCTCCCTGCTTTATGAAATAAAGGACACAATTAAGGAAATAAACGGGGATTGTAGATAGTAAAGCTAAAGTGTGTAGGCCCTCTATACGTATGATTTTGGGGAGCGAACGTAGCTTGACTTCTTCAACCATTTCTCCACCGTTTGGGTCTCATTATCCATGGTGGCCTAGTGCAAGAATAGACAGTACATGGTACTGATGGCCTATGGGCCTCCTACATGGTTCTATGGGTTATTCTGCGAGGGGGCTGGGATACCATGTTACCAAATGCAAACATCTTCCAGAATAAGCAAAGTAGCAGAGAAAGAGCGGTCACAACAACATTACGGTAAAGGCCGCTAAACAGAACCCCAACCATAGTTGTAATACCAGTGTCTCTCAAAACGGTTTTTAAATAAAATCTTTCCTAGAAAAGGAGGGACGTCGGGAGGAAAAAGGGACACGGAGATTTGCTTCCCAAACAGGACAGATAGGAACACTTTCCAGCTAACTTTTACCATGAACAACAATTAAACCTACAAAGACTTTACAACAGGATATCTGATCATTATGCTGACATTGCCTTCTCCAGATAGGCGTTCATGAATGCACAAAAACGGCCTTATTAGCTGCCAGGTAATCTGGAATTCTAATAATGACAGATCATATACATTCCATAAAACACGCATGTAACATAATATCATTATTTACATAGCCTCATCAATATGCACGTCGCTTTATATGTATTGCAATTAGTAAGATCTGGTGATACAGACTAATCCACAACATCCAGCACATTGCATAATAATTTAAGAAATGTTTTTTTTTTTAGTTCAAAATGTTCCATGCTTAAATATAAGATAATTAAAATAATAGACCCAGGCCTGATCTGTCTGCACTTTGTATCGCAGGGTCTTGGCGAAGAGGTAAAGAGAAGCTTATTCTGAAACCGACTTCATGAACGCATTAAAAAAAAACACACAAAAGCTCTCAAAAGCAGCTACACCCATTCTGTGCAAACTTATACTTCGCAGGTAAACTTCAGAATGAAAAGCCGTAGATCCAGATCACACAAACAAAGCCGGAGGGAGGCAACGCTGATTGGGAAAATAAAATCTTTAAGGGGAGGATTCGAAAATAATAACTAGCTACCTCTCAACTGCTCAAGGTCACCTGCAACTGTTACAATAACCAAGAAGACACAAAAAAAGTTCACGTCTCACCTGAACATGTCGAGTAATTGAAGATACAATTCAAATAGCATAATGGCGGGTGAGCCGATTGACAGTTTTTATGTAAAATACCTATTACATTCTGAATTAAAAATTGCTACTGCCCTGAATAATGCATTTATTTATAAGAATCAATGGTTAAAAAAGGTAATTCCGGTCAGTCGGCATCCCTGTCAAAATTGCTAATGGGAGGGGACTTTCACCATATAAATAGCCAAATGGGCGTCCAAATCAAGAGCTCCTGGGCTAGAGACAGATCCGGATTTCAGGGATATACCTAGATTGGTGATAGGAAGTCGTTTACATGTTAATTAGGGAATTCTTAAACTCCGGAAGGATTATGGTCATCTGGGATTGGTCCTGCAATCCCTCACTCAGGTACGTATCACTATACTACCACCTGTCTAAAACTACATCGGCCTTATTTATGAACACTACAGCAGTTCATGGTCAAAGTCCTTAATCTCGAGCAATTTCCATAGCAACCATCAGAATGTTCTTTCTTTTTTTTTTGCAAGATATGTCTAAACCCAGAACATTTGGTTACATATTCAATAGTGAGCAAAGAGGTATTTAAAGTGATCAACAACCCTTTCATGACCAGGGCTCTGAATGACTACATAGTTTAGCTTTATTATCTTGGTAGGAAATGAAACTTACTGGCGCCTACTCTCTAAAGTGCTGCTACGTTAACCATTTAAAAGCTTGTAGGTTCAGCCCAAAGGGTTAATATGTGTTGCCTAACCCAAAGGGATACCCTTAATGCATGGTAATCCTACCATCAGAAAGGACATGACCGTTTTAAAAAAAAATAATTAAATTTTAGTTTAATTCCAGGATTCAAATGATATTAAAATAAAAAAATACAATATATTGGAAATACAATATTATATATACATAGTCATACAAGAGTCTCTGGCTATTGTCCTAAACATTACTTTATACCCATGAATATACTGAAAGCTATAGGAACAGTAATCCTAAACTACAAAGGGTGTTGGGTAACCCTGTCGATAGCCTGAGGGTTAATAGTTAACAGCAAATACCAAGACTTGCATGACATGCACAGAGAAATCCTGCAGGCTCCAGAAAGCACAGGGGGCTCCTCTTCACACCCCTCTAAACACTAATCCAGATAAGGAAGAAATGTGTCACTATGAAACTATTCCAACACTCCAGATAAAAGCTGGATCTCAAACTGGAAATATCTGCTTGCCATTCAAGAAAAAAAAATAAACCATATATAATAAATAAAAAAAAATGCATTTACAAATGCATTTGCAGCGAATGCTTTTCCTGCAGTACAGCTCTGCACACATTATTTACAAACAAAAGTTTCCAAACATTCCATGAGTCATTATCTGAACGTTCCATAAGGAAAAACAAACAGATCACAAACAACAACTAAAGGGCTTAACTTTAGAAACACGGACACTTACTCTAACTGTAGCCACAATAATCAGTCATTTGCTCAACCACAAAAAAAATAAAAAATGTCTTGCTCTTTCTCCTGATCCAATTTTTTCTTTAACCCTTTCCCGACTCCTTACCTGTTAGCTTCTGGTTCCCAGATGAGATGAATGTGATGAGCACAAATCCACAGTGATTCAGTGTCTGAAATTCATTTTCTACCAGCTGATTTTGAGCAGTCTTGGAGGAGATAATCTCAGTAGGTCTCAGTAAGAAGTGTCCATTCCCCTCCCACACAATACTTCCTGTCTTTTTCTCTGAAGCTTGTGTCCCTGGCACAGCCTTCTTTTAGTGACATCACTCAGGTGTGTGTGTTGGACAAAGCTACAGGGCTCAGCTTCCCAGAAGGGGAGGGATGCAAACTGGATTTGTCCTGTTCCTTCTTGGGCTTTTAGGTTTTTATCTCTCTGGTTTAACCTGTCCTTTTGCTGAATCAGTGTATACCTGCCTATGCATGTATACTGTATTTATATGTATTGTATGTATAATAGAATTGTTGAAACGCAGGGCAGGGTGTTGTGAAACAGTAAAGACCTAGGTGACAAATATCTGTCAATTGAAAGGGACAACTTGCGCATGAACAGCATTTTTGTATGTTTCCCTTTCCATTTACAATGCTGAATTGAACAATTTGGTAACTAAACATTATTCCTAGCCAATTTTTCCCTGAAATCTTTAATGGGACATTCTGGTCATTCTGCCCACTTATGGGCAGTGTTCCATTGACAATGCATGGAGGGATTTATTGGGTATGTACTATTTCCCCGTACCCCAGGTCCTATGATCGCAGTAGATGTCTTCGACCAAACCGCAGGCCAGCAACAGTGCAGATCCCTGCAAGAGTTCCAGGGGCTCTAATTAGACCTCTTGCATGTATGCGCGGAAAGCGCTCCTATTGATTTCAGTTTCTGCCACTGATTGGCTTCTCAGCAGCCGAAAGTGGACAGAAAACCGGACCGCGGAGGGGAGGCACACTGCACCTGAAATTACAGCTTGTCCTAAAAGTAAATCCATAAGAACATATATCTTAACCATAATTAATCAGTGCTTAGGTTTTGGTAATAGATGGACCTCCTCCAGCTATCCAACCCAAGTATCTGTTGCCCCCGGTTTGGGCAACTGTGCAAGAAAACCCCCCCGCATATGACAATGGAGGTTATTTATTCAATAGTTATTAGTACTTCACACATTTTACTGTCTTTGTTCCTTTTGACAAAATAGTAGATATAGTGAGATAGATACTTTGTTACTCTGTGAGTGTTGGCCCACTGATAATGTCTAGATCAGGGGTGTCCAACCTGCGGCCCTCCAGCTGCTGCAGGACTTCATTGCCCATAAAGCTCTTTCAGCTAAGAGGCTGGCTGAGGAGTATGGGAGATGTAGTCCTGCGGCAGCTGGGACCCGCAGGTTGGACACCCTGGGTCTAGACAATTGTCTAACCATCTCCGAAAGCAATGGTTTTAATAATTTGTGACGAATATAAGCTATGCTTCCCCTTCATGAGCAGGGCTATCCCTTCAGTATATATATATTTTAAGTTTATACTGCTGGTTTTCTTATATAATTAATTGAGTCGTACCTTATTTAGCTACGAGAGTAGAGTGATAACTGACTAAATAAATACATCTCCGAAGGGAGGTGGCAGTGATGAGATTGTGTAGAGTGGGAGTCCAACAGGTTCAGTTTGTAAGAAAGACTGGGAATTTATTAGAGATGCATTGAAATTCAGTGTGTGTGTGGGGGGTAAGATACTGTAGAAAATGAGAGAGCCGTGAATTACACGTATGTTTCACGCTTTGAGCGCAGTGCGGGAATTCTACATACTGCTGGGAGGCACCCGCAGCATGTAGCGTCTTTATAGATTTATATTTATAGTTTTCAGTTGCCAAGGTGGTAACTCTTAAGAGAACATTATGGGGGGTAAAAATTTTAAAAAGTCCTTCTCCAGAGACCAAAAAGGATCTCCCACGTGTAGCCAGAGGAGCAGTGCAGCTTAGCGGAACAGGCCTTGACAGAGCTAGGAGGAGGGCTTAAGGGTGTTAATGGTTGGGGATTGGTGTCAGTTTTTAGTAGGTGGGGTTTGGTGAGAGGTATAAATGGGCGGACATTTTAGATTCTGTCACATTTAATTTGAGCCGCTTACCTGTTTTTGTCCCTCCCTCCCTCCTTGATTTTCGTTTTTTCTTTTGGCTTCGCTTGGTCACAGCGGCGGGGCTGGATTGGTTAGGTGGGGGGGTAGAATGGGGATGTTTCGGTTGGTTATGGTTGTCTGGTTGGTATGGTTGGTTCGTTTGGTAGGTTTCGAGCTGGTCTGTGGCTCAGAACCTGGGGGTGGTAGGGGTATCACGGTATGCCCCTACTGTTGGTTTGGTATGTTAGTGGCACCTCACAGGTATGGTGAGGTTTATGTGTTATAATTTACTTGGGGGTCATTGTCTATGTGTCGACGTGTGGGGAATGTGTGAAGGTTATATTGTATGTTATCTGTTGTGGACAATGACTTATTGTTTGGTATGTTGTATATATGTTTATATCATATATATATGTTTATATATATTTATCTTGTTATGCTTGTAATAAAGCTGTGGACAATTATTTTCCATCATATCGGTGTAGTCTCCGGTATTGGGTTCATAGTGGGGGAAATGGTTATGGTGTTCCTTCAGAAGCCCTATCTTGACGATGCGCCTGTCATGTCAAGTTAGGGCCGCCGCGATGTTCAGGCATTGCCCTGCAGAGATGCCCCACTGATCTGTCTCTTGCTGGCAGTGGGGTTCATGGGCCAGTTGTGGGGATCCCCTCTGATCTATACATGCAGCGTTAGAAGCACCATTGCTGGTACCATGGAATGCTCAAACCCAGAAATAATTATTTAAACGTGTAATATTTGCCTAATGCATACAATAAGAGCAAACTGTGAAAAATGCAATACATAACACGATTTTTTTTTTTTACCCATTATCATTTATAATCGAATCATTTTGGTTTGGGGAAAGGATAAAGAGAATCAATTTAAAATATTATAATGGGGACCGTTGTAGGTCTGTAATGATCAAATAGTAAAAGAAGGTCTGTGAAAATAGTGTGTATCTGATAAGACATAAGGGTTTTGTTATAATTTCCTGTTTATTCCAATAATTTCCAAATTATTGGCTGGTTTTGTTCTAGAAATTTCTCTTTGTTTCCATTTGATGCAGTGTGTTGGTATGGAGGATTCGTGTTGGTCCTCTTGCTCTATGACATCAGTGTGTAGCAGGTACGTTTCTACCAGTTGGACAGCTGCCTTTTGTAGTGTGTTGTTTACTGACTTCATTGAGTGATGGAGGAAGAACCTGATCTGTTTAATCAGATAAATATAGGCGAGATTGGTGCAGAATGGGAGCAGGAGATGGAACCAATGGGGAATGCGAGTAGCATGAGAGAGAATAAAGAGATGGAGATATTAAACGAGGATTATGAGGATTTCTTCAGAAATCTTTATTATAGAAACATCATCCTCTACAGCTTGGAAGAGAAGGACGAGGACGATGACGTGCACATGATGACAGTATCTGAAATAAGTCTTGAAATGGGTGCAGAATATCTTCCCGGTCGAGACATGGAGCCTCCTCGTGCGCTTACCTACCGGCCGTACGAGGACGTGCACATGGACACGCTGTCAGAAATGAGTTCCCAGCTCAGTTACCATCAATACGAGGACGATGTGCACATGAGAACCGTCTCCGAGATCAGCTCAGAAATGATCTCCCGCTCTTAGAGTCTCTCCAATAAAAAGCCAAGCGGAGGAAAAATAGCCAAATTCTTTAGAAGACTCTTTAAGCCGAAAAAATTAAAGGCCAAGTTCTTCTGCGTCTGCATCTGTGGCATCGCATAGAGTTCCCGAGAAGATGTGGGAGACGCTGAACCCCCGAGTTCCCTGCGATTCTCTCTGTGATTCCCCTCCTTTTATCCTTTCCCCAAACCAATTGATAATAAATGAAAATGACCCAAAAATCTCTCTGGTTATTTTTTGCGTTTTTCGCCGTCTTTTACTATTAATCATCACAGACTGGTCTCCGTTATAATATTTCTTGAACCCCTCACATGTTCTGCAGATCGGCACTCAGGTAAAGACAGAATGGAGACTTTTGAGGTTATATATATATATATATATATATATATAATTATAATTATCACTACCCTACCTTTAACCGACCTCATAAGTAGGAAGGATGGCTACAGAGGGTGAGTGATGAGGGAAGGAAGCTGGAATGTTCTATGGAGAAATAAAGTTCTAAAGAGAATGTTCTAAAGAGAAAGAAAGACGAAAGAATGAAAAAGTCACAGATGGGATAGTATTGAAAGGGCAGAGACGGAAGGCTGCGGGAGGAGAGTCAGGCCAAGTTGTTTCCCAATTTCATTCCCACAATACAAACATTGAATTTGACAACAGATAAGAAAAAAACGACTTTATATTCTGCAGCAAAGACTCGGACCTAAATCAGTCGTTGGTCTCGTCTTAGACTCAGTCGCCGTATGTCTATCCCATGCATGGTTAAGTTCCCTCACTGTATTAACCTCTACAACTTCTACTGGGGAGATGTTCTAGGTATCTCCCACCATCCCAGTTAAATATCATCTACCTGCTTCCACTACCTGTGCACCTCACAATATTGTTACGGTAACTATTTTCTTTGATTGTGTCAAATGCATTTAAAACGTGCAGCTTGAGCCAAAATATTTTATAAATAATAAGAATCAATTATTACCAGCCTATTACACTGCATTGGATTCAAGGAAGTTACCAGCCTTTTAATGCTTTGGTTATCAATAATAAATCCCATGAGAGTTACCAGCGGTGGTTACTCTTATAGCAAAAAAAAAGACCTTCAAAAACTCCTTGCCAATAAGTATTATTTACACGCAGCCAGAAAAGTAATACACCAGAGACATACCACCCAAGTGTCCTAGCTTTTGTAGGGCAGTCATGATTTTCTGGCACTGCCCCATGTACCTGCTTGTTTGCAAGCAGTGGGGTTTATGGCTCAGTTGAGGAGATCCTTTCATCATGTCACGTATTTACACGTTGTATATGGTTTTAGAGAACGATTTGTCTGGGCGGCCACTAAACGACCATCCATGAGCTTTTTAGGGCTAGAGATTCATTACAGTTGCTTTGCAGAGTCTGTAATGTCCTAAAAGTGAGACGACACAGAAAGATCATGAATTTCATTGAAAAGAAAGAGCAATATAATTTGTAAATGGCGTGCTTCGGTGTAAATGATTATTTATGTCAATCAATGCGGTTCGTGGAATAAACTGAGACAAACCTTTTATGAATAATTCGACTCCAAAAACAATAAAAAAAAATTAAGAATAAAGAAGTAAATGGGGATTCAGCTCAACCGGGTTCTGCCCAAGTTTAAAGCTCTGTTTTAAGATCAATCATACATGTGCGGGAACAATATCTCCTAAAGTCAACTATTCTAACCAGCCTCCAGCTCAGGAATTCCAGCCAGCATTCCAAGCTAATGTTACTATTAATAGTCATCATTAACGTAAAATGAAAAAAATGTCCCTTTTAACTGTGAAATTAAGTATCGGTTTTTTTGCTGAATAAGAGAACTAAAAATGTCTGCTACGATAGCAAATACTTTTGCATTTAGTATATTTGAAATGAGGAGAAATGTTAGAACGAGAGGGCATATCCTGAAACTAGAAGTTTAGATGTAACTTAAGGAGTTTTATTTTACTGAAAGGGTGGTTGGTAGATGGAACAGCCTCTCAGTTTGCTTCAGACCCAACCAGTAAATTGGAATGGATTTTGCTTGTCTCTGAGACTCTAGACGTCAAGATATTTTATCGAAGCGACACATTAAGGATTTATAAGTGGATACATGTGCAGCATGTCATGCCACATACAGGCACAGGGTGCATGTTCCACTGAACGGACCTCAAGCCCACCGGAATCTCCAGGAGTCCAGAATTGGGTAGTTGCTCAGGACCAGACAAAGGTGTGAAAATATTATAAAGATTCGCTCGTGGCTTTGCATCCGATGGATTAATACAGAAAAAACTTAAAGTGAGCCCAGATGCACAGTTCTTGCGGAAAAACTTAAGAAAGATCAGTTTGGTTATTCACTTTGAACTGGCCCATGTTATGCCTATCCTAGCTTTACAAACCTAACAGGGTCAAAAGGGACTAGAGGGTTAGGTATAAAATGTGATTCTCATGCTAAGATTGGATAGTTGTCTTGCTGATTCAATAGGATGCTCCAATTAATAGACACAGTGTAATTTGTTTTGATTGTTTTGAGTTTGAAAGGCCACTTTTCAAACTCCATTGTGTCTTGATGCCAAACAAACATGATTTTTTTTCTCAGGATGATCAGGTTTCCATGATACTTCAACTGAGCCTACATCAATACCGCACAATAATAAATGTGATAATCCATTTCATTGATAAAGATGAGATTAATGCCTTTATTTCAATTTAGGGCAAAGACTAGCTTTTTAATGCATTGCAAACCTCTCTGACGACCAATGGGTTACAATGACATGAAACAATTTACCTATGTAAGACTTAACCAATGTATTCACTTCGCACAGGACAAGCCTGCCCTCTGCTGGTGGATGCTAGGTAATACTATTTCTGTTAGCTTTAGAATGATTCCTACTCAATGCTTTTCATTAATAAGACACATGCTCCATCTAGTGGTTATATGTGACATTGCAAGCTGGAAGAAAATACTTTCATTTTGTGCATCATTTTTTGCCCTGGTTGATATCCTGGAAACTTGGGACACACATGCATACTTTCCAGATCAGGTCTTACAACTACATGAAGTTACTTTGTCTGAATTATACTTATCTCAGATTAAAATTCCCTGTGGATTTCCTAGAGGTGCTATGTGCAGATTATTTGGGTGGTGCTGTTATGGAATTGGGGCATCACTGGGTTCTCTACCCTCAGGTCACACCATCTCAGCCCCTTTCCCAGAATCAGGAGTGCTTCTAGGTGCCAAAAGCATATGAGGCTAAAACAAATACTAATTTGTGGCTTCCCTTTTTAGATCAAAGCAGTGCAACTTGTATCATGGGCAGCTGGCAGGAGTACTCAGGAGTCACTCTGCTCACGCTAGTGCCATACATAGAAGACAGGGCCCTGAAGGAGGAATCAACAGGCAGCTACAGAAACTCACGGGTGGAGTATACTTGGTCCTCAGATTCTCTTCAGCCCCTTTCGCCCATGCCTAGCGAAGCCCCTGCTCAGTCTGCGCACCGACTAGTTAGCCCGCCGTAAATACAAAGCCTCCCAGCAGAAATGGTAGATGCTAATGACCAAATTTCAACATGCATGGGATGAACATAACGCTATCCTCAATATAAGAGAAGACCAAGGACTGGTTAAGGTCTGAGTCTTTACATCACGGGCAGACTAGACTAGATGGGCAGAATGGCTCTTATCTGCCGCCAAGTTCTTTGTTTATGACGGGCCATTTACTTAATTGCATCCAAGATCTAGGCAAAGGCCAGTACGTTTAAACACTTTTTACTAGTCAGTCACCTACATTCATCAGCCTCGAGAAAAGATGTGTGTGATGTGTATTCACCGCTAGCCCAGGAGGTGAAATAACATTTACTATATAATATTTACTATACATTTTCTCAGAAACTAGAAATTACTGGTAGAATAATAAATAATTCATCATTTTAAATCAGAAATTGTGATTGAAATAAAAAAATAAATAAACTATGAGAGTAGTTTCTATGAAAATAGTATTTCTAGGTTGCAAACAGGAAAGGTTACTATAAAAATATTTAAAAAATCCACAATTTGATGGAAAAGTATCGTGATTACACGTAAAAAGGCAGTATTTAGCATTACTTTTTTTTCGTTACCAATTAAGTTGTTATTATTGGGTATATTTTACAGGAGAAACCTGATTAGGGGACCACTTCATTTCGATTTAAATTCTATGAACTGCCATGTTTCTCTCCCTTTAACAGTGATATCATTGAAAAACTGACATGCGATCCCAGGAGTAGAATGACTTCAGGTGACCCTTGACTTACCAAATATAATGTTACACTTTTTTGGCATATTTAACGCTATAAAAATTAATAACAGTGCCAGAAAGCTGACAAAAATGTGGAATGTTGAACTGACATGAAGGATTGTCCCGAAGCCTCCTATTTTAAGAAAGGACCATTTCATTTCTCTGCCCGTTAAACCTCTTCCAGGGTAAATATCTTCTCATAAGGTTACTATTTCTTCAGCTGTGTCAAACGCGGCTTATTTTGGAGAGATTTGCCTTATCCCAGTGGGTCAACATATCTAATAAAAGAAAAAAACTTTAAAAAATTAAGTGCATTTAATTGCCTCAATAGAATTCTACCGGTGTCTCCAGGTACCAGTGGTTTTTAATGTTGGCTTTTGAATTAAAAACATAAGTTCACAAAATAAAAATATAAATCTACTCCTTTAATGAATTGTTCCCGGGTCTTTCTTTTTGTTTGTTGTATCAGAACACGTTGACAATTTAACATTTTGACAGCAAATTCTACCTCCTGGAAGAACTTTATTCTTTTGTTACCCTAACAGTACCCCATAAGGATACAAATATTCAAACAATTGGGGCGCAAAAACATGAAAAGAAAGGGGGAAAAAAAGTCTTACTTGGGTTGCCGCAGACATCAAGAAGTACCATTTATCTTTTATATTTGACATGTGTTTGGGGGTCTTGTTATCTTTTTCACAGTAAGGAAAATTAATTTAATGCGCCTGTATCTCAGTTGATAGCGGTGAAGAAGACAATTTTTGTTCAAATTCTTTTTTTGGCTGTAAGCTCTCTTGGTAGAAGATTCCACGAAGTATCTGCCCTCACCGTAACTCACCTCTAATGACTTAAAACCCTCTTTCTTTTTCTTCAAAAGGCTTCGCGTCTTCTGGGATCGGCATTCCCCCTTCAAGCTGCTTGTATGTAGACTGTGAACCTGCTCGTACATTCATACATGCTGAGCAGATCATCTCATACATGTCCATGTTCCAGAATAAACAAACTCCATTTAACTAGTCTTTCTTTGGGAATTAATTCCCCTTTATACATTGTGTTGCCCTTTATTTGTACTTTTTTCCCATATCTGTAGGATGTGTGTAGTACCAAAATTGTATCCAGAAAAAATTTAATGTAATTGCCCCCTACCTGTGTCACCTGCGCAGTACAGAAAAGAAAAGTGTCAGAGAGCAGCTAAATTAAAGAGAAATTATAATATTTTGGCTAACCACAAGTCATATGGGGTAATATAGAACATATGTAAATTATTATATGTGTATGTTATATAAAATACAATGGTGTCGGCTCCAGGCTGTGTGACCCAGAGAATTTAGGGCCAAAAACCCTGAGAGCTCCCAGAGATGGAAATTACCAAAAATTTGTATGAACTGTTTCAAATAGCCCTCTAATGCCATAGAATGAAAGGATAAATATAAAAGATTTTAAAAAAAAGTACATTTCCTAAAAATAAAAACACACATTATAGATTGTTTTGGGAGCTGAATTAAATAACAGTTCCTCTCTCAGGCCCTGAAAGCAGACCTGGGCTGACCATCTGGCACACTTTTTGTATACAGGGAAAAGAAAAAATGTCAGTGCGCTAAGCTAGTCTCAGGCTCAAATAATACAAATGTATAATATGAGGCCTACCAAACAGTGTGAGCATGCTGCAAATACAGTGTGTTGGCTGTACAATGTATACAAAAAACAAAATACTGTCTGCGCTTCTCACCCTAATAAAGTTGGCAACAAATATATAAACATAATATAAATGAGAGGTTTTGGTTATATGAATTGGCCAAAGCATAATTAAGCTCACCCGCCACGTCAAGGCACACTCTCAATAGGGTGAGAACCTACTCTCACCTCCTACATAGTGGGCACACAAAGCAGTTTATACTGCTACCAAAACCAAATTAATGTGTTGGGGGAGGTGCAATTAAACCTCCTCCCATTTAACCCCTGGACAGCAAGCTGCAACCAGACTAATGAGGAGCCAACAACCTCAAATATGTGCAAACAGGGAAAATAAAAAATGTCGGTGCGCTAAGCTAGTCTCAGGCTCAAATAATACAAATGTATAATATGAGGCCTACCAAACAGTGTGAGCATGCTGCAAATACAGTGTGTTGGCTGTACAATGTATACAAAAAACAAAATACTGTCTGCGCTTCTCACCCTAATAAAGTTGGCAACAAATATATAAACATAATATAAATGAGAGGTTTTGGTTATATGAATTGGCCAAAGCATAATTAAGCTCACCCGCCACGTCAAGGCACACTCTCAATAGGGTGAGAACCTACTCTCACCTCCTACATAGTGGGCACACAAAGCAGTTTATACTGCTACCAAAACCAAATTAATGTGTTGGGGGAGGTGCAATTAAACCTCCTCCCATTTAACCCCTGGACAGCAAGCTGCAACCAGACTAATGAGGAGCCAACAACCTCAAATATGTGCAAACAGGGAAAAGAAAAAATGTCGGTGCGCTAGCAGACATCAAGAAGTACCATTTATCTTTTATATTTGACATGTGTTTGGGGGTCTTGTTATCTTTTTCACAGTAAGGAAAATTAATTTAATGCGCCTGTATCTCAGTTGATAGCGGTGAAGAAGACAATTTTTGTTCAAATTCTTTTTTTGGCTGTAAGCTCTCTTGGTAGAAGATTCCACGAAGTATCTGCCCTCACCGTAACTCACCTCTAATGACTTAAAACCCTCTTTCTTTTTCTTCAAAAGGCTTCGCGTCTTCTGGGATCGGCATTCCCCCTTCAAGCTGCTTGTATGTAGACTGTGAACCTGCTCGTACATTCATACATGCTGAGCAGATCATCTCATACGTGTCCATGTTCCAGAATAAACAAACTCCATTTAACTAGTCTTTCTTTGGGAATTAATTCCCCTTTATACATTGTGTTGCCCTTTATTTGTACTTTTTTCCCATATCTGTAGGATGTGTGTAGTACCAAAATTGTATCCAGAAAAAATTTAATGTAATTGCCCCCTACCTGTGTCACCTGCGCAGTACAGAAAAGAAAAGTGTCGGAGAGCAGCTAAATTAAAGAGAAATTATAATATTTTGGCTAACCACAAGTCATATGGGGTAATATAGAACATATGTAAATTATTATATGTGTATGTTATATAAAATACAATGGTGTCGGCTCCAGGCTGTGTGACCCAGAGAATTTAGGGCCAAAAACCCTGAGAGCTCCCAGAGATGGAAATTACCAAAAATTTGTATGAACTGTTTCAAATAGCCCTCTAATGCCATAGAATGAAAGGATAAATATAAAAGATTTAAAAAAAAAGTACATTTCCTAAAAATAAAAACACACAATATAGATTGTTTTGGGAGCTGAATTAAATAACAGTTCCTCTCTCAGGCCCTGAAAGCAGACCTGGGCTGACCATCTGGCACACTTTTTGTATACACCAGGCAAATACCTGGTCACCGACTAGATATGCAGCCGTCGGGCATACTTACCTCATCAGATGGCCGCTGGCCTTAAAGTGCCAGGGCCTCCACATCATCGCCCCTGCCCAAAAGCTTATGTGACTTTATATTTCATCTGGGTTGGCCCAATAAAAGGTATCAATGTCAACTAAAGACACCATGTTCCTCCCCCCAAAATAAAACACAGTTACGCGGGAAACTAGAAAAGCACACAGGTTTATTGCATATCAATCTCATGTATAAATTCATTGTAGCATTGGAAAGATTACATTTGGTATACATTTCTATTCTACAGGATTAAACTCAAAATCAGCTTTCTTATTCATTATTTTAAGGAATTTCTCTACTCAAGTACATTTTTTCTTTTTATCACAAGCATCAAAAAGAAATTTGCCCTCCCCACAAAAAAAATCGCTTTTTTGTAATTTTTTTCTTACACTCAATATCCTTTATTTTCTTTATATTTTCTCACATAAGCGATTTAATTTTTTTTATTTTTTTCCATATTAACAACTGCCGTATCTATATCAATGGCAGCTGAAGCCTCAAGTCCCGGACAAAGAACCTAATCACATATACAGTAAGTGCATCTACAGAATTTTTTACTTTTTTTTATTAATTTTTTTTTTGTTGTTTTTTTCCTCTTTTAAAAAATTCACAAACAGACACAATGACGGCTAGACCACCAGTCATGCACATTTTCGCCTATAAACAAAACGTAAGCAATATACAATCTGGAGGGGAATTTAAAAAAAAAACGAGCACAGCACTTGTTCCAAAAACATTTTTTTCTGTTTTTTCGAAACATCAAAATTAAAACCAGACATTTACAACTTTTTTTTTTTAATGATTTTTCAGTAATATACAATTCATTTTAGGGGGGGGGGATATACAAGAAAAATAATATTTTGGAGAGTCTTTAATCCATTAAGTTTTAACTCAAAGCTCACAACAAATATGTTTTTGTACCCCTTATATCTTAAGAGGTGTCAAAAGTTTTTAAGACCCCCCGTGATTAAACTTCAATGACAATCACCTATTACCATAAATAACATTTAAAAAAATGTAGCTTCTTACAGAAAAAAAAGTGAATTCATTGATTTTAGTGCCTGTAACATTTTTGTTGGAACGTGTATTTGTAAAAATCATGACTACAAACAATAAGTTGCTTTTTTAAAGCTAAGGATTAGAACCTTTTGGTCCAATCCTGTATCGTCCAAAATCATCACCAGCACCCGTTATCTAAATTTTGGCATACCCATCACTACCGCCTTATACGAATCACAATTTTTATTTGTACTTTTTTTTACCATTTGGTTTACTGGCTTTATATTGACGTCGCTCTTAGTATATGGTGGTTCCTAGGTTGATCCATCCGTGGGCAATACCGACGTGCCATCGATATCCACTGACCACACATGGGCCATAAATATTTAAAACTCTATTAAAAAAAGGCTAACGACACTACGTATTTTATTACGACTTCACTAAAATGTATTGCTGGATGGGTGAAAAAAATGGCGGGATTTAACGATTTATGAAAATAAGCTGCTCCTTCGGTTCACATTATGGATATGGCAAATGTTACAATTTGATAGTCAAATATAACGTTTCTATTCATGATAGTAAGGAACGCCTTAGATTCTAGCATCCATTTGCAGCATCCGTTGTGCATTGGAATTAAATGAATATAGCCTAGCAGTCCATCACGCCAAAATATTGTATTATTCTATATATATATATATATATATATATACACTTAATGATATATTTCATCTAAATTATGGTTAATTCCTACCCGGTTCTTACGCATTTTGTTGTTCAGTGCACATCTTAAAATACCATTCCTTAGGTTTGCATGTAAGTGCAAATTATTGAACAAAATGGACTCAAATACATCAAAGGTGAGGTGATTTACAAGAGTTTAAGTATTTTAAGTGCAGTAGTCCTTTATGCCTATTGGAATTCATACATTTGTTTTTTAATGCATGTTAAAAAATACTATTTTACCCGACCCTTTCAAAACCAACATGATATTGATCAGTAGAGCATGTAAGGACGCCTATCTGTGGCGTTCGCATTTTAGTCACAACATTTGGCGGGTTTTTAATTTAACGTTTCTATTTCCTGTCATGAGAATTTGGGCACGGCGGGCTCTCATTTGAACCTACTTTCATGCATCAGTTATAAAATGATAGAAAGGTTTAAAAAGCTGTTAAGAGAGCAGTCATTAAGGAAAGGGGAAGTACGTGCGTTGCATGCTGGGATACAGCACGGCCTCCACAATGGATACAGGAAATGCTAAGACATTTAATGGCGCCAAATGTTAATATAACACGATGGGAGCTTTTTTAAGTTCTGGTGATAAGCGTCAAAATTTCTTTTTTCTTATGATGTCACTCGTTTTGCGAAAATATCTGTAGAAGTTGGACGAATTGTGTGAAGTTATTAGGAAATTATTAATGCCTGATTCTTAACATTTTAATAAATGAAATGTATCAGTCTTAGAGTGACGTGTATGAAGAAAAGGAATAAATTTCGCAAATTAACCTGCGAGGAGCCTGTATGAAAATAAGAAAATGCTAATAAATTAATTGGGACAGACTACACAGGATTGGTGTTTTAGTAAGAAAGATGGACGCCATTAGCAATGAGCAGCGCCAAAGGAATTAATTTGTTTCTAAGACGTTAATTGCTTATGACTGTATAATCGTGACAGCATAGGTCTTCTGTTTTGCGGCCTAGTAACGTAAAAATGGGATGACTGTTTAGATATAATGCAACAGGGATGCTTGAGTCATAGTTTAATAAAAAACTAGTAGATTAAATTAAACCTAAATTTACCCAAGGAACTGAGTAAGAAGAATAATGTCCATCTCCAGGACCATCTCAAATCCTGGTGTTATCAGTTCAAGTGGGGGGGCGCTTTTAAGGCTGTTTTCAAGTAGGGGGGCTCCTATAATGACTTCAAAAGCCTATCAACCGTTGCCATAAACGAGGTGGCCATATTGATATAACAATTATGGAAAAACAAAAGCCTCGGCTTCTGAACCCTCGTAAGGAACTTTTATTCTTCTAGAGAATATTTTCTTTTTTTTGTTTAAAGGTAAAGTTCTCTAATCTGAAGATCAAAACGTATATATATATATATATATATATATATATATTTATATTTTTTTTTATTATTTCATCTGATTTAACCATATGGGACTTTATTAACTATGCTTTGCTTTTTTGGAAGCTGCCATTTGAAGAAACAGTAGAGGGGTGTTGCCCACTTCTTAATTTCCTTTCTGTAGTTCCCATTCTAAAGGGAATTAGTTGGAAGAAAGTCATTATTTGATGGTTTTCTGTTGGGCTCGGATCCAAGTTACACACAGACCCAGACTGGAGGCCTCAAACTTTTAATGCACTCGCCAAGCACTTCGTTTTTAAACTCACAAAATGAATTTATTTGTGAGTTGGGTTACTTTTTGTTTGAAAATGTAACTTTCTTTTTTGTTTTTATGGTTCTAGCTGTGAGATTAGGAAAATACATTTACCTTCCTGAATCAGGATTCGTGAGGTATTAGGTTTAAAAAAAAGAAAAACATTAAAAAAAAAAGTAGCAACACATTTTGCTTGGAAAATAATGCCCAAAAAAATCTATTGAAATTCCCCTAAAAAAATATGATTTTGGGGTATGGAAAGTGATCGTTGTTTTGTAACTCCTGGTAAACATTTTGTTATTTCAGTTAAAATTTAAATGGACTAAAAATTGATTTTTAAGGGGAAGAATGGGTGGAATATACTGTAAGTGAAATTGTTTTAAATAGCTTGCAGATTGATGTGTGATTAGGAAAATTTAGGATTAGGATAAAGAATGCTGGAGTGAGTTGTAGCCAAGTTCAGTTTACTGAATACCTGAGTTATTCTTTTTTTAATCAGATTACAATTAACTCTTGGCAATCTGGGGTTTAGCACGGGCTCGCACTGGTCATCTGGCACACCGGGCAAATGCTATGGGTGCCCGATGCTGCTGGATATGGCCGACCGTGGGCATAAAAATGTAGCCGGCGGCCAGGTGTAGCCGTCTGTCGGCTGCACCTACTTCATCAGTCTGCCGTTGGCCTTAAAGTGCCAGGTGAGCTCCAGTCCGACCTGGTTTAGCATACAGACCCTCCGTCTTCTGATATGAATTGTGAAGCTACTCATCAATAAACACACCTGTACACCACTAGTTTTTCCACCCCCCACATATTTACATATTTTTAACAAATTTCAACCAGGTGTCTAGTGCTTTTAATACAGTACTTACAGAGTGCTTTCAATTCTCGGGTATGCTTATAAATGAAACATCTCTATAATATATGGCACCTGCTGTGTGCGGAATCGGCTGTTTCAAAAAGCAACGTTACTGTGAACCATATACAAAAAAAATTAGACTTGATTTGTCTATTTTTTTTTTCCAAACAATAACAACAAATAAATACAATATTTTAAACATAATTAGAAAAAAAAATAAAATTAACAAGCACATGATTGTCTGGAAAACTGCAGCAAATAAACAGTTAAGGAAGTCTTTAAAACCGAAGATCATCACAGATTTATACAGCGCTCTGATGAAAACTGTGTGTGCTATTATGATGCTCAAAAGGGTCACGACCCAAATAACACCCAATTATTATTTTTTTTTTAAATTTTTTTGGCACATGAAAAAAATCCTAACACCGTTCAGAAACTATACAACAAACAACTGCGTTACTTTGTTTTGGTCCTTCACTAGTTTTTTGTTTTTTTTTCTTTAAAATAACATTAATTCTTCACAATAATGATTCCTAATGCAAAAATACTGTTATCGGAAAAAAAAAAAATTATAATGGTACAAACGACTGGGAAAGTACAGCATATATACATAAAAGGTACTTTTAATTTATTTATTTAAAATGAATTTTTTTGCATGCCCTACTGACACTGAAACACTTTAAGATTGAAAAATGGTAACCTTTTGAGGAGGAAAAAAGTAAAACCTTAAGGAATGCTTTTTTAGTAACATTTTTGAGAAAAAAAAATCAAAATAAATGGATGCAAAAAAAGCAGCTCGACGTAAATCCTGGTGAAAATGAGTTGAAAAATCATTGGAATTGAATTTCTGTATTTTTTGGTAAATATGCCTTTTGGGGTAAAACATTTTACAAAAATAAGAGTTTTTGTCTTTTTCTGTTATAATGTACTGTTTTATGTACTGAATATGGCTTTATATGTAATGTCAGGAATACACATTCTGTCTAATGCAGAATTTATTTTCAATTCAAATTGCGTTCTAGACAGAAACAGAATGACCGTAAATATAAATGTTCGAGGGTCTGTAGATGTTCTACCTGGTTCAATAGTTCTTGAAAAGCGGGTATATGGTGGCTTCATTCTGCTACAATTCCCTTAGCTTCCGGGCCTAACTCCGGGAGCCCCAATGTATGCTTATGTGATACATACCTAACCGCTGTTAAAATTAGTTTCTGACTTTACCTATTCTATCTCATTTCTATTATTAGGAAGGAGGAAAATCATATAAAACAAATGATACATAAATCACTGGTAATGGAATCAAGCCCCAAAAAGGGTTTTTGTACAGCACCACAAACATTTTAACCCACAACTTAATTAATGGAATTGGAATTTTGAAAAAAAGTCAGTAATTCCAGAATACTAGTGGTTTTAAACACATTTTGAAATTGAAAATCAAATATTTTACTTTTTAGTTATTTCTACTAACGCAATTAATAGAAGCTTACGATGTCCAGAATCTGTGTCTTTTTCTTAAAACTTGGACCTCTGTAAAGTTTTTTGTTTTTTTTTCTCTCTCGAAAGAATCAGCAGTGAATGGATAAGATAGATAACGGGAAACTTGCAGTAGATAAACAAGTATTGTCTCCAAGATCAAGTCGATCTCCTGATGCCATCAAAATCGTGTTCTGTTTTTTTATTCCGTTTTGTTTTTTTGCTATTGTCTCATAGGATGTCGGGACTGTAACATTTTAAATATTTTTTTTTCTGTGCATCCTTTACAAATGGTTCATAGGGTTAAAGGTCCCTGATTCTGAAGTAGCTCCAGCCATGTTCAACCAAGCGTCCAGGGAGTTGTGGGAAGGAGTGTGTAGAGAAGCATTTTCAGAAAGGGATAACATCATTGCATAAGCCTGTAAGGGAGATATAAAAAATTAGAAAAACACATAAAAATATAAAGCCCCTGGCTGAAAAAAAAAGATTAAAATGTACATATTAAATATTACAAAAAATATTTAAAACAGTTAAAAAAAATTAACTATAACAAACATGATACTCTCCGACAAGTTATAATATTATAAATAAATAAATTTAAAAAAATTCAAGGCAATTTAAGATAAATTCTCTCATCTCAAGGGATCAGAGCATGAAAATAATCCAATATATTTCACATATTATACAACAATTGTGTTTTGGTCCTTCACTTATTGCTTATATTAACTTTTGTTCTTCGCAATAACGAGCTCTAATGCAAAAATATTATTTAGAATTCAGTTTAAAAAATTCTCTTAAAATTCATAAAAAATGTTTTTAATATCTTTTAAAATTATTTTGCTCCTTGCACATGTAAGGAATGAGTAATCTATTGAAGATGACTGACTTTGACTCCAAAAGTCTCTATTTATCAACTCCTATTTAGAACTGTAGTAATGTTATGCAGTCCAGTTTATGGCATCAGTCACCAACAATTAGATTTATGGGACATTGCCGCGTGTGCGTTTTAGGAATAAAGATGTTATTGTATTACTGAACAACATATAGCATGGTCATCTGTTAGTACATCGAGCAAAAATTAGCAGACATGAAACAGAGACATGTGGATGGCTTATTTTGAAACAAAACACAAAATGAACTCATGTATCCAATGTCTTATTTCAACACCAAAGCTCTAAATTGTATTAGTTGGGAGTCACGAGTAAGCAAAGGTTGGCTGAGGAAAACCAGTCAATGCAGATCTGTCTCGTATTGTAAAACCTTCATAGGACACAAATGTTAAATTAAACAGGTAACAAGTCAAAGTTCATTAATTTGATAAACAAAAGTTTGTATTTTACATTTTTTAACTTCAAACAATAAAATGTCATTCAGGCATTAAAGATGTTTTGGTATTTTTTTTCAACATTTATGGCAAAAATTCATGTCGATTTGTGGCATATTGTAGTCATTTTTTCCCATTTTTCTTTTTTGAGAAATGTGGACAAATATTTGGTTTCATTTTTAAATGAGGGTTTGGTATTAATATTTTAACAGTATGCCAAGGAACGAATTTCTAATCCTATGATACACCTCAAGTTCTTATTTCAGAGCAAGCTAAATAAAATGTTTTAGTATTCTGTACCTACCTGGTTTTTAGCCTGCCTGTACAGAGATTCTTTTAATGCCTCAGAGTCTAAGGTTGAATTAAACACATCTTTTACTTCAAATGCATCCTCAGCAGTTTTTCGAAGGTCCAGCCCCTTCCCAAAATTCGGAATCTGCTCCATATCTAATAAGCCGGCATCGTCCTCCTCAATACACCTGTACCAATAATCAGGGGAGGGGGAGTTGGTTGACCTTTCATTAGGTTCTCTGGCCTTTTTGCAGGCTAGCCAAAAAGTTTTGTCTATCTTGGGGGGGCCAGCATGCACATGTAATGATTCCCAGTCAGTTGGTAGGACACATGCACAGAAAAAGACACCAACGCATTTGACACACATGTTACCGTTTAAGTGCAAGATGGATGGCTCTCAGACTTTGGCCAATTGAATGTCTCAAGGGCTACATCTCCCAATGTCGTGCGACAGCCATTGGCACAAACAGGGATCCTGAATTTTCTCCCCTTAAAAGTTGACTTTGTTCTATGGTAGAGCAAAGGGGAACCCTTCAACGCTCTCTCAGCTATTGCTATTGCCATTGGCTTGCTGTGCATTCTGGGAGATGTATTGCTATATCCAATAGAATATTTCAAATCTTCATCCCACTGGCACTTAAATGATTAAAATGAAAATGAAGCTGTGCATGAGAATGTACTTTGTGAAGAAATGGTCCACCGTTTTAAGTTCTAAATTTAAGAACTAAATTTTAAGTTCACATTTGTATCTAGATTTGTTTTGAAGAATTTAAGTCTTAGGTGCCCTACTCTTAATATAGCACTCTATGTGGAAATATATTAAATACAATTGTGTCCCTCAGTTTATTTTTATGTGTAAATTAAAATGTTCTTCATGTCTCCATTTCTCTAACAATTAAGATTTACTATGAAAAATATTGTGTTTTATATATATATATATATATATATATATATATATATATATATATATATATATATATATGGACAAATTTACCAAAAAAACTAAAATCTATATATTTCCTTTATATGAAACATCTTACTTCTGTAGTTTCAACGTGGGAATAAAAAACAGGCTGATTAGATTAAACTCAAGATATTCAGAACTGTTACTACTATTTTATAAACCTAAAGCTTCCTCTTGTACTTCCTCTTGTGTCAGTAGCAATGTAATGGCTGTGGAACAGAAATGAGTCATGGACATCAGGCATGGAGAAGACATGATAAGAAGAGATGGTTATATTATGTACCTTCTGGTGTGATCAAAGCTCATTGTAAGGGATGTGGGCTCCTCATCTTCCTCGTCCTCTTCATATGGTTCCTGTGTTTCCATGATTGGTGAGGCTGTTTCATCTTGTGACTTCCCAGTAAGACTTCCATCTTCATAGTCTTCTTCTAAGTCATCATCATCTTCCTCATCTACATCTTCTGTTTTCTGGTTCACTAGTCCACAACATTTAGAACTGCTATCAATATCTTGGATTTCTGTCCTATAATATAGAATATAGAGGTTAAATAAAAGGTCTGGTGAAACTAAAAATGCGCAAACCGAAGTTCATCTGTTACCACGACGTGGATTTATGGTGACATGAAAACTAAGGCGTTGATGGAGCTGAAAAATCTATTCATTCTATCTATCTATCTATCTATCTATCTATCTATATAATGTCGTTAACTTACAGTTAGTCAACATAATGTTATGAAATGAATTTAGAAATTCCAGTGCTTGATCCATTAATAATAGTTAATAGATTATTTAATGGTTTCATCTGCATCTCTTTGCCAATAATTCAAGTTTCCAATGAATTCAATTTCAGTTAATTATAAAATCTCTTCTGCTTATATAAATTCCATCTTTCATTTTGATTACATTTGTCTTCACAAATAAGTTTATGATAGCCAAGCGTAGAAAAAATAAAAACTGATAAAAAAGATAATAAACATATTTACATCGTGTATTTCCCAGATAGGATTTGCGTGGGGTACTTGTCTTGGGGTGTTGTGATCAAAAACCCAATATGAGTCTAACAATTCATTATGCCAGCCTACGATATATTCTCGTTATCAATCTTTATCTTCCAGCAGGAAAGTAAGAACGAGCCCTAGTTTCCTTCAGGAAATGCCAGAAGAAGTCTATTTCTTAAGTATGCAGCCTAATGCCTTCACACCCTCTTCCCTTTGACAAAAACTCTATAAAGATGTGATTAATGAGACAGGAACAAGCGAAAAAAAGAAAACAAAAAATGCATATTGTGAAAATCGAGAGTAGTTTTAGATAAACCCTGTATGTAGCTGGATTTATGATTTAAATGTGAATTGATTGTATTCTAGGCACCAACTACTTAACTAAAATGTTTTTTTTTAGCAAAACCAAGTACTTTAATTAGGTTTAATTCTGTGAGCTGATCCAGTCACAAAACTGTAAATTTTAACTTATTCCTTTAAAGATCATCTCTATCCATGAACAGAAACGATAGCAAAATGTAGCTAATCTCCATCTCTAGATATACTTTCTTACTGTTTAATATACAGACTGTACAAGCCTTTTTGTAATTTACAGTAAGAAGAAAAGTGTTCTAGACTGTCTAGAAATATATCTAGTTATTTAGGCTCAGGACCCGGAGTCCAGTGATGACCCCTCTACATAAAATATGCACAGATATATTTTATTCTGAATATCTGATACTGTATTCTATGTGTCTGAAATATAAAATTTTCTTCTACCTCTTGTAGCACGCAGAAAGATGGAAATTACTGATTCAGCGCAGTTAGCTTCCCGGCTAACAGATGGTTAAATATTCCATCTGTTTTGTAGTATAAACAATGCATGCTACAAAAATTGGTTGGCGATTACACGTCTCATGCTGTCAGCATCCCTGAATGCCATTTATCACCCGCCCCAGACAGACAGAAAACAAACGTCATTATGATAGCTTCTATTTGAAGCTGTCCTGGCGACATTTGCAATATGTGTGGGAATGTGGAGGGCACTACAAATGGTTTGTTTTCTTAAAGCACTAATGAGATTCCATTGGGAATAACCTGCAGATGGCTGGATTAACCCCGTATCTGCTGGATGACAAGATGTTTCATTTAAACTTTTTTTTTTAAACTGTAGGAGGCCTCCTGCTGTTAAATTTGTTAATACCAAAAAGTGCAGTGCATTGCTTAAATGGTTCACCACCTAAAGGGTTAAAGTAGGGTTGCACTCCTCAATGGGCACAAACAGACCTAGAAAACTCCTGTGTATCGTTGCTGGGAAAACAAGTAATTCAATGAATATGTAATAAAGATGCTGGTGCTCAAGATGTGATCTCCAAAAATATGGCCTCTTTGAAGCCCTCGAGGACTGGAGTTGTGCACCTTTAACCCTTGGTTAAAATGAAAATGTATGCTCATAATACATCATTATCAAAAACAACATGAATCAGCACAAGTGGTCATGTATGTAAACATACAACGGCATATATAGTTCATCTATTATGGAACCATTAAGGCACCTTTAAATTATATGAGACATCTATCAGACCTTTCACCCTAGGAGGGGCTGTCTATAAAAAAAATCACTATGATATAATTGATTTCAAGGAACTCCATAATATTGTATATTTAAAAAAAAAATCAAATCGAAGAATTCTGCATTATCTTTTTTCCCAAATGCAAAAGAAAAAAGAATTGTGATGAAAAATGCCAACACCCGAAATGTTTGCAAAAACAAGCGTCCCCTAGAATTCCCAGCAGGGAGAATGTGATCAAGAAACTAAAAACACAGCTCAGGAAGGCATGATTGAATTTAGAAAAAAAAAAAGGAGCCCCTTGTCTTATTAAAATGATTAATGGAATGCCCTTCTTCTGATATACCAGCCACTTAATTTCAGAGTAATGATGGTCTAGCTCCAGTCCCCATTCCAAACACAGACATTTTTATCCTTCACACTCAGTAAATCTCTTCCTATGGAATTAATGCTTAACGTGTGGTTTATCAAGCAGGTTTCTTGTGCTCTCTTATTCATCCATGTCAGGGTTAAGACTGTTTGTACTAATGCTGAATGCAAAGGCTGATTCCATTAGGTTTTTTTTCGTGATTTATGATCTCTGCATCACCTGGTTTTCTTTACTTAACTTTGCATACTGAGCCTCTTTAGAAACCCCCTTTAAATAGTAAAACAGCCCCCCCCCCCGATATTTGCAGTTTAGCACAATAGCGTAAAACAAACATTTAAAGGGATGTTGTTAAAGAAAAAAAACCACAAAAGGACAGAAAAGAAAAACTAAAGGTCATCAATTTTGGCTCAGTTAAGGTTTTCCAAAAAGCCACAGTCTAGAATGTCCCTTTTCATACTATCGGAATTTTTTATAACTATACATTTGACAAAAAAATGCCTATTATTGATGTAATAAGGGGTGCTACCAAATCCACTTTCTATCCCTGGGTTAAAACATTAAATTGTTCCTATAACTATAATAGTTTTAGATTAATGGCATTAATCTTAAAAGTTTTGGTTTACTGGATTAAGTTCTATTGTTAAAGTGCTACACGGACAAAGGTTTTTTTTCAGTTGTTATTTGAAGTCTTTATACTTCTGTAACAGTATCAGATTTGAATTTAGCTATAAATTCACCTATTTAAGACAAGCCAGCAGCAGATCAAAAAGTATAGGAACAGCAGCAGTCAAGACTTTTCCCTATTAACGGCTGCCAAAACACATCTGCCATTGATTAATTGTGTTGTATTCTGCGGGGACTCGACAGCACCATTTTCTAACCGATGGTAATTTTCAATTTATGTGCACAGAACAGATTTGAGTCCCTCCACGTTCACGTATATGTATAGTATTTTAATCTGGAATTCATCATCTGATTTTTCAAGCTATATGTTTTCAACTAATATTACGGCGTGTTCTCCAGTGACCCATATCTCTCAATTCGTTTTATAAACAAAATATTTTCATGGGATCAAGTTCTCCCCTTTTTGAACAGTATTTTATAACTTGTCCCATTATTTCCGGCAGGCTTACACCTCCGTGTCTTTACAGATCTCCGATTGTACCTTGCCTAGCATGAACCCTGGGTATTGTACCCATGGGAAACTGGTGACACAAGAGAGTGTCTAACAAGGATCAGGTGGTTTTAGGATAACTTTGTAGATGAAACACAAAGAGACTTATTACAGAGACACAGCTGCCCCTAAGATGTGTCTGATGTTGCTATACAATCTCCTTCCTTGCCTTAGTATCTACACACAGGTGCTTCTTGCTTCCCCTCCTGTGCCAATACCCTGACCCCTATCCCTCAGTATCTGCCTTCTAACTTCTGAACTTTGGCTTCCTTCCTTTGCATTTTTATTCCAGCTGCTTGCCCTAACTCTTGCACGATTTTGAGTTTGCTTCTGAATTCCCTTTGTTGGCACTTTATGAATGTATCCGCCATGATGCTTCCTGCTCCCTGGGTGGCATGTCTCCCATGGATGACCCTACAGTTAGAAGGCCAGGGGCGCCAGTTCAGAAGCCCGCTGAGTGCTCCACAGGGGCCTTCAGAGCATTTTCATAAAATAACTTTTGGCATGGGCCCTTTTGTTAATCTTTCTGTAAATGGGACTGAAACCCGGGCAGCCAAACCCCACCGCCATCTGCAAACTATTTGGAACTCTACATCCTATAATTGCATTAATAGAAGCAATTAAGAGGTCGGATTTGCAAACACAGCAGTCTTTGATCTTTAAAAATAATACATTTTTTTCAATATTATTTTGTCTTAATAAGATTATTTATGTTCTACACCTGGAAGTCAAAATTCAGTCTCAAGCCGAGAAAAGATTGTGTCATCTTATCAAAATTTTAGCTTTTAATAAAGATGTCAGGTTGCATTTAAAGCCAATTAAAAACAATAACAATTATAACGTATATTGTGTTATGTACCATTAAATGTATGCTCGTTCGATATCAGTAATAAAAAGGCTTATTCTTCTTAAAAATATATATATATCTGGAATTCTTCTTTGAGGGCACTCATTTTGTTAGGATTACATGGGACCTTTCAAGGTCATATTGCATTGAAAATAATGACTTTCGACTACAAAGCATTTTGTCAACCCAGCAAATCATTTACAGAATTCTAATTCTTAGGTTTGGTAGCCTGGCTACTATTTTCAATTTTATGGTATTTTCTGAACCTCCTAAAAAAAAAAACCCTGCATATTTAGTCATAGGAAGTTGTTTGTCTGAATCACCCACCTACCCAAAAATGGAATATAAAAACATAACAACATTTTGTTACAATGTGTCATTATTAGGACTGGATTTAACAATCCACTGTTTGGATCACCAGGGGGGAAATTACATAACATCTATATACATTGTTTTCTTTTTTTGTTACCTTTTTTCTCCTAGACTTGAAGTTTGATTCAGCTCGCTATTTGCAATAAAGTTTCGGATTTCCGAGAAATAAGAATCTTCTTTCTCGTCTAAAAGTGCATGGTTTTCAGATTCGGAATTGGGGGAGGAGACGCTGGTCCCACGGTGGTTCGTAATGACCCCGGAGTGCTGACTCACTAGACAGGAAATATGAAAGTGAAAAAAAAAAAGAGTCAAATATCACTCAAGTCACTCTTTTGGAAAATGAAGAATATTAGAAAAACAAACACATTTGTAAGCCATTGTTAAGTAAAGTGTGAGAAACAAGTAATTATATATTGTGAACAAAGTGTTACTTAAAATCTAATTAATTAAATCTAAATGGTTTTAGCCCATAATACAAGGGCCTGTCTTTATAGCAGCTAAATGATCTATTAAAGATTAAAATACCTTTACGGATGGCCATTCTGGGGCCTTCTCTACCCTTCTATGAAATATTAGTGTTCTTAAAGATTTACGGACAAGCTGGGATCTTTCAGCTTGATATATCTAATCCTGCCTTTGTTCATTGAAGAGGTTGGTGTGTGGCTCTATTATCGATATCGTTCTGGTCGATGGATGGAAACCTCCAGACATAGCCTCCAAGAGACCAGATGCCAAGTAGGGGTTGAGTGCCCTAATACATTTAGAGTTTTGGGGTTTTTTTTGTTCTTTGGAGACTAAACTCTTTGGAGACCAACTCTTAACAATAGTTGGTAGAAGACAACATATTGTTATACCAGATATGAAAAGGGCATTTTGCTAGATGCCGTAGAACACATTTACAAGTAATTCATCTCATGAAGGCTAATGGCAAAACATTTATGCCAACAGCAGCCAAATAAGAAATCAACAAGTATAATGTAGGTTCATCTTGGGTACACGTTCTGTTTCAGCAACAAGTGAAAAATGTATCTGATGTCGTGGGACCAAGAAAAAATAAAGGTTCAAGCCAATGACTCATTCAACAACCTCCCACAGTGATGGCAGTCCGCACATAAAAATTATTTACTGTTCAATGAGAATTATAAATTCTTTCACTCCCCAACCATCAAACGTGTGTCTTGTAGGATAGCCCCCACCCCACTCACTATCAAACCAATGATTAACTACAACTCCCATGATCCTTTAGTAGCATGCGAAAGGGGAAAATCATTGACTCTACGGTCCTCCAACAACTTGAGAGCCGCAGCTTTGTGTTTATTATCATTTTTTACAATAAAAGTTAATTTCCACCTGAGCCACTCCCCACAATCCCAACGTGAGACAGATCCTGGAAAACCATGGCTTCAAAGAGAAAAAAGTATTGCACTTAAAAAGGTTAAATAGTGCAAGCATTAGAAATATACATTGTACCATTGTTTTGAACCATTAAACAATTAAAAAAATAGTTTGGGCTTCAAACAGCAGTAGGAAGTATGTTTCTAATGCTACATTTTCTACAAATTGGGTTACTATAATTTCTTGTTTAGCTCAGATTTCACTTAACCATTTTTTTATTATTTTACATTTTTACTAAACCAGAATTCCCAAAAATCATTCCATTACCTGGAACATTTTCATGCTCGTGTTTTTTAAGGTGTCGGTCCAGGTTGGTCTGTTGCCCAAAACATCTGTTACAAAGGTGACATTTAAATGGTTTCTCTTTGTTGTGGATGTTCCGTACATGTCGTTGAAGATTGGAGGAAATGCTAAATGACCGGTCACAATATTTACATCTAGTAAAAAAAAAAAAAAAAAAGAGAAAACAGGTGTAAGTTACAACACGAAGGTCCTTAAAGCAAGTACAAAACCATCCCGGGGTCCCAGATGGTCAGTCTGGGCCTGGTATGAAGAATTCTTGCGTGTCAAAAGAATCATTACTGTTGTATTGCATCTTACATGGCTGGCCATACAGTGTTTGGGAATTTTAAATTACAACAATATGATAATTACACAGACACTACAATAAAAAAAAATAATAAATACAATTTTAAAAAGCCCCTCGCAAATTCCATTTCCTTTTTCTCCCCAAAAGCCAGCCTCTTGGTGCTGGTCTATTTGTTCTGTTGGTTGTAAAAATCTTTTTTGGATAAAAAAAAAACATGTAAAAATGTCCAAAGTTTAACATAAAGTAAGAAAGCTCTGATTCTAAACACTCTGACAGGTAAAGCAGCCAAAATCTTGTGTTTTCTTTAAGCAGGCACAGGGAACTGGGGCTTTAAACCTCACACTTCAGACGTGGTAACTTACACCACATAAATCCAAATAATGATTAATTAACATCAGTTTATTTAATCCACTTACCTCACTTATTACAGTCTAAAATTTTGTTTGCATTAATAGAGAAGCATATATATTTTTCTGTCACCCTTCAGTTTGCCGTAGAGATTAAAGTCATGTAGACAAACTAACCTTGGCTTTTTTTCTATGCATATAACCGAGGCTTAGAATTCCCTGCCTTGCCTAGTCAAAAAGTAGAAGTGAGAGGTGAGTTAAATGAAGCTTTTCCTTATTTTTTTTTCTTCCAGCTAAAATGTCTCAAAATATCTTGTGATTTTTTTCTTCATTTTTAAATTTTTTTTTTAGAAACCTGATGCGTCTGTAAGTAGCGCAAGATACTTTGACTATCCGCTAGATGGCGCCACAAAACTTTTTTTTTTTTGCAAAACTGCATTTTTCAACATTTTTAGAACGTCCCTTGCGTTGAGACCATCCATCTAAACAAGTCCTTGTGTACATTGGTGGGCATGTCTCATAAAGTTATGATTATCTATAATTTATCTTGCACTTATAAATATAGCATTTAGCGTTAGTTTATGTATAATTATATATTATTTTTAATAATATTCATCATTTTGCAGGACCCTTAAAAGTCCAAACTTGTTCAACTGGTCAAGATCCACTTCACTGAACGCATGAAAAGACTGCATTGGGCCCAAGTTCCAAACTACCGATATGTTTATTTTGTGTGTATATCTCGCCAAGTGTTCCGAGCTGGCAAAATGTAATGCATTAAAAAAAAAAAACAGAACAAGCGCAATTTTTTCTTAAATGTATAATCACTGACCTGAGTCTCACCAGATACAGCAGACGTTCACAAAACAAACTTTCAAAACAATTAGGCTGACAGTCACAGTTGTCAGAGAGAAAAAGAAATCAATGATAATTAAATTGTTCTATAAACATACCATCAGTTCCCTAGGGCGCTATTACAATGCTACATTCTCCAGAAGTCAATCTTATACTGCAGCGTTACACAAAACACACATCTTAAGAAAATAAATCACTTTCTTAGGTCGCTCGCTCTCCTTTTTTGGGCATATATTTAATAGATAGTCTGATAAACGCCAGGGGGTCCACATGTTTTAAAAAAAATATATATAAGAGGCTTCCAGGCAGGGCCCTGGTACATAAGGCCAGTGGCCGCTAAATGGCTTACTATGAAAGCTTTGGTACGGCAGATATGTGCATATAATATGAAAATATATCTAAAGATCTGAACATTCCAAAACTAGAATTGGAAACAATAATTCACTAAATGTACTGTAGATCAAAGCCCATCTCGATGGAAATAAATTTAATATATTCTACAATCAGGTTTATTTGATAGATGCTGTGCGTAGTGTTCAATCATTGCAGTAGTAGATAACTTGCATGTTAACATCTAGTCTCTAGGGGGCGCTGCAGAGCAAAAGAAAAAGTTGGTTTGCGATATACTTTTTAAGGCAAAAGTTTTAAAACTCCCAAAGCTATTATTATCCAAAAGCTTTTCATAATAACTCTTGGAACTTGGGTGTGTAATATATAAAAAAGCACAATAAGCTACAATAACAAATAGAGTAACCTAAGATTAATGTGCTCTAGAAACATACCTGTATGGTTGTTCTCCAGTGTGGGTCCTGAGATGTCGGGTCAGATTTGCTGATCGTGGAAATATTTTGCCACAGTACCTAGTAATAAAATACCATATAGTTAAGTAAGATAAACAGCTACTTGAGGTTTTGTGTGAGGGCATTTATTACATGGTGGCAAGTTCTGCGTGCAGAATGTTTAAAACAAAGTCGGTATCTGAAAACACATTAAGCAAAGTTACAGCATATAACAAATAAAAGAAAAAAAAATCCCCAAACACGGCTACAAAGACTGCTATTAAGACATCTTTCCAACATAGAGTGCTGTTGAAATATAAGTAGCTAGGGGGTGCCTCAAACATTATGGAACTGTCTGTTACCTATCCATTTACTAAAGAGCAGTGCTTGAGTACAACCACAGTGTTCTAGTGGCAAAGAATGAATATAGGTGGCCACCGATTTCTCTTCTCTTGCCTCCCAACAGACCTTGTATGTCCCGGAGCTCCAGACTATGGCATCACCAGCCAGATCCCTAATATCTCTAATATGGTGTAGAGCAGGAGAAGAGTGATCGCTAACAACCAGGTTCAACCTCGAGCCAGATGGAAGAGAAATTGGCAGTACGTCCTTGAACTGTTTGGGGTCCTAACCAGGTCCTTCTACCCTGTCAAGTACGACTTGGTTTGGCTCACCAACCAGCTCACCAAGCCAGGACAGTCATGAAGAAATGTTTAGGGCCCCTGGTGCCAGGTCTCCACTTCCTACAATTACACCAGCGCTCTCGGGAATTCTCGTCCACTTAATAAGCTCCTGTTCTTAAGTAATATGTCCTTAGACAACTTCATATACAGCCAGTACCTTTAAATTCTTATTCAATCTCCGTATTCAAATTTACAATTCTTTCAACAGTTGTTATATTGCAATCCCATGTCATATTTTTAATGTATTTCTCTAATTTTGTTTTTTAACTATACTTCAGGCAAAACCCATCAGTCATTCAGATGTCACATGTAATTTTAACCATAGGAGGGATTGCCGCTGTAACATTAATTCTGTCACACTGATAAAGTAAGTTGTGCTCTACGGTAAATAAATGGAATGTCTACGTTATACATTGTACCCAATTGTACCCAATTTCATAGCCCGTACCATACGGCCGGGTAAATGTTGTTAAAATATAGATTTTTAATAAAAAAACACGAACGTTAGTTAAGGTAAAGGTCAGTTCTTTAACCACACGCATGCAAAAAAGTTTGAGGCGTTCTGGTTTACTTGTTAGCGAGCATGTCTTACATGTCTTTTGTCTTACAATAATGCACAAAAGTCACAAAATAAACCAAAATACACTTTAGTTCCAACTCAGGCATTTGCAACTGAACATTTGTTGAAGACCACTTATAACAAGGTGACTTTTTCCATTTTAATATTTATAATGCTAAGGAGTATGGCTTGCCATTGAGATTTACCTGCAGGTGTAACGTTCCTTTCCTTTTCTTAAGATGGAATCTGATAGAGACGGTGGTGGGGAGCGAAAGTTAAAGGGATGGTGTGGGAGAGGTTGTAAAGAACTTCCTGTGTCTGCCTTCAAGTTAGCAAAGCTTTCCAACTTCTCTGTCATGGTTTCAATGGCTGACATCTAGAAAAATCAATAAAATATATAAAATAATATATACGCACATACGTAGTAATGCTAAGACCTCATTAGGAGAAGCTGCTGGATGAACACGGTATCTAGTCCAAAGAACACACACGCTTCATTGTTAATTGATGCCCATTAGAATGAGAACATTCTATCTGTGGAACCAAATGTACCAATAAACTGGACTGAGATCATGGTTATAGGTCGCCTGGTCCAAAGTAGTCCCAACTATTGTTTACTGATTTATATGGCGCCATTTTATTTTGCAGGGTCTTACAATGGACAAGCAAACCATAACAAGTAGTGCACCATATAAGAATGTGGACTTAAAAGACCAAAGATAAGGAGGGCCCTGACCAAAGGAGCTTACATTCTAGAAATTCTATTGAGCTACAAATAAAATGTATCAGTTGCTTCTGTGCCTCCATAAACGATGGCTCCTAATCATTTATCAAACCACTTCAATAAGGACATTAATAACAAGGTTAGTATCTGGGAGCACTTGTGATAAAGCAGCCTCTGCTGTTATAGCTAGCTGTAAACTGAAGTAGATTTTCACAGATTATATTGCGTTGGGGAGAGACTGGGAGAAAAAAAAGACAGAATTTGAATGGGCGCCAAGAAGGGAGTCAGAACATATTGAACAAGCGGAAAATAAGAGGAAACCATACATCAAATACTAGATGCTCTATTGTACAGTTAGGGCTGACCTTTTGCACGTTTACAATACATTAAACCAGACTCCAGGGAGAGCTGCAGCCAAGACATTGTTTTAACAGATATTATTATTAAAAAGCTGTTATAATTACCAAATATAAATTGTAGCAGGCTGGCAGCTGTTCATAAAACTCCCTTTTTAAATATAGTAATTAACTATTAAAAGGGTTTAAGTCAATGAATTTGCATTGAAAAAAGCTTACAGGCCTACGACCCCAAAACACATTTTTTATTGAAATACATTTATTGATTTAACCCCAAGTGACCGTTTCTAGGTCATTATGCAATGGGAGGGGTAAGATAAAAAAAAAAGGAGGAATAAAGAAAATAAATAAGTTACCTACAAGCTTTGGAAGTTCAAAGTACAGTTATACTGCAATTCCTGCTATATCCCCAATAGACCAGTAGGGGGTAGTAAATATAATATTTTATATTTTATGGTCTACAAAAACATGGCTCAGATATTATTTCTCATGAGAATAACATTGATTGAAAACTTATTTTCTTGGATGCAACAGCCCATTGCGTTAATACATTCTTACATAGCTTTGGCATCAATTTCAAAGCTTTTCTAAGCACAAAAAGTGAGATTTAAAACAAAACCGAGAATTCTGTCAAAATTATTATGTCATGGAGTAAAAAAAAAACAATTATTTTATACAACCTTTGCAGTATTCACATTATATTAAATAAAAGTTTAAAGTTAAATCACACCTCTTCTTTTAACATGCTGGGGGAAGCAATTTTTGTGCGCAATCTTGCGAGTCATGTACATGAAATTAGTCTAAAGAGCAAGTGCGCGTTTAAAATACTTCCCCCATCTACCAAAGAAAAAGTTGTAATTTCAGATGTTGCCAACGCCATCTCCATGGTACATCTCTGTGAAGCCAAGGTACACTAGGGGGCGCTCATGTATTCCATGTAATACATGAGCGCCCCCTAGTGTACCTTGGCTTGTGTTCAACACCTGGAGAGTGTTTTAAGGGTTGCAGCTGTGTTTTTCCATATATACAAAAGGAAAGTACCAATTCACTATTATTTTTATACTTTCCACTCCTCTTACTGGTTATCACACTATCTTTCATACCTACATCTCTGTGAAGTAAAGAAAATTCTCTCTTTTATTTGATAGATCTGTATTTTTTAGCTTGTTTTCCCTCGTTTGCCCTGACAGTAATTGCCCGCTGCCTTTAAAAGTGGCACTGTAGTGTTGGGTTTGCTCTATGGGTATTAAAAAGACCTCAGACTCTTCCTGAAGCCAGTCTGCTGCTATTAACTTCTCTGTGATATCAGATCCTTTACAAATAGATCTCTCTACTATTCTAAACCAGACAAACACAGGATGTTCCTGGCGGGCCTGATGCCATTATCCAGTCATCTAGAAGGAAAATCAGTGGAAGTTATTAACTAAACTTTTGTGGTAATCTAAAACAATGAGGGGGTTCTATGTATAGCAGTGAAATGAGCTAATATTCCATAGGTGGGAATAACATTCCACTTAAAAGCTCCAAAATATTTAATTGAAGTATAATGTTCAAACTTCTAAAATAGTTCGCAAAGTTCCAATGCACTTTGATGTTGCCCTTTGATATATTTAAATTCCGAGATAATTAACTGTAGTTCTACTTTAGTATATTAAACACACAATACAATAAAAAGAATAATACAAAAACAAATAATAATAATAAAAAAAATATATATATAATAACACCTTACTAAATAGTTTGACTAAAGGAATGATATGGGCAATACCCATCAGACCCCCACATAACTTTAATTGAAAGTAGAAAAGCCTTACCTGAGGATGAAAGAGTAAAGGTGAAGGTCTTAGGTACTTTTCCTTCATTGTTTCAACAGGATCTGTCACTTTCCGTTTTTCCACCCTGCTGGACAACAACATAGAGGGTTACATACACTTGTGAAAAAAAAGGAAAAGCCAAAAACACTGTACTTTCCATTCAGAAGGGTAACATACTTGGAAAACAAATATTGATGTACAATCCATTCAAAAGCATTTGACTCTTGTACTAACAAAACAGACTACAAAACATTGTGATAGAATACATCAGTAAGAAACATAGATTAATGTTTTCTCCTGTTCATTTTTATTCCAAAAAGGGCAAATTGTTTATATATAAAACAAAACGTGGAACGCTGTTCATAGACTTGTTCTGCAACATACAAGCAGAGTTTCTAATCACAGCTTTTGTCAACACGTTATCATTAATTAGTTACTAAATTAAACATTTCCTTAAACATTTTTAAACTGAATAACACCGTTTCATTCTATTTATTCAAATAACTGCAAAAACTAATTATACCAAAAAGTTTTTCACTGGTTACTTTATACACGTTCTACACAATCATTCATTTTCTAGAACCCTTGCTTGGACACATTCAAAAAGATTCTATTTCTCTCTCCAAATTTTTGTAATAGTCTTTTTTTTTTTTTTTTTAAGTTAACCAGCATTTACAGGGTTAAAAAAAATATAACCTTTCAAGACCGCCAAAGACCCTTCTTCAGATGTTTATTAAATGTCTGGAAGGCTAATAGGCTAATGTGAATCAACCTCTTACACCATGTATGTTGGTCCCCTATCCGGGTCTGTGCGTGATTTGCAATGCAGTTTAATAATCACTCATGTAGATGGCTTAGAAAAGGGACAAACCAACGGTTGTCTTATGTTACTAATGCACTTGGATGAGAACATTTCCTGTATATCAATGAGTTAACTTCCTTTCCATATGCTGGAAGGGACAGGGAATCTCAAGATAGTTGCATAATTGGAACACCCTTCCAAGAACAATCATTACTCTATTATTTTTAAACATGTGTCACATGGAAATAAAACGCACTCCCGCCTTTACTTTACTACTGTAACATTTCAAAAAAGTTAATGTATGTTAATACCTGTATATAGGATCCATGAAAAAGGGTGAAGGTTTTGCGTAGTGAAGAGGGGGCTGCTGCAGAAGCGGCGATTGAGACATTTTTGAAAGCATGTCACCTGCCACCAGTTTCCTATCACCATATATATGGTTTTTGCGTGCCTCCCTCGTTCCATTCTGAATGGCTCTACTTCTGTTACCAATACTAAGATCCAGAGGCTGTTCCTCCCCTGAGGTCTGTGATGCCAAAACCTTAGGTGGCATTAAGGTGGGCTTAATCTCTTTAGGCTTGGTGGTGAGATCAAATGGTGATTCGGAACTAGTGCTACCGACTTTCTGAAGGTCTCTGGGTGACTTTGGTTCTGCTTTCACCAGAAGGTTATGATTAATTGTCCTTTCGGTAAAAGCTGGGTACAACGAATGGGGAAAATTAGGCAGAAATTGGAAAGGGAACATTGAGTGGTAGGGGAGTGAACCCATTTTTTTTTCTTGCATCCCCATAAACCCAGGCCCAAAGTATTTCTCAGCTATAGATGCAATAGCCTTAATAGAGTCATTAGCTGCTCCCATTGTTGGAAGTAACTGTTCTTCTGGTGGAGGAAAGAAGGAATGTTGAGAGTAGAAAAATGGTCGTTCTCCAATGTTATTATTCGAGCTGCTAGATACCGAACTACTGACAATATCGGGTTTGCTTTCGACCGGTTTGCTTTTTTCTTTGTTCTTGTCCCTTTCACTATCTGCATCGCTGTCTAGATCTGAGCCGCTACCAGTGCTGGTATCCAGATCTGTTCCGGAGGTGGTGTTAACATCTTCAAAGTCACTACCATCAGATAGGTCACTGCTCCTGGATTTATGTTTGGTAATGTATGAATTCTCCATACTGTTTTCAAACTTTTCCTGCAATGAAACCTGCTGGTTGTTGTTGGTGTTGTTCAGTGAGGACATTAAGGAAAGCGGAGGATTCCCCATAGGGCTGGGAAGCTTTGCTTCTCGTGTATGATTCATAGGGCTCTTGAGTAGTGGAGAAGGAGGTAACATTGGAGGCCTAGGGTATAAAGATGGAGGAAAAATTCCTGGAAATCCAGGTGCCAGGGTCGGAAAAGGTGGTGGAGCTGCGGAAAAAGTTAAGCTACCTGGATGTGCCCTTGAAGGAAAATAATCATTAAAAGCAAGGCTAGAGTGATTTAGATTTGGTGAAGGCTTGGACTTGTCCATCAATGAACTTGGTGTCAAGGGTAGACCAGTAGAAAATAAACCTCCCGGGTTGTAATGATTTTTTCCTTCACAGAAGCGTCGGTGTTTGTTTAGAGAGGAGGTAGTGCTGAACATCTGTCCGCAGTCTTTGCATTTAATCTGCGTTCGGCAGTCTGCGTGCATCCGTTTATGGCGGCACAGGTTAGAGAACTGTGTGTACGATTTATGGCAGACCTCACCTGGAATACCAACAGAAACAAAAACAAAAACAATATATAATAAAAAGTAAATAGACCAATTGGCGGCATACCCCCTTTTTGACCCCAAAAAAGGAATATTATATCTAAACTAAAATTCATTTATATCAAAGACAGGGTCACGCGTGCAAATAAAAGGAAGACACGTGGAAGTAGAACTAATGTTATTAAAGCATGAGCTGTTTTACATGTATATATATATATATATATATATATATATTTAATGAATATAAATATTTCATATATAATAAGTATATATAATATATATAAATATATATAATATATATAAATATTTGTATAAATATAACATATTTGTTTAAGGACTCCATATATATAAGACATTGTATTTATTTACTAAAAAAAACTGGGGGAAAGAATGACTACATATAATCATAAACCATGGGCAAAGTTTATTTAAAGTATTTATTATTTATTTATTATTCAGGCCAAATAAATAAACAGATAAAAAAGTACTTTTTGGCTTGATACAAAATAAAAGTCTATTTTTATTAAGAATGCTTTGAAAAGGTACTGGACATTGGGTCAGTGAGTTAAATTAAAAGAATGAATCCCTGTTTCATACGGAGCTGACTTTTAGAAATAGAATAGTCTCCTTTTTCACATAACCGATTGGGAAAATTCAGAGGAACGTGACTGGTCCATGTTTGTCAGCTAAAAGAAATAATTTCTCTGTAGTTTCTGAGATTAAATAATTTCAGATAAAAAGTTCTGCCCCACAATTATCCCGCAGCTGTACCATAAACTGTACTGGTAGCTTTACTGCGTATCTTATCGATGAGAGGAATGGATAGGGTCTAACCAGGATAAACAATTTAACTTGTTACGAGCAAGATAACTTACATATGAAAGGTTTAACAGTGCTATGAATGTGCTTGTGTTGCTTAAGTCCCGAGGAGGTGGCAAAGGTCTTGCCACAGTCAGGACAAGCATGCGCCCGTGCTCCGACATGCTGGGAACGGATATGACGCTGGAGGTTGCTGGGGTCAGTAAATACCTGCGTGAAGATCAAAAACAAAAGTTTATAAAACCACGAGAATGTTAAATGTATCCAAACTCCTAAAACATGCTTCGGTGTTTACGTTAATATAAGTCATACAAAAAAAACAGATTTTGCATTGGCAAATAAGATGGCGGATAGAAAAGGGATTTATCCATGTGGTTTGCTCCACCGCTTGCGTGACACAACAGGCTACTAATTATTCTTCATTGTGAGACTACACTTGCGGATTGAAACATCAAATAAGACACAGAACCCAAAATACTATTTTTTTATTGTTGTTTATATTCACAATACTATTTAATTAAGAATCTTTTTAACTATGTCTACAACAAGTAAGACGTTGTGTCTAGATTTCATCAAGAAGCATTACAAAGGTCACCAGGAAAATATCTATAATCCTACAGTTTGGGACTGAGCCCAAAATTATTAATTTCCAAAATAACAGCGGATTCATATTACTTTTTTATTATATCTTGAGCCAATTCAAATTTAAATTAATTATTATATATTGGTTTTCAATAAACACAAGTTAAACTAAAATTAATTTGGCTCCTTTTAACAATTGCTATGCAAGTGACAATAATACTATATGTGCAAAAACATACAAAATTAAAAAAAATATATCGAATTTAATTTCGTATATGACAGCTGCTCTGCATTGTAGTGCCATACTTCCAAATATTATTATTATAAAATTGTGTTATTTTAATTACATTTTAATTTTTAAACTCAGTGTTTCAACAAAATTCATAAAAGGGGTTTATGAGAAGCTCATTCATTACATTAACTATCAGTGGAATCTACATGTAACAAACTATATATCATAAGATTTGGACTACATTTCGGGACAAAACTTGATTTATTTAACTCTATATTCACATTCGATGCAGCGTGGTTGCCACAAAGCATGTCGGTTTATCTTGTTATGCTAGAGAGTAGAAATTATTTTAACACTGAGAAAATGGAAACCTTTAAACTGTTTAAAGGAAAACTATAGCTAAACTGGAAGCTGCCCGTGATAAAAAAAACCAAACATACAGTAACTTTCACAAACATACATGAAATTAAAATCCTCCTTTTCAGCATGCTGAGAAATCTAATTCCCAACTAGAACAGGAAGCTGCTGTAAGCTAAAGCAGGAAGTGATGTTTATAAATAAAATGGCCGCCCTCATTGATGTTTCCAATATGTTGTAGTAGCATATGGGCGCATCCTTCCGTATATATTTGTGAATGTTACCAAGAGTAATTAATGTTTTAGCAATAGTTTCCCTTTAACAGACTTTTCAATATTACGTATCATGATATATAAAGCACACACCTAAAGTACATAGTCACAATATTTCTGAGAGCAGTGCTGCTTTTTTCTCGCGTTTGCAAGGGAGCACTGCTTACTGAAATGCCGTGCTTGTAACCGTGTGTGATACTACAATAAATATAACTATGTCATAACACTGACGTCTACTTTAGGTGTGTGAGGTTCCGCTTCAGTGTTGTTGCTGCAGTTCAAATATATGGGTAATCTGGGATGGAGATCACAGGGCAACCACGACTCGTTCTGCAAAGGACATACGTAAGATAGAAATCATTCTAAGTGTGAACCTCCGTTCATATGTTGATGGATATCACAAAGATTAAAAAAAAGTTAGAATTATTACAGAAATTTAAAAATTGGGCACAGTACCTTTACGCAATTTTCACACTCGAACCGCTTTCCGCTATCATGTGACATCTGGTGGCGAATAAGGTTCGATTTCCAGTTGAAGGCCTTAGGGCATTGATCACATTTGTATTCACGCTCTTCTGTGTGAATGATCATATGCTGTTCCAAACTGTAAAGCAGGACAGGTTTGCCACAGGAAAGAAGAGGACAAATATAATACACACCGATGACGGCTACATCTTTCGAGATCAATGTGAGTTGCTATTATATGGGAAATCGTTCAAAATATGAGAAAACTTGTTTCTTGAGGCAATCAAAGTCAAGAGGTACCTGATTTGCAACAGAGACTTATTGAAAATGGTGTCAACGTTATTGCACATACGCAGCAAAATATTCATCAGCACTTACAAGCCAATGCCATACGTATGCAATCGACGGCTGTTTCTGTCCATTAAACCAGAAAGTTTGCTTTCCTACCCTTAAAAAACTGAATCAGATGCGACTGAGTAGTCTCCTACAGCAAAATAAATAATATAATCTGAACTCCACATAAAGGGTCAAGATGTCAAGTGGGTTTGAGACAGAAAAGGGTAATTAAGGAAGAAGAATCAAATCTATTCACAGTGACTTATTGCATGTTGATACAGACAGGAATGCCAGGACCTCATTGAGTAGGAGCTCAGAAGCTTCTTTTTTCCCCAGCCCCACTTATGATGTGTCCTTCGACATAGACTCTATAGGTTAGGAATGGCAATTGTGACTATGGTAGCGATAAGAATAATTATATAGCAAGGATTCGGTATGTTTATAAGAAAAGCAAATGCAGACAACAGTATAAGAGAGATTAATGGAGCCAAAGGTATTTGCTACATGGACACCTAATCCGCAGATTTTACAATCTAGACAAAAGCGATCGGGTTGAGATCATTGTTTTAGACAATATACTTTTCAGAATAGATGGATTTTCAAAGTAAATACCAGTTACAAACAGATAAACAAAGAGGGTTTGACAACAAATAAGAAGGTTTTGCCTGTGTTTGTTATAAAACACATTCCAAACCCAAGCATGGATCCAAAGTTACTTAAAACCATAGAACATGGATTTAACAAGATGGAGTTGGGTATCTAGAGTGTTCTTTCTGAATTCTAGGCTCATGAAGGAAGCAATTACACTATAAAGGGATAACTTGGGATAGTTTTTCTGTTAATTCTTTGTTATCGAAAGCTCCAGGGCTATGGATGGTCAAAGAGAAGGTTTTGTGGGTGTGTTATTTTTCTGCCAATATAATAATAATGAACAGCCAATGCACAGTTCCATAGTGACACTGTTTGCCCATTATCCAGGGGAAAATGTACTGCTTGAAAGTATTGAATAACTTCACGAGCATGTAAAAAAATCTGATTAAAATAAACAAATTCAGTCACACTCAAGAGGTCTTGGAGCCCAGGTATTATCCTGCCAAGGATTTGCTGATTTTCAAATGTTTGCAATAACATTTTCATAGCAAACTAAGTGATCAGTGATGCACAACAGTTTGAAGGGGATAAAATTGCCCTTGACTAATGCTCTTGGTTTAAAAGAATACTCCGAAACATATACTTGTTCATGAAAAACTGCAAGAGAATAAAACTTTAATAAAAAGTTAGGTTTCCATCTATTATTAAAGTAATCCTAAAATTCTCAAACCATTAAAAACCCGTTAATGACATATTTTAATGTTCCTTTTTTATTTTCTCACTCTGAAGCTGTGGATCGGACCATTGTTATATGCTTAGCATAGCTAAAGAGCATCTTATAATCAGTATTAACTCTTGCAGTGGTGCGTCCCGAAAGGTTAATGAGGTGCCCTAGTCGTTGCGTCTGTAGTTCTGCCCAGGTTTTGATCCATACATATACAGGAAATCACTGGCTTTTTACTTACCTATACTTATTGGGAAATAGACGCTCGCAGTCTTTACACTCATACACTTGTTCGTTGTCAAAGCCTTCTTGCTTGATCTCTTCGTTGAGAGATTCGTAGATGTGGTTGACGGTGTTGCAAGCATATTTTTGGTGCCGTCTCAGATCCAGCTTGGACTGAAAGAGTTCATCGCAGTCCTCACAGCGGAATGTGTGTTCCTCTAAAAAAAAAACAGTGAAGATGGGAGGCATAGTCTAATAGTCTATATACAAAAGATAAATAAGTAGTATTTTTTTTTCCTGTCTCTACTGAGAAATAGATGATCAAGACCTTTAAAAACATTATTTTCTTGTATAAAGACATATAGGTTGTTTTAGAAGTCTCAAACACAGTGTATGCCAGTTGTATAGAGTACAGAGCGGAAGACAGTCACTAACAGGATAATAAGGCGATGGTATAGAGATAAAACATTAATAACTTCTCGCTACATAATACATCATTATCGTCAGGGTCAAATAAATTTTAAAAAAGGGCAGCTGCTATTAAGTTTACGACACGGCATCCTGACCAAGGTGCCAAGTTAAACAATCTGCTCCGAGCTGTAAATATTTCAAAAAGTACGGGTTCTGTAAGAGTGAGGAGACTGTCCTCCGATCTCCCACCCAGCTATTTAGCGAACAGAAGCTTCTTAAGCTACTTAGCTACTCCGCACTCAAAACATCTTTCCGCAATTAAACTTTCATTCCTATGCAAACAACTTAGAGCAAACTTTCCCCATGTAGCAGGGTTCATTAACTCCCAAGGTAGACAGTAATTAAGCTTTTTGGTGGGGATTTATTGACCCTGGCAAGACTGCCATGCGATGCTGGCACTCAGAAGGTTGTGATACAACAATTTCGGCATCTCGCAGCCTCGTACTTAACTGCCGTGTTTGATTCCTGTGGCCTCGGGATACAGAATTATGGGAGAGTGATACATTCACGACCGACGCTCGAACACATTAATGGAGATACATTTTTTTTTTTTTTAAATTAACATTATGGATAATGCATAAATAGTATTTAGGCAATAATGCCAATTTCTGCTTAGTATTAAAAATATGTGAAAAAAATCTGTAATAATTTAAAAATATATATATATATAGCAGTAAGCTAAAATATGTATTAGGGCAAAACGGGAGAAATTCTAATGCAAAGGTCTAGAGAAGGTACGGAAACCAATGGGACATGTTGTTTTGGCTGTTCTCTTCTCATAGAACCAGCAATGTTCTAGGTCTCCTTGTGTGTGCGTGTATATATATATATATATATATATATATATATGCTAATTTTATCTGATTTTACTTACTTACAAAAAAATGTTTAACTATCTTTATGAAAAATCTAACTCTGCACAAAGGGAACCAAACTTGATTAATCTATTAACAAAAGCTTATAAGGAAAGACGTATCAGCAGTTCCTTTTGTCTATCCATTATTACTTCCCAACAGGATATCCCAACAAAATTCACAATAATGGGAATTCCGTCCCTTAGGTGATCACTTGAATTAAACTAAGAAGCCAGGAACCATGTCTATTGTGCAAGTAATAACTATTCACAACAGATTTTTTATTTGTACAGACAAGCTCTGTGCCTTCATTTTTTTTCCATGTTCATTCATCTTCAACTTTTTTATTATTAATCGGTCAATAGGGTCAATACTATGTTTTTTCTATTTCTATTTTTTGCATTTTTTTTTTTTGCATTGTTTTCCAACAAACGGCTGGGATAAATATAAAGATTGAAACACTTCAAAGAAGTAAATAAATAAATAAATCCATTAGACGTGTATTTATGATATTTAATAAATTACACAATAAAAAAAAAAAAAGACCAAAAAAATAAAAATAAATAAAGCATCACATAGAACAAAAAAAAAAATCACGTTTTAGTTGCTGTTGAATGAAAACCAGTACTTTAAGTATGAAATGCGTCTTCCGATGCATTTACTACGCGAACCTTAGAAACCAACCGGAATTAAGTTCCATTAACTGAATCAACTAATTGTACCTACTTCCATAAAGCGAGATTAAGGGTTAGAGATTAAAATGATGCAGGAAAAATGCACCTCTCAAATTCTATGTTACTAGGTTACCTGCAGTTAAAATACATTTTATGGTGCCTAAGTCCTTTCAAGCAAATTTGTCTTTGAAATTCAATGTAAATTCTAGACCAAAAGGAAGCAGGTTACTCCTTAAATATCTGCCTGGAAAAAAAAAATACTGCAAGAAGTCTATCTTGTTTGCAAAATCTATTACCGCTACCCTACTATCTAAAGTTCCATCAGTAACACTCAAGACAATGGTGGAATGTAACAGAAAAAAAAATAAATCAGCTTCTAATAGGTTTCAGAAAAACCCGAGGGGAAGGCAATTATGTGGCATCTACATGCTAATCTACCAGAATAAAGTCTCAAAGGAGTTCAAGAGCCCTTCTCGAAATTCCAGCAGAGATAAGGGGTCTAGTGCATTTGGCTGGGGTTGGCATAAAAGATTTTTACGATAATTACCCTTATGCAGAACATTTTTGCATTTTCTTTTTCTTGTGCAATTCAGAGTTTAACTGAGTGCGGAAGTATTTATTTGAGCCGTATATATATATATATATATATATATATATATATATATATATATATACCGTATATATATGTAAAAAAGCAATATGTTTGATATGTTTGTCCCCGGCACGTTTACTCTAGGTGAAAATTAGCCATGCGTTTTCTCATATAGAATTTTGGAAGCGAGAGATTCTTAAAGTTTTTACATAAAGCTAAAATATATATATATTTTTGTATTTCGGCTGCAAATGTTATCAAAGCAATATCTATCGCACTGAATTTTACATTTCTAGTTATTAGATACAAATGGAGTCAGAATAAGACTCCTAAAAAACAGTAAATTATAGCATACCGAGCCAATGGTACTTGGTAATTCTCTATTTTACTTCTAAATTGATAGTGTACGGTCAGAGAAGAGACCTCTGAAGTTGGTTTTGCTCGGTATATTCACATTATCCATTAAGGACTGTCATTTTTGTCCATTTACAGGGTTTTGAACAATAAATCTGCCATTAGACCGAAATTACGTTAAAATCTCACAGCTGATAGAAACAGCAGAGCAATCTTTTTTATTTTTCACGTTGAACATTATCAAGTGCTCAAAATCTACCTGATTTTTTTTTAAACCTCTATTAGGCCACATTTATCAACTTAAAACAGGAGAAATTATAGGTAAGATTATCCGGGCAGACTGGATGGGCCAAACGGTTCTTATCTGCCATCAAACTATGTTTCTCTAGCACAAAACTGTAGCAACAGGCGCTTATTGATTTTTATGGTGACTGGTCCAACTTTAAACTTTGGTCTATCTTTAAAGTGGAAATGTGGACCAAAAACATGTTTACACCAAGAAGTAAAGAGCTGTAAGTTGTGATAGTTTTTGAAAGAGTTCAGCAGCTTATTGTTACTATTACTCTGCTTTCTTTTACATTAATAACAAGTGCAGGACTCGGGAGAGACTGCTTAGAGACAGATTTAGAAAACTGAAAGACGGTGGAAGATTCAATTGTTTTCCGGTGGGATCCACCAACAAGAATATGGTTTGGTGACAAGGTTCAGGTTGCTGAAGACAGTTGTTTTAGACAGTAAGTTAAGCTCTACAATCACATGGTATTTCTGTTTTTCTAGCATCTGCATTATACTACTATATTCTCCCTGATAGTAATAACATACTAATATAGGTCTTCCTAGTTGTGCTTCTTAAGGTGGTCATGTTTTTTCGAAGTCTACAGAAGGTTGAATTGACATATCTATCACACTGTACCCAATCTAACACTGGAAAAACAAAATGTACCTATCCAGAAAGGGTCCTGCACACACCTCAACCTACCCATGGACTTGTCTACTGTATTGTAGATGACATTTAATTACGCTATAAAAGAATCACACTTGAAGTGACTGGAGAGTGTCCAACTGGACAAAACCAACCAGATAACCCGTTGGGAAGTAATTATACATGAACCACAATCAAAATAATTATGGGCTATAAACAATGCAGCAATACACATCAAAACAATATAAATGATACTTCAATGATGGTTCAACCTATGTAATTCATCTATTACCACCAACGGTACAAATGACCTATCCAAATGTAAACTAAATAAGTCAGAATGGGCCTACCAAGTGTATCATTGTAGCAACAGTCTAAAGATATAAAATATATAATAAATTATATAAAAAATGTTATGAAGTAGTATATATGCCTTGGATATTACACTGATGGCCCTGTCTTCTAGGCAAGTTGAATCACCCATGTCTTTTATGGATGATTAAATGTATGTATCCTGATGGCAAAGGTTTTTTTAATAGTTTTGTTAGTTTGAATTCTAAACAGGGTGAGGAATAACGGAGAAGGAGGATGTTCAAGTACACAATAGCTACTCCATTTTCACTGGCGCCATCCTATGATAGCCACGAATCCCGGAACATTCCAGTCCACAAGTCAGTTTAGCGAATGTCTGGAAGCCTTCAGATTTACACAAGAATCCACTAAAAAATTAAATTAGACATCAGCCTTTGCTGCATTTAAAATGTAATTTATAGGGATAACATATATCATCATATTTTTGGATTATTTTGGCTCCATGTTTTCACTGAGTTGATTTAATAGTTGTATTTGAAAGGATACAAAATACATGCCAGTCAGGGAGAGGATGGCTTTATGGGTTAAGAAGCGCTCTAAAACTCGAAGTGAAACTGTATTTATTCTAAAACAGGTTACCCTTTTTTAAAAAAGAAAACCTTGCCTTTTGTTGTTTTTCTTTTCTGTACCAGTGGTGTATATTTAGCACGTAGACTTATATCAGGTTTTTTTTATCCGATATGATGTCATATAACCTTTCTAGAGAACACCACTGCTGAACAGCAGACATGGATAAGAGCTCCAGAAGTCTGAACCCTAGCCCCCCATTCTTATCCACTGTATGATACGTTCTTCATGATGAAGCGCTGAGATCCAACAGGCTGACCCACCAACATTCTAGAGTGTATCTAAAAGCCACTGGGAATGTGACGTAACTGGGTTTGACCAGTTCATGAGAATCACTTAATGCAGGGATACCTTTAAATGCGTTCCTGTTATATACACATACAGGATTATGGCTTTTCCACCTGATGCTTTAAAGTAGTGTTAATGTTTTCCCTACCCCAGTTCCTTGCCTTGTAGAAGATGTTTCCAAACACATTTCTTACTTGCCGGCAGCCAACTTTAGACTAGATTATACATGAGTTCAAAGGAGTCTAACAAAGCCCCCTGTCCTCGTGTGCAGAAAGAACTCCCATTGATTCCAATGGGAACAGTTTCCTGTCACTGATGGTGGACCACAAAGGGGGTGATGTCCTTCTGTCTACAATCTTGTGTCTGGTCCTTAGTGCACAAGCTGATGTCCGACTGTCCCGAGGTGAGCGTACGTTTTGGACACCGCTGGCTCTTGTACAGCCTAAGACCGAACGTGAATGTGAGCACCAGCAGGTAATTTGGGATTTTGCGTGGGTTTTGCTATCTTTGCAGACCCAATAGTTCTGGAAACCCTAGTTAATTCCCTTCATTAAATACCCTTGAATTCAGTATGGCAGGGCACTAAATGGGTCCTGAAGAGGCCTTCAGCTGATTATTTCTCTAGACGTACATGAAAACATTTCTGGTATTTCACACAAGTGCCCGACCATAATAAAACAATGGGTAGCGATATCGCTCTTGGGCAATTATGTGGTTGTCCAGCTGACGGTTAGGTTAATAAAAAACAAATAATAATAATTATAAAGATGTACTTTTTTCATCTGAGAAATATATTTTTTTTTGCAGAAAGTCTTGTAGGACTCTTTTACTTGGAGAGTCTAGCCGTAACACATATCGCTATAATGCAAATATGCCTTATTATTACTCATAGCCTGCCTTATTTGTTTATGATAAACACAACGATGAAACAGCATAATACCCAAACAATTAGCGGTGATTAATCTATAATACATTTGTTATTCAATGTGCAAAGCGTTCACACCTGCATCTCAGCACCTTCTTTGAGATACACAGACACGTGAATCCTACAAATCAATAGACATTCAGAATGTTCTTTTTGAGAAGAAGAAAAAGAAATTGTCATTTTTTATTTATCGGTATTATGCCGAGATGCTTTTGGAATGCCAGAAACTTACCGTCGAGATTGGGAGGCATGTTTTCTTGGGAAAAATTTCCCTCCTTCATATAAACCAACAATTCTTCCCCAGGCTCAATGTCTTTAATAACTTTATAGAACAACTATAAGGGATAGAGAGACAGAAACACAAATTAGGGAACTGTTAGATTTGGACAAAATTAAAAAAAAACAGGTTCAAATGATACTATATATTTATTTTCATATAACATATTGATCTTTAACATATATATATATATATATTGGCAGCAACTTGGGACGTTTGCTAAGCTGCTGGGGGCTGTCAATGTTTTGTAATGTTCTGGGTGATTTCAAATTTTCAAGTTTCTCAATTTTACCTTATTAATAAAGACTACAACAACAAATAATCAGGTCGAAAGGGATTTAAATGTAATTTATTTTTTCACTGTTAATTAAATTACAATTTGAGAGGTCCGTCTTCCCGCAATCAGCCTATTTCTGCCGGTATTGATAAAAGTGACGCAGAGGGCAAATGGAAATGACTTTAACCTGGACACGAAGGGGTTTTACATTGCTCACCCTTTGTTTAAACAAATCAATGGTGAAACAAGGAATCAAGTGCTCCAGCCTCCCGACAGAACACAATGGCATTCAGTACCAAAGAATGGTTAAAAACGACCAATTAAAACGACCACGTTCTTGCGTGGGTGATATCAGTGGAGTACGACCGCAAACCTTTTCAACGTAACAGCGTTGCAGGAGCACCCTGGAAGGGTTAAAGCACTATGTATAGCTTAAAATTGAGTGTTGAAATTTTTAATGGTTGGGTATACAAGTCAGAGAGATGTTTAGTGAGAAGGAATTTTGGCAATGTTAGACTTTGGGCAAGAATCCAGCTATGGTGTTAACATAAAAGAAATATCCACAGAACACCAATGGATCTTTCCCGGTTACATTTTCACACTGGATACTAAAGAGTGTGTAGTTTTTTTTTTGTTTTTTTTTTTTACTTTTTTGGTGCCATTGCCTAAAGAGATTCAGCCCTTTGGACAATTTACAATGAGTTAAAATAAGCCAAAACAGTCAACAAAATTACTTTTTTTTTTACGAAACACAATATTATGTATAATGCAGTTCTTTTGAGCAAAACAAAAAGTATTGTGATAGTATCTGGCTCTTTAAAGCCGATGTTGAGGATGAAATTTAATTGCTGAGTATGTGTTTCAAAGAGACCTTGGTGTTTTACTACTATTTCTCAGTGGCTAACAACCGTGGCAAATGAACTCCGATCCAGATGACGCTTATAAATGGCCATTTTTTTTTTTTACCCATAAAATCCAGTTGTTTTTAAATTTGCCAGACCATGTTACCCCCGTCTTAACATGTGACGATGCAAAATAAAAATAAAAAATACCATTTCCTTTAAAGGAAATTAACTTCGACCTTCCAAATATTTAAGCTTAAAAACACACCTTAAAAGGTTCAAGTACTAGCAATAAAAAAAAGAACATTTTCTTTTCAAATCCTTTCTGCTTTCTGATTTTGGACAAATTCTGTAGGGCCAAAGGATTAATAATATTATTAGGGGCCCTTATAAAAATACCATTCAGCAGAACATTTATATTTTATTACATTTTTCTATTTGGTTTCATATAGCACCAAATTATCAACTAAATCATGACATAATGATTTAGCACAGGTTCCAATAGCTAGTCTCAAATATCACTTAGATTGGTCAAATCCTCATAATTGTTAATATTTCAGAATACGATGACATTTATTAATTGTTGCTTGTAGTGCTTACTGGTTTTTTTTCTTTGTAATTAAATTAAATTAAAACCTTATCAACATCTAACATTGCTACCCCTTGATATTTGAGATGATTGTTTCCCTTTAAAATTGCTAATATCTCTAAAAACCTTTAATGGCATGGTATCAGAAGGGTTAATTAACCACCCAAATGATGTATATTCCATAGGTCTGTCTAACACCTGTATCAGGTGCGAAATTATGGCAAGAGCATGCTTATGTTGAATGTAGTTGATAAATGAAAAGTTACGCATTTTATTATTAACCCATGTAATACAAGCAGGTTCAAATTCTATAGTGTGTCCACATATACAATGAGCAGATTAATAAAACGAACATGTTTCCAGCCCTCAGACTACTGGAATCAAAATACCTTTTTTTTAATTTTTTTTTAACTGAAACATGATTTTGTAATTTCACTTTGTATGACCCTTGGGTTATAAGAACAAACTCAACATCAATAAAATTTAGTATCCATGTGCTTTGCTCTAAAAATGTTATGTAGAGCTTTCTCAAGTTTATAAACATATCAAGCTTATTCGATTAAAGAAATACAAGGAGAATTAAAGACCTCACGCTATCATGCCAAAAACATGCCAAAAAAGGTTGGTTTTTTTTGCATTTTCGACTAATCAGATTGACTTATTTAACAGTCAAAGTGTGTAACGCGTATTTTAACGGCATTCCCAGACATTAATCAACTGCTCAAGGTGATAATGCCTACGTCACATAAAATTCTACTAATGTTACACAGTCTCAGCAACTTGGAAATCCTCCGAATTTCATCAGGTGAAATCCTCCTTTCTCCTGTAATTCTACACAGAGACTCAGACTTTTTCACTTTTTTTTTTTTTTTTTAAATGGCTTTTTCGGTGCTGCGTCTCACATAATGAAAGTTGTCTTAAGAGTCTTTAACCCTTAAACAAGGGTGAATAATGCTCTGTGCTCCTACTTAATGGCTTTCAGAAGGTTAGCAAACTTCCATAAACATTATCCGAGCCTCAGAATCCACATACTGTAAACCATTTTTCCTTTTATTAAGATTTTATTTTATTTTCCCTTGGGAAAAATGTCTGAATATAGATATACTAAGTAAATTTCAGTAACAAAAATATATAAATTAAAATGTCTGTATATAAAGGTTATACCAGTTGTTATCTTCATACTGTCTTGACAATCAAAAAAATGAATTCATTAATTTGACTATTCTAAATGAATGCTACAATATATATATATATATATATATTAAGTATTTTTGTTCATGAGAGTAAGGTTTTTTCTCCCCCAAACAACAAAAGCTGGTTGAAATTTTACTCTTTAGACGATATGGAAATATAAATAAAAGAATACAGAAAAAGGTATGTTGATTGTGTATGAAAATATAGCTATACAGAAAATGTCCTAATTTATAGGGAAAACATGGTTATTAAATTAAGAGTAAAATCTGAATTTTAATTTTTTTAAAGTTTATATAGAAAAAAGAATATTCATGTAATTTAAATATAATTATTCACATGTAAATAATATTTTATATATTAATAATACAGTTAGTTCAATCAGAGCTATTTTTAATTTATATTTTTGGAACATTTTGTTTTGTTTTTAGGTTAAAAATTAAGTACCTGTACATTGTTAAACATATATTATTTTAAATCATTTTATTTTCAGTGTTTACCATTTTAAAGGTAATTTCACATTAAATAAATCCTTAGTCTATATTCAGTATCAATGTTTAAAACTGCCATTGTTTAGAACTGCCCTTGTAATATATATATATACATATATATAATATTTACTGGTGTTTTGCTTGTTTTTCTAGCTACCCAACCTTTAATAAATATTATAATTAATAATTGACCAATAATTTAATTTAACAATAATTGATTTAAATATTAACATAAGCAAATTGAGTTAAAACATTCAGTCTTTTTCCCACATATAGAAAAAATAAAATAGCAATTTCATCTTCAAATTCCAACATCTACTGATCTTCTTTTTTAAAACTGATATACATCGCTATGGAAATTAAATAAAAATCCACATTATGGCTGCTAAAGTCTTACCACAATTTATATATTTACCAAAATATCCTAACTTGTGTTTATCTATATAATACAGGCATTTTAACTAAATTTCATTTTAAAGTCTACATTTTATGTTGCTACTAAATGTTCAAACAACCCAAATGTAGCATATTTCATTGTAACAGGCTACTTAGAAAATGCATAAACAATATCTTAATCGCAGAATTGTATATTATTTACCTGGCTTTTATGGGGTATTAGAGTTAAATTTATTTAAAACGATATAAAACGTGCTTCACCAAAGTAACTGCTATGTCAAAGTACGTACAAAATCATTTATACGCACATTACAGTTAAAATGTTTTTGGGCCTTTATTAGGAGTATGATTTTCTGATGCAGCGCAAGTGGAGATTTGTTATTTAATGTAACTGCTGACAATATATCAAACTATATTATTCAAAGGGTATTGCACAATTCCAGATTATTTTGTCCACAAGGGGGCGCCCTCTCCTCACACATCATCCATACCCTGCCATACCAGCGAAACCTGCTCATAGCCCACTTTCTCTCCTAAACGCAGTAATTCACCCCTAGTTATCCAACACAACTTCGTCCCCCCCCAAAAAAAAAAACCAACTCAAATATATGCAAACTTACAAAATACTAACAATAAGATAAAAAAAGATACAATCATGTTAACAGGGGATTCTTTGCTCTTAACAGAAATCAGCAGATCCCCTTGTGATCATCCTGGAAGGTGAAAGTAACTTTTGTTAAGTTGTAACCAGCAGAAATAATCATACACAAAACACAGCGCAACATTGTAGAAAAGTGACAAAACACACACAAAAAAGCACGATCTAACCTTTTTCCTTTGTGTAAGGTGCACCAGCTCAGAGACCTGAGTTGTTTTAAGAGCCTTCCAGTCTGCTATCCCAGTATCAGATGAGTTTGTAGCAAACACCATCCTTCATGCATTAGTGACACACAAAAGCACAGTGTCAGAGTGTGTATGTGTGTGTCCGCCAAGGCCTGAAGATAGCCCTGAACTATCCCTGCCTTTGCATCATCACTGTATCTCCTGAGGTGGGGTTTCTTTGCTGATTATGACTCTCTCAATGGTCTGAGATCCAAGCTGCAGTCACTCCCCCTAATCTCATCTCTCCAGAGGCCCTCCCTACATTATGTCTGTATCAGAGGCTACATGCTGCAAAGTTTTTTCTCTCCCCCCCCCTCCACCACCACCACCTCCTTTGCTTCTTCTCAAACACCATCCAAGTTTTTCAACTCTTGATATATTTTTAGTTGACGTTCTTTCGCAAAACTGCGCAGAAACAGTCGAATCCACGAGCCGGCAGCTAGCACAGCTTTTAATGCTGATTTTTTTTTTTTTTTTAATTATTAGAACTCTCACCTAATAAAACAGTTCTTTAAACAACCTAGAGGAAGCTAAACAAAAGAAAAAGACAAATATTTTCTTTATCCCTACTCTTTGTTCAATTATTTTCACCTCCTTGCACAATTTCTTAAACAGCAAAAGTCAATTATAAAACATTTAAAAAAAAAACACTTGGAATTCCTAGGGTGAGAGCACATTCAGAATAACATATTTTCTTATTTGATTTAATTTTTTGTGATATATTTGTTTAATTTTTACATTTGTAGAAGAATTTAACTAGCGATATCTACACGTTCTTTAATATAAAAAAATGTATTTACTAACGCATCTTATTTTTTATTCAGATTTTTAAATAACAAAAAATCTAAATAGCCCAATTACATATTAATAACATACATAGGTTTGTTGATTTATCGTAAACCTAAAACCTCAAGATGGATTTCTGCACATTTAAATTTTATAAGAAAATTTACTACTTTGGATAAAAAAATAAACATATACATATACAAATATGACATATTTCTTCCATAATTAACAAATAAAAACATTATAAAATATTATTTCAAGGGTGCAATTTTTCATCAAATTTAATTTCTATTTAATATATATATATATATATAACTCTTATCACATACTTGATATAAGACAATATATTTATATATTAATATATTAATATATATTAATATATTCATATATAATATATATTAGGTATAAATATATCCAAAAAGTATTTATTTAATTTTTGTATACCATGATGAACATGTTAATTCTGCTTACTTTAACTTGCATTACTGGCCAGATATGAGCCCTAAATTGCTTTGTCTATTAGGTAAAGAATCATTTTAATGGCACAAATTAAATGTACACCTCTTTAATACTTATGTTGCATTAAGGTCTATTGCTGTGTGTACTCTCCAGTTATATGGTTGATTTAAATACACACAAGCAAACGATGTGCAAATATATAAAAAAAAAAAAAACCCGGAGAATCCTCTGTTTGAGAATAAATCACTAATACACGTGTTTGTTTTATATACTTTCACGGTTTAAAGGATAGGTAACTGTGGTCAGCAGAAGCATAATGGCTGATTTTATTGGTATAATATATCCTCACTCAATTGTTATGATAAACGTACTGGGGAACAGAATTCTCTTATCTAAAGATTATATGTTTCACCTGTCATCTGTATAAACAAAGACCTTACTATTAATTGATTATTTATGTCCTAAATTGCCCCGTGTGTTTTCACACCACTTTTCCGAATCGGGATTTGTAACCCAGAAAATGATTGTTATGGTTTGTTGTTATAGTGGGAATAATAATTACCGACGCTCATATGCAAAGTAAGTGGCGTCCTACGTAAACACGCTCTCATTCAGGAATAATAATTAATAATAATAACAATAATAATAATGATGGTCGTTTCATATATTTTTAAAAACATTTTAAAATAAACAACATCGATAGAAAAATTCGATATCCTGGGATTCAAAACAGAATGAACACAATACTTAAGAACCAAAACATGATGGAGGCATATATTTTATGATGCTCAGACTCAAATATACGTTGATGTAGCTAAAACAATTCTTACAACATTTCTGGTTGTTTTTGTTTAATATTAATAAAACTGTGCAGACTTTTTAATTCCTACATTTAAGGTATTCATAACATATCCTCTATTCTACTTTTTTTTAATGGTCATAAACCACTGTGAGAGATAAATTGGAGTTGCAGACACTATGAAATCAAAGAGGTCATGGGGTAGGACTTATGAAAGGCTTCCGAAAAGTTGTGGGCCACACAAGTAACTTTTTAGGACCTCATCAGGGCTCTGAGCCACCAATTAGACAAAAGTCTTCTACAAACCCACCAGCAATTAAGAAGAGATAGAACCAAAGGTATGTATATATATATATATATATATATAATATGTTTTTGGGCCATCTGGAGCAAATATTCCTGTGGTTAGTCTGTCCAATTCACAGTTGCCTTTAGAATAAAAAAACAACCCCTAGCTTTAGGAGAAGCTGCAGCTCCAGAGTAGCATTGTACCACCTGCTCCATTCATAGTGTAAATTTGGGAGCTCTTTAGGTAGGAAGGCAGTCACATTGAAACCGAAGGGATCGATATCTGTGCATGCGTATGGGGTGGAGGGTCTCATTAGACATCGCGGGAACGCGCACCAGATTGCAGAAGCAAGAAGGCACTCTGTTTGGCTGAACAGATCTCATGTAAACCACATGTGTGTGTATGACGGGGTAGTGCATAGATATAGGGTGAATTGTGCTGATAATTAATAGGGAACTATCATACGCATTAAAATTTAGCAACAACAATAATGATAGCCATAAATATTAATGATAAAAACACAGTTTTTTTATAATCCTGTTATGTTAAAAAATAAAAATAGAGATTACACCTTTTTTTTTCAATAAACAACTCTTTGAGAATTCACACCATGGTTGAAACAGTGTTTTTATAACACGTTATACTTCTGACAAATCCAATTGTTTTGAACAAAGGCTAGCTTCCTGCCCGTCAATGTTCAGAACGTCCAGACATCTGGGCAAAGATTGGCCCGATCTCTCCTGCCCAGATCTGAACAGAGAAGGGAAGAGGAGGAAGTTGCTCCCAATGTGCTTTCTTTGTTTAATTACTTACGAGACTATATTTTTTCTTGACTGGTGGAGAAAGCGTGTATTCTGTGAAACAATTAACTGCATTGTGTTTCCTAGCAATATAAGGATAATTTATTTGTATTGACTACGCGGCCAAAAAAAAAAAAAAGACTTCTAGAGAACTTACTTTACCACGACCTTCGTAGACACGATTGTGATCTTGATACTCTTACTTTCCGTTGGTTTTTGTTTACTTTTACATGATGTAAGTTCTGCTGACTTTCAATTAACCTCTTCCAAGTTCTTCTATCCTCTCTCCTCTATACTGTTGATAGAATATCTATTTATCTATCTATTTATCTATCTACTATTGACATTGAGCACTGTATTCGGCTAAAACAAACACTTCATATCACTTGCATATACTGTAAACGCTTAGAATTATTAGGAACTTTTGCCCTATACCCCAGGGTAACTTGGACCCAATGGTGTAGCAAACATATAAATATATCTGGGCTTTATTCGCATTTAGATTTTCTACCTCCCAATACAAAAACTTTATGTTGAGTACTCATCTAAACTTTACTGTGCTGATACCTAACCGAGGATGCAACCAGGGTCAGACATTTTCAGGCCTAGTATCAATGTAGAGTCCAGGCCCCCCTCTCAGCCATGGTCTGTCATGTTAATCACAACAAAACAAAAACAAAACAAAAATATTGTGCGCAATTTTGGGGAAGAGCGCTACAAGCATTTGGCCACTTGAATATCGAGTACAGTCAAATTTCGCACCAAACTAAAGATGGCCATAACCAGCCATCCTACAGGCAAGGTCCAGGCCTCTACCATTTGCCATTATGGCAACAATTATCAGAGATTAGGGCCGTATCTGACCCAATTTTGAATATTTCCATTTTTGCTAGTTACATGGAAAGTTGCAAAGCCACAATATAAAATCAAATGATCATATGTTTAAACCTGGAAACAAAAGTATAAGCCAGTTCTGTTTCACTGTGAGGTTCCAAACCATAGATGTGAAAGAACCACATTTATATGTAGCGATGATGGAACAACCTTTTCTAATCTACCAATAGAACAGAACATTGACAGTACTCCAAAGATGTTCCTCAAAATACAACTTCAATAGCAAGTAGTTGGAGCAGAAGACGACAGTGACATCCGCAACGTGGACATAAAGAAATGTAAAGAGTTATCCTGTGGGACACGTATGAATTGAGGAGCTTCGGAGGTTGGATTACATATCAGAAGAAGCCAGATCAGAAGACAAAGAATAAATCATATATATGACGATGAGAGGGTAAGGCTCACTGTATATTTCTTGATCGGGTTCTTAGTTTTCATCTTGCATGTGTCTATAACCCATTACTATTCTGTAGGAGCAGTTATGTTATTGAACTATAAGTAAAGGTTATCCTCTACCAACTCTGCTCCAATTTGTTTTGCAACATCATATAGTTAAAGAAGAAATTATACTTTCACTCTGGATTGCCCTTCTTTGTGTAATACATTTATATACTATAGCAATTAGTTTTCTTCTACTAAATGATATGTGTATTATTATTATTATTATTATTATTATTCCATCAGATTCTGCAAGTATTTATTTGATAAGATGTTTGGTGTGCCCAAGATTGGACATATGTACAACATAATATTGTAAATGTTATAAATTGCCTCCAGTTGTTGTCAACCTTTACATATAAAAAAGTGTTAAATTCTACTAATAAAAAACATTAAATTAAATACAATAAATGTTTCAGCTCGATACACAACATAATTTACTGTCTAAGTTATTTAATATCAAGTAATTAATGTGTTTTCATACGTACTTCTTTATCTAGCTAGATATTCTAGATAGATCTTCTTTCCAAATAGCACCCAACCTTTAAGAAGCTTTTCCTGTGTATATGGCAATAGCCTATCAGTGCTTGCATTTGTGCCACATGAGAAATAAGTGTTCCCGTCAAAATATTATCAATATAGGGGACAATGTTTAAAGAATTATTTCCGGGAAATATTTATTCAGACTAGGTATGATGTTTCCAATTCTGCACATAGTTAGAAAAGTGTTACTTTCAAGTGAGTGGGTGAAAAATGACAAATTCATGTTGAAAACCAAAGACATTAAATATGTTGGTGATAATTACATGTGGTTATAGTGTGGTGTACACAACTTGTTTGAAAACTAGCCTCACTCATGTAGTAAGGGACATATACGATGCTGCAAAGTACCTGCACCAAGTAAGCAGAAGCTTTACAAAACCTTAACGCATGTAACTACCTTATTAAATTGTAAAAATTACCCCTCAAAAAATAAACTTTAAAAAAAAAAAAAATTACAATTTGAATGATCCATTATTAGTTAGAATTAAAATTTGCATGAGACAACTTGGATGGAATACATCATACCCCTAATCAATATGATATCTGTATCATCATACTTGGGGCAGTTTCCGTCCCTGCAAAATTCTTAGGTACCCTTTAATTTCCAAAAATGTATTTTTGATTTATAGGAATGGGGGTACTCATTAAAGAAAAATATTACAAATGGAGTACATGGTTTGTAAAACATAGATACCAGGGTGCTCTGTGGGAACAAAATATCGAGAAACGCTATCTTACTCTTCTACCCGCAAACCCTTTTAAGTAAATAACACTTCTTTTTATTTCCTTCACACACAGTATAGTAAAAAAAAAGACTCTGTGTAGCTGGAATATGCGTTTCCTTTTTATACTAGACTAACACCTCTTAATATGTATTAACCACAGTGGGTTGGTACATTGGTTGAGTTATGAATTCACACGCACTTGCTCAGCGTAGTCGTCGCCACAAACCCACTGGTAACTTGTTCAGCAAACAAGCTTGTTTGGGCAGCCACAGATCCTGATCATGCCTGGAGGGGCATTGATTAACCATTATATATATATATATATATATATATTTTTTTTTTTATTATTATTTATTTATTATTATTTTTATTTATTTATATTTATTATTTTTTTTATATATATTTTTTTTACTTTCTTATAGTGAATCTTAAAAGGTAACATTTCTAAACAAGTACTGGAAAAACGCACTTAGAGTAAATTAAACTATTTTACTTCTCACCTCTTTACATTGTAGCCCATACAGGAACATAGTTTATGTGTGAGTCAAGCATCGGCTTCTTAATGTTTATTTTAATAGTCATTTTGAAAAGTACATAGATAAACAGTGGACTGTCTCTGCTAATATACCGCATCTGCTTCCATTGTTAAAAGGGCAGAGAGAAAGTGCGTCTATTGCCCAAATCGTAACTAGAACCTTAGCATAATATTGTAACTGAACGCCCCCCCCTTTGAATAGTCCGTAATTGAGTGTGGATGACCTTTCAAGCTTGAGAATAGAATAAAAGAAACATTTTTACCACCAGGGTGATAATTTGAAATAATGCAATTTACATTATCCCTATTCATATCGGACTGCAGATTGTCATAATCAGCCGTCTGAAGACTAAACTGCAAAGCCCGACCTTGACGTTCTTCCTATGGATGGTTCCTTTTTAAGTGTTGAAACTCCCGGTTATCAATCACTATTGTCTGCTCTTCAATTAAGCACACAAGACCTTTTTATTTTTACCATCTGGGATGACCTAAGAGGTTCCATGGCTGGAAGACAAAGTCTGAATGTGGCGAAAGCTTCCTGAGCCGCTCAATGGAATATCTGTCGCACGGTGTGGCTTTTTAATCGCTTGCTATTCTTAGGTAAGTATTTTATTCTGATTGTGAGGCTTAGGCGCTGGAAGTGATTAGACATATGTGATTACAGCCCTGTAGTTATCATTTGGCAGCTTTGGTGGAGAGTGAATGAAAGGTGGAAGCGACTAAAACTTGCGTAAAACAAAAGGCTACTATAATTTATTTTATCACTCTATTATATAACGCAAATTAGAAATGTATTACGATTTAATGAAAGAAAATAGCAGACATAGAATTCCGTGGGATAAGCATTGCTTACAATACATCTTTATTTGCCATCATTATTTGTGTTTTTTCTTCTTTTATAATAAATAAATAAAATATTTAATTTTATTTTATTTATTTCATTTGTTTTTGGTATGGACGAACGTGTATATTATCCACTTAAATAGGAAATACTGTCCTCTACCAACAAAATATTGTTTTTCCAATCAGAAGCTTATAAACTTTTCTTGAATTTTTAGGACATCTGGGGACAGAATGAAAGTTTCCGTGGCTGCTTCTTTATTATGGTGTCATACCTAAAGCTGGGGGGTGGTTTGGTGAAAGAAAGATCATTTCAAAAAAAGACTGTAGCGTCCACTGGGATTCTTAGATATCCATTCAGGATTCCCAGTAAGTAATGGCTTTTTGTTAAAATTAAACACAGTGGTTTCAGTATGTAAAGGGCTGCCTTTTATACTCAGAAATCTATGAAAGCATCAGCATAACCTTGAGTCAAGCTTTGCCCAAACTGATCGCTATACAGGTAGACCAGTGGACAACAGACTTTCTTTTTTCTTATATAGCCAGATATATATTAATCCTCCTAATAAATCTTGTCCGTAATCCCACTTTGCTATTTTTATTTCTTAGTTATATGTTTGTTCCATTCAAAAATCTCTAGGTTCTGGGTGCTTGGTTTATGAATAGATAGGTAAACCCTAATGGGGGGGGCAAAAACGTTACAGGGATATTGTCTCTTTGGAATGTTCTCGTATGAAAAATGTCTTCTACAATTCATTTTTGATTTGTGGTTTATTTTTGGATTTTTTGGATAATTTTGCAGCCTTTATGCTATGCTTCTTCGGATGGAATCATATTTTCCACAGTGGCTAGTGAGTAATAGAATACTTCGTCCTGATCAGAGTCACGAAGGGGGAAACTGGGGAAGAAAAGAGGACCTAGTGCTTTATGGCCAGTAGCCGCAAAATGACACATGCGCGGCTGTGCGTATCGGCTGCAAATGAAACCACTGGATGTGCCGCAAAAGTGGCAGCTAAGGTTAGGTGTCCCTCGACATCCGGCATCAGCCCCCCAGGTATGTCATGTCTTCTGGCTCCCCTTATCACTAGGGTATTTAAATGGTCTACTCTGCTGAATCCATCGGGATACAAGCCTATCTCCCAGTGGGTCTGGTTAAAAACCCATCTTTATTGACAAGAATAAGCCCCCCTCCAACTGATCAATATGCTAATAAAATGTTTTTAATCCTTATGCGTTCTTAATGAATCTATTCAACCTGGATACTTCTTTTCCCTCTTATCTTCTGACAACAGAATAAAAATTCTGGTTAAACAAAAACATAGTAGAGTTCATATTTAGAAAGTATGTTTTTTTTCCATAATCGTCCCGTATTACACAGTTCATTCCGACGCACTGTGTCGATGGTTTCTGTCTGGCCAAGGAAAATTAGCCATTCTTTAAGACACTCTTTTCAGTTGGCACAGGGATGGTTATTATGTAATCCTCTATTAAAAACAAGAGGTATGTTTTCTTAAATATCAAGTTAGTTATTTTATGCAAAACGCATATATTACATCTGAACCCTCTATTTTGTTAATAGGAACCTCCACTGCTGTTTTCCAGACAAAGGCAAACTTATTCTACAGTGTAGGCACAGACTATCTATCCATCACTGTCAACTTTCAACTACAACTGTCTTCTGTTCTTACCAGGGGGAAAAAACTCAATCAATCTCCATTGAGGCTCTTTTTTTTTCATCGTCAGAGACCAGAATCTATGATTGTGGTCAATGGCGTTTCAGTTTTGCAATTAGGGCAGGGGTCTTTGGGCCAGATGATTCTTACCACATCAAATCCATCGGTAGCGTCCTCCTTGTTTATACAGAGGAGGACTAAATATTCCTAAAGCTCTCTTGTTTTTCTTTCCTCCAGAGGTGAGCGATCACGCTCCGAGATGCTTGTGGCGAGAGTATATTAAAAAAAAAAGCCATGTCAAAACGCAAGAATAAAATGAAATTCTATTAAATTCTGTAACGTTCTATAAATATTTTTCAAGAATGCTTATTTTTTTTCCCGTTTAAAACTAATTGTGCTTTACAATAACGCCGCGGATTAGATAAATTACAGGTTAAAGGTTTATTAATTCAAATCACTTTTTTTAATACTTAAGTATAGTTTTTGTATTATCATGCAAAGTATGAAAATAATGGATAGCTATGCTTGTGTGGAGACTTGGGAGGTTAATGTGTAGGGGGGTAGACAAAAAAACAAGAAGGGGGCTTCCCAGTTCTACATGAAAAAATAATAGGAGAAAAAAGGAACGACTCTTGATATAAACCTGATACGGGATAATGAAATAATTATGATGCTTTTGTAATGTATTTTGGTGAAAAAAAGTCTTCCAGACCCTCGCCTAGTGGTGGGTGAGTTGGTCGGTGCCATGGGACACAAGACACGCTATGAACAAGCCAAGACTGAGCCAAACCAGCTTTACGCATAAGAAGACTCCATCTCCCTCCTATACCTTCCACTGTTTGTGGTTCGTGATCCAGTCTAGTGAAAGGGTTAATCGGGTCAAGTATACAATATCGGACCACTTACGTAGTTATCCATGTCTTATTAACCAGAAAAATGCTCGTCGCCGGTAAGAACGATATTTCAGATCTAAACTTCCAAGTCTCTCTTTATGGCGAGATGCAAACATACAGTATATATATAAAAATACCAGTAATAATCAATCAAGCGTCAGTATCGCGGGGGCTTTTTTTTTTTTTCCCAAGGAGAAAGACTGTGTTTATATTATACATGACCAGAGGGTACTTGCCAATCAACGGTGGCGGTTGGTAATTGTGTGCGTGATTGGATCAGTATGCCTTTGAATGAACACTTGGGGTTTAATCAAAGTGATTGAGTTGTGTGAATCGAGCTTTGGTCAGCAGAGATCAAAAATCTTTTTTTTGCCTTTAAAAAGGCTAGCATGGAGCGTATTGTGGCCTTAGCCGAAAAAGGTACGTTCCACTTCAAGCGGGAAAGGCACCACAGTTCCAAAGACTCAAGGTAGACACACACAATAACATTAGGGGTCCCTGGTGATTTCTATGTCATTTTTTTAGCAGGGACGGCAAATTTTCTTGCTACAGATACAGGCAGATATATTGGCCAGAAGTCACCTGATTGATTGAGGGAAGACATTTAAAGAGTCTGAGCACCGTCTATATAAAATATATGTCAGTGTAGTAGAAGGTTCCATGTTACCTGATCATTTAGATGACAGACGGCGAGGTTTTGATCGTCACATGAGCAGGCCATCCGGATAAACTTAAGCCAGTTCCCACTTCCCATCTGGTGGTTTTCTAGGCAAAGTTTTTCATTCCCTATTTCATCAGAAATCTGAAAGCAGAAGAGAAAAAAAAGGCTTTAACCGTTGTTTTTGATGGAAAAATTATTTTTTTGGTGTAGGTACTAAATTAAAAAGTAAATTGGCCTAAACAGAAGCCTCATGTTGTCCACAACTTTATTCATCAGGGTAATAATCTTTCCAATTGACATATAATAAGGGGACCCATATTTTGTTCATAGAAATTGCTATATTTCAAAGAATTATGTTAACCAAAAGAAATCAGAATGAATCCAGTTATAAATACTACCCATCTTCTATCCAGGCATATAGGGAAAGGGTTTGAGTTATTAGATTGCTATAACAACTAACAGCAAGTGCGTTGGGCTGTTGTTATAGCAATCTAATAACTCAAACCCTTTCCCTATATGCCTGGATAGAAGATGGGTAGTATTTATAACTGGATTCATTCTGATTTCACTATCCCCAAACTCTGCAAGATACAGGTTAAGGTATAAAGTATATACCAACAAGCATTCATGTCCATGACTACATGTAACCATGCCTTCAAAACATCTTTCACAACCTTCTTCTCTATGAAAACGAGACAACGCTGTTATACAGATGGCAACCCAATGTCAGACGCGGCTAATAGCCTAAATTTATTGTACGGCGCACTAGGGATGATTATTGCTTCACTGGTAATAAACATAGAAAAAGTTTAAAAACAACACAAAAACCAACTGGTCCAACCGGAGAACGGAATCAAGACCACAGGATTACGATCTTGAATCCCGCTGTCTCGCCAAGCTCTACCTTTGTCCTGAAAAGCTGGACGGCAGGATAGAGTGGCAAAATCAGGACTGTCCCGCACAAAGTAGGACAGTTGGAAGGCATGGTTACATGTAGTCATGGACATGAATGCTTGTTGGTATATACTTTATACCTTAACCTGTATCTTGCAGAGTTTGGGGATATAGATATGGAGATGTACGGATATTCTCTAGATGAGCGGGTTAAACTGGTTCACACAGAGCGTCTAACTAGGGCTTAATTCATGGTGAAAGCCATGGGAATAAGCATGCGACGATGGCCTTTGACAATCATAGCTAGAAGCAATGAATACTGTACACAATTGCGTTACTGTTATTCCATTGTGTACAGAGTGTTAGTAACAATCCGAAAAGACCTCAATCACACGGTGGTGCTGCAGCTGAATGGAGCAGTGAAGTCCCCATATAAAGTTCTCTGTTATCGATGCTACTTTGTATCTGGGAAAACTGTCCAGTGATCTTCATTGTAGCATAACCTCTGCTCTTTGTTCAGCTTTGATAATATATGTCACCATCAGAGACATATCTTGGCTCGTTGCTGGCCTAGTCCTGACCCAGGGCAGTTCCACAGCCACCCCACCACCACTTGCCTATGAGGCCACAGTCCACTACGCTGAGCACCGGTATATAACCTCAAATCCCAGTACACTGCATGTGCGGCATGGAGTAAGGTCACTGTGAAGGCTGTGCCAGCTAGGCACAGTGCTCCATCGTGTATATGGGTCGGTCACAAGGGTGTTCCCAACAGGGGCAATGGTGCCCGGGAAGCCTGATAGGGCCGATCTGCCCCAGGTTATTCCGCAGATGGGCTGCCACCCCCTGGAACTGCTGGGTTGGCCAATACACCACTCTGAATACGTATAGGAAGCGTATTATTGTGTGTTAGATAGCAGAACGGATTTTGTAAGGTCAATGAGTTTAAAAATATATAGAATAAACCTCATTTTGGGACTTAAAACCAAATAAACTGATTCAACCAGATGCCAAAATATAATACTCGAATAGGCAGTTTCTCGGCCATCTACTCATATAGTTTTTGGAGAATAAGTATAGAGTTTTTTAAATATACATATGACACGGGTACCGATGTTTCTGATATATTTAATATTTTCCCCAATTTCAAACAGCCTATATTTTTTTCCTGGAAAAATAATGCCTTTTTTAAACAATCTTTGAAAAGCGGCTTATGTTGAACATCAATGGGTATAACACTTTAATTTTGACAGCAACACTTTTGCCTTCATCAACCAAGACCAGCCTATCAAAATATGAATCACTCCCAAAAATAACCACCTAAATTTCCTTTTTCTGCCACTAATATTGAAAATGTTTAAATAAATTATCCACGCTGGAATCTGTGCTTTATAAAAGTGAAGACATTAGGGGAAACATTAACTAATTTGTACCCTTATAAACTCTGCTTGGTGTTACGATAAGTGGGGGGTCTCATTTATCTCTCACCCAACTGGGTTATGCCTAGTTAGATAGAGAACCTGGTATAATTATTATGATTTTGCCGGTTCTTGTAAAACCCACACAAATAACCCTGTTGTTTTCAAGTTCTCTGTATTTTACACCTCTAATGTTATATAAAAGCGTATATTTTCATTATCGTCAGTTACTTTTCCATTTAGAGAATTTTGTTTTATGAAGTTGTGGGATCCTTTTTATTTAGCTTTTTACCTATTATTGCACCTATATAAACCCCCTTCCTTAGCCCACATGGAATTTTTTATTTGATTTATAAGAGACTTGTTTTGTTGTATTCCAAGCCCTTCTTGTACATTACATGTAATATTCCCCTTCTTCTAACTTCACTAAAGTTATTGAACAAGTTATTGCTCATACAAATGTGTCTCATCCATTCATTCTTGGTAGTGGCAATTAAAAGAAAGGCATACTTGAAAGTATAGGGTTAATAACGTCATTTTACTTTATTTTTATTTTACTTTATATTATTATCTTTTATTTCAATGTAATGTTGTCAAACAAGCTGGCTATCTATAGTTACAATCCAAAGACTAGTACTCCCTATGGGTCAGAAGTTTTAAAAGTTTTAGTATATAACCAATATAGGTACAGTATATGCTGCGCTGCAGAATCTATAGATACCCTATAAATAAAATGTAATGTAATAGTCCATGAGCCTCTAGCACATTTCCTAACCGAATTCTAATGTTTACGTCGCCTGGAGACATCTCCAATTTTTGTGAATTTAATTCACTGATAGTTTTATAGCAACTTACATAATGTTCTCTTACTAAAAATAAATCGCAGCCGTTACCTGGCCAGCTATGACAGCCCCCCCCCCATACTTACAAAGTGTCCATAAACCCTTTTTAATCTAGATTAATGATTGAATACTTTCATCCTTTATGTCTCCGTGATACAAAAACAGTTCTCTTAGCAATGAAAGCATCCTGATTAACATATCATCATCTTTACCTCCTTGTGTTCAATCCCACTCCTTCCTTTGGAAAGCTCTCCCCCTACCCGGTAGCCGCGCTCAAATACAAGATGATTTAGAAAGAAACCAAAGGGAGTGATCAGCGGGTAGAACACCCGTGCAATTTCCTTTCATAGTAAAATCATTCCAATCTGGGTCTTATTCACCGCTTATATGATGGTACCCATTGCTTCCAACGTATACTGACTCATATAAACTAGTCTCGGATAGGGCGTACAATTTAATTCTTTACAGATGGAAATGTATGCCCCCTTTCCAGTTTACGCAATTAAAACTCTTTCTTTTTCTTTATACACTGTCAGATCACAGCAGCTTAAAAAAAATTTGACTTGTCAAAACAAAACACACTTTAGAAGAAAAATCCTTCAACGTTCATTTGTTTTATGGAATAGATTTCACAGTTTACTCTCTTAGGTCAAATTCTGTGGCGCTGGATTAGTTACATACAACTAGAATAACATAAATGCATATGATAGATTTTCACGCATCAGATCAAAAGTGCTCCATGGATTCTTTTAGAAACCCTCCAGAACAATGATTTGGGGTTTTATTTAATAAACCGGAGGTATCCAGGTGAGTTGGACAATTCTACTCGCTGACTTCATTATAAATGGCCAACTCACATATTTGGGAGAGTGGCTTTGTGAAGGGCCAGGGCTAGTCACGTCAAGTGTCGGGGGCTAAACCTAGACAGCCTTGAGCAGGTTGGTGGGTAGTGGGCATGATTCAAATACTGCTCCCCTGTCCGGAGAAACTCACTCAGAGACCCAGGGAAGCAAGGCTATTCTCAGAGACTCCAGGTCAGACCCAAAGAGCTCCTAGGTATGGCCAACCCAACCCTCTACTTGTACAAGAAGAGTTGAGCTGGTAATGTGTAATGCATTGTTCATGTGAGAAGAAGTCATCTCATCTATTTAACTATGCTTCATGCAGGGTCAGCTTAGCCCTTCCTGTGGCAGAAACTAGCTAGGTGGGCCCTACGTGATACAGTGATTTTATCGGGGCTAAACTATGGGATTTTGTAAAAAAAAATATTATAATATGGATTGTTTCCTGAAATGATACCTGCTTGAGAGTAGGAGATTCAGCTGGATGGAATACTTGAGATGTAAAATTCTAAAGCCATAAGTGGATTAACAAATCCATGGAAGAATTTTTTTTTACTTTTTTTTTTACTTTTTATTTATTATTTTCATCTTCTAAATCTCCTCCAGAAGTGTAGTGAACTGGTTTGTCTGATTAATGGGGGCACAGTGGGTTAAGCAGCTCATGTCTGGCCATGAGCTACCTGTTGGGGGTCCCTGATTAAGAACATTAAAATAAGCGAATGAGAAGCAGAAACCTCAAAGGCCCCCAAGGCATCTCCACATTTTACAGAACTCATTTACTAAAATGATTGTAATTTACTTTTTATGATCAATGTATTTTGTGTGAAACCATCATTTTTACCATTTGTCAAAAAGTGTTATTTTTTTTTCCCCCCATGAAAATTTCCGTACCTCCCGATACTTGAACAAAAGAAATTAACAAGAACCCAGCTAACGAACGCTGCATAACATTGAACGTAGAGATATCGTAGAAAAGAGAAAAGCATTTTGATTTCCATCAAGAATGAAATTGCCCACTAATGAAAATATAAAACAAGCTCATTAAATAAATTGCACATTTTGTTTTGGAAAAGAGTTACTGGTATGCTTTAATGTCTGCAATGTTATGGGTGCACCGGCAAGGCACATAAAGATATATTGCGAGCCATGTGTTCGGGGCATGCGGCCGTATATGTGTGTGATTATGTAGTTCGTTAAAGCAATATACTTTGAGTTCTGCACAAGAGGTGTTTTTGACTTTATCCAGAGCTATGTGGCTAACACCTATAAAAAAACAATCGCTACTACAACACCCACATTGACGTTTGATGCCCTGAATTTAACAACAAGGTTACCTAATCTCCAAAAGTGAAATCTGTGGTTAATGTCACACCAGTTACTGTAGCATAAACATGTTCTGTAGCGTTGGTCCACCAAATGTAAAGTTTCTAGCACATGTGTTTTGTGTAGGCTGATGTTTGAGGCTTGCAAATTCACAGAGTCACTTTTTTATATATAAATGGCTATTCTACAGGTAAGTGAAACAGGAACACTAGAAGACTAATGGGCGATAAGATGAGATTCCATCACCCATTGGATGGATACATGACGTTAGGCCAGACTGAGAATAATCCATACATAGAGTTTGTATGTAGAAGATCCTAGCTCTATTGGGTCAGGATCTTCTTTCCTTTTTTTTCTTGATCCTTACTGCATTTTACTTGCTTTGGCCGTTATTATTGTGATATACATGTTTACAGCTGTCACACACAGATTGCGCTGCTACATTAAAATGTCAGAATCCATAGAAAAGTCGTCATGGTATAATTCAAGCATGGCCGTATTTAATGAAGTCTTATTTGAGGCTGCATGATTAGTATTTAAATGCACTTAAGGCGCGTTCAAATTCCAAAGGAAAAACCACTAATTAAAAAAAAATCCACATGTGAAATTAACTCTACTAAAGGATCTTCTGTTGAATACAGCTAACCTAATATATACCTAATATATTTATTTTAGAAAAGTCTCAGGAATGTGCAAAGTGCTTTACAATATATATATTTTATGGAGCTAGAAACAAAACCGTGTGTATTTTAAATTCTCTGCTAGGAAGGAATAACCACATTTTTTTTACTTTTTTTAATGCACTCATCAGATAATTACATGCCTACAAATGTATAATGTATGAATATATATATATATATATATATATATATACTGTAAATGTAAATACTTAAACCTTAACCACCTATTCTGTAAATATAAATATAAATAATAAAAAAAAAATTGAATTACCGTATTGGCTTGGATATAGGCCGCCCCCGTATATAGGCTGCACCCTAAAAGTTTGGTGCTTTATTAAAGAAAAAGTTTTTTTCTTTAAAAAAGCACCAAAAAAACATGCTGCCACTGTCCTCCCCCCGAGATATGCTGCCACTGTCCTCCCCCCGAGATATGCTGCCACTGTCCTCCCCCCCGAGATATACTGCCACTGTCCTCCTCCCACCCCCAGAGATATGCTGCCACTGTCCTCCCCCCCCCCGAGATATGCTGCCACTCTGCCCCCCTCGATTTACCAGAGCAGACTCCCGGGTGTCTTGCGGGGCCGGCGGGGGACATCTACGCAATACACGGATACAACTTCCGGTGCCGGCACCCCCCCCGTGGAAAGTGCTGGCAGGGGAGGCTGTCTGAGCGTATCGGGGAGTAGGATGCAGGTCCCCTGCACCGCTGCGGGGGATCTGTTTCCTAACCCCGCTGCCTGCCCGGCGCCCGGGACTGCATGTCCCGGGCGTCGGGCGCTAGACCCCGAATATAGGCCGCACCCCCACTTTAAAGACTTAAAGTGGGGGGAAAAAGTGCGGCCTATATTCGAGCCAATACGGTATTTAATCCTCTATTATTTTTGTGTGGCATGCGTAACAGAATTTGGTAGGTATATATAAAAAAAATAAGAAGTTTATGTTCATATGGGTCAATATGGTAAGCTAATAATAACCACAATATAGAAAATCAATTTAATAAAGACATTAATGGACAAAGCAGATCCCGAGAGGTAATCCTCTCTAAACCTCGCTCACCGTTGTGAACTTCTGGTGATGTCGATTTACTCATAAACATGAAATTCCTTCTAGTAATTAACACGCTTCCTGGGGATCCGGCAGATCCTTAATGAGAAATGTATCAGCTGACACCAAACGCAACTGTGGAAAGCCAACTGGATTGTTCGACCCCAGCTTACTCATAGGAACGCGTAAAAAGGCAAAGCAGCGTTCTAAATGTGAAGAGGGTGGTTATTGTACAATATCTGTACTTACGGAAAGTCCATTTTATTTCTAATGGTAATTGTGAAGTAACAATAGCTGGCGGCCTATGAAAAGAATTCAAAAGGAATCTGAGCTCTTCTCCTTGTATAATTTTACTATGGGGGGTACACAGTGCTTAAGGGTCATAGCCGTCCATTATAGATCACTGTAGGTTGAGCTGGACAAGTTCCTAATTTCCCATTGTGATAACCAATCATAAAAAAATATTTATAGTTTGTCTTTAAAATGTTAAAGTTGATTAAAGAATTGTGTATTATTGATAATTAGAGAATAGGTCAACCTTCTAATTTTCAACCATGAAATGATTTGCTTCTATTAATCTGTATTATATTCTGGAAACATTATGCTAAATATCAATTCTCACTTGGAAGCGTACTTTCGCTTGAAAAAAGTAATATTACTGCACAAAAGTGTTGTTTTTCTGGCAGTCGATTCAATACCAACCATAACCACAAATGTTGTCACATAAACTAGCGAGTCGGAGTCCGATGTTTGCGTCACCTTTATGTTTTCATTTTTTTTTTTAAAACTAATTTTTTAAGATAAAATTAGAAATAATTTGAAATGTATACAAGCATCAAGATCCAAATCGTTCTTGTCTATTTAGTTATTAATAGGAGGCATTGCTAATAATATTTTCATTATAATAGAAATAGGTGGTTATAGATTTCTTTACTTCCTTAACCGATGTTGGCATTAAAGCTTTCCAAACCAGGTTATACATTTTTTGTACAGTAAAGATCCCCTCCTGGATTCAATAATGAACCCCATGCCTAGGGGGAACTCAATGGCCAAGGTTGTAAATGTCCTTTAAGGTCTTCTGCTCATGGGTGGGTTCACTGGTGGTTCACTAGACCAGCTGAACCTGGGAGGTAAGTTCTATAGCAATGTTCATTGTTCAAAGTCTGCAGATCTTATTCTTAGAAGGAATTGGAATAGGAAGCAAGCTCTTCAATATTTCCTAAACCCGATAAATATGGGCAAGCTAAATTTGAGATATATTTTGTTTGGTTCTTAAGAACATTGTTCTACACAGTCAAGCTCTAGAACCCTATGCAAACCTTCACAACTCCAGCAGCTCACTTTTCTAGCATAATCATTCTTATTTGAAGTTAAAAGCCTGCGAAGTAACAACATTTTAAGCATTGAATGTGCTTCTTGGATGCTAAAAGTCTTCTAGCACTGAAGACGTGAGCCAATATTTCTAATGAAAATTCCTCTTTCTGTTTAACATTACTAATGTGATTGGAGTTACTTATCATTTTAGTAAGCTAAAAAGGAAACTAGGAAAGCTATTTAGGCATACATTAAAATATTCCGTCAATGCCTGGCTGTAGTAACTGGGTAAACTGGGAACACAGCCAGCTTCGACTGTTTGTAAACAGTAGTACCGCCGGGATCATGTCGTACGTCCGTAACAAAGAATGGCCATTTTACCTCTGATATATCAGAAATATAGAAACATACACTGAAAATATTTCTTAAAAATTAGTTAGAGTATGTACTTTCAACACAGGGGTTATTTATTGGAGGACTCTGCTGTTTGTTAAATACACTCTTCTCCCAGTTTTTCTGTATACTTAATAAAACCGACCAATGGGATTTACATTTCAAAAATCCACATTTTAGGAATCGATGTTATGCGTATGCTATGGGAGCAGTCGTCTTAACTTTCTGCTTTGGGGTTTTGATGAATAATCGTCAACGGTTTGTTACTTTGCCGTTTTCCTCGAAGCTGGGTGGTTCTTGGTAGCTTTCTAAGAGTTAGTGTGATGGGAAGGGAGATGACTTCAGAAATGGGGGAGAACCTCTTAAAAGGTTAAGGGGCTTCATGTCAGGACACTAACTCTGCAGATTTCCCCACCACTTGGTGACCTCCTTTACCATATGGTACAATGGTCTCTTACCATACCCTTTTCATCTTCTGTGATTGTAGGTAAGCAGCTTCCCTTTTAAAACAATTAAATATCACTGAGAATTTTGAAGAAGATATTGGGAAAAAAAAGACATTTCATGAGATTACCTTCTCCCCTCGAAAGAACGTTTCTTTCCTTAATTACAACGGCTAATATGTTTATTTTGATGTTGTCAGGATGTGAATGAAAGTCTATGGAAAAAATGTGTTTAATTAGCCCTGTGCCAACTACTTATGGGAGGTCAACAAATTTCATATATCTTTCCAGAAGCTATTGTATGAATCCAAAAACCGTGGAGAAACTTACAGTAAGTGTTGTCATTTTACATTAGAAAAACACTGAACAGACCAGTTCCAGTGATTGCTTTCAAATGCGAGTGATGGAAAGTATCTTAGGTTTCATCAGATGTGATTGTTTCTTTTTCGGTTAGTCATAAAGAGAGCACGTATGTGTGTTTTTTGTTTTTTTTAATGAGAATGTACGTATGTAATGTCAAGAGCGGTCATGTATGTCGGGTGATTAACCTAGAGCGCTTCTCTTACAGTCAAGTATAAAGTCCTATATTATGATCACTAGGTGCTTCCACTAATTGTCAGCTCTGTAGCTGAAAAATGTTTGTTTTCTTCCTTCTAATAAATGTAAGACATGAATAGAATGCTCGTGGTACATAACTCAACAAAAGTGAAGTGCGGTTCTAGAACAGAAACAAATTCTCCAATCTTAAGAACTTTCAAGGTTTATAACTTTGTATGCAGGGTATAAGTTACCAGGGCAGGCTACCTGGAAGTCTCTCTTCTGGGGGAGTAGATTCACCTATGGGCAGGGCTAGCTGAGTGTGGGGTGTGGCTAACCCTGAGACCCTTTAGTGATGAGAACTGGGTGGAGAGCTGGAGAAAGTAGGCGGGAAGAAGGCAGAACATGGGCAGGGAGTGGGTGTGGCCATCCACTGTTACGCTGCACGGAGAAAGATGAAACTGAGACCCAGTGCCTTTACCCAGAGACTCCAGGTCAAACTTGAAGAGTTCCCAGGTATTACAGTAACTCTTTGCCTTGCAATCTGATATAACTGATAACGTAACACAAATTATTGGACACTGTGAGGTTTTATGAATACTTCACCGGCAAACGTTCACCTATATTCTTACAAATGCCACAAAATGCTACTTTAGACAACATACGTACAGAAAATTATCTTTTTTAGGATTCACAACACTTTTTTCGTCTATGAAACCACATAACATGTAATATCCCCATCATAGAAAACGTATCTATGTGAACAATTACATCCACAAAAGTCTCAATAACTAAACCACATTTTATTGTCTAGTGTTCATTTATATACTAGGTTCTAGTAAGACCTTAAATTAGGATTGGGGGGGGGGAATCATGCCTGAAATAATATTTTTTTTTAACAAAACAGTAGAATTCCTTGTTTCAAAGTATTATCCTGACCTCTGGAAATAAAATTCTTGGCAAATTTTCACACTCTTTTTAAATGACCTGCAAGTGGATTTCATCCATATACTAGACCATTGTTTTAAGGAATCAATATAGTGGGATTTTGGTAAGTTCTTTGTACGGAGTCACTTGACACCAGAATTTACAAGGTCACCTTTAAGACATCAGTTTACACTGTCTCTTTTGTATCTACGGGTGCTGTTACCGCGATACCTCGTGGCAGTCTAATGTTACAGGATGCCCACTACTGAAAGTCCCTATAAGATAAAATAATAAACATCTCATCTGATGTCAGGACCTTACAGACTCTCCTAATCATTTTTCCTAGTTGGTCCTAAGTTTTTACTGGATTATTTCCAGTGATCCTATGCTAGCGTAATGGTCTTTCTTTCCATTTCTTAACAAAAGGGCTTTTCTTGTTCGATGAGCTGTCAAGTTTATCCAAATATCCTCGGCTCCCAACTAGCCTTTTTTTTTTTAATGATATTTCCAAGAAAAGGACACTTTGTATCTTTAAACTACTATAGAGCATTGAAGTAAAAATAAAACCGAGGCTTGATTTGCCAAGAACAACTCATTCATGTCAAATGGAGTGTCTGGGCCTGGATAGAGCACTAAGAGTGAAGTGTGTGTCGTATATTGGGGTGTAGCACCATAAATGTGAATTAAACAGTTAAAAGTTCTTAAACCCACTGAAAACAATGCATTTTGAGCCCGTACATGATGTACGGGCTTTGTCATTAAGGGGTTAATCTTAACTAACCACAAAGAACATTGTTTTCTAGTGTTCCATGTATATTAATGTATTTCGTAATCTACATTTCTATCATTATCTAATGCATTATCAATAAAATGTAGCAGGTAAAGAAATGTTCAGGGTAAAAAGCTTCTTATAGAACTGTATATAAATAACTTTAAATTAAATTTAATAAAAGACAGCTTTTTAACCCCATCCCTGCCAAAGGGCTGATGTTTTATATGATTACCACTAATAGCAGTTGGATTAAAAATTGTAACCAACAAAATTCACAATATAAATCTTTACACAGGCTGCCACTTTGTAGTATTATTATTATTGTTCGCATTTCATTTTATGGAGTGCCATTTAAGGGTTGTGTCATTACGTTTATTTTACTGGTGAATGTGATCTAGTGTCTTGCAAGAGGTTTATTTAATGTATGCGCTGTGTTTGTGAATACGCTTTTTTTTTTCGTTAATAGAGTTTGTATAATTGATCAATGTAAGCATTATTGCAACTGGAAAAAGCTTTAGAGCATTCTAAATGGAAATTACCACCCATCGGTAAGGGCACCTCAACCCCGCCAACAATTAATAAATGGCACCATATCCTGGTGTTAAGCAACAGAAGAATGCAAATGGACGGCTGGGAATATGGACGTCAAAGGGCGATCTGTTTTGAGCCAGAGTGACTATCGCTCCTGATAGCCTCCCGTCCTTGGCTAGTATACCTGCCGCTCCTCACTGGCCCAACGCCTCATATTGGCACCTTCAATGAACAGATACTGATGGTAGACTATAGGCCACTATATGGCACTCCAGTTGATACAGTAATTAAACCAAACGTTGAAACATGCGCATATAAGGAACATGACGATCATTTGAAACAGACTCACGTCTTCTGAAGAACATATCATAGGTGTCTAAATCAACACACATACCTACATACATCTCTTCAACTTAAATCATATTCACAGAGTTCATTTTAGCGCTTGCGACATATTATTTGCTTTAATAAATCATCATAGATTCTGAGCTTTTGCTGTCTCGGTGGAAACTGTTAAAGAGGTTCTGTTTAGGCCATGGAAGCTGATTGCCGCGTTCAGTGCAATTACGGTCTATTTGCAGCTCTAAATTGGTTTACCAACAGGAACCATTCTGAACTCTTTCCGAAACCCCCCCTTTTTTTATAACCTATCCACCAATCACGCCAAAGACTTCAGATTTATTTCAGCTGACATCATTCATGAAAACATTTTGGTTTGTGAGGTTGTAAAAAAAAGGTAATGAAATGAGCCTGTTCTGCCAATTAGTCGCCTAATTGGACAAACTTGAGTTTTAATTACTTGCCTTAAGGTTCATTTTATGTGTCTTGTGGCAAAAATTAAGCAGGCAGACTTTATAAAAAAAACAGGTATGGGCACCTGGGAATGGCTCATATAGTAAGACAGCGCGGACGTAAAGGTTACACATTTAACTTAGCGTCTGGGAACATGAGAAAGGTCATTCCACACTGTAATTAAATGACACTCCACTTTAATGCACATGGTGGCTGAGTGGTCCATGTAACTTTTTGTGATCTGATCAGAATCATCAAACCATGGAGGTGGAAGCAGCAGCTCTGGTTAGGTGACTGACAAAGAATGCATATTTCTGTACAGAACACTTTAATATACATTATTTGTCTTAAAGGCTGCTCGTGACACTGAAGTGTGTCTTTAATTTGTTTAGTCTTTTTCAGTATTGTATATTTAAGGATGTATTAAATCTGCATGTAATTTCAGTATATTGCACACAATTGTTTGGCCCAGAAGGTCCAGGAATCAACATGGTTTTATCTCCGAGTGGGGTGGAGTAAGAGGTTGTCTACTCCCAGATAAAACATATATAATAAATGTTAGAAAGTACAAAACAACGTAATGGGGAGGGGTTGTCAAAAGGCTTCCTTTTGTTCTTTCCAATGCAAGATTTGTAACAAACTTCCAAGTCCTTTAAAAAAAGGCAAATAGAAAGGAAGGCACAATCATTCCTGGAGATAAAGGCCGATGACAGGTGGGGTGAAGGCTGAAATCTGAACTCTAAAGTTTCTGGCAATAAAGATTTGTTACAGCTGGTTTTGATATGGCTGTGGACTGAGATGCTACCATGCGTATATTTCAGCATTTATTGTTCCCTGCAAATAATTCTTCCGCACGCATTGTAACGCTCATCAGATTACTGCAAGAAGAGCCTCAAGGTGTTAGGTCATCTGGTTTACTTAATTAAACGGAGTGCATCACATTTTGTTAAGATCATGGGTTGGGTAGATGTATTTATTTATTAAAAGCCTTTTTTCTATACTTATATAGCAAGGATATTTTTTGGTGCAGCTAGCAGCTGTGCATATCCACACGTCGGCCACGCATATGTCATCAGGCGGCCGCTGGACTTAAAGTGCCAGAACCACCACCCCATCATCGCCAGACCAGCCCTGAATGTGACCTTATCTTTCTGTTCATAATTTGCCAAGTAAAATAAAAAAAAACATTTAGGACGGCATTATTCTTTTAAACCTATCTGTCCCTAAAAACAAATAGAACCCTGACATTACAGTGCCCGTTATTAACTTGTTAAATCATGCCCATTATCATGTTGCTCGGTGACGTAAGATAGGGTCTTTTTATATATATATATATATATATATATATATATATATATATATATATATACATGAAAGTTACAATATTACATTTCAAATAGTTTTTAATGTATTCTCACAAATATATGGACTTTCTTGTAAATATATTTGGTTACAACAACAAGGAGGCCTTATATAAAGAGGCCCTAATAAGATGTTCTGATGTGTGTTTGGATAGACCTGCCAACAGTTCTATTAAGGTTAGCAAATTCATACAAACTTCTCTGCCAACAATAATGGCCAAATAGCAAGTGACAGAAACAGGAGAAAGATGTTTTGATCACAGTAAACTAGATATGTTTACTGAATTTTCAAAGAGCTATTGATGGCACAAAACTGCAAACCTTTGCCCTCGTGCTCTCCAACAGCTGGTGAATGATGAGGACCTTCAGTGAAAAAGAAGCACACATGTTCTCCGGTTGACTTAAAAGTATTGCTATTTTGTCCTAGTAAAACTCCACTTTTTTATTTAATGATAAGAGCGATGGGGTCTGTTCATAGCGAGCCAAGTTGGCCTGAGAAGAACCCACAAGGATTATTTATCGTAAGGTTCTTCCACCACTTCGGACTCTAATCTCCAGTTTAACGTAAGCTACATTGATGGCTGTCCTGTGCTAAGAACCTCAGGGGGGAATTCACTGGCAATATTCACCTTATTTCAGCCCCTGAAACAAGTCCCTGCTTACGTTGCACATATATCTTACTAATTTTGGCCTCAAGCAGGGAAAATGCAAAGATAATATTCTTAACAATAATCATTGTGTGGATATCCTTGACCCGAGCCTGCCCTCTGTTAATAGAACCCTTCATATTTATCATTTTAAAACTGAAATTGGTGGGATTGTTTAAGTATTTTAACAAAATCTGGAGTTCGAGATGTATCCTTTTAATCCACAAATATGATGCTGAGAATGTGAACTACTCACATGAAAAGAACAATATTGTATGGATTATTAAGAATATGACAAGTAAACACTATCCCCCGATAAAACAGATTTTTGCAACGTCTGAGAAAACATCATCTATATAACTTATCCCACAGCAATAATAATAATTTGCTTCATTCATGGAAAACAGCGGCTGGTGTAATGTACTATGTAAAATATGCACATCAGACGGTTCAAACACAAGAGATATCCACAGATGGCATTTGTAAGTACAGATCAAAGAAGGTCCTAATTGGGTGTCAACGTGATATAGTTTGTGGACATGGCATAGAAGATACACCAATTTACCCCATAAACGATCATGATTCCCGTCTCAAACCTTGTTCTAGCTTCGGGATGATGGGTTCATAAAACCTATTGAGAAGTGGCAGACATCAGGCAGCATACTAGGGGGTTATAACGTGACACTCTCACCCGTCAAACCCCAGTCTACTGGTCCCATTATGATTATTTCAACACAGCTGACTTCTTTTAATTAAAATAGCAGGCTCGTGGGGGATAATAATTTGAGACATTCACTCCAGCAGGCTCATTCTGCCCGTCCGTGCATGACTACAGCTGACTTCTTTTCAGCGATCAGCAGGCTGCCACATAGTATACATAATCTTTATACAACCTACTTACTGTGCGTCTTGATTGATGGAAAAAGACCGAGAGGAAATACATTCAATGCTTGCCTACGCCATTAAAAAAAAGTCAAATACACAAAATTACATACTATACGGTTGGTTTAAGTGCATCCAATGTTTTTTAATTTATTTTTCCTAAAACATCCATCTTTAAAGGCTAATTGCATAGTAATAAATTAAAACAGACAGCTCTTGTTAGGGTATCTCGATTAATTTCTAGATACCACTGGTAAATGTCTAGTATGTGCGGATTTATAATATTAATATAATAGCGTATTATCTGATTATAATAAGGTGTTGTAGAATATATTATTAAAGGAAGAGGGTTCTGTCTGTCTAGAATATTATTTAGTGCTAGGTCTACATATTTAAGTCCTAAATGTCTTGACAGTAATGATTAATACGGTGCATTAAAAGATTCCAGTGAAAGTATTCAGGGACAAGCTGTGCTGTTTGGTTCTCAACGAATGATCAGGACTACAGGACTATTAAAAACAGTGGGAAGCTTGCAGACTTAATCACGCAGGCTGAACCCATGGTGGGAGACCAGGAGCATTAAAAAAGGACAAAAAAAAAAAAATACAAGGAGAAATACCATAATGTCGTAGAGGCGCATTGATGTGTATAGTCCAAAACATAAAATTACACGGAGGAAAAATCTAGAACATATACATTAACGAGGGTTCCGTGGTCACTTTTGATTTTCAGACTCTCTGTGGATAATTAACAACAATGGGATGAATGGGCAGTGAGGTCAGAATGGACAGGACAAACATTATTGATCCTAACCGCAAGAACGTATTGATAGCGAGATTAAATAATACCACATCAATTTATTATGGTGGGTGGTTTTCGATGCCCTTTTTTTGAAATTTCCATCCATATGCCTAAAAACTTTGGAGGAGTACTATTATTATTATTATTACTATATAAAAATAAAATATTTGTTATCTCGTTAGTTTTAAAATTTAAATAAATGATTTCATGTTTCTTGGCTTTACAATTTATTTTAACTATGATTATCAAAAAAATCAATATTGAAAGTGAGAATATTTTTAATATTTTTTTTTTCCTGTCTTTATTGTATAAATTTTTTAGAAAAAGTTTTGGAAGAAGCATTATAGGTAAGAGTTAAAAATATTTTTCCAAGCATTTTTTATTTTAAAAAATAGCAGCGTCTGATTACATCTCTTTGAATTTGTTTCATCTCAACATATGTTTTTCTCGTGCAAGTAGGAGATCTTATGGCATTTTCGACGTCTTTAAAGAGTTACACTTAAAAAAATATGTCGAGTTTATTTTGTGTGTTTTGAATTTGTTTGTTTTCTGGAGAAGAAGCTTCACGATAATAACTGCCGTACGGGGTAATATCGTATGTTTCTTGTTATTTTTGTGTGTTTTTCTTAATCTCTGTGCACATTGGTGACACGTCTCTTTATGAGATAGCCGAGGGTAAATAACTGACTCAGCCGCGATTTACACGCCTGTAGAGAAATTACAATGGGTAGCACTGACTGCTGTGATACCTGGTGTTGTCTCGTTGTGGGAGAGTCTGCATTGCTTGTCACCGCTGTATGCTTAGGCAGGTGATGGATCATTGTCACCTTATCAGTGAGCTTAGACAAGAGCTTCTTGGCTATGTGAGTTTTGGAACGGACTGTACATGGGAAAAATCCTTGTTATTTAGTTTGCCTTAGGTAGAATAGGCCACGCATCTAAATATACACAGAATCTGAAGAAATGTCTGGAATTTTCCTCAAAAAGGTAGTAATGCAGTCTATTGTATCCTTGTGTACATAGTTATATGTAATTGACACTTAAACATATCATCATAGCCAACGTTGCTTATAAAGAAGCGCAAACTATCGGTCTCTTTAGCCCATAAAGAGTTAACCGGTGGCAGGGAAACATTCAAATATTTACTTAATAAAAACAACAGGAGTAATTTATATCATTTTGATAATTTTTTAATTTTCTGAGTTTGACAGTGCTTTTCCACTTAGTTTAAATATCACCCAACATTACAGGTGCCTAAAGTAGGACACTTTTTTGAGCACATGGTTAGTGGCTGGTAGAGGCATCGTTGGGGTCCGGTGGGATGTGGGTAGGGCCGAGCCTGGGGGCATAAGTTTCGATGGGTCGGTCGGGAGAGATCCTCTGATCTCCCTAACTGGCCTATGATCCTCGCTGCTCTCAAAAGCCAGACGGTGGGGCAGCTTAGAAAGTGTTTAAAAAGAAGTACTGTCCTGCTTAACTCAGGATAGTTGGGAGGTATGTAAACATATGCCTCAGTGTCAATATTCTGGCCCAACATAGAGTCCATGGAATGACCAAAAAATTTGCCTGTTGGGTTGTAATCTATAACAGTTAACATCTGGAAGAGACTTCCAATCACTACCAGAATAGCTCTATTTAGACATAAAAAACAGTAAATATTCAATATCCCTTTTTTGTATTGGAAAGGAACATTATTCTAAATACCTGCATTTAGAAAAGGATACCAAAGATACAATAATAAATTATATTAAACTAACACAATTACGTAATAAATAAATCCTCGTGGCATTGGCACACTGGCATTTGTATGTATCAATGGGTAATGACCATTGACCACCTTATTACAGACATCAATTGTAGCAGCAAGAACCTAGTTACATAAAACGGGGGGGAAGAACAGTCTGCCTTTTGTGTCTTATTGGCCGAACATCAAGTTCTAATTAAGATACAGTCTCTTCGCGATTGAGTAAAGTCCTATGTAAAGTAGCCCATTTAGTATCAATGGTGGCCAATCTGAACAACTGCTAATTACATTTATAGGTAAACTGTAACTACGCATCCACTGGATTGTTAGTGTCCTAGTGCTCCGCAACTATTCTCAGATCAAAGACGAAAATTAAAATAGAGCTTTTCACACTTTAGTATCTGGATTTAACCGTCTGAGAATCTTCTGTACTAATTAAACTATACTTTTTTATTTTAATTCTCCTTGGTCTCTTTCCTCCCTGTAGCCAAAACTACACATCACTTTCTTTAGTCCGAAATTTTATAAGCAATGATGCCAGAATAATTTGGGATCTTCCTGGTTAGATTAAATGGGCATGTTCTTTGGTGTCTGAAAGTAGAAGTATTACATCGTGGTTTGCCCAATCCACACAAAACAATAAATAAATACTTTCCACATTTTAAGGTAACAATGATAGATCTTCTCCATAGAACAAATCATATTGCGTCTAACCTAACCAGTTTTTTACCCAAAATACCTTTGATTTAAATCATTAAACTATTCTATCCTACACATTCTAATCACTCTGTCCTTTGTGAGTTTTTTGAATATTTTTGGAACAATATACTAAGCCTGTAACTCTAATACGGGCTTTCTAGTTCTATTTTGCACATCTTCTAAACATGTTATCATATCAACTATAATAAGACCTATAACATTTGGTTCCTATGATGGGAGGGAAAAACACCTTATTATATGAAATATTATATTATTATATAGTCTCTGATGAGTAGTCTGTCACATCCAACTCAGCCTTCAGGAGAAATTGTATCAATGATGAGAGAATGTATCAAAAATAGTAGATGGGGTATATTAAGAAGCTATGGCCAGGCGTTGGGGGATGAAGGTGCTACCAGTTCAACATTTGGCAAGCAACTCCTTCCTAAGCAGTTGTCATAAGTTCAGTTCTCAGTGACATAAAAAAAGAAGACAGAACCCATGAGAGGAGCTTACGGGGAATGCATGGCTCCTGAACCTTGCAAGGAAACAAACAAATGGTCTCGATGGGGGTTGTTGTAGTTATGGGCCTGTCATCTTATCCATCAACTTAGAAATGGTCAGTATATAACTGAAGATGAAACGATTTATGTTCAGGGCTATTCTAAAGCCAACTCGGCCTATAGTGAATAGACCCTCACATTTTAATTTCAGTTGGACCACCATGTAGTCAATAAGCCGAGCAGAGTCTATCTTCTTTTGTCTTCTTTTGGCATTTATATATATATATATATATATATATATATATATATATATATATATATATATGTGTATATATATATCTTGTGCACTTTTGCCTCGTCACGTGGCATTAACATTTGCCAGGTGAACCTTGAACTTTTACATAGTTTGGGGAGAATGTTTTATTAGTTAGCAGAGTGTTTGCAGTCTGTAGGCATGAAGGCAAACAACCTATTCTAATAAGCGTAGGATGAAATTGTACAAATAAAGCTGCAGCTACTTTCTGCCAAGACTGAAACAGTTTTTTATTACACCGCAGAACTCATTGCAAATACTGACATGTCACGGATGCTATTGAATTCTGACAAGATGTCTGTTGATGAGACAGAAGATGTTGTCGTTACTTGCACTCCATTGTCCTCATTGCAATAAGGCTGTGTCGGCGAAGGAGCGTTGAATACAGCCAGCTAAAGCACGGTGGATGTGAAAACATGAAATACTCATACAATGGAAAAGATGCCATTTTTCATTTGGCATGTATTTTAAATCATGCTGAATGTCATTTACAAGAAAACGGATTAATTTTCTATCTGCTCGTAAAGGAAAGGCAAACTTCCACGGGTATCTGGAAGCCTAAAGCCTTAAGTATACTTGGACAATATTCAGTTTCTTGGTTGTACGTATTTTTTTTTGTACTTTATACTTCTGGGTTTATTCACTTATAGGTTGAGTTGGTGAGAAAACTTAACGGAGTCCTTTGTCACTTCACACCCTGGCAAGTCATGCCATTGAGTTGAACAACATAAAATGTTGCCACTTCTTGTTTAAATCGCCATTAAATCAGCATTAAAAAACATAAACTTCAGCTCAAAGACCCTTTATGTAAGTAGGGATTTGTGAATTAATATTAATAACATGTTCCTAGATGAGGTTAAATATAAGGAACCCTACGTGGTCCTATCTCATACATGGATCGTAGCCCACAAATACAACAAGCTATGTATACTATGAATCCACATTTTCATAAACTATTGTGATACAAACATTGCCCAAGTCAACCTTCCTAACAAATGCCCAGTGGTATTGTTTTACCCACAGACATGAGACTCATGAGGTCACCTCATGCTGTGTCATGCGGTAAGTTGTATGTATGATTTCATTGATGTCATGCTGAGGTTGCCACATAGCTCATGAAAAGACAGTGATGTCCTTTAACTCATACAAACACCCTGCTAAGATGACTTTGGTCATCATGTAGGGACATGTGAAAAAATTAGCCATAATAATGCCATATTATTCTAACTTTAGACATTCAGAAACTATTAAAATCTATTCTTCCAACAGATCAATAATTCGCTAAAGACAATGTTTTGCCGATACTGGATTCATATTTCTGTTATAGCACATCCTAGTCGCTGTTTATTACAAAATACACAGGTCGTAGATAAGAATAACCTGAGAAAAAGAAAAACTATGAATGACTCAAAGATATTTCTTAGAAGCAATTATTAAAAATGGCTTTGGTTTCAATTCATAAAAGGACAAAGTATAATTAGATTAAGTTGTCATGAATTATCGATTAATCATAGGCATGTGTAGATGTGCCGTCCTGTTATCTTAAAAGTGCAATGTACAATCTGTTTCAATTTGGTGTGAACTAAAGATAACAAAGAAGTTACTTAGATAAGTGATAGGACCAATCTTTTCAAATATATACTTGGAATAAGCCCTGTGCCAGCACACCAACAAATTAAGTTTATTAAAAAATATATATACTGGCTCAGAATTAGCCAAACAATAGAATTCTAGCATTCAAAAGCAATCACACCAGTTTTAAAAATCAAAGATTTTATAAACTTGGCTAATACAACATTGGCCCTGGACAAAACAAAGAAGTACGCGTAATTTGATGAAGACGGTTCTTATCTGATAATGGCGAATACAGTTACACATGTATTTGGAGTGGAAAGAAGATTTTACATATGATGCAAGCATAATAAAGCTGTGATTTACTAACATATGTAACTAAACCCCCCCATTATGTACTTAGCTTCTTAAAAAAGGGAAAATGTCTACTGTTGTCTGATTATCATAAGAGTTGTGGTTCGACAGTAATTATTTCCACCACTGTTATGTGTTTATGAAATATAATGTATATGTACATAGTGGCACTATAAGACATTATCTATAGTATCTTTGGCAAAGATCAAGCATGCATGCGAAAAAGACAAATCTGAGCAGTAGCACAATATGTGCGATCTTTTTAACGTTTGTATAACTGGCTACAGGGAAGAGGAGATCAAAAGAATTACACTCTGACTCTGGAAATCACAGATTTTAGAAGTTTCAGCCCGTACAATATAACTGTACAAATACCCCGTCTGCATATGTAGAGAAAAAATGTTCCTGGCAATTGCGGAAGCAACGTACAAAGTGTCAGAGCTTGCGTCTAGGAGTTATAAAGAGCCGGATTTGGGCAAAGTCTGATCCTCCATCTCCGCTGATCTGCATATTAGTGGTTTAACCAACGGCTAGATGAGTATTATGGAGTTTGTAGGTCACCTAGATGCACTTTTTCAAAGTAAAGTAAACAGATTAATGATTAACATCTATCTGTTGATCTTGTTTACAAAAGAATTCAGGCAGATGCTTTGAAAATCAAAGACTTCGGCCCAATAGTTCTCCATGGCTCTCTAATGTATATATTCTATGGTCAATAGGACATCATGGGATCTGTAGTTTCGCAGGAGCTTTAGAGCTACCTGCCTTAGTCTGTCTTTTTACATATTTAAGGTGTTATCTATCTACTATGACCTCAATTTGTTGAACGTTTCAGAGCCATACATCCACGTAAACTTTTTCCATTTCTCATGGGATATCTGAAAGGATACGTACATGGTCATCTGTTGACCGAGCCATCAATCACTTTACATATGAATACAGCACTACAAATCGCATGATGACTGAAGAAAGGCTGATGATGGACATTTTATAATAAAGTCCTGCAATACAGCGAGATTTAATATTTTGTAAAATTTTGGAAGATAAAGTGATTTTCAAAGAATTACCGGCATAGTCAAAACCGTGAGACGTTCTCATATTTGTTAATACCAAAACTAGCTAAGCAAAGAGATCATGACTTTACTTGAAAAGTAAACACAAAGAGAGCCAACATGCCACGGATTTTTTTGTACTAGAATTTTTTTCAACAAATGTGAAATGTCAAATGAAAAGACAGGCAAACACCTGGTGTAATAACTTAGTATCGACATAAGCGTTTGCACGTTCTCTCCTCTTCTAATTGTCTTCCAAAACCCCGTCCGCGATTGTTTCCATTTTCCTCTGTAAATTCCATCTTCGTTTACCCGTCGACATTTAGGGGAACGGAAGACTAAAACGGACTGTTACTAAGGAGAGCCCAACTCGATTACTCTACGTTAAATTCAATAGAGAAACTGTCGTCTTATGACACGTGAAAAGTTTGTCTCATAATGACAAGACCGTAATGAGTAAATGCAATATCCCACTGATTTTTCTACCATAGTTTACGAACACATTGGAAACTGTGAAAACAATCAGTGCTACCCATTGTAACTGATTTGTTTTGATTATTTGTGTTTGGATGGTTAAATGTGATTGACGCTAGGCCTGGTAGGGGGTAGACACAGCTTCTGTATACCCTACCGATTGCTGCACATTATTCGAATTTGCAGGTTATCACCAGAGCCTGTAACGGCATCCATGACCTCATTAACTAAATGTGGCCACATCAGCACCTTACATAGTATTTATCATTCATCATGTGTCATGAAGCAGGCTGTTGGCACCTCATAACAAACACTAGTTCTATCTTATCTCCTGGTGGGACAGAACCTCCCCAGGAGGCATAACACTCGTCTAGGAATGTAGCCAGGAGACTAACTCACTAGGAGTGAACATGAGCTGGTTATGAGTAAAACACGCAATTTAATGGACTACAACAAGGACAAAGAGAATCGTCTGTTCAGTTGCTGAAGAACCGTATTCCCAGTATCTGCTTTCCTATTTATTTTGTATATTCTAGCGAAAATGTTCCTCTGTACTTTAAATTTGCTCTTCATTTGCCATTTTTCTACCTAGTAGTTTGTAGCTTTGTGGGACTTACTTACAAAATGCCAACGTCAACACGGCCTTCGTTCAGGAGATGAATTTGGAGGAACGGAAGAAAAACATCACAGATATTATGTTTCTTCCCAAAGAAATTAGCATATTTTCAGCACTTTTGACCATGAACTATGCTTTTGATTATGATTGTATGATAATTATGAGATATCTCCTGGCCTATTCTTTCTCTCTCTGTGTTACCAAATTATATTGTGTATGATTATGTACAGAAAATACAAGTTTGTAGGTAATAACTTTATAGTTAAGCCTAAAACCTAAAATATATCCGTATGTGCTCGAGAGGAAATTTGGTAACAGAATTCAACATGAAAAAAAGAGAGTTACAATTGAGTGCAATAATAAGATGACAATGGCCCCCAAAATACTGGTTTATAAAAATATAAAAGTAGAATGTTGGGTTACACGTGGGTTCTACAATAAAAAAAAATAAAAAAAATAATAATAATTTTTTTGTTTTAATTACAAAATTCATAAAAGATTATTATGGATCATCATATTATTACAAAAGACATTTCCTTTGCAAGGGGACATATGGGTTCTACAAAATTTGACACCCCTACAGTCAACAACTGTGCATGCGTAGAAACCACTCTAGTTCAATAAATGCAGTTCCCAGGACTATTAATTTGTATAAAGAGATCACTGTTCTTCCAAATGATCTTTACAGAAATACATTCACAGGACGAAGTAACATTTAGTTAATAATTTAACAATGCGCTGTCTGTTGAATTTTATAGGAAAACAAGATCAATATGCCAAAAAATGGTCTATTGATTTTTGTTTTGCTGATCTTTTTTTTGTCGTCTTCTCCTAAACATACAGAGAAGACCTTATCGATATCCAACATGCAAGGCTTATTGCTCAAAAATTAGACTATTGATGTAAGCTAATGCAACTTGTCAAAAATAATTGTTTTATAAAGTGAGGCAATGATGCAGACACGGCCGGTTGTATTAATCGATAGGCGTAGGTCTGCGAGTCTCATACGACGGAAGGAACAGAAAGTCGGGGACATCGCTGCAGGCTCTCCGGGGGTAGTAATAGAGTCTTTTAAATGTGGAGTACTTACATTTTCATTTTTTTATTTATTTTTTGCTATTTTGAGGATGTTTCTAGAGGACATGCATGGAGTGGAGAAAGCTAGCTTTTTACACACAAAATTTTATGTAAAAATATACATTCTATACATATATATATATATATATATATATATATATATATATATATGTTATATATACATTCTAGAAGGAGCGAACACAATGCACACAAAATGCACTTGGTAGCAAACAAAATTGCAATTATTTTAGGAAATTTCAAAATATATTTTATAAACTTGTAAGAAGTTTGATGTTTGAAATTGTTAACTTTTCTCACTGTTAATGGTCCAGATGAAGAGGTCATATGATGGAATTTCCTGTTTATAACCAAATTCTTTTCCTAAAAAAATGATTTTATAAGTGAGCCAGTCCAGTTTGATTGGCTAACCATTACCTTGGCGTGTTGTGGTTCATTTTTATTGCCAGAAACACTAAACCAGCTATTTTCATACTAAACTGTGAAACATTTGGGTTAGGTTATCTTTTAACTTCATGTGAAACTTTGCTTCCCTTCTAATATGTAGATGTAGAGAAAGTTTCAAATTTCATCAGGTAAGGAACGATATCGGGGTGTTTTATGAAATATTCATTGCAATGGTGATGTCGCCTGGGATTGCTGCATGAAACTATCTCTGCAAATCATTTCCTTAACACAGTCTCTTAAAGCCATTATTTCAGCATGATTCAGATGCATAGCACTACACATATCGGCTGTATTGTTTGCATCCTGTGTAAGTATGAGTGATTGTGTGACCAGCCATGATAGGAGATCACTATTGAAGTCTCCATCACAAAGTGAGGAAGGAACAACTTCATCAGATTCTTGATAAGAGGTTCCTTGGAGAGGCCAGACAGAAATGTCTGATGTTCTTAAACATAAATCCTACCACCTCTCTGCAAGGGTACAGCTCATGGGATAAGGTAAGAGATCGATGGGGCTAATGTCTGACCGTTAGTTGCTAATCTACCCCCAAATAGGACAATTTAAGTATTATTTATTAAACATATTAACAATATCATAAAAAATGCATAATGTTATGCGATGCAGTGCGCGACCTTTCATACATCAGAAAAACAATAAACGTTCGATAGCACAACGCAGGGCAATTCCCATACGGTACAACTTTACAATATACAGAATAATGCAATGTAAACAATAATACAATGTATACAATAATACAATGACATTTCCAGGCATTGCACACTTTTTTTTTCATGACACATGGCGTGAGGCGTCCTCATATCTCTCCATACAAGAGCTTGGAGTGTTGGATAAGAGTTGGGGTGTCCCAGCTAGACATGCAAGGGGTTAAGCTAGGCTAGACAGCTGCCATAGTAGCCCCCAAGAAATAAATCTGAAAAGCTTCCGGGTAAAGCATTGTGCGAAAACCAGCTTTTCTACATAATTCTACTGAGGTTACGTCAAGATGTGACGAGAACTGTTGATTGTTAAAGACACCTGCTGTCACCTGCTGTATTGCACGATTAAAGTAAAAGCATACATTCGCTGTGAATACTGTTGATATCTATACATTTTTTTTTCATTTAGTATTAACCAATACCAATTCAAATATAATCTGTTTGAAAATGTGTCAAATAAAATAATTTCTTTTTCTCCGTTCAATCCAATCCCTGATCAAATTCATGCCCGGCCAGCGTGACTGGCACCTGATCCCAAACTTTGTCCCAGAAGGGACCAGTATCTGAGAAAAGATCCTGTTATTTCTCTAATAAGTGGGATTTTTTTTAAAAAAAAAGAACTTTAACCAACAAAGATATGTATGTAAAGAGGTTAAATAAGTTTAAATGTGATAATTTATTACGTAAAATGTACTTAAAGGGTGGTATTAGGTTCCCTTCGAGCTGCTGGGTGTTTTTTCTGCTTTCCCTAAAAATAAAGTCTTTCTAATGGTTTCGTTAAGGTTTCTGATGTCTTTCCACCCTGTGAATCTTGAGGCATAAAACTATATAATTTCCCATTCCTCTTAAATCCTTTGGACTCATGCTACACAGTAATGAATGACAGAGTATTATTACCCCTGCCAGCTCCTACAGCACAATGGGCAGCACTAGGCAAATGAAATGTGCCCTTCTCTCCTCTGTAACTGATATTGCTTCCGCAGATATAGTCCACAACCTCTTGACCTCGGCTTTTACTATCATTGAAGCCTTTTCAAGGCGCTCAATAAGGATTGGAACAGGAACTATTGTCATCTGACTTCCACGTAAATATATTGTTATAGTAAAAGCTATATAATCCAGAACTATATCTTTTCATCTTGGCTAAACATTCGTTATCCGCCTAATTCCACCTATTCAACTCATTTATACAATTTAGCACCTTTTTACTAATTCTAAAAAAGTAACTAAACTTTGAGAAAATTTCATTTGTACATTTAGGTTCTTCCAGGTTGTGAACAGATATTAAAACAAAAAAAAAACTATTGGAACACAATGTATCTTACCCCCTCCATTCATTCACATCGTTTTAATGAGACAAATCTAATCTGTTGTCATTTTCATAAATTAATTGCTACAGTTTGGCTATCCTCAACTTTCTATTGGGCATTTTAGTAACTGGCGAATTAATAAATGTTCTGGTCGCTCTATTAATCCGTCCTGTCTGATGGATGAAGCAGCCATAGTGAGACCCAAAGCCATACCTGGGAACTGTCCGGGTTTGACCAGGAGATTACCGGGTGAAGCACCGCTTCTCCCGTTCTCCGGGTCAAGACCTGAATCCTCCGGTTTGCGGGAGAGGGGTCTTGACACGCCCCACTCCCCTCCTAAATGTGGAGCAATCACCATAGAAACCAACAGAATATTCCAGCTGGGACCCAAGGATTGCTTCTAATCAAACATGGCCCGGTGTCTCCCATTCCACTGTACAGATGTCCCCCCCAACCCCAGTAGTCAGAGCCTTTGCTAATTCTTCACCGTTACTAGTTTTTCTAGACTTTGAACTGTAATTAGATTTCCCTGCCATTATACACACACCATCAAGAAAATCACATATTAATTGATTTCAATTACTCATAATTGTCCCTCATACATCCAATTAGTATTCTCTGTTGTTCTCAACAATAGCAGTCAATTATGCAATTAATCAATGTTGGTTTAATAACAGTAGCTAGAAAAACCCTCAGCGTTCTGTGAGTCAGCCGAAATCAAACTGGTTTTCCTTTATATCTAGTTGTGGGCAGCGAACTAACCATTCACAAAAGGGATATTTTTCAGAGCAGGACATTTAAAGTCATATTTTATAGCAGATATACGCTACAGGATTTAAGCCTGGATCATCCATGTATCTTTGCCAACTGCTTAAAATTGGAAAGTGTGATCAATTTAAAGCTTCTAGAATATCCATAACCTATGAAAATAAACAGAAACTGGTTACTCGCGATCAAAACCTTCTCTATTCATTTCCGAGGTAGCGTTGCTAGTGAGAATCGGTTTTAACAACTTTCATTAAGAATAAACACTATGACAGACGTTTTGGATGAAATTTACAAACAATAGAAGAGAACAAGAACAAAAAAAATCCTTAAACCATTATGTTCTCCAAGATGACCCAAGTAAAGTACAAATTCCATTTCTGAAATTATATTACAAACTGAGTCTATATAGCAGTTTCTTAGGGGAGTACTGTCAATTGGCATTATATATACATATATATATATATATATATATATATATATATATATATATATATATATATATATATATATATATATATATATATATATATACACTGCCATTCAAAAGGTTTAGAGTCACTTAGGGTTTTCTAATGATCAATTAGCCTTTTAAACTTAAACTTGGATTAGCAAACAGAACGTGCCATTGGAACACAGGAGTGATGGAAGTGATAAAGGGCTATTGGAACACAGGAGTGATGGGAGTGATAAAGGGCCCTGGGAACACAGGAGTGATGAGAGTGATAAAGGGCCATTGGAACACAGGAGTGATGGGAGTGATAAAGGGCCATTGGAACACAGGAGTGATAAGAGTGATAACGGGCCATTGGAACACAGGAGTGATGGGAGTGATAAAGGGCCATTGGAACACAGGAGTGATGAGAGTGATAACGGGCCATTGGAACACAGGAGTGATAAGAGTGATAACGGGCCATTGGAACACAGGAGTGATGGGAGTGATAAAGGTCCTCTGTACGCCTATGAAGATATTTCATTCAAATAGCCGCAATAGTCATTTATAACATAAATCCATTTCATGTTATTTTAATGGAAAAAATAGTTTTTGTTGTGACCCCAAACTTTTGAATGGCAGTGTGTGTATATGTGTATATATATATATATATATATATATATATATATATATATATATACACTAACAGCTATGTTTTAAAACCAATATTGTGTTCCTAAAGATCTGTATATTAGAATTCTGCACACCTAGGTCACAGATATCAGTTGATTCAAGCAGTTTTTAATTTGTAAGGATCACAGTCAGAACAATCCCTTTTAGGATATATGATGAACAGTTGGATTTCAGAAGAAAGCCTTACACATCCGGATAGCGCATGTGAATCTGTGTCTCAGGCCATGAGCTATTATATGATCTGCAATTCTACAACACTAGCAGTACACTTCACTGAACAGCCAACGCTTGGCATTAATGCCTCCAGTCTTGTGTTTAGCCATGAAGCCCATTCTGTCCGACCATTTGCATCTTAAGTTTCATTCCGCAGACTCTTTAATGATCCCGCTCGGAATTGATGCCAAATCTAAAAAGGATGAGGATTTATTCCATGAAATCTACAGTAAAAGAATTCCAGCTTAGCTCTCAAACCATAGCATTGGAAGCCACACAGAAGAAAATGTCACTGCCAAGTTTGATGTTTCGTCAAAATTAATCGTAAACGTATATTGTTAAAAAAATTATGATAGATCGATATGAAAATAGTGAGAAAGAATTCTGATATATGAATAAAAATGACATGTAACATGTTAAAAATAATAGCATTCTTAATAATATTCTTGCACTTTTTTCCCATCAGTATCTCTGGCTTACTGTGTCCTAGACAAAGTGTTTTTTTTTAATTTTATTATATTTTTTATTTTAATATACTTCACATGCAGAGTATGGCCAACTGTACAAGCTGGCTGACCATCGTTACATCCAGAGAACCTTCTCCAGTAGAACGCAATGTTTCAATACACTTACAAGAAGAAAGATAATTAGCCATTCAAAAAGTATTGGAATCTTTACATATATAATCGCTACCAACATTCTGTTCCACTCTTTGCGTGGTTCTATGATGTCACGTAAGCTTTCACCGCATTGCTTAGGACCAGTCCATGGAAAGGGCCTACGGTCTACCTGCCTGGTGGTACACACAGGAGTCTCTCGGCATGTTTGGGCTATCCTGGCCACTATCCCAGTAATCTAACATTACATCACAGCTCCACACAAAACATGGCGCATTATATTGATAACTATAAAATTCAATTTAGCGGAATATTTTTTGAATTGTAAATTCTGCGTATTGAAGCGTTACCCACAATTCTCATGGTGAAGCAACGTTTTCCACTAATGTACAATTTCAAATATCTTGATTTTCTCCACAGTATGTAACAATGTGTGTCCTACAGTATGCTCCTTCACAAATAGGAGCACAGGGGTTTCCAGTGGCCTAGGCCAGGGGTAGGCAACCTTCGGCTCTCCAGATGTTGTGAACTACATTTCCCTTGATGCTTTGCCAGCATTATGACTGTAAGAGCATCATGGGAGATGTAGTAGGCAAACCATATCGATGAAGCTTTCCTTCTGTGTGCACTTGAGATAACCTCATGGAAGGACCCCCACTAGCTTGGCACCCTTGCCTAGTTTGCCTTGACGGTGGGACCGGCCCTGACATTGTTTCAGGAGCATTGTATGAGTCAGTGGATGGATAATAAATATGCTTTATAGTGGATATTGAAAATTAACAAGAATTCTTTTTTTTAACCACAAAATCCCCCCTGCCTGGGATGAAAGGAAGATGATATTTTAGGGAAAATGCTGTGTGTCTTAGCTTTAAGTTGCTGTGACATATTTCTCTTATCTGGTGATTAACTCCCTTTCCATTTGCTTTTGGAGTGGAGTCACCCTGTCACTGATTTCATTGAATGTGTATTTTTTATCAGATTAAAGCAGGTTGGAGTTTCACCGCTCCGACTCCCTGCCTTTTCTCTTTGCATTCACTCCGACTTCCTGTTCTCTGAAAGTCATTCACAAAAAAAAGTCAAATCTTATCTCTTTCTACTGATCCCAATGAATAGTTGGAGGTATTAAGTTTAGTTTCTATCTCTGCTTCTAGGTGACAAAGTCCTGGGCTGAAAAGAATTAGGTAAAAAAAAAAAAGAAAAAAAAGTAAAATTTAGCAAAATTAATTTAATAGATTTATTTTTTACCAAAACTATAAATCCCACCTTTATAATTAAGCTGATATTAGTATACTTTGATTTATTTGTTTGTGATTATTTTATCATAGTTTTCTTTGTTATCTTTTTGTTCAATAAATAATAATAATGATGATGACTGGCACAAGCTTTGGGTTCCATTTTCTTTCCAAGATTGATTCAAACTTTGAGTTCCAAATAATTCAAACAAATTGCTGCACATGGACAGCAAAAAGTCTTAAATATTAAGGCTTTTTTTGCAAATACTTTTAAACATTCTTTGTATCTTGTGCCGTTTTTAATTTAGGAGTCTACAAACTGAACATTATAAAACATTACTAGCAATAGAACTAAGCCATAAACTGTAGCCATACAAATATATACATATTTTTTTTTATAAATGTTTTCTTTAAATAGCTAAATATTCTTTGTAAAAAAAAAAGAGTTTTGCCAAACGCATAAAAAAAATTCAGTTCAAAAATGTCATTTTCTCAAGAAAAAAAAAAGAATTCACCTGTAAAATTCGCACATTAAATTCCTCCTGTTACATTTACCGTGGGGAGAGATTTGCGGAAGCTGAATATATTCGCATTCCAACCGTAATAAAGTTGGACAAGTTTAAGGTTTTTCCATGTTAGAGATCATTACCTACAAGAAATGCCTCATATGTAAAATGCTTCCAGACTTTCGTCCGCTGCTTTTTTTTTCTAGTGCAATAAACAATACTGCAAATGTTTATTTTTTGGATAAAATATCGACCTAAAACATTAGTTAGAACCCTAGCACTGTAGATTAGTATTCCTGGTCCATAAATAGTGTACCGACTACACATAAATATATATATATATATATATATATATATATATATATATATATATAATACCTTAAGGATACAGGCACATCTTTAGTCTCAAAGTACTTTTTTTAAGTCATTAAATGACAATATAGTTCAGCAACCACACACACACACCACCCCCACCTGAAACCTTTTCATTTCCTGTGTTCCATAATAAAAGAAAGTAGGAGATTTAGGGTTAAAAGCAGCTCCTGTAAAGTCTGACAAGTACAAGGTGAAGTGGGTGGTCACAGGGGTCTGAAAGGAATCCTTAACCCCTCTTGGCTGAGACTTCAGGTCTGTTGTTCTCTGCAGAAACTCACATCATCACTTGTCGATAGCAATCAAAAGTGAGCCTGTCGGAGAAGAGCATGCTTTCCTTCTTAAAGAAAAACTGTTTCAGAAAAGCTGACACGTGGTGAGCGGCACAACATTCCGGGGTTTAAAAAATACAAAATAGCAGCACTCCAAAACAAACAAAAAGAAAAAGTCGTGATATTCTTCTTACCACTTTGAAGTTTCAAGAAGAACAATTTTAAAATCTCGAATAAAAGAAAAAGTAAAGCTATTCGGCTTTTCTCCGTTTGTTTTTTCAGTTTGCTGAAGCTGCCATCGGCTGATACGGTGAAGAACATTCATTAGTTAGCGAATTTCAGAAAACCACAGTGACTTTAAAGTAGCGGTGAGCTTTCGGACGTTTCTCCCCTACTGTTCTAATCCCACTCATGAAATTATCAAATTAGAGACAAATTAAATAATAATGAAAAGTTAAAATGTTCATTTTTTATCCTGGCATCTGCTTGCGCCACATGTACTTCTCATCCTTCAAGTTTCTTTTACCGCTGGGCTCATGGGAACTGCCCACCTTGTCTATTAGATAAAAGGACCCTATACAGGTCGGGTCATCCAACGCCCCGCTGACCTCTCCCCGAGCATTATCTCATTGAGACCGGTCTTGCAAAGGGGAGGATGGCCAAGAAGAAGAAATGCCGTGTAAGATAAGTTACATTTCTGGTTAATTCTGTGTTAATGAAGAACGTAAAGATCCTAGAGTTCCACATCTCCCTGTCTTCTGCATTAACAAATATTGGGGCGCACCATAAGAAGTTCAAATGCCAAGTTCACATCACCCTATGTCTAATATGTCTATGACTTTACTGCTATCAGTTGCCTGCCTACCAAGTACGTCACATTAGTTTTTATTTATTTTCACTTTCTCCAAAAATTATTTTCTTCTTTGGAAACATAATTGCCCACTTTCAGATCCTTTGGAGATCCTGATGAACGATGGCCTGTCTATCTAAACTTAGTTATTAAATCCAGAATGCACACATTTCTAAACTGTTCCAGGAATCATTTGCTACATATTTTCACCAGCAGTATGTCCCTTTAAGAAGTCGTTGAAAAAGCCTGGTTTTGACTTAACATGATGAATCGGTCATTAAATTATAGTTAACCAATAATGGATATGGTTACAAATGTAAATATCTTTTCTTCTTTTCTTAAGGGAAAAAAAAAATATTTGAAAAAAGTGTAATTTTTCAAGGAACAATGAAAGTGTAACCAGCCAAAGAACCTAAAACAAGAAAAAAAGATGTGGTTTCTTAATTCCACAATAAAAAATTTGAAGTGGGGATTTGGCTTGTAAGTACATGCTACATAATAAGCGAATGTAGAGACGTGGGTTACCCAAATGCGCCCATTGATGCGTACACTTATATGGGTCACAAACCGTCACGCCATAAATTGACACTTCTCCTGCCTTGGCCTCATCTAGTAGCGCCTTGGACAAAGTAATTCCCATAGGTTATAGGGCCTTGCATGCCATAATACAACTTCCTAATCTATATGCTGCGCTATAACTATGAATCACTATAGAAAACCCTGTTTAACCCTTTAGTGTAGCATTTGAAGTGCGAATGGCACGTGGCTTTCAAACAATGCTGATCGGTTATTCATTCATGTAAGTGGCATAGGCTGACGCTCACTCCGTGCCTCTGGACGCGTGGCGCGGTGCCGACTCGGCACAGCCTTCTATAGTGTTAATGGTTTTTTGGGGGGAGATTATTGGTCTCCCTTTTAACCGTCCCATTGACTAGTGACGTTACATGAACTAGTGACAACAGGGCCATCAGGCTCCCTATAAGGGGGCTGCCGTCGCCACCCCCGGACCTTTAATAATTCTTTATCCGGGTTGGTGCAGTGGTGATACCATGCTGGCTCTCTTGTAAAGTGTCATGGTGCAATTGTGTTTTATTACTAGAACATGTAATAACTATAATACATATGATAATCTGTTCCCTTTAAGTGTGATTTTCTGATTGGCTAATAACATAAAAAGTGAACAAAACTTTCTTAGAATAATTCTGGAAACGTGAAAGGCTTAAACAAACAGACAATATGTTGTATTGGATTTTTGTCTTATATTTTTGCAGGATTGGGTTTTTTTCGTGTCTTAAAAGCACCAACATACTCCAGAGCATTGTACAATGGCTATACACATCGTATGATGCAAACTTTCTTACTCTGGAATCTCGGAATGTATTTTTGACATATATTGTGTCTGCGGTAAGAGGCAAAGTAAATTAGCAAAGGGAAAGGGAAAAGACTTTCACTTGAATAGCTTAGCAAACTCATGAATCAAATCCCTATGTTTTAATAATTCAAAACACATTAAGTATGTTTGGGAGTTATTCATATATACAAATCGCTGATGTTGCACTTGTAGGTTGTAAATAGCTTTTATTGCTGCAGAACAGTATAAATTGGGACAAACATAGCAGTTCATTTGGTTTTCCGCCTAAAGATTTCTCCAGGTTTAGCACATTTCAAAAAACAATAATTAGAACGTAGAAAATAGTATTTTAGTGCAGCTTGAAAATTTACAGCACGTAAGGAACTTACCCCTAAGAGCATTGACCACCAGACTTTATTAATATATATAAAAGAGATTACATAATTACACGTGTCCAGAATCTGTATATATGTATGGATTTTTCTCATTAACATGTAATTAGAATACCAAGAACGATTACGGGAACAAAAAAAATCATTCTGTCCTTATTTTGGGTCTATAGTCCTTAAGGTAGACGACATGACGCGTTTGAGCAGAAATTTGCCGTCCAGAACGGGCTCCAAAAAGTCAAATACTGTATAACTGGGGGTATAATAAGCTGGGGGTACCTGTGTGGCTTGGGCTTTACTGAACCATCTGTTGCCTTCTCTTTCATGTGAACCAAGAAAAAGGGAAGAGCCCATGGGGAAACTCATGGAGAGACAAAGCCACATGGACCTGGTTCGAAGATGTTAGAAGATTTTTAATGGTTTTTTTTTTAATCGAAATTATCAAATAGTCTTAGACGGTGTTTGTGGGCCCTGAATCAAGTGAGAGTCAAAATGAGAAATATTAACTATTTTGGAAAACGAGCAGCCCTCTAAATGTGTTTTTTCATGGATTGTTAATGGCTTCTGTTACATACGAGACTTGAATGTTCGCGAAACAGTTCCCTTGCCCCGCCATGAAAAACATTGATCATTGCTGCTTGACAAACACGCTGTTACTGTATCATTTCATAGACCCCCAGAACCCCCAGAGATATTTCAATATCGTGGCTCTCATCAAGATCTTAACGTGATATCCTCGATTTCCAATGTCTTTCATGAAGTAGTGGAAAAAAATATAAAAAAAATTTACATTTTTTTTTTGTTGTTTTTATATATTTTTTTGACATGTAGATAAATCACCTATGTTGATTCTATAGGCTTGTCTATGGGTTTTTTTTAAGGCTAATTTGATGGGCCGGTCGGGAAACCTGGTATCTACATGTCTGTGATCTCGCACATACGCAAATGAGTGAACTTTCTATTCAATTGTCTGTCTATGCTAACAGGTTATCTACATAGCAGCCTGCAGGTCTTGCCTCGTATAATAGGAGATGCCTGGCAGTTGACTGAAAGCTGATCCCTGTCAGAAGCTACTTTGTCTGGAGAACAGAGGATACATTGTGCCCCATGGTGCTTGAGTGTGGCCTTGGGTACTGCCAAAGCCCACCTTTTTTTTTCCCTGAGACAAAACAGAATCCCCCATGCTGTCAGAACTATCTGGAACCGCTGAAAGGAGATGTATAGGGCTAGTATTGCTAGCCAGGAGATAATTGTCAAACAGGATAAAAAACACTGCCTATCTACCAAGCTGAGGTACTCAAGCACTGTCAAAACTACAACTCAATGCTCAACGGTTCCCGGCATCTGTGAGGTCTCTCTCTCGGTTTTTTTTTTTTAGTTGTCCTTTAATACTCTGGTGAAAGAGGAAAAAAAGAGGACACTGGAGGAATTCAGACAGGCTCGCAGGGGGAGAAAGGGCCGAAAAAGGAAACAAATACTCTTTAGCGTTAGGCTTTGTTGCATGGACAGGCGGTTAAGATGACCTTATTTGAAGAAGCGGACATGTTGTTTCGGGCTGGAAGGGGACTGTAATATTTTGAGATCCTTTAAGATCGTTCTGAAATAAATCCGGGATGGTTTTCACAAAAGGGGCAGTCTTTTTTTTTAAGTGTTTTAAGCACTTATCGGGGTATACTAAGGCTTTAAGTTAATGCTTAACTTTTAATAGTAATATTACAGATGACCTGATAAAGGTGAAATAAAGAACGTTTTCAGAGGTGCTTAATATTGAGGACAGAGATATCAATAAGTAGTTTTCATTCCCTCCCATGAATATTATACCCACACTTTAAGTTATTTAGGGTGGGAGATTATTATAGCGGCCAGATTTCCCAGTTTGGTCATGAGAGTCCTGGCATCAAGCCCCGGTTTTGTGTCTCCTGACCAATGTTCCAACAGTGTTCTAGAAAAATGTAGAAGAGACACCAAGATTCTGTCTAGAAAGAATATGACAGGGATGTAATGTGTAGGCAGCTCTATAATCTCATACCATCATTGTATGGTGATGTCATGTCATCAATGGTGTGAAGACGTATGGAAGCAGGGGCAGATATTATTGCTTCTACGTCTTATCAGTTTTGACAACCAGGGCGGGTAGGTCAGTCTTCGTAGTCATAAAGATACAGCATACTATTATTTCCTCTGGTCCATCTATGTTTTTTTTTTTAATAGGGCTATTTCAAAATTACAGAAAGCTGGGAACTTTAATAATTCTTTTTTCATTGGGATTCATAGAAGAAAAAACCTTGTCCCGATTCCCCTATTGTAGCATTTGTAATAAGCAACATGTCCAACATTGTGCCAGATAAAAGATACACAGGGACTCTTTAAAAGTGGTAGATCTCGTCTTATCAAACTTATCAGGAAGGAAGAGGACTGTCTGGAATTATACCGTGGCAATGATTAACTGCATTTTCTTTTCAGCTCCCTCATTGTATTTTTGTGGGGACTGGGAGATAACCCCTTAAGTGCCAGCTGAACGAGCAACACAATCGGTAACCCCCCCCCCCGCCAAGCAAATAAAAGTTATAAGGATTCACATTAGTTTGGGTATTTATAACTGATCTGTACATTTGAAACCACCGGCCTATAATTGTAAAATAATGTATTACAAAGTTCTGTATATTTTATCTTTCGTTTATAAACGATAAGCTAATGTTCATGGTCATTAAGCACGAGCCAACAGACACTCCTGGCAGCCGTCCAGCATTAGGGCCATTCAATGACATCAGGTTATCTGTTTATTTCTTTTGTCTGGGATAACTTTTAAATTACGTATTTCTTATAAGATCTTAGAGAGAAAATCATCGGAAAATTGAAAAGGGTCCAGATACAGATATAGAGATATCAAGAGCTGACGCTCTATAGGTGTCTTTTTTCATTCATGTTTCTGTTGTGTACCAATTAGATTTCCTATATTTTGTCAAAATGGTGGTTCATCTGCTTGTTTTCTCTTTTTAACAAAAAAAAATGAAAAGTGATCATTTGTAACATGCAACCAGTATTATGTCTGGAGATACAAAACGAGCATTTAGTTTGGCTCTGTTTTAGTTCATTATGGTTTATCCATTGTTATATTATCGACATCCTAAATGTGGGTTACTTGATCTGAATCTAGCACGTCCGCTGCATTTGGTGTGTGTTCCTAATTCTAAAATGGAATCTCGTTTGCTCAGATCCGTTTATCAGACCTGACTAAAGTTCCATATATACCGTATATATACACAATATGCCATGAATGTTCTATGACCTTAAATACTGTAGATATGCCTTTTCTTATAATGAACTGACAATTCATTCTGGCGATTCAAGATCTATTTCTATTTTCCTAACAAATATTACAAGAGTGGGAATGTGTGAAGAAAACATGATACAATAGAAATAAAAACTGCGAATAACCCATCATTTTCAAAACAGGTCAAGAAGAACTTGTACGTTTTGCAAGTCATTAAGAACTTATCATAGTATGAGCTACTGATGAATAAGTCATTTTGAAAATTCCACCTCTGCTAATGAAATAACCACCTAAACATATGGGAGGATACAAAGGTTTTTGGGGATCCTTATTTATTATTAATCCCATAGAACTCATTGTCAACCTAAGTGTTCTAGATAGCCATTAACCTTTGACTATATATAAAGTCAAAAGTCAAAATATAAAAATAATATAAAAATAAGAATAAAATGCCATATCTTATATGCAAAAATTCAAGGGTTATCATCTAAATTTCCGATCGAGCCCTACTTTTTTATCTTTTGAAGTTTTTGAAGCCGGTATCAGGAGAGCGGCTGAGCGGGAGGCACGGTAGCACAAAAGAAAGTTCCCGGTGAGCTGTGATCTCCGTCTACGCTTGTATATACAAACATGTAGTAATATGTAATACATACGGTTTCTTAAATATCTTTCACACCGTGTAAAGCAGATCTGTCTGTACAACAATAAAGCCATTTTACGGGGAATTGGTCTTGCCACACCGATGAGCTCTTTGTGCCGTGTGAACAGAACACATTCTCGTGTATTTATTTCTCTTTAAAGTTGACTTTTCAAACAGCTTTCACCAAGTCCGAGGTCGGCTACAGTTATATGGATTCACTCAAGGTTCCGTACCGTGGGCAACAGAATAGATTCAACGCATTTAAAAGACAGATGAATGCATACTTTGCAATAAGATTTTACTGCTCAGATTAAGGCGTAAGCTCTGACAAGAACTTTAGGAAACTCAGACGGCTTCAAACAGGACTCTCGGGCTGATTTTTTATTAGATTTTTACAGCAGAAGGGCATTTTGATGACGTGTTTCATCTTTTTGCAGGCATTTGGATTGCAGGTGTGGATTCCGGCTTTCAATGACTACCATGTTGGCGTATTTCTTCGGCAATAAGTTTGCCGTTCTTTTAAGTCTATCTCTAAGGGTCGCCTATTTCATAGGACAGCTGAAGACAATTTGAAAGGACGGTATTAATACAAAGTTGCCTCTTGTCAAATAGTCCGACTCCTGCTTTTGCTTTGACATGTTTAAGGAGCGCAATAATAAAAAACGCATTAGGATCCTAACAATACAGACCCTTTCGTTTTATTTTATTATTATTTTTTGGGAGACATGAGGCATTTTATTAAAACCATGATAGAAACTGAAGTCCGCACATTGTGAAATAATCGAACAACCCCCTTCGGAACATTCCTACGCTCCCTGCCTCGGAGTATTTCATCAAAAAGGAGTAGCGCTTAAGTAACGTAGGAGTATAAAAGTGTGAATGAATGAATGACTTTTAGCCAACAGGAAAGCCCTCTGAAGAGGGTTAGCGCAGCCACTAGGATGACTATAAAATTCTTAACTGGTTCTGCTTCTTTGCTTTAAAAAAAAAAACAACAATTCAAGACTCCCATCGAATCTAATATGAAACAAGTGGTAGGCAAAGTGAAAGGGCGGCTTTATTTTCCTCCCCGAAGCCACAGAGACTGGAAGCCGAGGGGTCATCTCAGAAGCGCTCAATTGTTTTTAAATTCTGTTTTTACAAGGAGCGTGAGATTTATAGGCTCTTGAGGGGAAGAAAATGATGTAAGTCGAGTAAATCAACAGGCGATGTATTCCTGGCCCTGTTTCCTCTCTGTCACTGAGCTGTAGAACTGGCCTTCAAGCACTCAGCATTAAAAAAAAAAAAGACTAAAACAAAAAAAAACAACTAGACATCTTGCAGGGATTCCTAAAGACTGGGGCTTTTTTTTTCTCCTTGTCTGTTGCCTAATATAGAAATCTTGTGTGCCATTTAAAGTCCTTATTTTAAAGAACACACACTGCTGTCATTATAAATTGCAAAGCCATTTATCCTAATTTACATGTTGTTTCAGCCTCAAGAAGAAGAAGAGGAGAGTAATTATAATGATGATGTTTGGAATGAATCCAATGTCCTTATTCTCGAAGTGGAAGAAGAAAAAAAAAAAGTTGGGTTTTAGGCATGCCGTGGCTGTTGAATCTTCCGTGATTGAATGCCGAACAAATATCTGTCTCACAGGCTGTCAGTAAACTTATATTACCATATGTTTAAATAAATCAGCTATAAAACGTTTGTATGCGTTTAATTTTTTCTGCATTACAACAAAAACTTGGGGTTTTTTTCTGGGGTTTTTTTTGTTTTTAACGGCTTGTTGTAAACGTCAACTGAATTGCAATAAAATAAATCAGGTCTCGTGTTTCCGCTGTGCCGAACGCAACAAACCAATTTGTAATTTTGAAGAAGAAAAAACTCAGAAATTGCTGTAGAAACAAACCGTACTTATTGCAATTAGTACAATTTCCATGATTCAGAATGGCTTTGCATGCCTTCTAAATAGCAATAAATAAACTAAAAATGAAATAATCGATGGTGTCTTACGGAAACTAAATTTAACATTCTTTCTTTTTTAGGTCTCTTGTTACAATATATATATATATATATATATATTCGTTTAGCATTTATATATAGTATTTTTTAAGCTTTATTTTTTACATGTTTTCTGTATTTTTTATACACATTCTTTAACTCATGCAATGTATAAAATAATTTAAAAAATATTTTTTTCAATTACATTGAATCAATTAATTTTCCAACATTGTCTACAGTCGATGTGATAGAGCACGGCATGCAGTATTTTTTTTTTTTTTTCCATTTTGTAAGCACCCACATATTCTATAGCGCAGCACCAATGTTGTAACATTCAGTAAGATAACACAACATTTAGTGCATCTTATATTTGTGTGATTTCTTTTAAGCCACAATAAGGGGGTATAATTTTCTTCAATCAGTTCAGGCTCCTGATTGCAATTACCCAAAATCTTTCTGAAACTCCACATGATCCAACAGGGGCAGGTTTTTGGGGTCACTGTGGGTGGTTTTTTTTTCATCTCTATCTTAAACTGTCCGTTATTGTAAGGTTTGAAATTTGTGCAAGCAGAAATGAGTACATTTGATAATTAGCACATATAAAGTGCCAGATGCTACTAACTATATTGTCTTTTTCACAAAGCAAGGAACTGGTTGGTGGGTAAAATTAACCCTTTGGCTGCTAAAGAATTGACGTATAAAGTAAAAAAAGAAACTTTTTTGTGCAAGTATCTCATATTTTGTTTTTGCACTTTAACCATTTCAGAGGATTCCACTGGTTTAATGCCCTCTTCTTTACATACATTAAAATATTAAAGTTTTGAGCACCTTAACAGGATTTGTATTTGCCCTTGTGGCTACATAGGATAATAAAATGTGTTATAGAGGTCAAGTTTAAAGTTTGAAATTCACGTGCAGCACAATGATCATTCCAAATGTTGGTAATGCCAATTAATATAATGATATCGCCGATGAACACTAAGTGTCAGAAAAGAGTTTTATATAATTTTGGATCAAGTTAAGAAACTTCATCCATCCAGTTGTTTGCGTTTACAACCAACCACTTTGTTCTCCATCAGGCTCGTACTCAATAGCACCTTCCACTTACCTTCATGGCCACTCATATGGCTCATTGTATACTTTAGTGGGGGGCTGCCAGCCCAAAGTATGAGTTTGATGACGCCCTCGTTTTAGTGTTGGGGGGGGGAATATGTTTTTTTCTATTTTTTTGCAAAAGGAGTTCTGTACAATAATTAACACAGAGTTAAAGTCCTAGAATGTTGCGATAAACTGGACAAAATAAGCTCAAAATTCATAAGACACACGATCGAGCCCCTGTATTGGGAAATCTCTTAAGTACAGCCCAAAAGGATTGAAAACAAGTATCAAAAGCTCCAGTGTTGCTCTGAGCCCACTATTTTAATCAGAGCTGAAAGGCCTTCTGCACATAGCCCAGTGACAGATGATTCTGCCGTGCGGCATTTTAAAACGCAATAGAAGAAAGTCTTTATCTGTGTGGTCCGAGCTCAAATACTTGAAGAAAAAAAATTCCAGCTCCTGTCCAACTGAAAGCAAGGTCTTGTTCTCCCATCTGATGGATAAAAGGAATTTGGAAGTTTGATACTGTCCCCTGAGATGCCATTCAAACCATAGATACATTCTCAAAGGAGCCCAATGTCACTCTGCAAACTCATCTCTATAACTTTCCCCTACTTTGGAACTTTCTGTGCTTTGAAATGGTATAATTTTTTAACTCGTTGTCACAATAAAATAGAAGTAAAGAAAATGACTATGCTAAATTATTTTGTGATTTATTTTATTGTTCTGCCGTGGTTTTACTATAAAACATAGCCGTCTGTTAACCATTTGAGTGTCAGAGTAGTGAAGAACACATTATACATAATACATCTCTAAAAACCAAGGGGTTGAAGATATAGAATATTCTGTGTATATTTAACATATCCTGTGTATATAAATAGACTTATTTCATTTGTTTTTCAAAGGTTTATTCTTTATTTAATATTTATTCTTTCTTTAATCCAGGTAGACAACATTTGTGAGTTCACCCAATTATGTAGTATTATAGTGCTTTGGCTGCAAGGGATTGTGACCTTGAAAACTCAAATTACACTTTAAATAGGAGGCATCTAAACATTGTGCTAATCTAATAGCCTCAAAAGTATGGATAGAGAACTATAGGATGTACAGGGTACACACCACCAACAGAAAACAGTTTATAAAGAATGAGAATTAAGGGTGACTCTTTACAATTCAAAAAAGTGTATTATTCCATAATATGCCTATGCATGTTTTAATCCAACAATGCTTGCCACTAGGTAGTAGTGCCTAGGGGGTAGTGCCACTAGGTAGACATTGGGTACTGAATTTTATTCAGCTTAATTCTGCAATGCACTACAAGTAGGGCTGGTGATGACTACACGGCCTTTTAAAGCCAGTGTCCACTAAATGCCGTACGTCCAGCTGCCGGTTGGATATGTACAGGTATACATTACTCTTTAATACTCCTGCAGTGTGAGGCCAAGCATATCCAGCCCGGGCCTGACTATAGAAGGTATGGACCCACCAAAGTGGGTCATCCCAGCGGGGACTTATCTAAAGTCCTTCAAACCCACCCACCCGCTCTTAGGTAGCAGAAATGATTAAAAAACCCCTGATGGTAACATACATTTTTGAAAAAGGGAATAATCTAAAGAATTTTCATGGATTTTGTCTTTTATTGGATCCGATATGTCACTGTATAATAAAACTGCAGGTTATTCCTATTCGGCAAATTGTTTGCATCAGGTTACATACACCATAGGGCAGAGTTACCCATTATAGCACAAACTGTAATTGGAAAGAGGGCGATATCGGATTTTCTAAGTGGGTGAGTTGTCGCATGCAATACTTTTTGATGGGATATTAAGGCTTGGAGACTGTGTATGCCACATGTCAACAGATGCCAGATCAAAATATGCTTCTTTCTCAAGCGTTTTTTACTTAAACCTCTGAGACTTAAGGAGACAGAGAATGTACTGCAGAAACACCACCCCCGCTGTGCTCGGATACTTAGAGTAAATTACGATGGGTTGAGATATCCAAGATGTAATATTAAGACTTTAGATCCCACGTTATGCTGATCCCATCCTCTTTGCTCTGCATAACCTATTGTAATGAATGTACAATGAGGCCAAGAAAGGGGAATAATAGGATAACTACACAGAAGTTCTAGGTACAAGGAGAGACATCATTTGTAGCCGTGTTCCAAATCATTGTGCTTCTGAACGGACAAATACCTTTGACCTTCAGAAGAAGGGGAGTGCTTGCATTTGAGAAGACCTCGTGGTTCATACAGATGTGGTTCTTGATTGCATGGTAATGATTAGACCTCATTTTGCTTGGGGCCGGAAACAGCTAATCTGCACACTTCTTGTGATGTTACCACTTTTGTCAGAAAGGGGGGAAGGCGGCTACTGATGTTATTTTGTACTGATGTCAGACCACATTAAATATTTCTCCCTGTCTCGTTGTTAGGTACAGTCTGAATGGGGGGAATGTATAGATCAAATGCAAATCCATTGTTCCCTCTCCGTCACCATGAGGCACCTTATTCCAACTGAGTACTATAAGCAAGAAGAATTCATTGCCAAATCTTGATTTAGTGTGTCAATCGCGTTATATAAAAAACCTAGCTATCCATTTATCTTATTAAATAGAGCATATGGTTAAGGCTAAAAATGAACTGCAAGCAAAAGGTATTCATAGGAATCCATGGAGTTAACTGCACTCCCCCCCGTAACCATAAAACGTCTTGATCTTTCATGCTTGTTCCCACTTTTGTTCTGAATGAGACTGTTCCTATCCATTGTCAAAATCTCAGTGCCCTCTTTACCTTCCTGCAGCAGCCAACAAAGAATCTCAGGAACATTAAAACAAGCTACTTTTTTCCGATGCTCTATTATACTAAGAATTATCTGATACGGTGCAGGTATTTTGTTTAGCACGTGGGATACGGAACGCCCCAAAAAAATCTAGACCTTACCGTAGATAGCCCTACTCTTAGAACTACTTCTTCTCTCAGCGTGGATAGTAAATTGTGGCTTTGAAAGTGCTAATAGCGCTCCGATTTATTCGTATTAATGCTTCCTGGTTTTTAAACCTGGGACAATTCCAGGGAGAGTGTATTACAAGCCTTGCTGCTGAAGGATTTGGGTTCCTCTAGGCGTGATTCCAGTTGTAACTGACAGCTAATGACTTCACACTTTCACAAATCCCTATCTCCTCCCAATGAGGAGGACAGAAGCAAAGAAGAACTCTAAGGGTAGAAAATGTCATATTATTTTAAGAAAAAAATAAGGTAAAATAATGAAAAATGTTAAAAAAAAAATTGTGAAAGTATCAATAAAATGTTATGCCTCGGAAATTTTGTATGTATCATTGGGGTTTATTTGCACAAAAGAATGATGGCATAAATTCTTAAAGTATAGCTCTGATATAGGCCAACCTTCGCATTAGAAATAATAAAATAATAATAATATTTCGATGCATTCTACACTAGGATATGCCATAGCGAGGCCGTAATACAAAACATTATTATTCCTTTTCATAATGCAACTGCTGTACTATACACAAAGCTGACAGTGTGCTTTTAAAGTGTTCCTTAATGAGCAAGAAGAATTCAGAACTCTGAAGATACTTACGCTGACAACTGTGCATCACATTGTATAACGTTAACAGAGGCTCTTTGATGGACTTGATATAAAGCTTTATTTCCTTTGAATGGGGACAAACATGTTCACCCACGTACTCTACCCTGCACTTTAACTACTGCAAAGCGAGGCAGCTGTAACTTAAATTCTAGAATTTTTATGTTTTTTAGAACAATTACTGGACACTGATAAATTTATTTCAATTATCCTCTTCAAAAACCCCCCTGTTTTCTTTTGCTTTTTCTTCTACAAATGTTACTTGGATATTTTAGCTCATAGACGTTTAAAAATACGTCGGAAGAAATGCTGGAATAAACATCTCTTAACAAGCTACAAATAAGCATTTTTGACCTTGTAAGGTCTAGGAAGAATCTTTAATGGTGGAAGGACAGAATCTAAGAAGACGCATTCTACAGACTTAGAAGGTCAAGAGATTTTGATCTAATGACCTCGCCTAATTTTCTCTATCTTTCTTCTCCAAAAAAAGAAAAATATTTATAAAAAGTATGATGAAATTACTAAAATAACTGTGTTCTAGGGATCCATAGCAGAAGGCTGTGTTAAAAGGCTGTCATCCCATATATGTATAGCTTATGTGCACTTTCAAGAGTTATTTCTGGAAATGTTGAATCTCGTAACAGCAAAAAAAGAAAAATATCCCTGTAGCCAAAATAAATGTCTATTTGGAACCTGTTTAAAAAGCGCTGGAATATTTGTGTAAGTTTGAAATTCCAAACCCACTGTATGAGCAACCTAGTTGTTGATAGATACTGCAAAGATGATAGATTTTAACTTAATGTGGGCCTTTAAACATACTAATGGTGGCACAAAGTTGATGAATACACTTTTAATGACTTTGGTCCTCTAAGTATGGCAATTAAGCCTTTTAAAGTACACGTTGATAAAGTCAACACAAAAAAACCCCGAAAAATCTAATTTGTCAAGTTTCAAAGAAACCCAAATCTACCTGCCATCATAGAACAACAACAAAAAGCAGGTAAGCCTCTAGCGGGTAGAAACTAGGTGGGCAATAGACAGGAAGTAGGTAGGGAGTAGACAGGAAGTGGGAATGAAGAGGCCATGGCGACACTCCTCTCACCTGCCCAGAGGCCCAAATAACTAATGTAACCTGTGAGGGGGCATAAACCTCTAGGGTGTGCGCTCTTATCCCTGCAATGAGCTCATCATGTCATATGATGTCATATGCCAAACTCCACATTGGGATTTCCTTTTTCCAGTGAAGGGGCTTTTGCTCTTCATCAGTCTAATGGTGGAAAACCATATAAATATACCACATTCCCCTGTCCCCTTAAATGTATCTAGATCCATTGGGACAATGCTAGATTACTAAAGATAATGTTAGATTATTTTACGTTGCATTTACCAGAAACCTAGAAAGTAATCATTTTAGAACACTGTAACATCATACAGTAGCCTTTTAGTGCCTGAATACTGAATTTCAACACAACCACTTTAATATGGATTGTAAATCATATTGCTTATGGACATGGTTAATTTAGAAAAAAAACCCAATATAGCAACATTCTAAAATACAATAGCAACAAATTTACCAAGCATTCCGGAATTAAAAATAAAAACTACTTAAAATCAGTTATATGTAGGACGGTAAAATGTTTTTGTTTTATATATATATATATATATATATATATATCCTTCCTGGTACAATACTTTATATATATATATATATACATATATATATAATGAAGCACTTTTGTGCTGTCGCCACTAGAATATAAATAGCATTACATGTTAGCAAGTCTTCTAGGTACAACAACAGAGTTGCCTTTAAAACTAACCGTGACAACTTGTAGTGTAACAGTGGAATGATTGTTGCATTTGGTAATCTGGTTTTCATTAGAGGGAAGAGATGTGTCCAATTTCTGTGCGGGACTGCTTGCTAGCATCTTCCTGATTCTGCGATGTGTTGGCAGTTAAGTGAAGTGGTAGAGAGGTTCTTACAACCCTTAACAACAGACGCATTTATGGAGTTAACCCTTTAATAACCAATCTCAAAGTGAGAAGAGTTACAGATAAGGTGAAGCTAGACCAACCCGATATTATAACTGTCCAAGTCAGTTACTGTAAGAACAGAAGGTTTAGGCTGTAAGTTGGTTGCTCTTGTTTTATTATTTAGTTGCCAACATAGATCGCAGGGTGAAACATTACGTGCAATAAAAAATAATTAGGATCCTGCTCGCAAGAGCTTACAGTTTATTTGACCTCCTTGTCATGGGCTTTTGTAAAAAATGTCAGAAAATAAATTCTGCATGACCAGCCTTCTGTAAAAGTCCACATGGAAACTCTTGAGCTAATCCAGTCTGGCACTAATATAGTCTGAAACAGATCAGATTGTTTTCTGCACGTCTTCGATACACTTCTTGCTATCCCTGTAGGGGTCATGTAAGAATTCCAAAACTGCAAAAGGAAATTATATAAAAACTGAAATAAGCAAACCTGATTGGAAACTGCAATCTAGAGGGATTTGGACCATTTAAAGTATCTCCGAAGGTCAAAGGTGATCCCTGTTTTAGGAACCTGGGAGTTAAAAGACATCATCAAATTGGCCAGTACAAGTATGAAAATGTTTTTTTCATTTTATTTTACATCAATTAAGATTTTGTTATTATTGCTTTCTCTTCAAGCCACATCCTAATTCTAGACGTTGTACAATCAGGTTGTAAGGGATGTAAATGACAATAAAAAATTAAAGGAGAAGGTGTCTAAACACTGGATGTTCTTAATTGTTCCGTAAAGTCAATAAAAGTGGATTGCCTGGTCAGAACCAAAAGTCATAGTGGCGTAAGTACTTATTCTGCTGTTGACATGTCAGGCCATCTACCTCTGGATGTTATATCTGCCTAATATCTCCTGGTACCCCCATTAGGTAACTTGCATATTGATATATGGAGGTACGTTTAATCTAGAACTCCATATCTATTCGTAATAGAATAGGAAACATTTCATGTAAATAAATAATAATTTGCATTTTACATTATTTCCAACTTACATATTATGTATAAAGTTTCAGTGAGATATAGAAAGTTCTTCACCTTTATAAATTATCCACAATGAATCTTGTCTGTTTTTAAGTGACATGCATGTACACCCCGCTTATGTATTTCCCATGCCATGGAATAGAAATAACAAAGAATAGGGGTTAGAGGTTTTTTTTTTTACATCAGATTTGGAATTTAACCCTACAAAGTAACTCATAATAACTCTTTCTAAGGTAGGACATGACAGGGAATTAAGAAACATTTTATTCATTAATTTTGCCTTTAAATAAAATTGAGGGTTGCTGCTTTTAAAGGCCAATTCAAGTCAATTTGAGATTAGTATCCACTGCTCTGCACTTTCAGCTACAATCATTTCCAAGCAATTATACTTTCTACAAATTAAGTTAAACATGTCAAGCTTTTAACACCCATGATCAGTACATTTATTTACGGTAATAATAAATTGGGTTTAAACACAGGTTTTGTTAAGGTTACATTGTATCTCACTATACTTTTTTTTTTTTTGAGAAAATGATATAGATACCTAGTTACGTTAATGAAGTAGTTCTTACAATATTTGTAGCATGATTTTTTTTTTTTGCTGCTGAACAAAAATGTACATTTCCTCATTGTTCCATTGTTCCTCATTGTTCCTCATTGTTCCATAGACGTTTTATTTGTTTTAACATAGTTTTATGACATGGCAATCAAAGGGTTAAATAAATGTGCAAGCACTGTTAACTCATTAAGGACAAACACAGTGCTTTACTCCACAGAATAAATTAAAACAGGATGAAATGATGAACACAAAATGCAGGACAGTCGTCGTGTGTGTAAATGTTTTATATGTTTTATTTTTATATTCTAATTTTACGTAGCTATACATAGCACATTTTTACATCCTTTTTCCTTTTTAAGAGTAATTTATTAGCAGGTTTGTACCTTGAGGATTAAGGCCAACTCCCTCTCTGAACTTTAATCAGATTGCTTTATATTTCTTAATGGGTTATTAAAACCGCACACACACACCCTCACACCGATACTGGGTTTCTATATACTATATGTAGCCAGCTGGCTGCTGTTCAGATTAAAATCTACTCACAGAATACTTGTGTAGAAATTAGAATTTCCATTGGGATGGCTTTAAAAATAAAGTAGAATTTGGATTAGATTTTTAAATATAGATCCTCATTAAACCATACCTAATAAGTATAATTAAACAGAGGTATAACTATGGTGTTCAAAACCAAAAATCTAGGTAAACATTATATATAAAGAATCTCTATTATTAAGTAAAATACGAATTAAGGCGATGGTGATATTTTAACATTCTCCTCATAACCCAAAGGCACTGATACCTAAACACCATTTCTGAAATTGTATTTTATTGAGTGCATTAGATTCTCCCAAAATTATTTTCCAGGCCATTTGTTGAAAGAGGGATTTTGTGTTCTCCGCTAGCGACATTTTTGAACGCTGCTAACACCAATCAGCACCACCAATTTTTGGTGCTGCCTTAGGCCTAACCCAAGGCAGCACCACCAGTCACCTCCATCTTTACTGCTGAGCACCATGATGAGGTCATATCACAATGCTGCACCTGGGGAAAGTGAGCTATTGAGGCTGTACTGACTCAGCACAGGCCTCCAGAGTCTTGGCGGCCCGGCTGGGGATATCAATGATCTCCCTTTAAGCCGGCTTGCTGAGCAGTGGTGCTACAGGAGGCCTGAGCACCCAAGAGGGCGAAAGTCTCCCTTTTTTTGTGGCGAAAGTTGCGGAACCTGCTGTCTTTGGCTTAGTCGGTCTACTAGAGGACACAACACTGCCTATGGTTACTACTGACTCTCTAAAAGTCAATCACATATAAAGCGGCGGAGGTTATACTACCTACAGAACGTTTCACAGAGAAATACTAATACAAACACAGCAGAAATCACATGGATGTTTCTTTAATACCTGTAAAAAAAAATAGCATGCCAGTTATAACTTCTTTGTGGTAACAGTATAACATTAAACAGAATAATCTGAACATACAAAATACCATGGCCAGAGACAAACAGGACCGGGGGCCCATTGGCAGACACTCCACCACAACCAATACCCTCTTTGTTCCTCCAGAAAACCATCCCTGATTACGAATGTTTACATTAAATACACTGGAACCACTGTCTAAAAAAACAAGTACCTAAAGAATGCTCTGTCTGTGTGTGTGTGTTTTTTTTCTCTTCTGGTTTTCTGAATTCACTTATTTTTTTATTTTTTTTTTACAAATGGGATATTTTAGCTCAAAGCATTAACTTCATCCTAAGGAAAAAAGCAATTCATTCGGGAGTTATCATTTAACGGACTGATTGACACAGCCAAGAACAGGACTTCGGAATATAAACAGGCAGACAGGCAACGGTATGAGTGGTCAGAGTCTTGGGAATTCTAGTATTCAGCTCTAGTAATTTCACCTCACCGCGGTATCTCTGTGAGTTGGATCATTTATCCTCCTTATGGCAAGACAAAGAGAAAACTTGGCAGAAGAGGGCAAGACAAAACTAGATTTTTTTTATATGTATATCTGAACATTATTTTGTAGTCATCTAGAGAAGAGATGTGGTTTGTTAGCTGGAAAGAGCAAAAGAGGGATCAGAACCCAGTTCGAAAGTTCCATAAAAAAAGAAAAATGTTCTAGTGCTTGTGTGAAAAATCTAAATTCAATAGAGTTTTTAAAAAAGCGGAAATGTCAATCATTTAGAAGAATAACATCAGTTTTTTTCCCCACTACACAAAGACATCCGTCAGCACAGCGGTGTACAATTGTATTTGTCAACAGCTCTGTGGTTCCTGACAAACACACGTTTTTTTTATCAGGATTTTCTACAAATCCATGTCCTCTAAAAGTTTCTTTAATTAAAAAGTTAATTCCCAATATACCCTACGCTACTATTCTATCTGACGGCGTAAATTAGTTAATGTACATTGTGTGATGTAATCATCTCAAGTCTTAAATATTGTTAAAACTTCTAATGAGAGATAAAGAAACTGTATTATTGTATATAAAGATGTGTCACTTCTTTAAAGCCTGATTGAAGCCATGTGCACGTTAGTAAAGTACTAGGGCTCGAAAGTAGCAAAGAGGAATTCTGCTGATGAAGTAGGTCAACAAATTTCATCCACATCCCAGATTTGCCTTTTAAAGCAAATGAGGCATTATTCGCGGGTAATATTTATTTATCTGAAGACAAACTGTCACTGAGTTGCTGTACACACTCAGCGCAATAGTTTCAACAGTTGCAGAAGAATGATCCACTTGTCAACAGGTGAAGTATTCACGTTTATGGCGTTGGTGAACCAATATAGGTTCGACAGCAGTGGAATGACTCCTTTGCATTGAGCAACGCCAGGGACTCGGAGGATCAGGTTATCAGTCTACAAAGTACAAAAAAAAAAAATAAAAAAAATTTTGACTTCTTTTGCAGAAGGGAAAATGGGAAAACTAGATGGGTTCAGATATGCCATCAAATTCAATATTTATACGAAATCATATGTTAAAGCCTAATAGATTTTGTATATAGTCAATCTTTACTCATTTTCACTTTCTCTCTGTAAGTAAAATGTAATATAGTAAGTATAGTAATATAGTAAAATATAATGAGTCTGAAGGGACAAAAGGAAACAGAACTTGCCATGGCGTGACATCATTATAAAAGTACATAATACAAAGTAACACTATAATATAGTCATTATGACATCATTTTAAAAAGATGTGCATTAGAACGGGGCAATGTCCCGCTTCCAGCGGTGGATGTGATGTCAGCCAAGGTGCCAAGGGAACTGGTTACGGCTCTGCCTTAGCACCCCCCCTAGACATTACAGTCCCACAAACGCAGGCTGAGGGTCCCGACGGATCTGAATCTTATTTCACCAACTACAAAACAGTGAAATCTGCAGCAAGGGAACATATCATGTCCTCTGTACGCTTTTGACAGGACCCCTTCTGGAGAATCTTCAGAGACACTTCCCTCAGCTCTCTTTGAAACTGAAGTACCTTTTGATAACAATGTATCAGCTTATAAACAACACTTTAAAAAGGTGTCTTGTAAAAAATACATTTGCAGGCCTCACTTCAACTGCAAGTTCACAAGTGAACTGAGCGAAGCCAACACTTTACGAGGCCTGGCTGATGGGCCTTTTTTTTATGTAATTTTGGTCCGAAATTCTCCATGTGCGGGTTTTTTCACTGTTAAAAAATTGGTAAAATTTTGCATGAATAATCAGCACGCAGCCTTATAATACCGATCATTAAAAAAAAGAATATAGGACTTTGGCAGAAACTCAGCAAAGATGCATTGAAAAAACATATAACTTTGCTGTTGTCAAACTGTAGGAATTTCCAGCATAAAACGTTTGATTTATTTCTGGATTTGACACCTCCAGCAATTTGTACAGATCCCGAAAAATGTTAAACCGACCAGTCGATGCACATTAAAGTGTTTAAATCTAATAATGTAAGAACCGAGTGTGCTGCGTATGCATTAAAGGGAACAGACGGCCAAATGTTTGTTATAAGCTTTAAATATGGCTATTCCCGTGTAATTTTTGTAATTCATCACCACAATGAAATGTTAAAGGGGGGGGGCGGGCTGCTGTTTCTCCTGCCAAAAAAGTATGCTGTGGATTTACACATTTGCCATTTCAAATAAAATCATCACACTGACAATAAGTACTTATACTGTTCCTAATTTCCATAGGCTTTTTTAGTATGTATGTCCCTCTGAACATCAATTCTCTCTCTTGTTTCTCAACCCTTCTCTCTATGAATAAAATATACATGATATAGCCAGTGACATACTTAACTTTGGTGATGCCCTAGGTCTGACCCAGAGCAGCGCCCCCAACAGGCTCCTCTGTCACTGCCATCCATACTGCTGAGCAGATGGATCCACTATGGGTTTTCTTCCTATACTAGCAAGCAAGTGCATGCAGGAGGGGGGAACCCAGAGATATAGTTTGCCTAAGGGAGACACAGAACCCATGGCCAACCCTGATTATGGGTCTTTATTCTGTGACTGACCTTCCTGGGTTACATAGCATTTGATGGCAGGTAAGAAACCATTCAGCCCCATCTACTCTGCTTGATTTTCCTGATGTCAAGATTCAGACCTTCATCGGCCCTTGGTCTCGTCAAAGATTTAGGAGCAATATACCTAGCCCATGTATGTTTAGGTTCCCTCACTGGATTAGCCTCTATCATTTTTACTGGCATGCCATTTGTGGGCCATACTGAGTCATTGCGTTTGGGCAGCAGGTCAAATTAGAGGGATGGTGACGGGAGCTATATCTTGACTCTTAAAAGAACCATGATAAATGGAGTAAAATGCCACACGTAACTTCTATAGCAAACAGAAGTTATGTGCCTGATGTCACCAGAAGCTGTTGTACCACTGGAGGTTGAACTACATTACAATCCCCCCAAGCTGCTGAAAGAACTCTGGGTCGCAGCTTAGAGTGGAGTTTAGTTGACCTTGGCAGAAAACTGTAGCTGTAATTTCCAAATCAGTTCCTATGACCGTGCAGGTCGGTACCATCTTGGCATCCTTCTGGGCATACTCAGGGACTCAGGGATCTGCTTGTTTAGTGTTCTGGTTGCCCCTTCCACTACTATGAATTCAGGTGGAGCCCATGGAGGCTTCAAAGGACTAATGCCAAGACTACAGAAACTGCAGCCAGGCTTCTTTTTGGGAGCTCCCAACTTGATACACAAAGTTTTAAGGAAAGAGAAGATACAGGAAGGATATGATGGGAACATTGAAATACAAAAGGGTTAAACAAAGTAGAAGAGGGACGTATATGTTACGGGAGGAAAAATGCCAGGATGAAAGGCATAGTCTACAATCAAATGGTAGGCGGTAATATTTATTGTAAGAAAACATGCCTTCACTGAGTGGTGGATAAATGGAACAGCATTCCAGCAGAAGTGTCATACGTTAACACAGGGAATTTAAAAATGGCATAACACTATCCTTAAAATAAGCAAAGATGAAGAAAGGTAAAATTGTATAGCCGATTAAAAAAAAAAAGAGCAGGGACTTCTATGTCCCTATGTTTTGTCCGATTACTAACCACCCCGGGGTTAATGCTGACCTTTTATTCTGCCCATAACTACCCTTACTAAAATAATACAATGTGGTGAATAACAATAAATCTATAGCCCCATAATTAAAATGGTAAAAAGTACATTTTGTATGATACAGAAAACTAAAATAACAATAATAACAGTAATTCTGAGATCTATGTAATTCTAGCACATCACGTTAACACAAACAGTGTATTTTTCTAAATTAATTTTGATAGTGCAGCTGTTCTATTTCTTCGTGAATAAAAAGAGCCTTCTTCACAGGAAATTATATTTCCCCGCATGTTCCTTTTAACTTCCCACCAAGAAAGAACATTATTATAGAAAATGCATCTTTGTTTCCACTGCGGAATCCCATGTTTTCAGCTTCACAGAGACACAGGACCCTGGGGTGAAGGTTATGTCATACTCACCAAGCAAGTGCCCCTTTCAACACTTACAGAACACAGTGCAATTACTCGTAAAGACTCAGCCAAGATCATCTTAGGTTTTGTGAAGCATTCTTAAGGTGGAAAACCGACTCAAATTCCAAATTCCATGTTTTTGATACCATTTAATGCCTATATAATAATTTTTATATTATTTTTAAAATAATACATAAAACTTTCTATAGACTTTCCCTCAAAGGGACGATCTTGCTTGTGTTTCTTCCAAAGAGCAGGGAATCAAACTGTTTTGACTCTGTTGCTCCCCGTCCACGCCATCGTCATGCAAGCCAACCAGACAGGGGGGTCAACATCAACAAAGTGGATCGAGCTTCGGCACGGTTTCTTACAGAATTAAGTGGATTTTGTCATTATTTCTGCACTCATTATAGTGTATAAAGCCGAGTAGTTCTCACCGTGAATATATACATTTTTAGAAGTTTTTTAGTAGGACATGGTTGACATTGGAAGAGTTAAAGAAGAATTTATATTCCAGTGGCTTCAAAACCACAGGGAAACGTCTTCTTTTAGTTAGAGGGTGGAAGATGTAAAAGACAATTATCTATCAAGACACTTATGTCAATTGCTCTAATCTAGAGTAAATGACCAATTAGTAATTGTTACCAATAGCGAAATCCTCCTCGTAAAGAACACAAATCTAGTTAAGCATCTAAAGCAAGTTCAAATTGTTACAAATAGTGAAGAAATCTATAGGCAAGTCCATTCTCTGAAGACCACTGTATTTGTTCCTTGCGGTAAGCCGTCAATGAATTGTCTAGTTAAATCGATGTATCTGTAACAAGGATGCTATTTGTTTAAGCTATCTACCTTAACCGTCTAAGACCCGGAGGGGTACAAACCGCATGGCAATTGCTTGCAACGTTCTTAATAAATATAACCAATGTAAATAATTGTTGGAATAGACGTCTCACGTGTGTCTAGAAATGGCCCTCGCCGATAGATAGATAGATAGATAGATAGATAGATAGATAGCACTGTGGAATATGATGGTGCTGTATAAAGAAAATGGTTTAAAGACTATTTAAATAATTCGAGCAACGACACTGACTTCTTATTGGTTATTGCCTGATTGGTTAAAAGAGGCATATTTAAAAATATTTCGATTTTAATATTCGAAAAGTAGAGCCACCTTAAATCACATACTTTCTCTTACTATCTTCTGCTATGTTTCATAGGTTTGAGTATGCAATGCTTCTTCCTTGCCTGCTTCTATGTCAGGGGAAGGTTGGCCTTCTGGTAATAATCTTGGGAGGGTAGCTAATAAAGCTCTTGATGAATGATTAGTATGGATTTCTGCACCGCTAATTTCCGTAACTATCACTCTCTGAAAGACAGCTCTAGGGATTGTAAGTTCAGGGTGCCTCTGTCTGTAAAACAGAACAACAGAGCTGTATTATTTGACAAAGTTCAAATTGGCATATCCAGTTACAATGATCTAATGTGAGATTCCTTTTAGAACTGTAGAATATTTGGAATTATGTATGCATCCAGAGCGGGAGTAAAGGTCGCGATTATCTGCCACCATAAATAAAATGTAAGTAAAGCAAATAGAATCCGTTTTGGATTCTACAATGGACGACATGGATGCAGAAAAAGTGGAGATTATGATACAAATTATGGAATTTTAGCATATTACAGTATGCTCACAGTAGCTGGAAGTAAAGTATTTAATAAAAATTTTAAAAAATCAATTTTTTTATTTAAAAAAAAAAATAGTTCTATACAGTATCTAAAGTTTGGTGATGCAGTTTATGGATTAATTTAAGCAATAAATATGCATTAGAAACCCACCTTATCTATATGTATCACGGGAGCAGCTCCCTTTACTTCCCGTTCTGTATGATTATTACTCCCGATTAATCTATCTATGCCCTAATGTTAAGTTGCTGATTGTTGATGGGTTCAGACAGCCTTTGTAAGGAGAGCTCCAAATATCTCCAATACTCAATATCTCCAAATAAAAAAAAAACAAAACGTGTAATAAGTCGTTTTAATAATCTAATTTATGCCAAAAGCTGCAAAGGTGACAGTTCTCCTTTAGTTCAAAGAACCTGCGTAGCAATAATTTCCTTACACATTACATGCAGACCATTCCTGGAGCTTAGAGTCTATAAACAGAAGAGAATATGTTTATTACGTTTTCAAATCAAGCACATCGTTCTTCTTCTAAGTGCCTTATTCAGTTACATAAATAGCTGTCACAACGGCACATAAGATGTCTGGCTAAAGCCTTGCCTTTAACCTCTCTTCCCCAAAGCCAAATTCTGCGAATGGCCATTTATTGAGAGCAGCCAGGTCCGGAGCGGCCACCTGGCACAGCGTGCAAATGCCCAGTGGGCCGCTGCCCGTCATCGCTCCATATGCCCGGCCGCATGGGCAACTTTTGGTGCTGATTGCTCCACTTTCTCACTGTAGACCATATTTACTCTTTATGTTCTTAATATTTGCCGAAACAGCCTCTTAAGGGCTGACTTTACCAAAATTCGACGTATTTTGTGCCCCTATTTAACTACTTAGCTGGAGTATATTCACTTGGAAATATCATCTATATACATGGAAGCCAACAGCAATAATTTTACATTATGGCACGGCTGTCTGTACATTTATTACAAAGTTTCCAAAGTATAGCACTGTTTACAATGTCATAATCGAGTCATTTGCACCGGGGCCGTTACCCAGTCACCGATATTAATGACTCGAGGGGTGTGAGAGGATGAGGCTTTTCTTTGGTCAAAAGTTTTATCAAAGAGCGTTCTGTGTTTTATAAGCCACCAGGAAAAAGAAGTGTATTCAGGGGCGATTGTAGCTGTGGGGTAACACTATATACCTTTCAACTAAAGCAAATTTCTTATAATAAAACCTGTCACTATTTCTGTGTTTCCTTTCTCTGTAAAGGTTTTTTTTGCCCCCAAAGGGTTTGAGAAACCACTAGAGTTGCTTTCAAGCAGAATTTTTATTCTTTTTGATATTAACTGGTGGACGTCCTGATATACAGCAGAACTTGGATGAAACCAAGACGCCTCTTCATTTATAACCCCAGCATTAGCCACGTTTGCTTCCATTACTGGGAGATGTTTGGGACTTTGTGGTACACACTGTCTGGAAAAAAAAGATTTTGTCATCACTTTAACCAACACCAATAAGATTCGTCGTATGGGACAGGCGTAGTGAAAGTACCTGCAGCACGGATACAGTGTCCAAGTTTCTGTCAGTTTGGAATGTAATTAGTGGAAATTAGGCTGCATTCTGTAAAGGGGAAGGTCGGGGAGAATTGTCTAGGTCGTCCTGGGTCATTACTAAGAGTTCAGGTGCTTCTGTGTTTCCATACATGAAGCCACTTGATTTTTTTTTTCTTGTATTGTTTAACTCACAAAGAGTCATTTGCATTGCATTTGATTTTATTTTTTTATCCACTTTCAATGAAAGGCTTTAGAAATGTAATGGGTTTGTCCAACGTCGACGACACCAAAAAATACCTTCTCGACTCGACGGGATTTCAGGTAGAACCCATCCCTAATAAAGAACTAACACTACATTTTCAACTAAGTTTATTATCGTAACTAATGTGCCTCTTGCTTTCTGAACAAATTAGTCAAAAATGTGGTGGGTGATGAGTATTATTGATCGGAAGTTATGATCGAACATGTTAGGGCACACATATTCTGCCCTCGTGCTCTTGAAATGTACAATTCTGAGAACATCTGTTCTTTGGCAATTTTCACAAATAGTTCTAAGCAGAATATAATGTAACAATCAAACAGGGAGCTGCTCATATTTCTTATTTCCAGGACACGGCAAAGCAGCCAATTGTCAGGCATTTAAAGGAATTAATAGACAAAAATGCAAGTAGAATACAAATATGTAACCTCATTCCTTTCTCTGTTTTGTCCCGTCAGTGTTTGTTACTAAAACATAAAATTATCAAGAATTCAATCGAAACTAAGGTAACAAAGGTATGTCCATAAAATCCAAACGATACAAAATCTGCAGACAGTTAACTGAGGTTTATCCAAAAATAAGAGTTCCGCTGCCCCCAAATAATTCAACTTTCTATCACCATATGCTTCTCGTTACCCACATGACTTACGCATTTTTTTGTTGTCCGTATAAAGTTGATTCAATTACTGGTACCCTTGGAAGAGAACATTGCCCTCGGGGATTAAAACGGGGTGCAATGCATCAGTGCCCATGAACACAGCATAAGGGATGAGGTAGAATAACACATTTTCATCCACACTGCTGACTTCATTAATTGGAATCTCCTGCGATTGACTTTTTTGGGGGGATTTCATTAGCATATAAATAGTCTTTAGAGTTGCAGAGGTGAGAGTTCACCATACGATGGTCAATTTATTGAGTAGTAGATTATTGTTGATAAAAGGAGAGATAGGTAGATAGATGCAAGATCAATAGATAAAGAAACACATTCATTGCATATCTTTAGCAATTTGTTAACTCTTTGATCATGTTATCCCTCGAACTGCTACATAAGCTTAAAGTCTATCTTTAAAGGGATATTGTTCTCAGGATACAAATTGGTAGTGCTGATGTAGCAACAGGGGTCATGGGGGGTGCTAAGCACTAGAGCATCCCCCTCTCAGTTTTTTTACCCCGATCTCTGGTTCTCAGGATGAATGGGTAGATTCTCAGGGTCTCGCCGCTTGGAGCTGATGCCTTCATATTATACTCTGATTTAATGATATGCAAATATCCCAGCTGCTGATTTTCCCACTTGTAGAGCACATTCAAAATCCCTGCTTGCTTACAGGTAGTTTAATTCAGAGTATCCTTTGCCTCTGATGGTTTTCCCAAGCCCACTATTAGAACTATTTAGCGGCCACCATTAGTGAGTGTCTACAACAGAATCTCTCCGATGGATTATTAAAGTTAAAACCTGAGTCTCGGAGTCAGCTCAAGTTCCCATTCCACGTATGAAGATAGTCCTTACAAAGTACTATACCAGCAAGAAGCAACAGAAAATAATCACATTCCCCCAAAAGAGCGGGCCTGCCATATGCAATATATGCAATATGCAATAGATTACCGTTCTTAGAAGTTGCCGGTGGTGCTGGTAATCTGGACAGCAACTGCAACAGCCAAACTCTGATGGAAAATCCTGGTGGTCAGGAGCGTCCTTGAAAATTCTCAACTATTTTGGTGGTGTAACTAATAAAAGTAAATATGTGCCTCTAACGCAACGTCTTTACGCTTCAAGCTAGTTACATTACTGGCACACGTACGTTCACCTAAATCAGCCCTGGCGCTGCCAGCGGCAAATTAATATCGAAGCGTGGCGCCCATACATATGTAATTTAGCAAGCTAACAACACCGAGCACTTACATTGGTGAAATATTTCCAACTTGCACAAATTTGGAGTTAGGTCCCGCCTTGTGATTTCTTTTGCTTGTGGCCTTATTCATATTGTGATGTGGTTAAGGGGTTAAAGGGATCCACAGAGTTTTAAAACAAGGTTTAGGCAGCTAAAAGTTAACCACAAATTCAGGAACATGACTAACAACATCTCAACATTCTTAAAAACTGGAAGACTTCCCATAACTGGGGAGGCTCTAATATCTGAAAAAAAAATCAATCTAAAGTTTCAGAAAAAGGTTGTTGCTCCCAGAAAAGGCCAGATTTTTTTTATTATTATTTTATTACCACCATGTTTTCATGTCTCTCCCTAACTCGGGCCTTTGTCCTTCTTTGCCTCCTGGACCTTTGGATTTTGCACTAAACCCCCCTGGCAATAGACCTGCTTCGCCAGATTATTATTGATTGTATTCCTGCTAAGAGGAAGGCTTAGTATGTCTGTAGTTAAGAAAATAGGCAGGGAAACCTCAGACTCCTTTCAAGTTCAAAGGTACAAAACCAATTTTCTGTATTTCATTTTATTTTCCCCCTCCGTATACATCATTCTACAACACTCCATGTATTGTTCTGTCAAGCCTTCAATGGTCAACATAAAGATTCCATCTCTGTTACTACCGTGTTACACAATGACTCTTTGGACCCCTATGTATATCTCTACGTACACACAGCACATAATACGTCTAAATGGGACACTCCATTTTAACGCATATGATAGTTCAGAAGTCCTTTTCCATCATGTCCCTCTACAAATGCATGGGGGGGGGGGATTATATAGAATCCTTCCATTTATTTTGACCCTTTCCTGTTCATGTTATCGCCAGTCAGCTTCAGCACTGGCTTGATAAATGCTGCGGGTGAGAGGTTTATTCCGATCCCTGTGCAGATGAGCAGAAATCACTCGATATTTACGGGAGCACTTTCCTGCCACTGACTGGCAGCTTGAAGCAACCAATCATGGGCAAGAATCATTGGTCCACTGCAGCTTCCTACCTTCTCAGTGGAGAAGGTAGGAAGACATTGAGCGACAGTGTGAATGAGAGTGTGGGAGAGCATGAGAGTGAATTTATTAATCATTAAACATAATGGAAGTGGGCATGGTAGATATTAATTTTTATATACAGTAGGTAAAAACCTATATATTTAATTTACTACCTCAACTTCCCTTTTAATGCTTTATGGAAAATCATATTTCAAAATATAAGTAAAAAACATGAATAATTAATAAAAAACATACAATATACTAAACTAAAGACAAGAAATTACACTTTTACAGGCGTTCTAACGGGATGTATTTACTTCTCATGTTATTCATATGATACCTATACGGTCTTCCTTTACAGAACATACTCCTATAAACTAACCAAAATTGTATTTCTGAAGAATCTAAAAAAAATTAAATTTAAAGGAAAATTGATGGGCGTTGCGCTGTTTTATTCATTCATATTTTATTGCTAAGCTCTTTCCTTTTGCCGTTTTAATATGCATAGCAACTCTTAGATATAAAAACAATTATAGGCTCTATAAAAATTGAAGGATATTCTGATATCTTTAAAAACTGTAGCTTTTTTATTTTGCAAACTGCTTGATTTGAGTCAAATATTTTATTGATATAATTCTCTATATAGCTTATAAACAACAGAGGGCGCCTGCATACAGTTATAATACAGATTGATAAAAATATTGAAAAATAAATATTATTTTTGTAATATGAATCCTAATTCAGTGTCATCTGGTCTATGTCTGTGTATGCAATTATTCTGTATGTCTTAGAGGGTGGTGGATAAGTGGAACAGCCTCCCAGCACAGGTTGTAGCCAGGATACCCCAGGATCATAGGGGAAAATGGATACACATTTACACGACCAGTTACTTGCTTTTTGTTTTGTTGCCCAAAGAGTGAGGTATGAAGTTTAACAGGTATAGAGTGACTTGTAGAATGTATTTATTCATTTTTGTTTGTTCTTTAAAAATATGTTGCCATTGTTGTATAGAAACCAAATTGAAAGAATGTTGTTTTAGAAGAAACAAAGTTATCTTTTTACAGGGGCGGAAAAATAACCAGTCAGAGCAATGCTACATTTTTTTTTAAACCACACATGTTCCTTTAGAGAATAGACTGATACCACAGGAACAATAACAAATATGATAATTGATTTCATACAGCCTAATTCACACAGGAACTGGCACTCATATTTTGAAATATCAACTCATTTATGAAACGTCTCATCTGTTAAGATTTTATCTATTGTAATTGTCAACATACTTAGAACTGCTGAAGAATTTTCCACTGTGACAACATTTTGGCTCTAAGCACCATCTCCGATGCCAATTGTGATCTTAGAAAACGAATCCTATGGATTTGGAGAAAGAAAATGTAAAATGAGGTTAACAAAAGGGTCAGCTCAGATAATTTTTTCCTATGAGTTGGCTGTTGCAGTAACAACAGAAGTGTGCCGTAGGGTTAAACAAAGCAAAGCGGTCGGGATAGCTTTCATTCATCAAAAGTTTGTCCAGGTGTAAAATGACATCACAGGGGAACTTTACTGCCACACCTCACCTGCATCTGTATGCACAAGAACAAAACAGAAGAACAATTATAAGTAGGCATGCCCTGCTACCCCAGCTGCCTCATATCGTGACTCCCGTCATACTTAGTAATCTAAAATCTTACTAAACAGGGTAATGGAAGATGAAACCAGAACTAACTGGATTGCCCAAGCTTATCCTTCTTTGCTACAAATATCTAGATCTACTCTGGAGGCTCCATGGAGTCTTCAGATCTCTGCATAGGAAGGGTTCTGGACCTACCAACTGTTGCCTGATAACAGAAATCCTACAATGACCCTTTCCAAGTAGCTGGCTACAGCTCTTCTTCTTTATCCTATGTGAAGTAGGAGCAGGCAAACTCATGTAGAATACGTCCAAGAAGTATGATTGACTCCTAATGCCTCAACAGTGGGGTTCCTTTACTGAACAATATATCTGAGACCTGACAATACCATATAAGTGTAAGCCCTTTACTAGCACACATTTTAGTGGCTTTCAGTCTTTTCAAACACATTCTGAATCCTATGAATTACAAAAGCCGAAGGTTCTTATCAGCCAAGAGAACCAGCCAAGTTCTAGTTCTTTGTGGGCAAAACACAACTTTTCTTTACTTAACACTTGTACGGAACCCATCATCTATTCATTGGACCTCTTCTTTATGAAAGGAATAACCAGTAAAACATATATTTTTATGCAAACTAGGACCTATGCTATGTGGAGCAATACAGTTGAATGTTGTGTTTGAAAGTAAATAGGATTACACAAATATAATAATAGCCCCCTTTAACTTGACAAAAGAAGTTCTATCCAAGAATTCACCTGCCTACATTGTCATTGACTAAAGTGTATTTGCTTTTACAGTAAAATGTCACCTACGTGTTAAATATCCCACGGTTTGAGTTACAATACTTTAATGAATGGCCTCACATTAACATGGATTAAAGAAGGGGTTATAGTACATTATGGCCTTAGTGCCTACAAAATAATATTAATAACAACTGTTTAGCTCATGCAAATAATTCAAGGCAGGGGAGTACCTTTAGATTTATAATATAATTCATGAATTATTATGATTCAATTATGCTTAATAGAAACATGTTTGTTGTGTACAATGGAGTAAGCAATTTCTCCGAACACAACAGTACTTACTTACTATACAAGTTACAAGTAGGTGACTGTTTTATGTATTTAAGCTTTCAACTACTTTTTTCCACCCCTTGAATCGCTTTATGATCTCATTATGTTTTTCTCTATGTCCTAACATTAAACAAATAAAGATTTTATAAGCCAACCATGGGACGTAGATGGATGTATGGATAGATAGATAGATAGTTAGATATTAAATGTGGTTAAAGATAAAATAATATATTCTTTATGTTAACTATATTGGATTTTATAAATACTTGGACATTTAGTTATGTTATTATATTTTAATTTCTCAATAAAAAAATTGTATATGTCATGCTTTGGCCTATTTATTTGTTTCCTTCACAAGAAGTACTGATGTAGCCTTTTTTTCTTGATGTATTCTTAATTTTTAACAGCATGGGCACTTCACAATGAAACCCTGTTGTGAAAAAAGTCCACTCTCCTCTCTCTCTTTTGCAGTATTATGGAAAGCTGGATAATGCTTAGTTAAGGTTTATGTCCTAAATCTCAAATGATTAAGAACTTAATAATGAGAGCCTAGCACATTTCTCTATATGTTTCCATAAACCATTAGGAATGTGCGTCTTATCAATTCATTAATCAAGGTTTGATTTAAAGGCATATCCAACCTTATTTTCAAACAAAGGAACCAGTTATTTCTAAAGTCTGTTCCTTGTAAGTGCTGTTCTGTTACCCACTTATCATATCACGTTTAATAAACTCAAGAAAAAGGAGCTTATGGGTTCTACCAATGTGGTTTTCCTACTGGTTGCATGGTGGGCCCAGTAGGTCAACCTACTAGACACCCAACGTCCATGGAGGTCTGTAAAACTGACTTGGGTGTCTTCTTCAGGAGGAAGAAGAGGATCTAGGCTCTTTCGTTTGTTTGTGATAAGAACGGCATGTAAATTTAAAAAAATGCTTTATTGTATAAAATATTTGGAGTGTGCTGTTGCTTTAATACACATATTTAGTTGATGTCTTATTTAAAGTGTAAGGAAAGCTATACCGTGTCCCGTCTCCCTGAAGACAATCATTGGCTAAGTGTGTTAGAATAATGACCACTTGGGACTAGTTTGATAAATTGCCAGTTTACAGATCTGTCATGCCACTTACTCCCCCTGAGAAATGCCGGAGTCTCTCCAAATAGCATATTACCAACCTGTAGGCGCAGCAATGATCAATCAAACTGATCAGATATGGCAAACATGGCAGCATATAAAGACGAGGTCCTGCAGTCTTTTGAGGTTAACATGACAAATGAACGAAAGGGGGGGGGGAAAGGCCACATTTAGAAGTGAAGCTGATAACACGTCTGACCTGCATAATCTCCTGCCTTGTTAACAAATCGCTCCATAAAGAACAGTAATTGCAAAGTGAGAGGGTTTTTTTTTTTCAATGAATTCATGTTTTTTTTAATACTGTGAATTATTCTAAAAATTGGTATTTTAGATACTGGGAACTTTATAGCTTGAGGTACAGTGTTGGCGTTGCTCTGTATACCAAAGCAACTCATTTAAAAGTAAAATGTATGACCTACTCTTGGGTTAGACCAGCGGCTGGGTTCTTAAAGAAATGATAGGAATTGTTATTACGGTACTTCAGGTATTATATTATATATTATATATTATATATTATATATATGGTGGCTATCGATTCTACAAAACTATATCAGAATTCTAGCCCTGGCTCTTTGTACAAAAACTGTGACCGTGTAATTCTAGGACAATGAACAACTGGCCCATTACTCCTTGCCTAAGATAGAAACAGTGGATTTGACGGCAGATGGGAACCATTTGGCCCATCTAGTCTGGCCATTTTGTTTCTGATGCCAAAAGCTAAAACTTAACCAGTCGTTGGTCTTGTCTTAGATTCAGGAGCCATTTGCCTATGCCATTGACGTTAAAATTCCTTTTGTACTTTTTGGGAAATTGTTTTATTTGTCACATTTAGCGGGTTAAAGACTAGAGATCCGGCTAATTTTAATTTGCCCTTTTCGTTTTTTTATGTCTTTAGCAGTCATCACAACAGCACCAGAGGATCAGTCTTCTTCTCTTTCCAGAAGTGACAGCCATATTGTGTGTACCATTACAGTTGGTAACATTAATGTATATATCATGATTACTGAATGGCTCAGCACAGATGGCCCATAACACTAAATTTAAGATGTCCGTCCTCAAGCAATCTATTGTGTCCGCGTTTTCAATTGTGTCCTGGGGAACCCATTCATCCATCACCTTGTCCTTTCCACCAATCTGCGTTAATTCTATGACAATTGTGAAGGACCATAATGTGCTGGATACTAACCATAGATGATGTTTATGCGATAAAGCATGTGAACACTTCAAAGAATTAATGGAGAAAAATGGCTTGAACAAGTCATTCATGTAATGATAAAAATAGCCAAACACCGTGATTACCAATTAATAACATTAAAATAATATCTTTCCGGTTAAGAGATCCAAAATAATGTATAAATGTTATGTTTCATTTAGTTTTCGATTCTGCTTTCAAAGGAATATTCAAATTAAACTTTACACATTTAATATATTCTGTGCTGTGTACGATTGGCTATATAACTAACATAGCTGGTTAAGAGTAACTCATTCACGTACATCAACAATATTGCTACCACCTCTTGGGTATCAATATGCATAAAGCCTCCAAGTTGATAACTAAAATGTTTTAGATATTGATGTTTCTTCATTCAAAATAATAAAAAAAAGCCTAATCTTCGTAAGAATTCACGAGAAAAAAATAAAATAAAAACCCACTAACATAGAACGGGTGGGGGAAGAAAAAAAAAAAAAAAAAAGCTTTTAATGGCCACTGAACTTACAGAATGTCAGTTTTAGTTACTTTGTGCAGATTTTAGTCTATAATAATCACGCAGCTTAGATACAAGGCCTCTCGTTGGCAGTAACCTACATGACATGACTTCGAAGGCAGGTGTTACTGTAATTAGCTATTGTTTGACTATCAAAAGTCAGAGCTGATTAAAACCGCTAAGTACAAGTGCACTATTTTATTTCAAAGAATATTATGAATTGCACGCTGGGACCCTTTCACTCTGGACCTTCCTTCCGGAGTCTGCTAAGAGCCCATGCCAGCAGTAATCAAAACTAAAAATCTGCATAAACCTTCAGGGTTTTTAATTCAAGCAGAGTCCTTTCATTAGAAATATGTTACTTTATGAAATCTGGTAGCCAGCAAGGGGAGAAAAATGTGACTTCTTAAGAAAAGTGAATGGCATCTCTTTAGTGATTAACCCAAGATTAATGGAGGTTCCTACTGTTAGGTCTAAGTCCATTTTATTGCTAATTCATTTAGGTACCATTTCAGATGCACTTCACTAAAATCACCTGCTAAGAAGTCATGTTTTGGCAAGCAGGGATAGCCATTATGGTCAGATTCTAAATACATTTTTATTAACGGAACCTTTATAAGTGCGTCGTATTAGCCAGTCTTTCTAGGTCCTTTATATTATTTAATGTATTCAATTAGTTAAAATTGAGGTGCCTTCTATATTAATATTACATTGTATCCAATTTATCTATGATATTTTTAAGCTAAAGATTGCTCCAAAATAAAAATAAAAAATGAAAAAAATGGAATAAATACCAAACGTTAAGTCATTTTGTTTTTTAAAACAATGTTTTTTTATATGTGATACATCTTGTGGAAAGGTTATCAAAACCTACTTGTTAAGGATCATGTTGAATAAAAATTACATTGCTTAATTTTTTTATATTTTCTAATGACCTACTCATGCCTTAATCAGGATTTAAAATATAACCATGCCAAACACACTTCTCTTGTCCATGGCAAAGGGACATATGTAGTCTATATTCCATCTTGTAAATTTGGAATTCTGGTAAGGTGAACATACCATTTTTTTTTTAATAAATAAGTCTAATTTTATTATTAAATAACACTTTTTGATTTCAAGACTAAGAATAAAGTAATTTTTCAAATGAACAAAATAATAACCCAAATATAAAAAGTGATGGTGATATTAATAGAATAACAATATTCCACAGAAAAAAAATATTGATAGTCGAGAGAGGAGATAGATCTTCAGTTTAAAAATGTTTGATAAAGCTGTTGCTAACGCTCCAAACAATGCAAAAATGTTAGGAAGATATTATATAGACAGAAGTGTGTCTGTAGGGCTGTTTTATAAAAAATAAAAGATTAATATATTGCACCCATTACTTTAATTTTAGTTTCTCATATATTAAAAACAAATCTTGACCACAATTTGACCCTAAATAACCCCTTTTTACAGGAAAATGATATCATAAAGGAATTGCTAAATGCCCAAATTTATTGAATTCATGAATTTAAGTTGAAGCTGTTAACGAAGGCATAGTACATTAGGTCCTACAGAATTCTAAGAGAGACACTAATCATACTAAACATAGGATGATATTATATACCCGGGGGGGGATCTTATGAAAAGAGTTAATGGGCAGTTTTAAAATAGGCATTATGCACAGGCTTAAATGGTCACTGTTATCCTGTATACAATTAGCTTTCTTTCATTTGTGCACCACATTGACATAACTACCTCATCATATACATTTATCTCATATTGCGTTTGATCAATTTAGGATTTTCTCATTATAAAATGAGAATTTGAGATTAAAAAAAAACCAAGATAGTAAATATTAAACATATTTACTTATCCTTTGTTGGCCAACACAAACCCATTGAGTTCTTATTGAACCCACCAGGTTAATTCTAATAGTAGCAGAGGTCAAACAGCAACTAGAATACTTCTGCCAAGGCAAAATTGAATGAGCCTCATGTCAACTGGTAACCAAAGTAAAAAAATAGTATATTATTATATTATTATATAACGCCAACAATGGATGGGGTGTAGAATGACACAAGGCGTAGAGAAAGAAGTAGAAGCATTGCCTTAGGTGAATGTGGGAGATGTTTCAGTGGCAGATAAGATTAAGTAGAGGAGTTTTTTGTTATGAGGGTGAAAATGTAGGGGGAGCAGTATCATGGAGGGCTTTAAATTAAAAAAATATTTTTTAAGGTAATAGGGAGCCAGTGAGAGGGCTTCCTAAAGTGGACAACCAGTAGAAGAAGTAGATAAACCTGGCCTGTTACGTGTGATAAAGGCATCAAACATCCCATTAATTAATCCATCAACCAATTAGTAAAAACTATTTCAACATAGTCTTTTCTTGTGTATTATAATTGTAATTCAACCGATTTTAGTAGAGTTTTTTCGGTGTTTACCATATGATTTTACTATAACATTCAATGGCAAGCTCAGTATATGCCTCCATCTTTGGATTCCAAATCCCTCCGTCCTTTTTCCACCCATAATATCACTCTTTTCTTAGAATGTAACTATGGCGCAACCTTATAGTAACCCTTGAAATCACCCTGTGAACTAAATGGGTGAAAAAAAGACTTTTTACTTAATTTTGCATTTGATCCCTTCTTCAAAAGGAAAACTCACAGCCACTTACCACCCTTCCCCATATAATTGTGTTACATAATACTTTACTGTTTTATTTCTCTTATCCATAGTCCACAAAATAAAAGTTGTTATTTTTGTTATCGAACCAGTTTTTCTGCTTACGTATAATGTAACTATAGCGTCAACTAAATTTTTAGTGTATAAAAAGCCACAAAAAAAAAAAAAACACAACAAAAAATATTCCAATCCTAATTATTCTACAAAGAATGGCTTTGATACACAATGCAAATTAAAGATGGACGGATTCCTGAACCTTATTTATTCATTTCCCTCAAATATTATGAAACAACGTGTTTTCTGTCGCTATTGTTTGCTCATGTACACCCGTTCTCCCAAGATACCAGCCTATAATACCCTTGTCTGGCAATTCCCTTTAAATGCATGTGTTAATTATCTTGTCACTGCGGTAATTTCTCCCCCGTAGTCTATTAATTAGAGGGTCACACATTAGGAGTGTGTTTATCCAACTGGCTTTCTTTTTTAATTATCCCAGCTACTTACAGCCTGACAGAGGCCATGTCATCTGTGTATATTTTGTGAGCAAGCAAATGTACCTAATGTAGAAAGCATTATCCCATCTTGTTACTTCGATATCTGCGCAAACGTTTCACTGACACTGATTGTAGAGCAATTGAGGTATGAATCTGACATTGAAATGACTAGCTGTACCTTATTATATTTTTCTTCCTCTACGGGCTCTATGAATAACACCCACTTTTTTTACATTCATTAAAGATCAGGCTATAAGGTAACTTGTGTTCTCATATAAAAAGATTGTTTTAAGGTTCTGCAGCTTCTTAATACCGCCTGGGATTTTAGAAACGTAGAATTTGACGACAGATAAGAATTTGACGGCCCGTCTAGTCAACCCATTGTTCCTGATGTAAAGAATCAGACCTTAATCGGTCATTGTGTCTTGTCCTAGGATTTGGGCAGCCATATGCCAATCCCAAGCGCGTTGTGAGGTTGGACAACAGTTGGCAATCAGTTGGCCAGATATTGCCGTCGTTCAACAACCACCCTTGCCAGGATGACTTTAAAGGAACCAAAACTCCTTGGAGTGACCTTGCTCAAAAAAAGACAAATAAAAACCCTGTCCCAAAAAATATCCCTGACTTTAATTTCCTTTTTTTCATTAAAGTAATGCAGATTCTGGGGATTGTCAGGAGATGACACTTTTACTGTAAAGTTTACATTTGTAAAGGTGCTGTAGGTTCACAGACTTGTTGAGACAGATTTGATCAGGTGTCCTTCAATACACATTCTTTATTCCGTTTTAATGACTCCTTACGGTTCTTTTTTGCATGGCAGATAACAAAAAAAACCATGTTATTCACTTTTAGAAAGAACAGATAGTTTGTTAATGAATAGTCTCCATTTATAATTAAAGTACAGCAATTATTGATTCCAAATATCACCATATTATGTTTCTAATAACGATATTAATTTAAAAGCGAATGGGTCTTGAGAGGGATACCGCAGTATTGTCCAACGCAAGATCACTAGCATCAGGTCTCTGTGAATCTATAACAAAATGGAGGATAATTAATTAGAACTCTCGGGGTAAGCATGATTGATATATACTATACAGAGGATTTCAGCACCTATTGTTTCTCTCTGAAGGATTACAAAGAGTTATTTAATAGTTCATTTGATCATACTCTGCTCGTGTTTCCCGGTCCAGCCTGTGCCAGGTTGCCCCAGAAGTCTCCTGGTAGTTTTAAGTCTCTTTAATGAAGATTAAGATGTCGTAAGAAGTCCAGCACTGTGCAAAATCCCAGTTTTATTAACTTCTCACTGTAGCTGAAAATAGGGACATTCTTTAATAAGGAATTATATAAATCAGGAAAAAAAGAATATTAAAAAACATTTGTAGGAAATATGTTTTTTTGGGGGGATAAAAAAAACCACCAAATATGTTTTTAATGATAAAAGTATAGTACAGTGTGTGACACGGACAAAATTCTGCTGAATGCGTGTCTCTTGACTCCGGAAAGTTAAAGTCATAAATATTCATTTAAAGTAGCAGATCAATAAAAGCATTTTCTGTAAGTTCTTGGAATTGTAATAAATATACCCAGGAAGTCATTTCCCTCAAATATGGAAGAATAAATAAGGTGCTATGACAAGTAAGACCTAGTTATTTGAAATTCTGTTGGGGAGGTTCAGAGAACTGTTAGTGAATAATCACGAACCATTACTTGCAAAGGCATAGCATTTCCATTAATTGACAGTAAACCTTAGAGGATTCCGATTCTATCATTCCTTATGTTTTCTAGATGACCGTTAAAGTGTTTCTTCAAAAACATTTCAATCTGTAGAATCTCTATACAGACCACCTACCTTACCTGATATATATTTTGAGACCCACTATATTAATAACATCTTAATAAGAAGACATTGTGTCTTCTTATTAAGATGTTATTAATATAGTGGGTCTCAAAATATATATCAGGTAAGGTAGGTGGTCTGTTTCTAGAAATACTAATGGAAAGTGTTAAATATGTAGCAATCGATACAACCATCTCCTTGGCTTCCACATTGATGGCTTCACAATTAGAATTTGTTCCTCAGAGCTTGTAGATATGGAGCTTGGTTGTCTAACTCTAAACTCAGGAAGATTTTATTACCTTTTTGTGAGATTTCTAGTTGGTAATGCCAACAGAGCCTCGGGTCTTTTCATTAACTCAATCGGACCTTAAGCTGTAATTAAAATATCTAGATTGTGCCGATAGACTCAGTCCGAGCTATTTACATTGGACTTTTGGGCTATCAATCTAACCTGTCACCGTACCCTTGTCTAACCATTCATCAGAGAGGTTAAATTAAGCACACCTAGTGCTGGAGTGTAAAAACAATTTCTAAATTCTATGAACTCCTCTCATGGTGGGGCGTTTGGGTCATGTGTTAAACCGTTGACCTATTAGAAGAAAACCGATGAAAGACTCTCAAATGTTTGACCCTTTGGGTACTAATTGTGATTAAAACGAAGAAACATAGTTGCTATTTATGACATTCGCACGATTGTGTGTTTGATGGGGGGTAACGGACCAAAAGAACAAAATACATCTCTAACACAATAAGAAATAAAGGGGTTAATTCTTCTTCTTTTTTTTCTTTGCGTTTCAACAATGAAAGCCGATAAGCACATAGAAACCCAGATGATAAATGTCTCAAGTTCAGTTATAGTTCAGTTTGATCTCCTTCTAAGAACATCCCTTCCCTTCGCTTTAATTCTGACATGATTATTAAACGTTTGCTTTGAAATTCAAGAATGAAATCAACATTTTCCTTTTGTTGACAGTCAGGAATCATTCAATGGAGTTTTAATACGTAGGATTACTGCCCTAGTGTCATGATTACCGGCTTCTTAGGTGAAAGGCAACATGTCAGCACGCAGCTAAGCAAACAGAATAACAAGTCACAGTTTATATTTGTATGCTAGAGTTAAGGCTTAGCAAAATGTGTTGAAATCTCAACAGAAATGAATTTCCAGGCTGGATCTTTGCACTGCTCACCTCAGAGTCAGGTCAGGGTGTCATAAACCCAATATGGAATTGTTTTAAGCAGAAATGTATGTTCTATATTAGAATCGTTTTAAGTTTTTTAACCCTTTCAGTGGCTTACTTGTCTGGCCCCCTTCTGTTTGAAGCATTGGTTACCGAAAACACTAAAACACAAAAAAAAATAATCTTGCAAAATTAATGTATTAGCCAATTTAAAATAGCATTTCAAATTTGTTTTCTTTTGACCAGATGTGCCAATTTACCAAACAATGCTCTTAATTCTGTATAAATATATATATATATAAATATTGCAAAATCTCTAAAATTCTATAGTTTTCACTTAAATTAAAAAAAAATGTATCTGAAACAATAAATAATATATATATATTTTTTTCTTTTTTAATTGGATGCATACTCATTCATTGTTGTTAAAGGAATAACTAAAGTAAAACATTCTTTATTCTAGCCAAGTATTGTTGACTGAAGACTTGTTTCGTTTATTCCTGGTGTTGTGAAATCAGCTTTATTAATTGTCCGGCTTATCAGTACGGGCAGCGTCTGAAAGTTTAGCTGTTTCCACCCGTAATGACAAATCGTGGAAGCCATGTGAGCAAGTAATCCAAAGAAAAGGCATTAACACTCCCAGACATGGGTTCCGTCCAAAGAACTATAATGTGTTTCACACTCTCTTCACCCTTTAATGGTTAAATTATAAGGCAGAGGAACGAGGAATGTTTTTTCCACAACGTAAAAGTAAAGTGCAGAAGACTCTTGCCATTTTTAATGTGTTAACTTATTATGGCTTTCTCCAATGAGCAACTCATAATTGACTTGGATAAGAACCATTTGATCCATCTAATCTATCTGTTTTTCCTAAGACTCAGACCTTAATCAGTCCTTGGTCTAGTCTTAGTTTGAATTCCCTCGCTACATGAGCCTCTACCACTTCTGCAGGGAGGCTGTTCCACTTATCTAGTGATGCTCCCTTATATATATATGCTGCAGGGAGAGATACTGATGTTCTTCAAGTGAAACCCTGCCAGATTGACAAGACATTTCCGCAGGGTGAAGGCACGTTGTCAGAGAAGTGCGGAATGCAAGGCAGAACGTATTCAGAAAGTGGATACATTGAACAAAAATAACTGGAAAAAGGTCTTATTATGTTCAAATCAAAGGCATCTGTTAAACATATGGACATGTATATTATAGTTATGGATTTTTGTTTGGAAGGGGGTCTTCATAGTTGTCTATAGCTGTTGGTCAATAGGAGACCTATAGGGATGATATCCTGTATTTTATTGGCAGTACCCGGTCGTATAAGTCTTCCTTAGCTCCATCTTATCTCACATCCTCACAAATGACTCCACAAAGGAAGTTGACAATCATTTTATGATGAAATATGTTAAACTTATTTTCTTCCAGTGCTTTGCACACACAACTGACGTATCAATAGTATTAAAAAAAATGGCACAACAAACTAGCCGTTTTGGGTCAATCTGTTTGAAGAAGGTGGACTGATTTTGTTTCTGTTTTTAATGTTTTTAATGAGAGACATCTGTCAGACATTACAAGTATAAAGTTCACGTTTGCGTTGTTAGTTCCAAAGTCATACATCTTACATTTTTCTTCCTAGTTGTTCTGTTATCTTATCTTGAGTGATGTGTACTAGGCTTCTACAGGAAGGTGTTGTTGAAACAATAAAATATGCTGTAAGCTGATGGCTATCTATAAGTAATGAAGATTTGAGTACATAAAATTTTGTATAAGAGGGCTAAGTTCCAGGTTGTTAAAAAATATATATTTTTTTATTTATTTGATCTTATATTGCTTATAAATGATGTCTTATTCTCCTTTATTATTTCATTTTGAATTTATATTTATATATATATATTTATTTTTAAATTATTATTTATTTATTTATTTTCGTTAACATAATTCCAAACTCTTCTGAATCAGCTGCTAGGCAGTCGGTAATGTCGCAAACCATAGTATCTTCTACTGAAGATATGTAGACACATTTCAAGACATAGAACAGTCTCATGTGGTTTCCATTGAGCATCTCATCGTTTAACAAATGTGGCAAAATCGAGGCACCAAAAATTCTTTAAAAAAACTATGAGGTTTCTTTGAGTGACAAATCCAGTTTTTTTTTTCTTGCGATTGGTTGACTTGGATAAATAACCCGTTAATGCTTAGAAGTCCTGTGCCTTTTTAGAATTAAAGGTCTAATTGGCTGCCTGTCTAATATTTCTCTCCCTCTGCTTCTTGTTTCTTCAAGCTGTGCTACACAATTTAATTAACTAAATATCACACACACCTGAAGCTAACGGATTTTATTGAGGCTACCATCTGGTTTCTTTAATGCCTGTAATGTATTCAATAAATCCTGCCTCTAAAGTTATTTCAGAACCATGGATCCCTCTCACTGAAGAGTAATCCATCTTTTTAACTAACCTTATATATATTCCGCAAAAAAAAAAAGAACAATGTTATGGTAACACTATTGTCAACGGTCAAGGGATTATAAGAAGGAAATGACCAATTATAGTTCGGCGGTTCACACTTGTGGGTCACCCTTTGTTTTTTTTTAATCTTTGTAAAGAGGCAGCTAGCGTTCTAACCATTCATTGCTTTACACATAGGGATGGTGGAGTTAAGATACACAGCAGTAACATACGGTAGAAGCGTTTGAGGAAAGGGTGAAGTCATTCTCGGTTTCAGTCAGCATGATTTAAAATGCCCTGGCATATAATACATTAAATATGTAACACATTTAGCACACTCCAACTCTATAATGTGCAGTTATTTTGTATTAAAAGTGATATATCATCAAGAACGACAGTGATTGTGCTATATAAATCAATAAATAATAATAATAATGTTCAACTTCACAGAGAATGCCGTATATCACCAAGAAGCACAGGGATAGGGGCTGGATTCTATTAGATCGGTGATGGAATAGAAGAGAAACTGTAGGGCGTTCAGGTGGGATAGAAGACCAGCAGTTTTGGCGACCCTCAACTATAATATCAATATGCATTTTAAAGACATTCCACCGCTTGTTAGTTAGCTTATAAAGATACCAATAACAATAATCATTGTCTATCCCTAACATCTTTCTCAACTCACCTTGCTGTGGTAGATGAAGAACTTATTTTGGTCTTACTGAATCGCAGTAGTTGACCAATCAAAGTAAAGACAAAGAAACATTTGGAGTATTTTAGCTACAGAGAACGATATCCTTACAGCTTTGCTTCTCCCTTTTATCCATTATTGCTGTTATTCAGAAGGGTTTTTGTTAATATAAAGTTTTGTTGGCTAGCCAGCAGCATACAAGTTGTTGTAGCTTGGAGGACATAATTTGGAAGGTATGGTTAAAATTGCTCACTGATGCCTCCTGTGGCCAGATTTGGAACTGTAGCTTACAAAATAAAAATGATGATGATAATGATGAGACAAATGTGAAATTAACTGTATGCTAGATAGCTTTGTATATCAAAGTCATAATGAAGACTTGCAAATAAAATAACCTCTAAAGATATGCTTCAAAGCAAAGGTTTTCTTAAGAACATTTATACAAAATGAGTCATGTTTTTTTTTTAAATTAACCCCTGCAATCAAGGATATGAATCCATGTGCCTAGTGCGTCCAATAGATAATTCGCCATGGGTTGCCCTATAATCTTCAAATAACCAATAAATCCCTTAAAGATTTCATAGCAAACATGTATTAAACTCGACCTTGTCCTTTGTGAGATGTAAAAGGTATATGTGTGAAACCGTCCCATTAATTTACTTTATTTTCGTTACTCAAATTTTGTTGATAAACCCAACACAGTGTATCAAACCCTGACAAAAGACAGGATAAGGCAGATGGGATCGCTAACACATGAGGAGTGCTGCGGCACAAGAGTGTTAACAGAGGAAAAATGAACATCCCAGAGGCGGCCATCCCCAAATTGGTGATGTTTTGTCTGCTTTCATGATTTAAGGTTTGTCAGGAGATGTCAGAAAGGCTAGGAGGCCAAGGACTTCCTGATGACTGAGAGTTTTCTTTCACACGACCTTCCTGCCGCTGATTTTGGTCTGACTTCACATTTGACAGGGCCTGGCTGGCAGCAGATTCACATGGGTCTCTTGGGCATTCTGGCATGTTCAAAATAACTGGAGGCAGCACTACCTTTTAATCATCTCCATGATAAACTCCACAAGTGATTAGTCATTCAGACAGATCTGATTCTAGAACTCTCAGTTTAACTTTGTCATTTCCAGCACGCAGTGTGCCAAATGTCAGTCCCTTGCTAAGTAACTATATATATATATAGAGAGAGAGAGAGAGAGAGAGAGAGAGAGATTATGGGTAAACTTTAAACATGTGTTGCAAAACGTATGTTACATATCATTGATAGCAGCAAAATTTCACTATATAATAAGCAAAAGTTTTGGAAAATAATTTTGACGTAATTTTAAGTAACTCCCTGCGCTAACCAGTCATCTAATTATTTTCTATAAAACATCATGGCAGAAAATGTGTATTAACCTGGATATTTTATTATATAAGTTAATGTTCAGGCAGGGGAGGATTGTTTGTACTGCTCAGCCTGCTCAGCCTTCCATGTCTCTTGGAGTCTAGGTCCACCATGTATGGCTAGAGCCGCCTCCTTAGCTTGGACACACCCCCTTGTTGCCTACTATAAAGAGAAGGAGAGCTCTTGGTTTGGTTGCTCGTCCTGAGAACTTCTCGTAGGAGAAAATAAGAACTCCTAGACTTGTACCTCTAAATGAAGTCTAACGGTGATGTACGAAAATATCATAATTTGCGATATCATCACAATGCATCGCCAGCCCGTACATGTATGGGCTTTGTCGTGAGGGGGTTAAATTATCTCCAGTAGGCTTTTCTGTTTTGCCACAATTTGAGATCCCAGGTCAACAGTTTGTGCCAGTCCTGTGTCTTCTGCTATTTCATGCCACCCAAAGGGGGACATTAATGTTAGCCTTCGCAAGAGAATTACTGCATTCCAGCAGTAAAAGAGAAGAAAGTCCCCAAATAAGCATACAAGGATAATGAAAGCCAAAACATAATATTTACGAAAATCTATTCCTGCAGTGGTTTTTGATAAGACGTTACTTGTACAGATTAGCACCTTTCCAGTTACATTCCAGATTTTGTTTGCTTCGTTTCAGCAAAACTGCGGATGCAAACTAGTACTCAGTTTCCATGGATACCTAAGCTGACCTCAACCTTATTGTTCTCAAGAGGCAGCTGACTTTACTATATGTTCATTCACTGAATTAATGGACTGCTGGTTCTTTTATGAGTGGCCTCCTAACAATGGAAATTGACTCATGTTGTAAAAAAATGACTTCTTAGTCAAATAATCCCCCTTTCCCTTTCTTGCTTCTTTTGTGACACACTTATTAGAATAAGATAATGCTTTCTAGCTATTTCAGTAATCACATATGTATAAATAATATATGTCGAATCAACGTGCAGATATCATTTCAGTTTCCCCCCAACTTAGTACATAATGGTTAGTAAAGGGGCATCGTGCATAGAGGATGCATGTTTCTTTTTGAGAGCCAACGTGAACCATCTGGATGCATCCATGCTAGTTTGGAAATAGTAGCGGGAAATGTGGAATCAGCGGGCGCGCTTAATTCTGGTTTAAAAAAAAACTCTTGAGACAGATTAACAAGTTGCCAGCTAATGGCTTACTCAGACTCACATTCTTCCTTCATACTGTTGTTGAATAAGCCTCTCTTAAGAACCCCTAATGATTTGTTTTTTTGTGGTGGTTTTCTCGACTGTACAATTAATTGGGAATAAGAGGTCCTACCTCTGCTAAGACTGCCAAATGTCCTATGATGGCACATTCGTATTGATTAATATTCATATATGATAAATGTCCAGTGGGCCGCTGGTCGACATCACTCCATGCTCCACCAGCAGATCGGGTGCTGCAGTGCGCGTCCACTGGCTGGATAAGCCTAGCCGCAGGCTACGTGACCACGAAAACGAAAAGCGCGACCTGTAATATCCAGCTGACGGCTCTGCTTACATCATTGTCAGCCACTGGCCTTAAAGTGCCAGGAGGTCCTTATCGTTCCCCAGCCCAGCCTTGTATGGCCGAACATCATATATCTATTCGTTTTTACATATTTTGTATGGCTGAGTTTTTTGTACATTGATGCTAGACTATTATTTCTAATGTGATGTAAGGGCCCGTCTTAATGTTTATGCCAGTTTAAAATCATTTGCTCTTAAAGTATACTTGGGCAAAATAATTGTTAAATTAAAGAAATTAAGTAATATAAAATGTGTCCTATCTTATTGCATGTGTCGAAAGCTCTTTTAACTACAGTCATATCTCTGAATACCCTTTTAGGTTATTGGTAGCCCCTTGGAATTTGGTAATTGTGTCTTAGATATGAAGTTACTTCCAACAACTCACCAAGGTTATGTGTAATCCGATCAAGCCGGTGTAAGATGTTTTGACTTTTATTAAAGCTGTTGTCACTTAAAACAATGTTGCTGTTTTATTTTAATTAATGCTGCATGGAGAATTTTGTTTCCAGGTGAAATAACTGCATCTCTCTAGCTTAATTTTTTTTATTTTTTTTATTTTATTTTACTTTTCTTTATTCCAAATGCAAAGAAATACAAAGAAAAAAAAGCTTTAAAATATATATATATTTTTAAAAATTTAGATGCATTTGGAAAAATTTTTAAAAAATATTTGTTATTTGCAAAAAAATCCCTGCTTTTCTAAAATGCTTTAAAAATAAAAAAAAAATAGTCAATCCAAGTGTTTAAATGTGCGGATAGGTCCTCTGTAGGCCTCAGGCTGTGTGGCCCACTAATTGCTCTACAAAAGACAGTTAACAGTCCCCTGCTACTCTCTAACTAACTTCCTTTCTTCTTATTGAAGTCTAGGCTGTGTCTGATCTGGGTCATAATTCATCAACCACGCAGAATCCCATAGGGACAGACCAAGGAGACCTCTTCTCATTCCATGTTCCCTCAGGCCATTGCTGATGGCCCATATTAATAGGAAACCGAGCCCAGTTGCTCAGTGCTGAGCGTGGTTATCACATACAAGTAATCATTTCAGAAATTATCATAATTATCAATCAATCATCTTATTACAAACATTGTACTAGGGAGGTATCAGATGGTCGTTCCAATGACAAAGTATTACATATCTAATTTTAAGTGACAAGATATTAATAGTTTCGACAATGCATGCTTGAATGAAACACAAACATTATTATCTCGTGCTCTTTGAATACGAGAGGCACAGCATTAAAATTACATTTATAATCTTGTGAATCACAGAAAGAAGGATACATAATTAATGAATGGCGCCGTAGTACTTTAATAACGAAAAAACATTTATTTCAGCGGCGGGGAGAATTTGTAAAATAAACAAAAAACAGTAGGAAAGTATAATTTATTTTATATGTAACGTGTGTAATAAAATATAATTACGATATACGATTCTAAATTTGATTTATTGGCATTTTTAGTAAACTTAATTTAATTAAGATCAATAAATTGCCCGATATCAAAATGCTTAAGTAAAATGTATCCTTGTTTTGAAAAATTGTGTTTTTAAAGCCTTTTCACTTAAATCTAGTTTTGGATGTTGTTTAAGGGTAGAGAATTTGAAAATAAGAGGTCAAAATCCTTCTTCTTTTTTTTTTTATACCAGAAGATTTAACCTAACTGATTTGATCTATTGTTGTTGAAGGATAAATTCTGCTCCCTGGTATGTCGAAAAATAATTGTAAAGCTTTTGGAAAATGTCTATCCTATTGGATTTTGATAAGAAGGCTATTGAGGTTTAATAATATCTTCTATCCATTTCCAGTCAGCCCTTAACATGTCTCCTTATGTGTCCCCAAAGCCTCTTCAAGACTGCCTTTTCATTATAAGTCTCTCAGCTGCCTCTCAAGAGAGACTGGGCTCCCGACAAGAGTGATAGATAGATAGATAACTCTATAGATTATCTCCCACAGATGTTTTCTCTCCAGTAGCCTTTAGGCTATTCCTTCTAAGTAAACAGAGACTAAATAGAGATTCTACTGAACAGAGAAGTCTCCAAGGGCCAATGTCACCAGAGTCAGAGAAATAGCACATTTTAAGAAGGTTGGAAGACTACGGGGCCATTCTTTTACTCCAAGTCTGAATCAAAAACATTTACGCAAACAGCTGTTAAGAAAAAAAACAACAAAAAAAAGATTTAAAAAAATAGCAATTTCAAAGGCACCACTGTCGCCCACTTCTAGCAAAATATCCAAGTATCTTAAATTTATATTTATATAAATATAAAAAAGAGAGAGAGAGAGAGAGAGAGAGAGAGAGAGATGCTTTTTTAAGGTTTATTTCAGAATTTACAAAATAAAAATATATATTTGGAATCTCTAAAGTGGAGCGTGAATAATAGTACAAACGACTGATCTTTTTAACTGTTTGAGAACCAGGAGTTAATAGGTATATTGTGACTGTTATGAGAATAACAAAACAAAAAATAAACGTATGACCCGCTGTAGTTAAATAAACAGCATAAAACATAGTTTGCTTTGACAGCGTACAAGATGTGCCTTTAGCAACCACCTAAATTCTGTGTATTCCTACATAATTACAATACTTAACTCTGTGCAAAAGTCTTTTGGCATGCTGGAGACATAATTGTTACCAGGCTTTAAAAATGGCAATTTAAAATGGATGATTGAAAATGGATGACCTGCATCTTATTTCTGTCACTGTTTTGAGCCACACACAAAGGCTGGTATTTGGTTAACCCTATCAGCGCCAGAAAGGTGACCAATGCTTTGCAGCAGAAGAATGGAATATAAGGAGTTAAACACAAGACTTTAAGGTAATTGTCACCTGGTCAGTTGTCGTTCTACATCGCTGATCGCATGCTGCAAGCATATAGCCTGCTGAGGATGATGAGAGTTTATTTTCAACAACTGATTAGTTACCAAGTTCTTCATTCCAGAAATTTTTTTACAGTGGAACTTAAGGAGCACAAAAATATGAATGACTCCCCTAATGTTACCACTTCATGGACCAGAAAGATGTCCTCACTGATACAGTAACTTACTTGTTATAAAGTACCTTAACCCTTTAAATAACTTGATAAGGCAAATGAATGTTGCCAAATTGGTCCAAGTGAATATGGAATCTTTGATTGAAGTTTATTGTGTTAACAAACAAAAGATGGATAGTCCGTACGCATTCAGGACCTCTTCTTCCTCTGAAGATGACACCTGTGATTCTTCATCTTTTTTTTTACCGGCTCCTGCTTTTTTGCCGCGTGACAATTAAGCAGTATGAACGAGGAAACCATGTAAATGATTACAAGACTATTTACGAGAAGGGTTTGGTCAATAAAGTGTAATAGGTGGTAGGACAGCAGCTTTAATGGTGTCTTAAAATGGAAAAGGTATTAATGGTAAAGGAAAAGTAGTTATGAGGTAGATAAGATGATAATCTCTCAATATTTCTTGTCCAGTGTCAGCACTTAGGAAGGTTTCACATTCTGTATAAATGACCTCGGACATGGGCTTATTCAGATCTTGGGGAGAAAAAAGCTTCTAACTCTGGTAAAGGGTTAATAACGGCACTTTAACTTAAAACAGGGGAGTTAGTGCTTTAGGAGGCCTTTAAAACCCACCGATCCTGAACTTTCTGCCCTAAGAGTAGACTTGAACTCTTTACCTTATTGGTACGACCTTCTTAACCTTCCCCCTTTAAAACCTACTGCCCATCCATAAATGATCTTGTCACCTCATAAAGTCGAGGGCTTCTGCTAGAGCTCTGCTTTAATGGAAACTAAATTCTAGACTACATTCCCATAGTAGATTCTTCCATGATTTTATATTTCACTATAGTACAAATGAAGATACAATTCAGGAGCCAAATGCCTATCCCAAGCATGTTTACATTTCCTCACTGTCTTAGCCTCTACCACTTCTGCTGAGAGACTGTTCCACTTATCTACGACTACCTTTATTGCATCATATATATATATATCATATTCTTCTGCTTATATAAAAATAATTACTATTTCTTTACTGACGCAATAAATGAGGGAGTGTTATGTTGATTGAATGGATGAGTGAATTGTAACGCTTGCAACCCTGTGATTAGAGGGTTATATGATAATAAGGATTTCTTGTTCTGCCACCTTACAAACGTGTCTGCGAGCACAAAAAGATCCCACAGAGTCATGGACAACACAGCGTGAATTATGGCATGATGCAAGGTAAAAAGTTCATCCCCATACACTCCGGTTCTTTCTGAAGGTCAGGAGATGGTCACACCATGGACACAAAACTTTTCAAGGCTTGGATGTCTCTTTCGAGTACAGCGTTATACTCGTAATACAAAATATCTTCCCCATGTTATTATTATTATTTATTTTTTTAATTTATATATCGCAAACAATTTACGCAGCGCTTCTTACAATACATATTTTCAAAGGGACTGACAAAACTAGAAGCGACAGACTAAGACGGACCGATACATTAGGTAACCATGTAAAACGATTTTTTGGGGGGGAAATTAAAACCGCAAATTCACATGTCTAAGCATTTCTAGGAATTTATTTACTGTTTTATTTGTGCGTTTTTCATAAACCAGGGAAAACAGGGCAATAAACACTGAACAAACTCAAATAAAGTTAGAATGTACGTGGTTTATGTTTCATTACGGTAAGAACCGAAGTCTATCATGAGTACGTTGGGAGGCATCAATCTGTACTCATTTAATGGATGATGATTTACCGTCGAATCCTAAATGTATTTTAAATATGGTAAAGTCCCACTTCACTAGCACTCAGCATCTGCCAAATGAGGTCATTTCAAAAATATTTACATTCATGCAACGTGCGGCCTGAGAACTCTGAATTGAGATAGTTTGTGCTGGATTCTGAGACGTCTGAGGAGGCCAATAGGGACGTTTTTCGGTCGTTAATACACACTTGGTTCAATGCAAACATTCGAAGAGCCGGTCCACACCATGAACTTATCCAGCACTACTGAAAAGAATTCTAATAGAAACTGTGATAAAATCCCAAACCCCTGCTCACCCTTCTCAACCGGAAAGGGTTAAAGTGATAACACGTAAATGGAATCTTTAATGATAGAATTGTATCATAATAATCTGTTCTGAATAGTATAATCCATCCAAACTCGATCACATTGTTTGTATAAGACATTGGGGTGCTTCATACCTTTTTGGGAATTTTAGGGGTTAAATTAATGTATGCATTCATGTTAGTTTATGGAAGGTGCCTGTTAGGGCTTTATGATGCTTTATGATGGTTGTATTGCACACTACAGATCACGTTATTTGGGTTAGATTTTGGCAGATTACAGAACATCAGTATCCTACCTTTCTAAGACAGACATCTTGCGACGTCACTTCTGAATCAGGAAGAATTTGCTGTAGATTAAAAAAAGAGAAGAATGTCAGAATTCAGGACAAAATTAGTGTTTATAAATTACTAAATCTTTTATATTTACTACAGCAAAACTCATTTTTTTGCATACAAGAATATGTTAATCAAGTAAGTTTCATAGAAACTATTAATCAGTCCTTGGTCTTGTCTTAGATTCATGCCTATCCCATGCATGTTTAAATTATTTCATTGTATTAGTATCTACCACCTCTGCTGGGAGGCAGTTCCATTTATCTTATCTGCCAGACTCTCAGTAAAGTAAAACTTCTTTACCTTTTAGAGTACGGCCACTTGCGCTAACATCTCCCTCCTGTACTTTTACAGTTAGATATTTAAATATTTCGATCACATCTCTTCTCTCTCTTTAATTTATTTTACTAACATTTAAAAAAAAATTAAGCTAACCTAACACTTACAAAAATATAAAATAATAATAAATGACATTGGTTGATTTTGGAAGTCCCTTTACAGTCGTGCCAAATAATAATTAAATTACTTTTATATTGTATATGTTATGAAAGGGTTAACACACGGGTTTATCAGTATTATTTCATCCGCAAGACTCCATACATTGATCTGTGTGTTCGTGATTTATTACTTCCCTAATGGCTGTATTGATTTAGCCTATGTATTTCAATAGATACACCGTTGTTCAATATACCCTAATGTTTATGAACAAAATTCAATATACACCATTATTGAAATATAAGGTGGACTTGTTTTCGGGACTGTTGGTAACTATGGTAATCTAAACGGTAAAATGGTCCAACCTGCCTGGTTCTGAAAACTGTGATAATATATAGAAACGTAGATGGTTAAAGTCCTTGGTCTCATCTTTGATTCAGGGGCCATATGTCCATCCCATGCATCTTTAATTCTCCTTGCAGTGTTAACCTCTACCACGTCTGCTGGGGGGACGTTCCACTTATCGTCCACCCTCTAAAAATAGGTAATGTGAAGTAGTGTTCAAAAACACGTATAACCTTATATACCGTATATGGTACAAAATATAGGCCAGTAAACATTAATTTATACAAAAGAAAGAGTCTTGTGCCCGATAGCTCATATAGACCTGGATATCCTTCTCCTTAGACTATAATGGAATCTTTTGGAATTAACCCCTTAATGACAAAGCCCATACATGTACAGGCTCAAAATGCATTGTTTTCAATGGGTTTAGGGACCGCCCACTGTCCTTAAGGGGTTAAGATACCAACATGTTGAACGAATGGAAAAGAGAGCCGTAAAGAAGCTGCCGATATGACAGTCAGACCATGTGATTCATATAGAAAGACAGTTTACACGCTAGAATTCTTTCCCTGTAGTGGAGGCTGAATTTGATTACATTACAGAGACAGATCACAACCGTTCTATTTAAATGGAAATATTATCCTTTGGCTTCACCAGTCTAGATAAACTGTCACTGAGAAAAAGAACTGTGATATAATGGGGTTTGATGTGCACTTAGCGTGGCATCAATTTTTTGGGGCCGCAAGTAAAAAAAAAAAAAAAACTCTTCTGCTTTCTCTTTATTTCAAAGCCACTGAAAAAGCTTTTATACAGTTTACATAATGTTAACACACATTTCTAAACACTTCAAATCATATACATTGTTTGTCTGTTTCATATGTTTTAAGTTACCCTCAAGTATACGTATATGTGCGTAAATTCCAATGCCATTATGTTTTTCTTTTCCCCACCCCCCATTTTCCATGATTTTAAAATTCAAAATTTTCCAATTTCTTAATGAGCTGGTTAAGAAATTAGATACAGAACCAAAACGTGATACAGACTTGTGGGGGATATCATAATGAAAATATTTGTGGCATGGACAGGTAGCCTTATGGCTGGATAACAGGAATTGTAGTCAACAAGATGGAATGCTTACAGATAGCTACCCTTAGTTAGCATAAAAAGAACAATTCCAGTCTTTAATGTAAAACTTTCCATTTTCTAAACATACTTATTAAGTTTTATATCCTTTCAAGATAATGATAAAACTGGGCAGACTAGATGGATCGAAACTAAATGTTTAAACTAAAAAGGAACTACAGCCAACTTGGAGTCTTCCCAAGCTTAGATTCCAATGGGATACGACTTAGCCCAGGTGTCCATGGACCTTGTCAACTTAAGTTGGCCATTGTGACCTGAGTGGGCATTTAAGTATATACCCAAGGGACTAGTTTCTTACTCAACTATTACCATGTCCGGTCCATCAAGTAAGCAAGACATTTGATAAACCTGTATTTCTTCTGTGTCCTCTTGTTTCGCCTATTTATAACTCAAATAAACATATTTTTTTGTAAGAAAACATAGAAATGATAATTTTCACTAGGATACAGTCAGCGTAAAATATGTGCAGGAATAAGTATATCCACATGCACACTTAGGTGTGTACGCATGTGCTTGTGTGTCACTGTCCACGCTGCTTCTAGACAACGTCATTAACACCAGGTGTGTGTACTTTGTGCTCTATAAGAAATTGTTATTTTTTAAGCAAAATCTTTCTTTGCAGGTCGTAATCTTTTAATCACCTGATAAATCCCAGCCACCAGCATCACAAGGATAAAGGAGGAAACAATTATTACCACTGCCAAGATGGATGAATCTCTCTCCACCTTTAGTAAATATTAACCCTGCATTTGTATAGAATCTCCCTTGCAAAAGGTTGACCTCAAAAAATTAACCATTTAAATGCCAGACAGAGGAGTCGTATATATTCGTATTTGTAAATGTACTTTTAAATGATGTAAACTCTATTTATTAGAGTAAATCTGTATATATAATGTTTAATCTGCTATCTCTCAGGAGCAAAAAAAACGTTTAACTCGTTTAAACGTTTAAACGTTTTATTCTAATACAGTGCAAAATGTAATGAATAATTTGGGGTAAAAAAAATGACAATAAAATAATAATAATAATAATAATAATAATAATAATATTAATAATAATAAAATCTATCTTTAGAATTTAATATCTGTAATGAATGTTAAAGAATGTTTTTTTCTATAATAAAAAAAAAAGAAAAAAAATCTAGAAGAAGGCAGGTACTATCTAGAAAGGTTTGGTGTGCCAGGTGTATGTCTATATTGTGATATTTGGAATTGTCTAAATAGACATTTTGTTTTCTTATCCCCTAGAATACCCCATATTCATTTACGGTATTGTATCTTTCACCAGTAAACAATTTTACCAATTAATGCAATTGGTAGAGGCATAAATAGAGGCAATTCCGAAACTTGATGTTCAAGAGAGAATAATTGTAACCCTTATTGATACAGAAAGCTGGCATCTTATTCTTTGATATCTAGCTGGCTGAACACTTTCTTTAATTCACAGTCTAATTCTTGAGTTTCCCATTTATCTCAAAGAATAGGAGCTCATCTGGGAGCCCTTCGTTTGACCTCTTTTTCCACATCCAGTTTATGCTGGGCAAGTTGTAGCATTTAGACAAGAAAAGACCTTGCTGTCTGTCCCATTCACTGACTGCCATTGAAAACGCATTGCTTTTCTCCAAGGTTGGATCCTTGCGGAGATCCTCATTGTTCTTAGCTACAAAATATAGCTGAGGCCCTTCTGGTAGACTCATTGAAAAGTGAAAGTGCTTTACCTACCCTCGTATCTTCACAGTGGATTAACATATAAATTGTTTCATTTCTTCTGTCAGGTGTCAGAGACAATCTCTGAGACAGTTCAAACAGTCCCTCTGTCTGAAACCTCCCTCACTGTTTCATGCCGTGTTCTTTCACGTTTAGATAAAACATAATGGAACATTATTTCTATAAAGGAATGCATTTATACCTAAAGAAAGGGCCTCTAAACTATTCAAGGATTTGTTACCCCACATCTTGTTTTATGGATGTGTTGGTCCGCTAAGTATTATAACCAATAAGAACACATACAATGGTGTCAACCAGTCAAACATACGTCCGGCAAAAAGAAAACCCCCCCAAAGATGCAGAAAACTATTAATAAAAAAAATGTCCACATTTGTTGTTAAAAAAGGCACAAAAAACGTATATTGTCTCTAACGTTCCCTTGTCTCCTTATACCGCCATGGGGTTAGGGTAGGTAGGCATTGAGTTCCCCCACACTACATTGATTTGTGCCCCTCCATAAATATGTGCTTGTGCTATAACTCTAACCACTAAGCTATAGATACCCTATCCACCCTTTATTTTTCGGATACCAGAAGACTTGGGTTAAGATCAATAGGCAATTGCCCTAACTTCTTCTGGGATACTTAAACTATGTCTATATTTGTTAACTGTCGGCATCTTTAATGTTTAATGGTGTATAACACTTTGCACTGCTTAACTGTATTAAGAAGGTAGGCTTCAACGCACAAGTGACGTTTAAAAAGAACTCAAAGATAAAAACCACAGTATGGCATTAAAATAAATCATATACACAAGGAATTCCCTCCTTCTCTAATCCTTAAAGGAGATATGCAAATACAGCCCGGTAGGTATTATCTTTTTCCACCTCACTGTATAAAGGTGCACTTTTCACCTAAAACTTCTGACATTCATTATCCCCCTGTGATTAATGGCAACTTTTCTCTCCAGAGTTTTTTCTTCTTATATCTACACGTTCAAATAGATACATGTCACGTTCTTCACTGTGTTTTGTTTGTTCTTTAAGATATTTCCCACCAGACATACAGATAGTTGAAATGAGATTAGTCACATGTATTAACTCTTTCTTCTACCGCCGTCACAATTTAACTCTGAATAGTCTATTTTATTAAGCAGACTTGGTACAAGATGATCTACCCAAGTATACTCAGCTAAGTTCACGTACAGAACATAAATCCTGATCATAAGACTTCAGGTTGAAGGACATCTGCACAGCTTAGCATCTAGCCTTCACCGAAGGAAAGTGGGTCATGTTTTCAAGACTCCCATGTCTCATGCCAATGTTATACATTTTTGAATGAAAATATCCTAGAGTGCTTGTACACAATGTCCATGTATCAACGACCTGCAGAACTGTTCTTCAATCCAACCTAAAAAGGTTGCGTTGATGACATTCCATGCTCTAAAGACTCTAAAGCCTACTCTAGTCGGATGGACGTTCATGGGCAAGTAGCGGTGAACTCTCTAGTGCCAACTTCTACCATTGGTTTTGGTGCAGAAGGACCAATGGCATTCTTTCTAGGACACATGATCACTTTGATGACCGATCGCATACACTGATGCCACCCAGGTGACATGCTTTAGTGGTAATAAGTACCTTAAGGCACAAATGGGGGTTAATTGTAGACATGATCACAATTATGGCAGCTCCAAGCTTCCTCTTTGTGCCCGTTTAGCTGCATGGATGATACCAGGATGGTGTGGCTAGTGCTAACCTACCCATCATCTACTCAAAGATAATCTGTTAGGAGTTTGACCAAGACAAGCAAGAGGTTTTGTTAAAGATGGGAAATTCTAACCGATGATATTCTTTTGGGTGTTGTCAACATGTATCTCCTTACATGCTGTTATTTATTTTAGAGTAATCCCAATGTTGGTTAACGTATTCCAAAACCAACTAACCAAAGAATGCCACAACCATCAGAATCTGACAAGGATATTAACCACACAACGTAAGTGAAATTCCACCTTAAACAGCCTGCAGAATTTCTTCAGTTCGATTTCCCTGCCCCTCCAACGTCAAACTGTCATATTGTAACATCCTGGTGGGAATAAGTGGTCAGACAGTAAAGATCCAACTGAGACATCTTTCAAGCAGCGTCCTTGCATATGGCTGTTAAGAAGGAGAGCGTGTTTGACCGCTAGGTCACTCGTCTATCATTATCAGGTAGGGCATCTGAAAAGCACCTTTAAAACTGCATACAAATCGCAAGTCTTCCTCCCCATTTTTAACGTTTGTTATAGAAATACCTTTTGGGAAAAAAAAAAGATTTAAATGGCTTCCCTAATGAGTCCAGAACTAGCTTTAATATCCTGCTCTTGCGGTTTAAAACTGATTTTCCTAAATTGACAGGAAATTAAGTGGAGATGTTTGAGGAGAATGTTATGCGAGGCCAAGCTATTAGATAACATAATGAGGATAGCTAAAGATATAACTCAAAGTCTACGAACTGCAGAGATATAATTGAAAGGCGCATAATCTCCTCAAAATAGGAATTACATTTTTATAAATTATTTGAAATCTGGTTTTTGTGGTATTGCGCATTCAAAGCTTTAAAACCGACTCCACAGACACTGCATTTTAGTTTATATGCCATAAGACATTTCCTTTTAATGTCTACGGTGTCACAATAGCCATCGCCGGGACCGGACAAAATAAGTAACTCTGTAGATATTCTCGTAATCTTCATGAGAAGGTCCTCATCTCTGCTGTCACGTTAGCAATTTACACGGTTTCTTATTTTTTATGTATAACCATAAAAAAAAAAGTTCTCGATATTTGGCATACTACTATTGTAATCAACCTGAAATCATTGGGCTATAAACATTGTGAATCTTTACAACCCTGCCGAGTGGTGTATGTATGTGACGCATTGCTCTAGACCAGGGGTAGGCAAATCTTTCGGTCTTCTGATGTTGTGGACTACATCTCCCATAATGCTCTTACAGTCATAATGCTGGCAAAGCATCAAGGGAAATGTAGTTCACAACATCTGGAGAGCCTACCCCTGCCCTACACCAGGGGCATCACTAGAAACCACAGGGCCCTGGTGTGAAAATTGCACGGGGCGCCCCAACAGCTTGTCTGTGCCATCATTGCCCCCAAACAACTTGTCTATGCTTTCTATGTCCCTTGCCCCCACCTGCTGGAGAGCCTAATTTGCCCCGGTAATGCACCACAGATTCTACCTCCCTCTTGGACCTACTGCCCTAGGCCTAACCTCGGTCATTGTAAGATACTGCTGATCATATTGAATTAAGCGCATTATAAAATGTCTAATATATGAAGTGAAAAGAAGTGGAAAGGCCATATTTACACACAAAAAAATGATTTATTTTATCCACAAAGAAATCCGTTGTTATCTTGTGCTGCACACCCCAAGTTACTGAACATATTATTTAATAACCTCCTTTTCGGATTGGATTAAACAAATGATTATCACTTGTTTTTCCATGCCTTGCCTACTGATAATAGAACTGTTCTGATTAAATATTTGTTTTTATTAGGTGTCTCTGATGTTACGTGATAATAAGGGACATTAAACAATAGAGCCATCAAAGCTCTTCCAGAGTCCACTCTCGCTTGGCTAATAATCAAACTATTTGTTTTATTAGTGAAAAACAAAGGTTTCATTCACCGGGAGATGCTTCCTCATCAGATTATTTATGTATCTGGCTGGGATATGATCTAACTATGGTAACGAGACAATGTGGCAGCCAGAATGAACGTTGAGTTTAAAAGTCCAGCGGACCTGCTGCTGAGTTCACGTGCCTCGTTGTTCGCAATAAATGTAATTCACACAACTGCGGTCATTGTTCTATCGACATTGTAAGGCGTTGTGTACTTCCGGTGATTAGGGAACCCGGCTCTTGGATGGATGTGGAACCCAGCAAACAACAGAAAAACTGAAAAAACCCCAGAGAAATCAGGATATTTACCAGGAAAATTTCACACCGACCCTGAATTGAATATTCTTTTGGATCAAATCTTATGTGACATAATTGCCTTTTGATATTATAGAACCGTCATCTAAACATGGACAGATAGTTCTTTAATTATTATCATTTTTATTATCATTGTTGTAATTATTATTATTATTATTATTACTATTATTATTTAATTCAGTGTATGGATTGTATCTATTATATAGAATTAATTCTTGTCCTTGTTAAATGGCCGATATGGTGCCCTATAAGATGCTAACATGTAACACAAGTCCACTAACAACATTTCCCTACATGTAAAATCAGGCATAGCTTGCTGAACATCCCAAAAAATTGGAGCGTTTATGGAATCTACCTGTAGTATTTAAGCCAAAAAATGACGAAAAGCCTACCCCTAGTCATGTGGCGTTGGAATAAAATTAACTGATGCATATGTAGAAAGGGTAAAAAAAAGAAGCATCTTCTTGACATCTACCTGAAGTACACAACGAGAGATTAAGAAATCGATGCAGTAGCTCAGCTCTGTAGGAAACTCCTCAAACTTCTTTTAGTTGACCAAGTTATGGAAGCTACAAATATATCAGGGTGAAACGACTTGGGGTCTGACCTTACATAAAACCAAAGAACGACACCATACCTGAGGACTGCCAAATCAGCCCTCAAACACTCCAGTACAAAAAGGGGTATTCTCGGGCCAAATTGGCCCTTAACGAGCAAACCCCTTAATGAATAGACCCCCTTAGTAGACAAACCACAAACATTCCTCATGATCTGGGCAATGGTAAAAATCAAAGCCCCCATATATATTTTATTTAAGCAAAACCGACGACATTCCTGTGCATTTACATATCAAGACGTCATCAGACTAAATCATAATTTGGGTGTTTCAACACTTAAGGGATTAAACTTACTTTCTTACAAGAAGAAGTAACAGCCTTTATTTCAGCTGTACATTTTTATACATCTTAAAAGACTGACATACGAGCTCGTTGTTTGAACAGCTGGTTGATTGACCATGATACAGTCAGCAATTTGGTGTCAATTTTCTGATGAACGGTAAAAAGTATTTTTATGTTAGTATATGATTGCAGACATTCTAAAAAACATACCTTTTTGTGTATGACTTAACACATGAGCAAATACAGCTTTTTTTTTTCATATTGGGAGAAAATCGTTGGTATTTGTTGAATAAATAGCTTGAAAAAACAAATATGCTTCTTTTCAGCATTAAAGATTTTTTAAACAAACAAATTCCTGAACTTTTTGCTTCGTTTTCTACTGAACAATGGCAAGCCCTTATTATAAAAGTATTATAATATAAAAAAAAATTGAAAATATATATATTTTCGTAATCAATTTCTTGGACAGTTAGTTACAACTATAAATACATGTATAGACAAACACTATAACTATATACATTCCTGTAACTATATAAATATAGGTAAATCATAAATATCTAAGGTACAAAAAAAGAACTGTTTCTCATCACTAGGAGAGAGAATTCCGCTGTTATATGACATCATGTAACCGCCATAAGAGAAGATCTAAAACGCAAGAGTTTTCAAGAAAACGGCACAGTCAGTTAGAGAGACGCTTACCTACCACATTTTTTTGTAAGGATTTTCCACAAAAATGGTAAAATGTGAGTCTGCTCATACCCACTCCTAGCCAGGTCCCTACTGAGTTCAGCTGGTGAGTTTGCCTAAAGTTGGGCCTGAATTCACCTCTGGATGTCAACACATATATCGACTTAGTAATGAGTATATTTTGGGTCTACCCAAATCAGATGGTGTTCTTGGGGTTAAATTTCCTTTTTAATTATAAAAAAAACTCAAGGAATTAGAGGCGTGTGTGTATAAAACCCCATGTTATATGAAGGTAAGAATCCAATCTGGTTTTTTTTGGGTCAGCCTAATATGTGGAGTGCCAGCAAGCTGTAAATGTTGTGATTTTAGTATTGACCTATTTTCCAATACCTGCAAAGATTTATTGTCTTATGAAGAGGTTAATGCTATTTGACCTGGAATGTCAATATCTCAAATACTGACTTGTAAAAAAAATGTAAAATAAATCTCGGAAGGAACAAGACTTATTGAGGTTTGCTCTATTTTTTCATTAAAAGATATGTTTTGAGATACCTGGAATCAACTATTTAAAAAACTTAAAAGCAATACCACTTATTAAAGTATACTATATATTTCATTACTTATGTATCATGTAATATATGATTATTTTCATAGTATATGTATAGGGTAAATTATATAAGGTATATGATATATGTATAATCGATCATTTTTCTTGTACGTTATAAATACATGAAGCATGCAATGTGAATTTGATATCAGTTTTGTTAATATTAATCAAAATATTAAAATCTGACTAAAAAAATATTCCATACATTGTAGAATACTCAAGTAAACCAAAATATTCCATTCCAAATTATCCCATTCATTTGATTGCCATAGTTGTCTAAATTTTGCCATTCTTTGAGACATAAAGGTTCCAAATAATGGTACTTCTGAACTCCGGGACCAATGTCACTAGAATTCACCTTTGACATCGAGAAATGGCTACTAATAGCCTACGTTTGATGTGGATGTCAATGGGCTGCAAAATACTGCCGCACTTTGATCTTTTATCTCATGATGAGTTCAGGAGTAAGGTCACGGAAGCTTTGGTCATGAGACAAAGTTATACAGTAACCTACGCACAAAGGACGAGCCTTGTATAATCAGGATAGCCTTACATAAAGACTTCTAATCTAAAGAAGCCACGGCCAATTAGGCATTCCAATTAATTTATCTCCATGTTTATCTACAATCCAGAAATCATAAAAAAAAAAAATATTGAACTGTAATAAGAAGTATCAAGTGATGTGAATACAGATATAAAAACAGGTACAATTTGCATTAATTTGTGTACATTTCTGAACAGGAAATCCAATTCCAGTAAAAGAGAATTGGTGATTCGTCATATAATAGATTCATTGAATATCTAATATCTAATATCTATTTTTTTTTTTATAATTATTGTACCTATTTCTCTAGTGTTGTACCTTTTTCCCAAGAATCCTCTTATTCTGCAGTACTCAACATTGTTCGCAGAAAACCAGTAATTAGCGAAAATATAATGTATTACCAAAGAAAAAGAGAGGCTGCCCCTCCTCCAATCAGGGCACAGTTTGAAAGAAAACGAGAAAAATTGAAGCAAAATGCCATACAAAATACTTGAAGCAGCCAATCAGTGACAAGAGTTGTCAGGCTACAGAGGAGAAGGGCAACTGCAGGGCTGCAGCTTCTACCTTCTGGTAAGTTTTTTCATTTTGTACTCACCGAGTACTTTAATATACATTCTTCTTTGGCGGGAATAAACTATTCCTTTAGATTCCTTTAGCCTATGTTTCTGCGTACATATTGAGTTGACAATCCAGTCTTTCAGTCTTGCACAGATCCAATGTAACTTGTTTTAAGGAAATGCATACCAAAGTCTAAAGGGACGTAGCCCCGGAATTTGTCTGCATATGTTGAAAAATGGACACTAAGGATGGGACATGTCACTTTGATATGTATCAGGAGAGAAAAAGGCATAAATATTACTTTAACATGGCAAGGTCACTGTCAGAACATGTGATGGAGAGAGATAAATGACCCCATTAGTGGTATCTGAAAAAATAGGATGATATGAGACAGATTTGCTAAAGGCAACAGAAAAAAATAGAATAAACCTCACAGAATGTAAGTGATAAGTATGTATTGGTAAAATGCTGCTGTCACGACACTAAAAATGAGAAACTTAAAGATTAACCGAGAATTTCAAAGAATATATGACTTAAGATCACTGGCTACGCTATAGCGCAGGTCCAAAATGGTCCCTGCTAAAAGTGCATTTGAATTTTTTGGGGCACTTAACCCAATAGAAATTTCAAACAACATTGTCCAATATCATAAAAGGGTCAGGTTCTTTATTACGTGAGACTAGGTTACAACAAAAGATTATTTAAATAGTTCTCTGTTTCACTCTGTAAATGTATGCAATAGTGATGATTTTTTTCTGTTTTATCCTTCATACAATATGTTTTGTGGTTTCCTGTGATTCTTTGTGATCAGATTAATTGATAACACAACCAAAACGGATAATTTAACCTGTAGAAGGATGATGAAAAACCTGAGAATTTGACTACAGACGCACCTTGAAAAGACTACATCCACAGGTATTCTGTATGCAACCTTGGCTAGAATCCTCATCATGTAGATTAGAGATTTACCTACCATTCTACACTTTTATTTTAAGGTTTCTGACGAAGCAAGTAGGGGAGATGCTTAACGAGGTCTCTACCCCAACATTCTTTCTGGGAAAATATCTGGGGGCAACATTACAATTTGATAGTCGTTCTTGTTTCCTTCTGTCTTTCTCCATTGGCCAAAATGTCATTGTTCTTCTCTAGTGAAACAGTTTTAAGAAAGCATATATAAATATGTCATGCCAATTAAGTAAAAAACTAATCTGGACAGCGCCAAGAATCCATTGACAGAATTAGGATATAAATGGAACATTTTCTAAAATCTTTAAACAAGAATCCATTTGGGAATTAAATATTCACATCGTTGTATCTATGGTATGAACATATTTCTAATATTTGGCAAGAAAAACCGAGGAGAACTTCAACAATATGGATTTTTGTTTTCCATGATGTCCTTATTTACTCTAAATGTGAGTTTTCCTGCCTATTGGTTCATAGTAAAATGTACTTTATTTTCTTATACATATCCATTATCTGTGTGTTTCTTCTCCAGTCTTATTCTGTTTTGTCTAATACTTATGGTTTCGTGTTATTCCCCCATTCCAACAAGTCAACAGTTTGAGTTAGTATAGCATTCATGTACTCTTATCATTTAGCCTTTAGATCAATAAGCCAAACAACATTTCTTTACTTGCTTCACAACCAGAAGTTTGTTTCCCATTCATCAAACTGAAAGTAATGGACAGACGTGCTTAAAATAGAGAATATAGAGATTAATTGGGGTGTGTGTGTGTGGGGGGGGGTGTATTTGTGGTCACCATAACCTCAGTAGATCCTTTAATGCAGATAAAATTTAAAACAATTAAACAAACAAAAAGTCCTAAATGACTCCATCATGATGGAGGCAGATATGAAAAATGAAAGGTACCTCCAGTGACAAAGCATTCTCACTTATCACCCATCTCTAACAGAGAGATGACATCATGTTCTTTAATTTACATGCTTCTATACATAAGTCCAAATATTATCCAATGTTGTATACTGTGCTATGATGTTATGCCAAAAAGGCCAAAAATGTTTTTTTTGGGCATAGAAAGGATGATGATGATGTTCGGCTACGAGAAACCCATTATTTCATTATTTCATTAGTTATACAATGACCTTACAGATATACATTGTTTCAAAACGGATGATTCCGCCTCATCCAACACATACCATAAAAGGTAAAACTCATTTTTATTCTGCATATAAATATACAGCGGCATAGCAGTCGTTAGATCCAATCCATCTCCGTTGGTTTCGGAAGAAAACAAAGGGCTAGACTTTGTGTTGAAAGTATTTTTTTGAAGTGAATAGGCTTGACAGAATGATAAAAGGAGAACTCTTCTAAAGTTTTATCCTGCCAAATGTTCATTTTCTTTTTTCTTTTTTTTTTTTGCAATTGTGTTTAATGTGCTTTTTTTTCTATAGTAGCTCCCTTATTATTCTCTCAGCTTTTAGACCTCTGCTTTTTGACATCTTATGTTTAAGCCTCCACAGGTGCATATTCAATGAGATTGTTGCTGCTTGCAACACAGCATTACTGATACTTATGTGGGGTCATGCTGAAACGCAGGATATATTGTCAGTGACTCTCTAACCTCAGAAATCACACCAGATATCTCATCTACATTCTGTTCCAAGAAAAAAACACAGTCAATTAACGGTGACAAGGAAAATTAAGCCCAGTGAGAATTGACATTGTCCCTTTAACTCGTAGAAAAGCCAAGAACCCAGACTCAAAAGGAATAAACAAATGCCTCTGTGCAACATTGTCTGCCGAGATATGACATTAAAATTGAAATTAGATGCACTCAGTCTAATATGTAGTTATTTATTTCCTGTGGATTTCATACAATATGGTTCTATTAGGATTCTGATTGCCTCCCCAACCCCTACTTCTCCATACGATATAAAATGCTTTTATTCTTTTGGCACTTAATTGTGTTCAGTGGCATATCTAGTATTTATCTTTGCCCTCGCTGTCCCTGAGTCCATAAGATAAACCATCCAGAATGGTAATAAATGTCTTACTATGATTATTGAAGCTTTCAGTGAAATTGATTATCTATTTGAGGTGCAGCAAAGAGTGATTTATTGCTGTCTCTTTAACATTGCACAACACTTATGCCGAGAGATGAACTGTTTGATGGACTCCATTGATTTTCTATGAAAACCTGAAAAAATTCCAAAGTGACAAACTATATGATCACAGAGCTCGTTAAACTGAAAGGATCGAGGATGAAATGCAAAATGCCAATTTGCTTTCGTCCTCCTGTAGTTTCGGAGGTGAAAACGGGGGGTTGCAACTGTCATAAAAAACAAAACCTTATATTCCGGATGACTCCATCTCCAAAATAAGAAAACTCTCAAATGATTTTGTTGGTTTTCAATTAACAATGAGAAGCGCACCATAAACTATATTAGGGGATTTTAGATGGATCATGTTTTTAATTCTTTATGCATCAACCAGGTATGAAGTTTTGTAGATTGGGTTTAGGAGGAAAGCCATGCAGCCCCCCAACCCTTCACTTTTCTGTAGTTTGGTAAAATTGGTGATCAGTTGTTGTAGCACTTTCTCTGATTTGTGAATAAGTGTACAATCAAAATTTCTCTTATACAGGGAAGCCTTGTATTTACATTTAAACATACAGGTTTCCGTTACATATACACCAATTGGGCACCTTACAAATAATACAATATCTGAAAAATGGAAAAATTATTGACTCATGTACGAACAAAAAGTACAAGTGTGAGAGAAAAAAAGAACTCCCAGGCCTTTGGGTTAACATAAAAAATAATTAACCATCAGCAAAAACACCAGATCGAGGAAAAACAAACAAGAGGCGATAGAGAGTATCCTTGGTGCTTCTAGCACTATCGTATCAGAAGACCGAATATCTGTCATTGCTATAAACCCCTTATAGGTTGATTAAAAAGTTTCAAAGAGAAGCTTCTAATCATTAACAACGGGAATAACTTTTGACACTCAATAAAACCCTTAAAAATATTATGAACAAACTTATAATCACAATTATAGAATTCCTCACTATATGCATAGTAGTTATCTGTTTTAGCTACGTTGCTAAATGCTTACGCCATAGGCGGAAGATCCCACCGCTTTTGTGTTGGTGACTGGTTGTGTCCCTTGCAGAAAGGTCCATAACAGAGAATGGTCACGATACAGAATTAAGGTTGTTCTGTTGGGAAAGAAGAGTTTGCCCAGGCTCCTCGAAGTGATGGAATGCTGAAGGATGGTAGTAATCGCTACCTCGGTATCATTTCCTTGGTTGCCAAACCAGTACCAGAGATGGGCTGGATTAAATGCCGGAGATAATCTATCGCAAGTAGTGAAATCGCAATGAATAATGAGGTTAAAAAAAACAGAGACATATCGGTCATAAAATCTGTTGCTGTTTGTAACTCCTTTTTTCCCATTACACTCTATGGGAGGATAGATATTTAAGGGATGCCAGATTTATCTCTACCATTGGATCCAGACGAATGTGTCCTCATTTAGCACCAGGCATTGTGAATATCCCTTCTTTCTGAATATGTATTCAGTAGCACTGAGCATCATATATCCAACCATGCCAAAGGATACAAAATACTACATTTAGCCAGAATCCAATAACCAATGAAACCAGTCCCAAATGCTACATTGGGGATTACAAAAAGAAGCCATGTTTTACCACGTGTGTCTTCAGTCTTACATGCCACCTGAACAGACAAGGTGAACTTCGATTCATCTCTATATTTCAATTAGCGTAAGATAACACGGAGAGTAAAGTCAGCAATGTTCGCTCATCAACGATCGCTTCAAAGACAGACTTTTTTTTTTATTAGCTATATAACTATAAAATGATCCTGTCCGATAATCTAATTAAGACACACAAACACTGGGGGTTTGCATATTGATACATTGGTCACCTTGACTATAAGGGCACATTATGATAGTCTTGACATGAAGCATTAAACATTTAATGGAAAATATAAAAACAAGATGTTTGCTATCAAACTGAGACAATTTGCCAATTATTGATTTACAAGCCTTCTCGGGTGCCCTTTGATGTCTCGTGTTTTCATTTGCAGCAGGTTTATTCGTTTTTGCGTAATAAATGAGCATGTTTAGGAAAATATACGTGTATTAGGCCAACATACATGGACATTTTTTGGGACCCCTCATCAGAGTAACACCAAAACCTTGTACAGAAATATATATCCTAAGCATGTTAAAAAGTGATATTTTTGCTTTAGGTGCGCAGTTAGAGTGGTGGGTCCAAGTCTTTTTTGTGGCTCTGTGATCTATTACTGTCTGTTAATGTAACATAATAAAAATAATATATTTTATTTATGCAGTTTTTATACACATAAATGTAGGCTCTAGGACCATCATACCCTCATCAGGGTTGGAAAGAATGATTTGAGCCTGAACCCTTTTCGTTACCACCACACAGCTGAATGCAAAGGCTTCCTCTTAGAGTAAAAAGATGGCTGCTCATCGGTCACAGACCGACTGGCCACTTCTCCAACAGTAAAATGCCTAAAGGCAGGGCTTTTAAGAACATTGTTGAGTTTTTATTGGTTTTAACATTAGGTTTGGCATATACTGGTTTGGCATATACTGGAAAAAATGGTGGGGGATTAATTTTTTTTTTAAAATGGTCCACCAAATGGTCTCCCAGTGGTTCTGCATCTATTTCTTCATTCAAGTAAAATGTATTTATCTGAAAATAAAAATCAGCCTACGTAATAAGAGAATATTCCACAGCTGCATACAAAATATTAAATTGATGTGGTCTCTATATGTTCTCAGAGCACCACGATGATTCCTGACCGCAGGGAGGACATAAATATCAACTTTTCTAGTAAATGTTTCTATGGCTAGATCAGGAAAAAAAATCTATTATAAACATTTTAGCAAAACTTTCTGCCGGGAGAGATCCTCAGCAGGGAAGGTCTTGAAATATTTGCCCTTACAACTGGTTCACCTACTATTCCCAGTGATGGCAGTCAGCCATTGTTTCTGGATCCAAAAAAAAAAGTATGATGAGGAACACGCTTGATAATGAGGAGAGAAATGACTTGGCAGAAGACAAAGATGAGCCAAAAAACTGAACTTTTATGAGAAATTGGTATGCACGGGTACTTCAGAGAGCATAGCCAATATCTGACAACATTGTGATGTCTGGATTTCCGCCCAGACCATGGGCCTCTTTGCTTCAGTTTATATTAAACGATTTAGATTTCATTCCGCAATATTCTGTATAAAGCAAACTAATCTAGTCGCAGACAAAAACACATTATTACGTTAGGAATATTTTACAATAATACTGTAGAAATCCTTATATACGAAAAAAAACAGGAACATTTCTAATAATTTGCCACAGGGCTATACGATCCGCACCAGTATATTAAGATAAGATGTTATACATCTTCAAAAGTAATCTGAAGGCATTCTGGGTTTTATATTATTATATTAAATATTATTTTTATATCAGACCAGCACCACCTACAAGACCGGTCTAGAACCAAAATTCAAAGCATGTTCCACCTGCGCAAGAAGACCAATCAGGCACATCTTATTATTCATTTTACACAAAGCAGGGTAGGGGGTACCAACACCCCAACCTCATGGCTTATTTTACACAAAACAGGATAGGTGGCCGAGAAGTATTTGCCCTCTGTTCAGTCTAGAGAGCTGCATGCATTGGTCTACCTACCACCAGCCCTGGTGGTCATCCCAGCTGGACAAAGCATAGCCATGAAGGCCTCATTCAGCATGGGAAGCGTAACAGGATCCAGCAGTTCTTCAGGAGCCCTGACATAAGGCCAAGTTGGAGAGCTCAAGCCAACAGACCTTGCTGGAAGTATTTTGTACCTCCTTAGCCCCTTTGGTGAGAAGCAATTGCCTTTAGAGGTAGTAAACAGGGAGGTCCACATCTGCACTCATCTTTACACTTGAGGAGAAACAAGGTAAAAATCTCAGCGCTTTACCAGCCGACCCTCCCACGAGTGTCCTTTTGGAATAAAAATCTAATTTTAGTTTTAGTAATTAAGTATAGAGTCTGCCCCGGGTGTTGTGGAACTCTTTATGAATCCATGGATTGGTATCAGATACAAGAAATACAACTTTATATAATATTAGTCTAGACTTTTTCATGTCTATAAGATTCCTTTCAAGGAAGTGAAATTAGACACCTAAGGAATAATGTCAAAAATGGTATACGAGCGACAAGATTCTATGCTACGGAGTAGTTATGGCGTGGTTTAAAACTAGCACTAACCTTTGCTTCTATAAGAAAAATCAGCTAATTAGAGAATTTAAAGTCTAAAGACCATCTGCTGTACAAGGTCTATTTTTAGCAATATTTTGTTATCGTTTGGATTGATATAAATAATCTTTTAATTTGGCAGCCCTTTGGTACAAATTAGTTTATATTTATTACTCAAGAGGATCACACATTATCTATATTGTATAAAAGGAAGATAACATTTTTAATGTATTGTGCCCATCTCCGATACTTAAAGTGTTAAAGGTCATCTCTATCATCTATTTAACTGACTCACATAATCGCTGTAAATACATTGTTGTATTAGAAATATGGTTATTGATAATTATTTGCGTGTGAAGTACCAGTCTACAAAAATCCATGACATTTTTTTTCTTGTATAAACCTTGATTGTGTTCATTTTAGATCATAGATTTCCAGGACAAAAGGAAAGCAAAAGAAACAAGAAAAGGAAACATATTTTCTTTCATGCTTCTATCAAATGTCAATCTTGTTAACATACTATCTTGACCCCTGAAGATACTTGCCCACCTCTAAACAGTCCTGATTTTTCATCATTGCCCTGCTGTCCGGGGTAGATGCCCCATTGTTCCACTTTTGTGGGAAGTGAGGGTGATGGGTCAGCTTGGGGAGATCATCTGATCTTCCCTGGCTGGCCCAACGAGCTATAAAATCAACAGCACATTGGAACTTCCACGTGACCTTTTGGGGTGAGTTATTTGAGTAAGGTAGGAAGGCGGCCACCCCTCTGACATGCCCGCTTCTGGGGCCTGCTCGGCCCCTGCCTCTTGCTAAAGTACGTCAAGAGTGACTTCTTTGATGACAAATCTCACCACAACCTCACTCAACAACTGGTATACTCATTTATTTCGGAATGAAAAAAAGGACTCTATCACTATCACCACCTCGTTTCTCACACCGTAAGGGTGAAGCCTCCGTAGTGTAAATGATTACACCAAGCAGAAAAAAAAATTGCCGGTAAAATGCTGCTTGTGAATATTTACCAGATACAGTTCAGGTGAATAGTATACACATCATTTTATCACTTGGCTACTGAAAGCTATAGATTAATCGGGATAATATTTAACTTCACTAACGCAACTTGGCTAATGCTGGAAGGCTTTGAGTGGGATGTTTTCCACCTTCCAATGGCCAACGATTTCTTCTCCCTGTTAACTCAATATGGTGGGGGATAAAACCCATGTAGACGGCGAAGCTGGCACTGTAGACGATGCATGTCTTGTGTGAGTAATTAAGTTGTGTGGCTAGTCAATCTGGATTCTGGGCAAACTGCCCCGATCCTCTTTATAGCTTCTCTCTCCCTATTCTCAGCGTGAAATATTTCCTTTCACCGACGTGACACTTTGCAGATTGAGACATCAGGCCTGTCCAACAGCAGCAAATTAGCCATTTTTCTTTTACTAATTGGAAATAAAAATTTTGCAAAGGGAATCATTTTCAGGAATGTGGTATAAAGCTTCCTTCTTTCATACGACGAAAAACAATAGATGGGCATTTGAATGTCCATCTAATGTCCATACATTTTTATGTTATGATGATTGTGGATAATTAAAAGTAAGTTCTTCTTTAAATTAGGCTCTTTGGCTAGCCTGCTATTTAGTCTAAATAGAAAATTAATTTTCAATTATATTTATAATTAAATGTAACTATTATTTTTTTAAAGGGAGATCTTTGGAAAAATGAAAGTCGTTTTAATTCGCTATAACCGGTTAAGCTGCAAAATATTTTTTAATAGTTTTTGCTCACAAAAAAATACATTTCTGTAATATTTCATGATGCAGATTGAGTTTATCTGTATGTAGCTAGAAATGGGGCAGTGAACAACGGAGTTAGTGTGGGTTTCTTGCATTTTCGTGATTAAACAGCTGACAGCCATGCCTAATAATTCGTTCTACTGTTTTCCCTTTTCTTCCTTTTCTTGATGTCTTTATGTGAATATGAAGCTGTAATGAAAGGAATTGGGTGACCCCAGCGAGAGAAGAAAAGTGTGAGATGGGGATGTAGGCTCCCTGTTGAGTCACAGGCATCTTCCCTGGCAGCCCACGACTTGGCTTCTGAGAGCCTTTGTAAAAGAAAAGGACTCTTCTTCACTCCGATTACTACAATAGGGGTTTTGTCGGATATGGACAGGGGAAAACTAAAGGAAGGAGGGGGCATCAGTTTTTTGGGGGGGGGACTACAGATGCAAAACGAAGGATGATTTATTGCTGCAGTGTCCTTGGTGGCATTTGGCTACCTTCCCAGACCTCAGCATCGGTGGCAAAGGTGGAAAAAGAAAGAGGTTATTTTTTTTTGTTGTTTTTGTATGATTCAGGCATCCTCAATACCTTTTTGTATGGCCAAAAAAAGAATGTCATGGTGATTTCATACAATAAAGAATTAAAACCACAGTGAGACCTTGGTAACAAAATCATTTTCCAGTGCATTCTGATTTTGGCTTTTTCGCAGATAAGAATGTCAGAACCTGGCAATGAAGTCTTTCTACATTTAATGTGCGTCTTTAAGAAATTATGTAGCAGACATGTGAATGTACAAACACATAGATATACACAAATAACCGAAATAAACAGGGGATCAGGGAGTATCCTGCTCAGCAAGTGTGCCGGAGAATGTATTTTAGAAAAAATATATATAAAATATATGAAAAGCAGGGATAACTATGCAGCTAAAGCTAAACATTTGATTCTTTTAGTCATCTTACTACAATAGGATACATATTTATACATACTGTATTTATAAGACTGTTCATCAAACTTAGGTAAATTAGCTTCAGTTTCTCTTTAAATTAAAAGGGCCTGGAACTAAACTTCACAAAGTTCACTTATATCTAATGAAACACTACTTTAATATAATGCTAAAAACCTTTTTTTTTATATCACATCTGGTTGAACTGCCAAGCACTAAAAACATTATTATGGTTTTTTTGAAGTAAGCTTTACTTCCAGACATCTCAAGACACAAGAAAGAATTGGACTTATGGTTTTACATATATAACCAAGTTTCCCATTAAAAAAAAATATATTTCAAGCATGTGTTTTCAACAAGGATGGACATATTTGTCAAAAGTCTTTAGCACCATGAATCAAAATGGGAACAAGAGCATTTACTTTTATAGTAACATTGAGTTGACACCGATAACTTAACATTACCTTAACCATTACCTTCACATTACCCAGCGTTCCTGGCAAATCCAATATATTTCTTTAACAAATAATAAACATATATATTTTTGAACACCAGTAACCCAGATGTTTGTGCCAAACTAATCCTGGATACCATCCAAGAGGAATGAAAAGTCATAAATGAAGTGAATCTATAGATAAATGACCCAAGATGTTTATTCTTTTAGTGCAATTCTGAGCAATCGTTTATTTAATTGGGTTGTAGGATTACCTGGAATGAGGTCTCCCTTAACATCCTATGGATGTTAACATCCTATGGTATGTTACCATGAAATATATCTTGACACAAAATAGTCATTACTGCAGGTCAATAATGGTCACATAGGGGTATGCCTCCCAAACGTCATGGTTGAGCAAATAAAACAGTTACATACAAAAGAGGTTCAAGAAAAACTCAATCAAGAACACCCTACAATGTGCCCCCACTCAGGGGTTACTCAAGTTTTAGCTCACTTGCATCTTTCCTGAAGAAAACTCTCCATTGACATTTGAGTCTAACTCTATTCACAAGTGTAGCCCAGAACCCAAACACAAGGCAAGTTTCCACTGCACAAGAGGACCAACCGCCCTAGATGTATGATCCAGCCTTTATGGACCTCATAAGGGTCTATATGGTATCCCTCTCTCCTCAAGTGAGCAAGGAGGCCCACACCTAGACTCACCCTTACACTTGAGGTGGACCCCAAGGGATCACTAAAAGGTGAAATTACATACAAAATGGGTTTGAGGACAACTCAACCCAAAACAAACAGCCAGTTAATAGCCTGTGCTACTGTGTGTCCCCACTTAGGAGAGTCTCAGAAGATTACATCCAGAAAACCTGTATCATTGGGGTCTCTTACCTAGAACACATCTATTATGACATTTACCCAATACATATAATGAGTGTCAAATAAAACCTTATAACTGACAATTTCTTCTAGTAAAGTCACTATACAGGTGCCACCTACAAATGTTTTATCAATATTTTTTTCAGCTTTGATGCTCAGATATTAGAAATTACAAATATGTATATTATAACTAAATGGGGTTTTTTTTCGTTAATCACTTTAGTTACCCATGTATGTGTGTTGGTGGTAATGTTATCAAAATTATGAGTATTTTGAATTGTTCTTTAGCAAATTTCAGTTCAACACACACACTCCTTTAAAGAAACACTGGTCTAAAAATAAAAACGGGCCAGACACACTAAAATATTTGTACTTAAAGAAAGCATTGATAATTTTTCTTTTTTTGGAACAAAAATCTGGTTTTCCCATGCCATGGGGTCATTGTATGCTTAGAAATCTACTTATATTTTAAGTTTTTTATTCATTAAAAACCTTCATAGCAATCGGCATAGCTTCTGCATTAACACTGCATATTCTGCAGATAATCATCAAAATTCATGAGAGTATAGGTGCAGAATAACAATGTGTCAACAATTAAAGCACTGTATGCTCCAGCATAAATAATTTATTTTCTCTATGATTCCATTTATTTTATGTGGTCAAAAAAATTGACATAAAAGTACACAAAAAAGCCGATTACTGGGTTACACATTTCCATTGGAAAAAAGTGAGTAAAGAGTAGTTCACTTAAATAGAATATACCTTTTTTTATCACCATGGGCTAATACTGACATGATTTTCCCTAATTACCACTTAAATAGACATGTTGATTTCTTTCAGGGATTGAAGTGGGAAATTATAGGATTATGTAAAAGATGCTTCTTGTAACTATTTGGTTGCCACCATTAACAAGTGATTAAAACCAATAATTTTGACCATTTCATTTGTTGCTATGGGAATAAGACCATTTTAGCTCTTTTGCATCCCTGGGAACATTCCAGGTTTGACTCGATGTCTCTGGGGGGAAGCCCTACTTCCCTGGGTCTCTGGTCAGTTTCTTCTCTCTCCGGACAAAGGAACAGTGTTTGGCCACACCCACTCCTCACCCACTCCCCACCCACATCCAACCCCCTAAAGGCTGCCTGGAACTAGCCTCGCACCTACATGTAACTACCCCTAAAACTTCACAAAACCACTCTCCCAGAAGAGGGAAAGCTCCCACAAACCATGGGAAGTTCCCAGGAATTTGTAAAACAAGGGAAAGCAACACAAAAGTAAAATATAAAAGGGAGAAGATAAAAAACCTATGAAGAGAATACAGCAAGGAGAATTAAACTGGAGAACGCCAGGACATCCATATTTAATGAATGTTCTTGGTTATCCAAAGCGGTCAGTTTCTTCATATCTACTGGAAGGCTTTTGGGTGACACTCTCTGGCCGTAGACACCTTAAAGCCGAATGTAGTAAACACCTCCTCCTGCATTCTATTGTTTGGCACAATAAAGGAAGATAAAGACTTGTTAGTAACAGAAATAGAATAAGCGCTTTTTAAGTGAATAAATAAAACAAGCCCAGATCAGTCAAGCTGAGCTATGAAAGGAATTATTGTTATAGAGAAATTCATAGAAAAATATATAAAAAAAAAAGAAAAATAGAAAAGGACTTTGCCTTAAATCTGAAATTGCCAGGGAATGGAGAGTTGGAAGATTTATACCGATGGGAAGATAGTATATTTTTCCGCGTGATGAACTAAATGCCACATCAGCCAAAATACCTTCACTTCATTTTTCATACATAAAGATGTGGAAATATTTTCCCAGGCAAGTAAAAATCTCCTCTTTGTGAAAGCCTGGTCGCTTTGCACAAGTTACAGTAAAGGTTAATCCCAAACAAGAGACAAGGGGCACAGAAACAGACAAAGACCATCATAGAGTCTACATTCAATGGTTGTTTTCATAATTGTTTGAATAATGTAAATTATCATTGTGCTGCCATGTTTGAGAGTTTCAGGAGGAAATTTCTCTCTTTTCTTTGCTTTTCTCTTCCTTTCTTTTTTTTTTTTTTTGCTCACGATTCTTTTCATTTTTGTCTCATCTCTTTTATGTGCTTCATAGGCTGATTTCTTCCCATCCGAATCAGTTTTTTTTTTGGGAACAATGGGATATATGAGTGTTGAGGGGGCCGTCAAAGAATACAGCTCTTGTTGTACACTCCGTCACTTGACATTGATTAATGAGGGTGCGCACATGGGCAGAATATGTGAGAGAAAAGGGGAAATGAGAAGACCCGAGGGCACCGGAGGGAGGCGAGCGACGATCATCGAGGGAACAGGCGGCAGTAGGGCCACTTGCTACTGGGAAATACTTTGAACAGGAAGGCTGATCGTGTAATGTTGCATAGCCTTAGGATCGATATTGATACAAAAGGTTACAACCTTTCTTCAGATCAGTCCGCTGCACTGAATATTATCCCTTTAAGGGTACATGCGAAAGAATGTAATAAATATACTCCTACGGTGTCGTAGCTAATCTTGTGTGTAATTTGTGTAAGAAAATAATTTATCTTGAGCTGGTCAAAGGCGTTAACGTAACCGACATTAAAGGTAAACATAAGTGAGAACTCATATGCAGCCTGATAAATGTACGTATGGTATATAATATTTAGGGTTATTTATATTGGGTCGATCCTGTAGACGCAATGGGGTATTTGTATATAAAGTGATGCTGGTGCAAAAGTTTAAAAGCAGTCGTATTGCCGTAGTGACCAATGGATTATTCCTGGTGACTGCGCCACTCCACTTGTTGTCATGGTGATAAAGCCACTTTTCAACCAATTTAAAAGCATACCTCCCATTGAGCATAAGGATGCAGAATTTGATAATTACAAAATGTAATCTGCATTGACTAAAAAGGCATCTACCAAAGGTGCAAAAACATTTTAACCCCTGAAGGACAATGGGCGGCCCCTAAACCCATTGAAAACAATGCATTTTGAGCCCGTACATGTACAGCCTTTGTCATTAAGGGGTTAAAAAATGCTTAAATACTTCACTTATCCCTCGTCCCATATTAGTTATGGCAGCATCAGGCTCGCCCCCGTGTTTATTTGGACACGGCTTCTGTCCCTGATTATTTACGCATGTATCTATATATATATAATGGCGGCTACCAAAGGGCGCTATTCCAAGCAGTGATTTCAGTTGTGATATACCGGGGAGAAAGACACCAATAAAGCTTCTCAGATACCATTAACTCTCCAGGCTGACAGTGAGAATGTGCCCATTTACCTTGAGATAGGGGTAAAAACCCGGAGCACAGGTATACCGATGACCCCCCTATCCGATCCAAGTCCTTTTGTGACTGCCGTAAAAAATAAAAGACCTTAACTATTTCAATGCTGATATAAAAATAGGGGGGGGGGTGTTGAACAAAGCTTCTGTCCAATTTGCTCTTTTGGGCATTGTAAAAACTGGCCTCATTCCCAGTATATCACTCTGACATTGAATAAGGTCAATTGCAGAATAGTTCTTTAGTAGCCCTGATGGGTTTTCATGAGTAAGTGAATGGAGTGCAAATTAGCCAAAGTTGTCAAAAGCTTTTTTACTGTCCCTCTAAATCTGTTAGTCCATAGACGAAAATGGAAATTAACCCACTTGGCGCTGGATTATGGTACAGACTTATCTTGTTCATTATTTTAAAGCAATACTAAACTTTCCCATCCTTTCAAAAGAATTGTATCCCACCTTGAATTTTAATGAAGTTGACAGGAGCTGGCCCTGCATTTGATAAAATAAAACAGTTATAATATGGTGATTGTGATGTATTTCTGCTTAGTGCTATATAAATAAAATTAATGTGTACATTTCTTAATGCTGTACACGTGTTACTATGCAATAATACGCCAGTGGGGTATACACACAGGCATGCATACCTCCCAGCTTCTACCCCTGGCGTATTACCAGGACACCGGCGATGGAGCTTGGAAAGCACAGCATCACCAGAGCATGGCATTCGAAAAAGTGGGACAGAGATAGAGCTCATTGGGGCGTAGAATGGCAAAACTGTCTTGCACAAAGCAGGACAGTTGGGAGGTATGCATGGGGGAGGGAGTCACTCATTCCTTAGTTTAGCTAAAGTTAGGAAAAACAAGCCAAAACTTACTAGCTCAACTTACATCTTGGGGTTCTAGCAAGTTGTGTAACTCAACCAAAATGTTAATCTACTATTGTCACGGACTGGGTCCAAGCTGATGGCAGAAGGACCCAGCGCGCCCGATGGTTGTTTGCAAGAGTCTCGATGCAGCAGTGGAGTCTGGGGCAGGGCCTGGTGCAGGGTGACCACACTCACCCAGGCGTTGAGCACCTAGGAAGTGCAGCCAAACACCAGCGCCCTGATATGGCAGCAGATGTAGTCCAGAATAAAATGAATCCTGCAGGCACCCAGGAGCAGGCATGAAGCATATCACACGGATCACGAACAGGATGCTGCAGGCTGGGAGAATGAAGGCTAAGCAAAGGGTTAATGTAGCAGACACATAACACAGCAAAGGAAAGGGAGACCAGGCAAGAAACATGATATAGAATATACATGAGAAGTGGCTAGAAACAAGATATGAACAGAGCAAAATATAAACAGGCACTAGACGAGGAATAAACATAACTAGACAAGACATACATAGTACAGGGCACAACAAAGGACAGGGAAGAAGGCAAGGAACACAGGGGAAGGAGTGAGGAGCCGGAACCCTCGGACGCTTCTCCTATAAGCAAGGATAGGACATATTAACAGGGACATGGGGAGAGGAGAGAGGAACCGGAATCCTCAGATGATTCAAGGAAGAAGGGCAAAGGTACATAAAGACACACAAACATGACTACAGAAACTAGCCTAGGACTACAAGATAACTATTGGAGATTTCGTCACATGATATGGCCATAGTATGCTTAGCCCACCACTACGCCAAAGTACTCCAATGACGGTGGGTCCTAACGCTAATCCCTGCTGACAAGATACAAAACAAACCACACATGTAAACCAAACACAGCACAGAGACATACCTTAGACTGCAGACTGCAGACTGAGACAAACAGAACACAGGTGGGGCACACCTAATAAAGGAAGCAGAGCTGAAGCAAAGAGTCGGAGCAGAAGCAAGGAATGGAAAATAGAACAAAGCAAAAGGAAATCCAGGAATGGATCAAAGCAAAGCAGAGAAACTAAAGCAGGACAGATATGCAGCTCCGCAGCCTGGGCAGACCGTGACAACTATATGTATTGGGACACCTGACCATTACAACAACAGGGACCTTTATGACATTGCATTCTAAATACATCGACATTAATATGAAGTTAGCCGCTATAACAGCTTCTACTCTTCTGGGAAGGCTTTCCACAACATTTTGGGGAGTTTCTATGGGGATTTTAGCCCATTCATCCAGTAGAGCATTTGTGAGGTCCGGCACCGATGTTGGACGAGAAGGCCCGGCTCGCAGTCTCCATTCCAGTTCATCCCAAAGGTGTTCCATAGGGCTAAGCTCAGAATTTAAACAGAAGGGAAACCATACTGCATTCATGCCCATTTCACCCCAAAAAGTTACAAAATACTTTACAGCTGGAGCAGGACAGCGACAGAATATGAGTAAACGTGGTTGGGGCAAGTCTTCAGAACATGGCATGTTGTGGAACATCACAGAAAATAAATAAAATCACCGCCATGTTGGAAATTAAATCAAAGATTACATTTGCACAGATGTTTTGGACCGACTGCCAGGTTTGGGGGGAAATCAGCAACACAGAAGTATAGATCTGCTTGTCTTATGTCCGAAATTGGCTGACATCCCCTTTACAACATGAAGTCCCAGAATGATTATGAGTAATAGATTGTATAATGTGCTGGGGACACTGGAGGGCTATGAAATAAAGACATTATAATAGATTCTGAAAAATAATATTTAACAATAAGAATTACTTATTTTTCCAACATACTTTAATACAGATTTAAGACGCTGCAGTCTGCCTAGTTATTTGCAATTGAACAAGTAGATTCTCTTGAACACTGCTTATGTTTCTGTTGCTAAGCGAGTTTCCATGATTAGGGTATTGAAATGGGTTCTTTTATGGATAACAGAGAAGCCATGGGTTAACAGTTAATGATTCTGTTCCCAAACTTGTTAGGCTGAACTGAATAATCTGGGTTTTTTTTTACACGGTAAAGTTGGCAGCTGGCACCAAGCCAAGGCTGTAGGATAATGTTAGTTATAGACATGACCTCAGTGCATAATATCAGCGATTAGAACAAAAATAATAATCAAAGGAAGCGACGATAAAGAACTCAAACATACAAAAGATATTTACGAGTGAGTTGCGATCATTAAGAAACTTGTTGTTTTTTGTTTCATGTGATTGAAGTTTCACTCTTAATAGTATATTTTTAATCCTTGTATGCTTTAGTGATACATATTCTCGGACCTCGCTTGTATTTATGCCGCTGCGGAATTTGGATGAGTGAATGTGGAAAATCATCTTGTATATACAAACAATATAAAAATACAAAAAAATAAATGTTTTCAAAGGAAGACTCTGTGGGAGCCCATGTGAAATCATCTAACAAAACATTTAGCAAATGTTCCAAATTTAAATTATAAAAAAGGGAAAATTGTTATATTGGTAAGATGGCTCTGTGCGAAAACACTATATTTAGCAGATACAGCCCAAAATACTGCTGCTAACGATTTATTTTCTATAGGGTTGTCTAATGATTTTTGGATAGTGTATGACCTGATAAAAACGATTGTATAACTATTTATAACTAGCGAACATATTTGAATAATATTTTATGTGTTGGTCTGTGACCCTCAACGAGGTCTCTGTTGTCCACCATTTTTTATTATATTTTACCACTAATGTAAAAACTTTTCAAACCAATGAAATTCTTCAATTTAAAAGTTATCTTTGAATAGTATATTGTCTTTAATATCAGAAAAAACAGAATTTTATCAGAAAGTAAAAATTACATAAACTTTTCACGATCATGGTGATCTTTTATTGGACTAATTTACTTATTTGCATTCATATCTATTCATTTCTTTTTGCAAACAGCTAATTAAAATATGTACACCAGGGACCTAACCACTAATATTTTTTTCCTTTTACTAAAAAGTCGGCTTGGCTTGTTATCCATGCCTTTTTTTTTTTTTAATTCCATAGAAAAAAGAGGATCAATGCCAACATTTAATTAATACTATGTACAACATCCTAATCACACACAGACTTTCCCCCGCACAACAAAAAAACAAACCAATGATTCTTTTGCAATTTGACCAAGTTTAAATTACCATAATCACCAATCAAGTGTTTTTACTTGTATATAAAATAGCTACTGTTTTACAGTGACACTTGAATTAATTGCAGTAACTATTGAAACCAGACGTCAACCGTGTTATTAATGCAATTATTTGTTAAGGACAGGTGGCGAGATTGGACTTCACTTTAGTAAAGCAGTATACTAAATAATGATACATTTTCCTATATTGGAGATATTTTTATTTTTCATGAAAATGCATGTTATTATCAGTACTTTTTTTTGGTAATAACTCTAGTCTTTGTCTGGCGGTTTACAGTTCAGCCACAAGCAAGTCACAAATGTTTCACATAAGTGAGCTGTAAATACGTCCTGATGTAAAAAGAATCGTGAAAAATATTTAGACTCAAATCATATGATTTATAAGTGATGGTATGCCCTGACTTGATATAAATCCACTGCCATATGTTAGAGTTTAGGTAAAAAGTGAACACTTCTACCCATTTCATTGAAGATAAAGAGCTCAGAATTCTTTCATGCATTGTGAATAGTCTACCTAATTTAATTTGAATTGTATCCTAACCTTCACTTCCCCTGTGCTTCCTTACCTCATTCAGGGCATTCTGACTTCAGTTAATTCACTAACAATCGCAGCTGGTCCTTCTCATTTCCCCTTTCTTAAACACATTGTCCTGAAGAACGTCTGTGGAACTATGTGCTCCCAGCTACACCACCATTGTCCTCCCCAATTAACCTACTGCTGAGTTGGCTGGTCATTCTCCATCCATTTCCCTACACATCCTCCTGTTATTAGACTCTTGATTCTCTTTTTAATAAACTCCATTTAGGCCGGCCAAGGTAAGAACGTTAATATTTCAAATTCTAAATACAAAAGCTTTTTTAATTTATTTTTTTTACCTTGTTGCACACCTTCAAATAAACTGACTTTGGATTGTAAATCCTCAATGTTCAACTATTAGTCTTCAAGATATCATTATTAAATTAACCCCTTGTTGTATTGGGAACCACTTCTCTCTAGATCTATGAATAGGCGGACCATGCTCACAGAGAAGTGCAAGGAGAAGACCTCCCTTCTCCCACAAGGGATCCATGGACAATCCTCGTCTCCCCTCTTAATCAGACAGATCATGTACAGGTGGTAAGTGGGCAATATCCAGAGATGCTGCTCCAACTTTTGTAGGGCACAGGCAGTCCACTGGTTGGTGACACGTTCTGCCTAGTCTTAGGTTTGATTTTTTTAATAAAACAATGGAAAACGTAAAGCCAAGTTGTCAGAAAGAGGGGCAAAAAAAGAGCAACAGTTCTTACAGTACATATATTCAAGGACTATACAATTGACAGACTAAAACAAACCGAGATATTGGGTATGAAGAGGATTTCATATGAAATTACAAATTATATTTAAAATACAGCAATGTTTCCAACAGCAGTGTTCTGGACATTTCAACAGATTTAAAATGAACATTATTTGTGACATTTTTAAAACAAGAACTTAGGCCTGAGCTATATAGAATCATTTTTTTTTTATTTTTTTTTTAGTATTACTAGAATGTGTCTCTGAGCATTTACTGACCATAAGAAAAACGTGTAAAAAATCTGAATATAAAATAGTGAAAAAATATGAAATGTGTTTAAAAACCTCAGTAAAAAAAATGGGGAAAAAGTAGAATATATTAACAGGTAAATCAAATTTGTGCACGGCCCCAACTTCATTAACTATCCCACAGAGACAGTATTCCATGTACACAGCTCATGCCTATTATCCTGTGAGTGAAAGAAATTCCATGCCTGGACAGAGTTAAAAACTAGAGGATTACTTGCATTTTCCAATAAACCTATAGAAATAGGAAGAGGTGTGCACTTTGCCAAAAGGCTTAGATGTAAATCAGTACCAGTGTGGGGTAAAAGGCGTGGGCTTGGAAGGCAAGACAGAATTTCGACTTGATTCACCAAAAGTGTGTTTGTGTAAAAGGAAGAGTGAGAATGAGACAAGCAGACAGATGGAGGCAGACAGGTTTCACTGCATTATGAAGACAAACACATTTGAGTTTCCCTTAAAATAAACCTTTGGAAAGCCCTGTACAAAGCACATGAGAGGGCTGGCAAGGGGGGCAGGGACTACTCTCATCTGAACATTCTAGGCCACCACCTAAATCTTTTTTGTGCCCTTCTTGCAATTCCACAAGTCTCCACTGGGGTAGCCTAGAATAACAAGGACTTTTACATTTAAATGAATGGATTCTGTATCCCTTTTGTTTATTAATGTATTGATTTCTCTTTGAAACACACATGATGTTAGCAACTACTTAAAAAGAATAATAATAATAATTGCTGCAATAAATATTCCGTATTGTTGCGGTCTTTTACACATCACATTATGAAAGTATACTGTGAAATATTTCTTATTTATATCCTTTATAAGAAGCAGAATAGTCATTAACTGACCTTCTCTCTTCTAAATGGCTAAAATTACTATTATTTATTTAACATGGGAGAAATTGGACTTTTATGACAGTATTTTATAGAGGTAGGAAATGGATATGGAGTCTTTAGTCGAAGTTGATACCTTTTATTGGGTCAACGTAGAAATAGATTAAGAATCAAATACCCTTTCAGTACCTAAGACGTTTCTTCTTAAAACGGAAGGATTGGTTTCAAGAAGAGAACTCTGATAGATAATTCCATCAGAAGAAGAGATCTCTGAGGTCTGAAACTCGTATGTAACTTGAGTTACATAAAGAGTCCACTATAGAGAAGGGTAAACTGGAAAAGGAAGCGTCAGGCTAAGTCAGGTGTGGGGTTTAGCCAAGTTCCGCTTGGCAGGTCATGGCCATTAACAATAAAAGAACACCTTGCCACCGGAAATGGAAGTTCTGCTCAACGCCAGTTCTAGCTCTGCTCTTATCCGCACTCTTCCTTAAACACCAAGGCCGCTCAGCCCAAGCATTTTAGGATACCCAGTGGAGCTTTCTCGCCCTACCTTTAGAAAAGGGATACACACATTAAATTAGGTTATTGACACTGTGGCTTTTTTTCCATGTTAAAATGCTTTCAAGTCAACCCGATTAAGGTAATCCAGTACAGTGATGCAATTTGTAAAGACATGATGTTTTTTTCTCTTTCTTATATTTTGTGCAGAAGTACAGTCTCTCGTTTCTTCAGAAAGAAGCTTTAATCTATTACCAAAATGGGAAAAAAAAAATTTATAAGAGAAAAGGGCGTGAGAGACAAGTCTTTGAGAACTACCCAGGAGATACAGAGCCTGCTGACCTATAGAATGCTTCAGATTGAAGTTAAATACAATTTAATAGCACAAATTCCTGAAATTCAGGACATAATCCAGAGTCTTTGTATCTTTGATGATAATGATTGCCATGAGAAGTCAATGCCAGTTATTTCAGGCTAATTAGTTGAGATGTCCTGGGTGGACATGATGTTTTTTTTCGCAGAAAGCTATTCAAAGCGATACCGATAAAATCTTCATCTTAAATGTACATGAAACGGTATCGCAATAAATTGTCTAATGGATTGAGAGATACACCATGAGGAGTATCGGTGGCTTTGAATTTGCTTGATGAATCATATAAAAATCTTCTGGAAAGGGAAGTTATAAGAACAAAAAGATAATGTATCTAGAAGATAATGTAGAGCTTTAAGCTATTTCGGGATATAAAATGACATGGCTTCTTTAGACTCAAATTATTACGTCTTTCTCCATATTGCCTAAAGGACCCCTATGATCTAACAGAGATTTCACTCACTACCTTGTACATCACAAAATAGAAGGATTGCAGGATTTCCTACTGTACAAAGGGTAGCTCCCTTTCGGGAGGAGCAGGGCTAACCACAGATGGAGGCGGAGTTAGATATATGTATGGGTGGGGCTAGCATTGTGAAAGGTTGGGGATTGCTCCAAACAGCATTATGGTGGGAAGTCGGGGTCAAAGTTGGCAGGGGAGTTGGAATGGCCAAACACCGCACCCTTGCCCGGAATGCTAGGGAACTGACCTGGAGACTCTAGGTCAAACCTGGGAGTATTCCTAGATATGGTTATAAACCAATTCTGTGGAGCAGGTTCTGAATGTAGATATAAACACTACTTCTGTTTTATTAGGCTGAGTTAAATAACCATATCTGAGTCCAGGACCGTTAACCTCTCGTGACATCAATCAGTAGCTAATAGTGTCTCATACTATTCTTAAAACACCAGACTTATTCCTGACCATCAAGATTTGCAGCTCCATCCTTTAACATTCCTTTTAAAATTACCCCGGTTCCCAAAAAGCTCTAGTTTACAAAAATACATATTAATTTCTTCATAAAACAGGTAAGATCGAGCAGTTTACCAATTGTTGTATTCTCTCCCTCCACTGAAATACTTTTCATTCATTCTCCTCTTCCTAAACAGAAGAACAATTGAAAAGGCAGCAGGAAGAAAAAAATAAATAAATCTTAGTCTCAACTGTAACAATCACGTTGGGTATTGACTGTCTTCCGGAGAATAACGTAACTGCTTCTCCACTCCACTTGCCTTCAGCAAACAGTTTTGAAGTTTGGGAGCCTAAGCACTTATGGTCATTTACAGCTTACATCTCAGTAAATCCAGAAGGTGTTTGTTGAAAAAAAAAAAGGACTACCAAAGCATCTTAATCTTCCTGCTCATTCATGCTCTCTATAATGTACTTTCAGGCCTCTGCTGAGAGCCTGCCCTGAAACTAGGTCTGATAAATTAGTCTGGAGAGAAACAAGGCAGATTCTGCTTGTAAAAGGTCGTTTCAACTTTGTTCTGGGTGAAGGTTTATCTTGACGGCAGCTGTGACAGACAATGCCCTGGTTCTAAATGGCTGGAAATCCTTGGTCTGCTTATGAGAGTACCGCGTTCATAATGCAGAATTAACTCCGCTAAGATCTAAACAGAAAGAAAGGGATATAGATTTTATGCAAAGAATGAGTTCGGAAGGATGGCACCGTAATTAATATAATTTAGCTGTAATTTTCATATGTCGCTGTGACATGAATAGTATATAATAAGCATGGATTATAGTTCAGCATGAATCCCTAATATGATCTAGTCTGATAAGATTGTTTACATCCTTAACCCTTTCAGTGGGTCAGAATAGATTTCTTTCCATTTTTCATAGTTTTGGTTTTACGTTTAGGTGACAGTCTTATAAAGAACTTATGGTTTAAGAATTTTTTCGGGAGAATTTAATCTATTATATGCTATGATAGAATGGCAAAAAATTAAATGAAATATTTTTCATGGTTAATTCCCAATATATGCAAAACCAAATAACAAAAGTAAGAAAATGTGTGTTTGTACATACAGGAAGATTGCACATGCAGCCCAGGACTACAACTCTGATCACTCTCATCATCTTTCTTGCTGAACGAGATATGACTTGCACTGCACAAATGCTCATAAGCTTGTTTTTTTATGTGCTTGTGCTCTCTAAGGGTTAAAGATGTACAGCAGGTTGGTACTGTATATATATATGGACACTTTTGCGCCCCTGCTTTTTGGCATTCAGGGGTTGTCAGAAACCGGTTACTTAGCCTGTTAATTCATACATATATGGCTATGAGCATTTAAAATGTATTTATTAACCCGTGAAAATAACAGATTGTGAACATAAGGGGCCACAGAGGGCTAATCTATCAGTTCATATAAAAGCTATGATTATGAAACAGAACAAGCAGAAGTAAAACATTTTGCTATATAAAAGTATCCCAGTTACGGCCATACAACTAAATCAGATAAACTTTTTTTAACTTAAGAGCATTCGTGTTGTACCATAAATGCTGGTCTGGTTGGTCGATCTTATCATCGGGAGACTTGTTAAGGTCCTACTGTATGCATGTTTGCGGTCTAGGCTAATGCATACGCTGAAGTAGCTTTTCAGGTTTTTCCATATTTACCTGTATGATTTTATGCTGAGAGCTACTTTTATATCTGATATTATCTACCATGTGGGTTTTTAGGAATTTTATTGCAATGTAGGGAGAAGTGGCTATAGCCTTCCGTTTTAAAAATATAAAATAAAAACAATTCGTAAACGAAGTTTTTTTTACCATTTTCAGAAAAGAATCTCACATTTCAGGCAATTTTTAGCACACCATCAAACAATAATAACAATAAGGATGCCCATATTTCTACTTCAGTTATGTAACTCACTTAAGGAGTCAGGATGATGTCATGAGATTGGCTAAAGATCTGGCTGACTAAGCATGCTTGGAGTTACAATCCACAGCCACAAGAAAACTATACCCAATTTAAGTTTTCGTTATATGATACATGCCTATTAAATTTCCTGTGTGATGTTTACTAAAGCGATATACTATATTTATTCTTAAAAAACCCCCATCAAATTGTTTGTATCTGAGGATTTGATCAAATACTTAGGCATATTTTTGGATTTAAAAAAAACAGTAATATCCATTAAAACCAAAAATACCTGAAGTATCAACGTTCTATGTTCTATACTGAGTTCCGGGTTATGACATCATATCCCAACATACTGCATTTTAAGGACGTGCGGTGACCACAGAGCCTGTGCCGGCTATTTACAGTGCTCCATAGTGTTTTAGCCAGATCAATAGTTTGACCTTAAGTAGCAGAGGGGCTACATAATGGCCCTAGGACAGAAAATGGCACTTTACTTCATTTTATCCACAAGCCTATGAATCTATTGTCATACAAACATAACACAGGAGAAAAAAAGAGATCAAACTCCTTACAAGATTCACGGTAACAGACATGCCTAAGATATAAATATTATGAATTTACGCTTTAAAACATACTATAGAAATTTAGTACAAGCAAGTATTCAAATACTTTAATTAGACGTTTAAGTATTTTCTAAAAAAAAAAAACTAAAAAAAAAACCCCTCTATGTATATAAATATTCAGCAGCACTTCAATTAGCCTTGTGCTTCCAAATAGGACAATGCTTTTAATTTTTAAAGCACGTTGAAACAGCCTTTAGTGCTGTGGCTCTTTGGTGTGTATATAAAAATGGAGCTTTTTGCACATAGCACAGACCTAGCCTTTGTTTGTTCATCTCACTCCAAGGTGCATGCCTGTGATCAATGCAAACACATTAAACTTTTTTTTTTTTTTTTAGAGAACATCATTACCTGCTTGGAACTTGATTAAACTCGCCAGATACCACTTATCCAGGTGTCTACAAGTGATTCTCATATGTTTATTTTTCAGAGAGAATTCCAAATGCTGGAAGGGAATTAAATATTTGTAAGGATGTATTGGCTCAGTTCGTAAAAAAATAAAATAATAATAATAATAAAAAAAAATGTTTGGTTTTTTTTTATTTTATTTTTTTACTTAGATATTATTTTGATGATCTTGGCACCTAAATTTTTAAGGAAAATGGACCTGCTTAACTCTGAGTCCAAATTGTTACGTGATGCACTATGTTATGTTCTGATTGCCTACTATACAGCACAATAAGTAATAGCTCAGAACTTCCAAGAATAGGATCATGGTGAGCTACCCGGAGCGCTCTTTTTTCTGATGAGTGGCTTTGTGAAGGGGCAAGGCTACCGCATGTAGCCCCAGATGGCCTTTACTGAGTTAACATTATGAAGGGAGTGGGTGGGAGTAGAGTGGGGAAGGAGTGGTGAGTGTGTGGGGAAGGGGTGATAAGTGGGTGGGGAAGGGGTGGTAAGTGGGTGGGGAAAGGGTGGTAAGTGGGTGGAGAGTAGGAGTGACCAAACACCACTCCCCTGCCTTGAGAATTAAAAAAGTGACCCATAGACTCAGCAAAGCTTCACCCGGAGACTCTGGGTCAAACCTGGAAACTTCCCAGCTATGAGAAATCGTCACACCAAGATAGACGCCTGTAGGTTAAGGACATAAATAAAAGGAGGGTAATTTATTGATAACATATTCCTATCTATATGTAAGAGTGTTTTTAGTTTATTTCGAATTATTAAACAGCCAAGTAACCAAGGTTAGTGCGACATGATTCACACAGTGGTCACTAAGAGATGAGGAATTCCTAATGCCTATGAGTGACTTAAATATAGTCTTCCTGTGTGCTCCTTCAATCTTTTTCTGTTTTCACAATTTCTACGTTTGTTTTTATCCAGATCTGGGGTTATTTCCAAGTACAGTCATTCTTCCTAGGGAGGAAGATGATAAAACACTTTTAAAAGGACTTGGTATGCACTGATGACTCCTAAAATACGAATAGAAAATATTTATTTCCTTCTGTCTTGAGTGAGTAAGAAGGATCTATTTAAAGTCTAAGAACTCATCTCCATTACTCCTGACTTATTCCCGCTTATGGAAATAATATTATGATTTAACTGTGGAACTCTTACTCATATTTTCATAGAGGTATTTCTGTTCTGTCTGCAGGCAAAACATCTCATTAACCTCTTTACAACTCTTTCTAAAGTTTCCAACCTAAACGGAAATATCCCACAATCTTTTTTTTTTTTTTAACGGTGCCACTAAAACAGTCCCTAATAATCGTTGCTAGTTTTAATGAAATACTGTTTTTGACTAATTTTATAATTTCAATATTTAGAATGTTGATTTTTTTGTCTCCGTCCTTCTAGATAAAACTGATAAGATTTTATCTGACTGCGCTTCAACCTTAAGGACAATCATTTAACTAAATAGGTCTTGTGAGCGTCCAAAGCAAAACTATTACCGTCAATAAAAAATTCATACTCCGACGTTAGAAGTGTTATTTATTTAAAGTTTTTAGATTAGTTAAAAATTTTAAGCAATATCAAAAAAATGGATAAAAAAATGCTTGGTTTTTGTCACATCTCCACTTCCTTTGTAAAAAGTACTCCATTCTTATTTCTTTCTTTATATCTTTATCTCTTTTTCTTTCTTTCTTTCTTGCTCTTTTTTCTCTCTTTCCTTTTTTCTTTTTTCTCCTTGCTCTGAACCCTTCCAACTGCCTGATGTTGAATGAATTATAGCATATAGACCCATTCATTCTGAGGCAGTAATTTTCTCTTAGTTGTCAATGACTGCCATCTTTTAATTAGCAAAATAAACAGTGCTATGATAAATGCCATTATTTACTCAAGAAATGATCAAAATCATTGGTTTTTTTTGCTCCACGGGGGCAATAAACTGAAAATGTTGTGTGATTTATTCAAGACCCTTTGACTCTGTGTGTACTGTGTCAGCAGGCAGGCATGCATAAATTCAATCACATTTCACAAAATAAAAAAGGCCTCTTTAATGTGGATGCATCTTTTCTTAACATATTACACACCCGAAGCCATTTCGAAAAATTTCATTTACGGAGTAACAGGGATCCAATGATTATTTCCAAATGATTTCCTTTTAGAAAAAAAAAAGAAATATAAAACAATAATATTCTATTAAATCTGAGCAGGTCTGGTAAAGTAATAATTTTCAAGGTATATTCTATATATTTATTATTAAGATTTATCTAAAATCATCTCATTTTGTTTCAATGGACATTAATATTAATCAGTTGATAATTAAAAGCTAATAATACAAAGATGAAATAAAATATATAAAAAACTATTTATAATAAGAAATAATAATAAATAATATATTTTTTTTTAGTAAAATCTGAACAAGCATTAATTAAAAATAATTTTGAGGTCCAAGATTTCGAAATTTGTGATTGTTCTGGTGGACAAGTCTGGGAGATTTTATTAACAAATAAACATTTCTTGTTTCTATGAAAAGAGAAACTATAGCATTTTCTTTTCTCTCTGGAAAACCTGTCAAATTTGCCCCTCTCTTTGGGACTGTCTTTTCGCAACAAGTCGTATATTAGGTCTATTGCGGACAAGTTTCAAATTCAGATAGTAAATTCTGAAATGACGAAAAGTAATTAATTTACGATTAATTTGGCTTTGAAGGCTCAGCTGGTATTTGCAGAAATATTTATTAAAAATAAAACGGAACGATAAAGATCAACAGTATTTTTTCTCTATTTTTGGAAAATGGCAGACAGCGCTTACATTTTAATAATTAATCTAATGGTATGTTTTAAGTTGGTTAGGTTTCAAGATGCATTTTTTTTTATTTTACATATGCAGAAAGAGGGCTTTAAGATAAAGGATGAGGCACAAAGCAAGCAATCTATCTAAATGAAATGTGAATGCAAGGCCAAAATGATAATGATTGGGTGGGTCCGTGATTGTGTTTGAGGACGTTAGCGCAAGGGCAAATAATTCTAACTACTGTTATAAAAGGTAGCTGTCAGGTCAGGATCAGAGAACAAAGAAATGCCACAAAACATGAGGAACACCATGGAGAGAGAAAGTATTCTCACGTACACCAAAAATAAATATTATAACAAAGTCAACATAATGGCAAATAACAGAAACTACCCGTACCAGGCTTGAGGTTCAATGACTAATAGAGATATGGAACATTACTTTAAAATAAAAAGGTAAATATAGCCGTGTATTAGGATAAGATACAAGGAAAGTTGTCTCAAGGTCACTCAAATGCATATTCCTTGTCCAGTTCCCTCAAAGGCGATTAACGCAGAGTGACGTAGCCTGGCCTAGGCTGACTAGGCCTAGGGGAAGAGGTTCAGGGGGATGGCAGCCTTTCTACTCCATACAGGGAGCCTCATACCCCCTATAACACCACTACTCAATGGGCCGGTTAAAAGGATATCACTGATCTCCCCAACTGGCTCATGAACACTACTGAGGTCGTCCATCGTTTGCTTCTGCGTGGTGGCGGCTGGGGGCCACTGCTCTGCGTGAGGCCTAAGGGCAAGTTCAATATTTTCATGTGAATATATTTTAGGATAAATAAATACATTTAGCGGCATTGAGCGTTATTAAGGATGGGTGGAGGAACTGGGAGAATGTTTTAGTACAGGAAACTAATTGAAATGCTTCATTTGACACCTTTTACAACAGTCGCTGATGTAAAGAATCTCTTAATTTTGAGTAAATGAGGTTAGTTATGGCACTATGTTGTAACTTTTCAAAAACCTGGACAACAATTCCAGGTAGGAATTAAGACACACTTTACGCTCTTAGTATAAAGTCGCTCTCTTTTTTTAAGAGATGGTCCTGGAGACACACAACTCAATGAACCCCAATGACTAAAATTATCTTCTGTATAGGGTTTGGTATTTCTGTGATAACTATTCAAATAAGATAGAACAATATTTTTTTTTTCACTGATAGAAATCCTTTTAAACCACAATCCTTGGTCACGATCTGTGAAGTCTTTTGAAGTTCTTTGGCAAATGTGCCGAAGGTGTTTACTCTCACTCACCTCTGCAGTGCAAACATTGAGAAGTCACTTGTATCTTAACTCTGAGTCATTAGAACATCCATCAGATCAAGCCTAGACAGGACCTTTGTGCAAAATGTAAATGACAAAGCTAGCGCAAGTTCATTTATTTTTAGTTTATTTTTATATCGTATGTATGTGATTTATATAGCTTGTGGTTTATATAGTATTAATAAAACCATATAATTCCTAGAATAGTGAAGCCTTTCAACTGCAAGATAAGTCCAGCCTACAATAGTAGGTGACCTGTAGCTCGCTAGTTCCAACTGTCGCTAACCTGAAGCTCCATGGATGCTTAACCGGTTGGGTGATCTTCATGTGAGTTTCAGTTAAATGACAGAGGGCTGCTGATTTGTACATGTTTTATAAAGAAATGTAGATAATATTTCCTATGGCTTCAGTAGACCACCAAGTCAACTAGAGCTGACAACTTTATATACAGATGGAGATGCCATCAGTATTACATCATACATCTGCCTATCCTATGAATGCATACTGCCAAACCCCCCCTCAAAAAAACAGGCATTGTTTTATCCAGTTATTATTATGCAATTGAGAAGAAAGTGGCCTATGTCCTATGATGGGGCTCACATCATGTGGCGCCCTGACCATTCCAGAAAGATGTTTCCAAAATACCTGGAGGAAGAAAAGATAAGTACCTCTTACATAGTTATGGGGGAACTTTTTATTTCCAACACCAGTACATGATTGTGATGACTTGTGTTGAATTCATGATGCATTGTGAATGAACAACCTTAGTGAGCTTCTCGCCCAAATAGAGCCTTAAAAAGTGAGTAGTTTTTTTTATGGATAGAGCTTGAAGTTGAAATGGCCACCTGTTCTATAAACACCTGTAAATAACTTATAATATAAAACCGTCTCTAAGTAGTGGAAAGAAATGATCATCCCATGATCCCGAGATGCGTTATGAATACACATTAGATTGAATTCTAGCTAATTTTAGTATAGAGTGTAGCTTCGTACCAAAAAACTGTTTTCAGGATATGAAATAAAATATTACTGTGTTGCAGGTTAGTTTTTATTCCTTCTATTTTTACAATATAGGATACGCACTTGAAAATGACAAAGAGAATATTATATGATTTAAATTCTTTAGTAGCGGAATGGAATAATCCATCAAGAAAATCTATTTGAATTATTGACTTGATTTTAAATGAATGTTGCATAAAGGTCAGTATATTTACAGTTTGATCAGTGGTCAGATGGGCAGCACTGAGTATTTTAATTTAATCTTTTAAGTGCTTAATGTGAAACGCACCTTGTATGTCACCCTTTCTTATGCCTTGGAACGCCATGAGTTTTTGGGGGTTTACCCCAAACGCAGATTCTCAGATTTAATGGACAGATATTGAAGATATTCTGTGTTTTTCATGCACAGAAGTTAAATAAGGACCCAGTTACTAAATCTTTAGATTTAAGGATGGGTCATTAAAGGGTCTCAAGGCTCATCATTTCACAAAGTACTCATTTTAGTATTGTACTCAAATTGTGCATTCATGTAACTACAAGGGGCTCATGTATCAAAAGATCACGTTTGTCTTGGATTTTCTAATCGTCACAACCTGATCCTCCGTTGGTATTTTACATATTATTATAGCTAAAAGCATGAAGATAATTTATTTCCAATTGTGGGTACCCATTGATTTGACATTTTCTCTTTACTTTAAATTATGACACGCGTCATACGCATTTCACAGCCTGCACTAAAGATTAGAAAAAAAAAATAGCAACAAAAAAGATGAGTTTTATTCACACAGGTTTTATAGAGGTATAACAAGTGCATCATCTAACCATGAAATGACTGTAATGAGTTTTAAGTAAATAGTTTGTATTGTAATACATATATAAATGGGAAAGGTAGGGGCATTGAATGAGAAATCCCCCAGGCTAAGCATCTTTCCGCTGAGATACCGGGAGAATAAATTGTGTATACTGCTCATGCCTCGGTACGAATAACAGTTTTGCGTGAACCTGGTCTTTAAAATGGTAAACATCAATCAAACGCACAGGCATTTAAATTTTAGATTACCTGTGATGCTAAAGTTAACAGTTTCAGTGCAAGGACCCAGCTAGACAAAAGTCTTTCGGACGGCAATGGGAATATAGTCATGGACGTCTATCACATTTTTATTTTCACATATATTGTGCTAATGTTTAATTGTTCCCTTTTCTGGACGAATCAGTTATTTTACTTTGTACATTAAAATATTTATACTATTGCAAATGGAATGGTTAAGTACATTTTAGGTTTTCACAGAACTTAATAAGGATCTATACAGGGCCGGCCCGACAATGGAGCCGAGTGGGGCAACCGCCCCAAGCCCTTTTTTTTTTTTTTTTTTTTTAAAGTGAAAGAGAGAGAAAGGGGCGCCGAGTGGTTTTCGCTTACCAAGCTGTCAGTACCCGCTCGGCGCCCCTCTCTCTCTCCTCTGCGGCGAGTCCTCCTGTTCGGTCTCGGTGCCGGCTTGTAATGCTGAGTGCCGGAAGATTTCCTCATTTCCGGCATTACAAGCCGGCACCGAGACCGAACAGGGAGACTCACTGCAGGACTGCTGAAAGGTAAGTACAAGGGGGGGGCGGCAGGGACGGAGGGAGAGGAAGGGTAGATAATGGGGGGGGCGGCAGGGACGGAGGGAGAGGAAGGGTAGATAAGTGGGGGGGGCATTTTAAAATTCGCCCCAGGCGGCATTTTGCCTTGGGCCGGCCCTGGATCTATAGGAATACTAAATAAAAATAAGTTTATAATAATGAATGATATAAAAGCATACAAGAGTGATTTCATTGGAAGTTTAGGTCCTTGGTATTTGTAGTATGTTTTATAAAATCATTTTAGAACCTAATGTTATAACTACTGCAGATCCGATGGGTTAGATTTTGAAACTGTTGATAAATGAAATAAAATATTGACATATTAGAACATATTGCAGAACTTGTATCAAGCGTTATGACAAACCTTAACATGTTTTCTGAACACCACAATATAATTACAAGACATAAATATCAAGCCGGAATAAACCGACTCCCACCCATATCCTTCAGCTTTGGGCCATTTTCTGCCGAGTTAACTTTTCTAAAACCATAATAGAGAAGACAAAAGCTGCGATTAATTAGGCAGAGATTTGACTTACTTCCCATCCTAGATTGGATTCCTTTAATGTGGTCTTTTGCATCATGATGTATGGCCCAAGTCTTTCACCCACTTCAAGCTTCTTTTTGGCCCATATACCCAGACCAGCTCCTGGAGTCGAAGATTCTCTGAGTTCAAAGTCAGGTGGGATTGGAATGTCATCTGGAATGTATACAGGAGCTTCGTAAGGTGAACCTTCCTTTGGGGTAAAGTCTTCACTGTTTGGAAATGGAGAGGGAGGTCCTACAGGAATGGGTGACATGATGCTGTCCTCGGTTTCTTCTTCTGCACTTTCACCAGCAAGGAGATCCGAGTCTGGCTCATACATATTATTTACAAGGTCACTGTCACCTAAAAGAGAAAGGGACACAATTGTATTTAGGTACATTTTGTGGTTATTTCAGTATCACATGAACTTTTTTCAGCCCTACTATATAACTGTAGCTCTCGATAACCTGCCAGATGCCAACTAAGGCTCTGTAATCACAGCACCGGCACAAGTATACCTGCTCCCACTAGACCACCAGGAACAGAGGTCAGGGTATGGGGCTCTTGGGACATGTGGGACATCCACCTTAGATACAGAACTGATCCCCATACTGTTCCAGGGCCCTGACAGTTTTTTGCCCCAGTTCCACATCATCCTGGAATTTGTTGAATGATCCTCAACCTTTAAGTGGACATTTAAATCAGCCTCCTTTAATTGTTCAATAAGGCTGCCTATGCAGCATTTAAAAGACAAACAGTTGTGTTGCCCATGAGAGAATGATGAGTAGATAGAGAGATTTAGTGAAGTGCAATTTGTATGTATTTTACTGTAACTTGCAATCCCAACACAGGCCTACAATCACTGTTAACCAGGCTGCCATTATGGCTGGAGTGTTTCTAATCACTGCTTCAAAACTTGTTCTGAGGTTATGCCAAGAACATGACTTTTTATGATTTTGGAAATCCTTGCAACACAACAGTATGTTATTTTCTTGTGTTATAAACCTGCATTTCATGACTTTGGTTACACAGCTGAGAGGTATGGGTTAATGATTTTACTAATGGCTCCACTACATGAAAGCAGGCTGTATGTATGCATCAATGTATATATCAATGTATACATATATTTATATATATATATATATACATATATATATATGTATATATATATATATGTGTGTGTGTGTGTCTGTGTGTGCATTTATATATCATTCTAGCTTTGGCCTTGTGTTGAGCTCAGAATAAATTAAAAAAGGCTTGCCAATAACTAAATTGGCAGAAAGACTCACACGAAGAGTAGAATTTCATTTATGCCCCCACCCCTGTTACCCGTCACACTATTTTCATTACAAAATGCAATAAATGCTCGTTTTCATAGACTGATGATGTTAAGTCCCCTTAGAATAGTGGCGTATCGGCTGATATGTATAGTTTCTGCTGAAAGAATGAATATCACTGTGTTCTGTCACTCTAGACATTCAAAGTAAAAGCCCATTAGAACTGTCTATTAATGCAGAGGTGATTGGGATTCTGCTTGCATTCCTGCTCAAGATTCTACGAAGAATGTGAAACAAAACACAGCTCTCCGACTCTACGAGAGGTTGGGACAGTGTAAGGGACAGATTTGTCTTCTTTCAAACACAGAGGCAGCATGACTGCCCTCATACTGAACAGTAGTTTCCACTATGATAACAAGAACAACAACTGCTTCATTGTGGGGCGAGAGAAACGGAGAGGACTCCCATGGTGTATATTAATGATTGACCTCTGATGTAATCCAAGTGAGGATAGCACCCAGCAAAAATTGCAGTTTTCACTTGTACAAAGATTTTTTTTTTTTGCATGCGTGCCAAGTTGGAAACAGAAACTTTCATGGGACTTAGACGCAACAGCTTGTTAGCTTAACGATACACTATGTGCCTTTTAAATGATAAAAAATAAATAAAACAACAATATATGTCATCTCTTTATAAAATACATTGGCAACGAATGTGTCCAGGCAATTTCTACACAGCCTCATAGAGGTTGCAAAATAAGCCAAAGCCTGAATATTCATTTTCAAATGTAGAGGAAATGAGGAAGATGTAAGAAATTATGGTAATTTGGAGAAATATCTCTCCAATCCCTCCAGTCTATGTCCAAATATTATAAAGGTTTCTGAAATGTGTTTAGCAGGGGTTGAAGAACAAGCAGACTGGACTATAGCTCCCATCATCATCGTCTACCAAAAAGAACTAGGTAACTTTTCTGGCCAAACTCTAGCTCTACAGATCTAACCAAACCTCGGAGCTTCAAAGGAGTGGTCATCCCCAAGTGCGCTTTAAAATAGGTGAAATTAGCTAGTAGGTGAAAGAGTGGATGGATCCAGACACCACAACTACCAGCAATGATGAATATTTCTCCAGAGACACAAAAATGATCATATACCCTGAGCAAATACACAGAATTCCAAGTTATGCCTAAAATATAACCTGAAAAAACACACATACTACTGGGATCTGAACAACACTATAACTCATTCTCACCCCAAATTTTTTTAACTATTATAGGACTGCCATTTAAGCTACATATCGATTTCAGAAACGTGTTTGGATTCCCCAAAAGCGAACTAGGATGACATCAACTGTTTTGTTGCACAGACTATGTGAAAAAAGTATTAGAATGATCTGATGAGTTTATTGCATTGTGATTAACACAAAGTATTTCAACAAAATACACATTTTTATCATAGTTAGGGATAACATTCCAACAAAAAAAATGGAGAATTAATTGGATGATGAAGAATATCTCAAATTTTACTAGAAAATATTGTGCACTATGAGTGTAGCAGGGGAAACATGGTGGCAGGTGGGATAAAGCCATCATCCACCATCTTGGATATTGGCAGTTGAAACACTAATGCCAAGTCATTGATCTATCCCATCCTTAGGGGATGGCTGGCACCTTTGGCCCAGGGGCAAGTAGCCTAGTGCCACCAACCACCAAACTGGCTCACATAGCCTGTCCTTGATTCATATATATGCATGTTTGGAAGAACCTTACTTCGGTTTAAGTGAACACAGAAATTACATCTTCTGGAAGTGTTTCTGGTTAAAGCTTTGTTCATTTTTTTCACTTTCCTATAGCCGAACATATCAAAAAATTGCCAAGTCAAAATCGAATTATTTCTTAAAGTGATGAGCATTTCTACTCAAGGAAAACCTCCATAATCCAAATCTATCTTCTCTCTCTCTGGACTTTTCTTAGTGGTACCCTAACCATGTGTTTTTGTGGCTCAGGGGACTATCCACTAGTAAAACAAATTAATAATTAATGCTTTGTGCTACAATCCCAAAATCTAAAGCTGTGTAATCAGGAATCTTGGCTCAAGATCCGTGTTTTTTGGCAGAAAGAACTATATTTAAGCAAAAGCAACCTAGTTGGAACACATGTTGGCTAAGAGTGAACGAACAGTCTTTAAAGAATAATTAAAAGACTTTGTTTCAAATCAAACATTGAGTTTTTAAATATGCATAAATTGGTTGTTTGACCCAAGTTTAACTCATGTGTTAACAATGATCACTTAACTTTGAAAAATCATAATTTCGATGAGGCCTTTTTTCTATGATAAGTACAACATTAAGTTATAAGAATAATAAAGGCCACTTGACTTAAAGAAGGGTAAAGGTCATCTTATAAGGGGTAACAATTATTATAAATAAAAAAGAAATTTCAAATAAGTCGTTTGTGTGTGACATCACGACTTGCCCTTTATGCAAATTAAGCAATTTACACCGCAGTGGTTTAAATTGCACATGGGAATCTCCGAACAGGGGTGAAATCGGCAAAATTAAAATTCTCTCACCTATTTTATTCTATTTGCACATTTATTTGAATGCTAGTAGCCTCCTGTTCTAGTATAACATGCATGCAATACAGTTAGACGTTCGAAATCTTTGTTCATCAACCACAAATTCCCCCGCATGCCTCACATAAGGTGTGTGTGGACTTAAGATCTTACATTTTCATCCTACATAAAAAAGAAAGAAATTATAACAAACACCTTGGGAAAGTGGAGTCCCCAGATCTGAATTGCTGGGTGAAAATAATGTAACCATATCTTCAAAACGTATGCGTTCAAGACCTAAATAATATCTTTCTAACAAGTAAACCGTAGCATATAATTTATCGAGGTTTTAAAAGAGTAACAGCTAAGTGATAAAGGCAAAATTAAGTGTGTTCTTTAATTAAAGGATTTATTTTTTTTCAAATAGGAAAATAAGCCTGTAACGATAATTTGGAGTATTCCCCAAAACGCATATTCCAGAATACAGTAAAACCAGCAGGGAGGGTTTCCAAATAACTCAGCACTAAATGCCAGTATTAGATTTCCAGTAAAAAGCTAGTCAGCCAGGCATCAGAAATAGTTTCACTGAAAAGCCTATTAGAGTGCAAAACTCACATGTGCGAGACTCTGTGGATATAATTCGAGTATATGTTCCCGTGATGCAGAAATGCAGACTCCTTCCAAAGTAAAAAAACAATAAAGTCACCCCATGCTTTTTTTGGGCCACTCGCTCCCATTGTGTTGCGTGCACAACCATCGAGCCTGCATTGGGAAGTCACCATGAGGAAAAAAATGGCGCTCTCTTGCTCCTAGCATTTCTCTTGTGACGTTGTTGGTGATGGGGGCCCTCAAAAAGTCAACTTGGTCTGAGCTCTCCCGCACCTTCCCCTGACTACAATGTTACAAGTCCGTACCTTAAAAATGAGGCATGAGAATTCAAGGTAGGGGTGTGAATAGGGAGTACACCAGTTTGGGACTGTGGTGCCCCTCCAGAGGCTAGGCCCCATATAGTTGAACTGGTTGTACTCCCTCTGATGGCGCCCCTGTTTGGTAATACACATCAGAGGGTTGAAATTGGCAACTTGGTTTTTCATAGAGAGTCAGAAAAAATATTATTTTGTTTTTTGGAGAGTTTTTTTTTTTTTTTTACGGAACATTTGCTACTATAAGGAACCAATACACATAGTACCGGTATATTGCGGGGAAGTGGTTTGAAATGTATCCAGTAAAATGTTACCATTTCTAGCTCCTGCTGAATTTCATTGTCATTCGACTCACTGCTTATTTCCCCCCCAGGGCAGCAGACAGGAGTGCTGACGTTTATTAACACAACAGATTAATAGCACTGGGAAAAGACATTTTCGCAAACATGATAAATATTAATAATAATCAATAACAACTTATATGTCCTAAATTGAGCTGCAGACATTACCCCGGAGAAAAATATAGGAGTGGCGAGAGAGAGAGGTGAAAAGAAGCAAAACGCTTGAGAAATTGCATTAATATTTTCATATTCATAAACTGCAGCAAATATAATGCTTTTTGTGGCCAATTTCCTGTCTTTTCTAATTGAAAATGCTGCTTATTAATAAAAGGTGTATTTTGCTAAGTAAAATTATAAGTACTGGGGAGCAAAGTTAGATAATGGTAAGTTTTGTGTAACGCTTGTTAATTCATTTATTTTGAGTTTAAAAATGATGTATAAGAAATATAACACTTTAATATAAATACCTAGGAACTTCCCAGGGAAGGCTGCCTGGAGCTTCCCCTCTCCTGCTCCTTATAGGATCGAGGCAGGGGGTGTGGCTTTGATAAGAGGTGGGGCTAAACTAACATAGGAATTACGTAAGCCTCAGTTGAAGGGTGGGAAGTGGGCAGGGAGTAAGCATAAACTTGGCAAGAGCAGGAGGGGCCTAAGTAGGGAGTTGACAGACCCTAAAACCTCTTCCCAGCCCAGAGATTGAAGAAATCAACTCAGAGCTCCAAGTAAACAGCAACTCACTTGGAGACTCCAGGTCAAACCAGCTAATTTCCCAGCTAAGTTAATATGGCAACCAATGGAATTGTCCAATCAGTGGAAACATTCTGTTGGTTGCCATGGTGACAACATCGCTTTTAAAGCTTTGCTACAGAGTTGCAGCTTTTTAAATCCACCTTAATGTACAAAATCAAAACCTTACTTCATTTACTACATGTTTGCTTTCCCTGTCATATTCATTTATAATACGTTATAATAAGGGGATAAATGTCCCTGGGAAAATATCGTGAACTGATTTTATTTTAGCTTGTTAAACAAGTTAATTATGGCTATTAAAAAGTATTAAAATCAACCCACTATTTTCATTCATGATGGATTATGATATATAACTGTCTCCCATAGCATAGACACTTATTCCGTGAATAATTTTACCAAAAAGGATTTTTCTTAAACCATTTCTTCCTAAAATGCCATATCGATCAAAGTTATTTTGTCTGTTATTTCCATTAAAGGTTGAATATTCCTAAAAAAAAAAATGTAAATGCTTAAACAAAACCCCCATTGTAAAACTGGGGTACTTACAATGTGAGGATTATTTTATTTAATAACCTGGCAAAAAAAAAAATAATGTTCTCTATTTTTTTTTCCTTTTTAAAAAAAAAAAAATGCATTAAGGGGAAAGTACTAGCCTATTCCACTGGAATTGGCAAATGTCCCACCGTGCTTCAGATATGACGCTAACACTCAGCTTTCAAAGTGTGATATGAGGTGTTGTAAACACCGCCTGGCTCTATTTAAAGTAAATGTTGTATACTGAATGGAATTATTTATATATATATAATGCACATGGGACTCCATTATTTGTATTTCAAAGCTGCAGCATCCCCCTGTTTCCTTTGCTTTTTTTTTTATATTCAGCCTGAGGCCAGGCTGGTGAAATGACTTGGGATGCCACTGTAATTTTTATCAAGACTTGTTCCTGCTAAAAAGCCTCTTTGTTTCCCAGAAATGTGATTTGGCCTTTTTTTTCCCCCCTCTCTCCTATTCCTTAGTTAATATACCACTTCCACTTGCCCTTGGGGTAGGAAAGGTATTCCACCGCATGGCTCAAATCCTACTGTTTTTGTTCTAAATCACAACAGAACTTTTCCTCTAGACTAAGCACCATAAATGCAGGAAATGTGAACATTTTAGTATTTTTTCATCTTTGTTTTTAGCTGCTATTATATAATTCCGAAATTAATAAAACAATCAAGGTTGTGTTTATGAAATGAGAATCCCGACTGTGTGTAATTTTGGTATACATTTTTTTATGTATTTATTTCATCATCAAATCTCATATAATTTATCCAGATCAGAAATAGAGAATTAATTCTCTTGGACATGCATCCTGACTTTTAATAAACACTTATGGTTCCGGGCAAATAATGGCAGCACCTATAACAACGTCTGATTTTATATTGGGGATGATATATTCTTTCCCTGATGTGAACCCAAAAAGCTTCTCGTATTTGTTACAGCAAAACAAATAAAAGACAATAGAAAATAACTAAATGTTTTCCTACAACTCAAGACGTTCAATATTTAGGATTTAAACCATGTGTGTGAACACACAACACAAAACCATGAACATTATATTGATATTGCGTGCCGTGGCCTTATGTTCGTGGATTAAATATATATTGGAAAAAAAAATAATTACAAAGAACTCTTTATAGAATGGGCAGCTTTCATACAATGCTCCTTAATGAATATTGTTCATGTTGGCCCTGCAGAATACGGGACGTTGTTTTGGGCCAGCTATTTCTTTTGGCTGAATGAAAATGATAGAATAAAGAAATAGTATTGTGCTGAAACACAGAAAAAGTTTGATCGTTTTCAAGAAATTAAAAATGTCTCAAATATATGCATGCTTTTAGCCAAGATGGGTTTTTTTCTAGAACTTTTTATTTTTTTTTATATGTTTGATCATGGGAAATTTCATAAAATAAAAAATAAAACTAATTTTACCCTTTAGAACGCTGGGGGACATAAAGACTTCGCAGAACCTTTATACATACTATAAGGATCTATAGGACAATTCAAAAACTTTTCTGGAATCAACAGTAAAATAAAGGATGTGCAAACGATATAAACTTTGAAGCTGGTGTGTTAGTCTAAGTCTTCTGTAGTATGATCATCTACATGGTCCAGGCCTAGGAGTATAATTAAGTCGGGTCCATAATTTTCATGTACTTCTTCTAGATAATCAAATATATACCTTCTCTGGCCAGTTTCGTTGTCTAGTGGGATCTAGGTAATAGAAAAAAGCTTTTTGGCAAACATTTGGCCATTATTTAAACAGCTGATCAGACAGCGCCCCTAGAAGAAAACCAGGCATGGGCGGTCAACAAGGCTTCCTAGTGCAATAAACTCACCAAACTTGGGTAGCTTGAAATTGCTTGTGGCACTAAAAAATGGGCTTTTCGATCAATAAATGACATCTACTTCAGTAAAGAGAAATGTTCAAATGCGCTTTGTCTTATGCTAGAAGTTCTAATGGTCCTTCTATATATTTCATATTGTTGTCATATGTTAAGAATTAAGTTGTTTAGCTATGAGTGATTATGGTTGATGAGGATATCAGAGCCTCTATTATCCCTTTCCTGAACTAACCCAAGTGTACTCATGGATTTGGGTGGAAAGTATTCATTAATACAAACTCCACCACAAAGTTACTTTTGTGGATGTACGAATTCTTATTTATATACAGAAATTGTGTTATTGTCAGGCCCGGCAAATGCTGGGTGGGCCACTGGCCAACAGAGCCAACAGAGCCACGCAATCATGCTACATGAGTCAGTTGTCGGCCACACTTATATCATCATTAAAGTGCCAGAGCAGCCCCTTCATCATCAGCCCGGCCCAATTTATGGTGATTGGACACACAGGAACAAGAAATTATTGGCCTTTAAATATGTTTTCTTTGCTTTATGTCAATTTATAGCTACGATATAAATAGCTTTATTTAAGAAACCGTTATTTAGGCGAATGATGATCCATTATGTCAAAGAACACTATAGTGTTAAGTACATCTTAATATGAAATGAAAGAAAAAAACATATTTTAACAGAAACAATGATCTGATGAATACAATAATAACATTCTAAATGTTAAAGACAAATCCCAGCCTTTTAAATTGTCCCTTGCAAACTTAAGGCTGTAATGTAATAATAACCATAATGCTACAATTTATATTTCTAAATTACCTTTTAAAGCTTTGCTTTTATGAGTCAGACTACAGAACCCTGAAAATACATATGAGAAGAAGTGGACACGTTTTTTTTTTTTCTAGTAATCACGGCTTTGAAATGTTCGATACAGCATTGTACATGTTTCCCGGTGAATAAAGACCGTATCAAGTGATGCAACACAATTCCACTTTAGATAAACCCTAAACAATGTGACACACAGTTGCATTATGTTGCAAATTTAAAGAAAAGCTTTGTAGTGTAAACTGGGTTAAATGCCAGCAGGAGTATCTTGGGAGTACCTCTTTCATTCCTAAAGTAACTAAAGTCTGAACCCTTGTACCAGGGGTCTAGCCAAAAACAAAGTCTGGAATGCTTATGAAGCCAGGGTTCTTTTTAACGATAGTAGGTGAATGAATATTAACCGTGATATTTATTTTATGTCTCTGTTGCCAGATCATTGGAATAATGTTATTAGAAAAATGGCAATATTGAAAATATGACTACAGTATTTTTAGATAAATTAGATTAACGTCTAGATGAATCCAACAAAAAAGTATCAAAATGAAGAACTTTTTAAACTAATGTATTGGTTCGTCTTAGTCTTTTGACAATTCTAGTTTTGTCATAACCTTTGAAAGTATGGACTGTAAGAAGCGCTGGGTAAATTATTGGCGCTATACAAATAAAAAATAATAATAATAATCATATCGGATGCAATGGTGCTAATTGGGAATGTTCGTTATTTAAAGATCCGTCTCTCGTCTTGGTAATACCATCATCATTCCAGTTTTTGTACTCGAGTGCAAATAGGTAACAGAGTAGTTTCTGTTGAAGGCGGATATATACATCACCCGGTTTGCATCTAGGATGAAGTAGCCATGTTTTATACCTCAAGGCATGAACTGATAGGAGAAATTAAAGGACACAATTGTCCCGTAACACAAACAGCCAGAGGTCACTGGTTCACATCTGGCTGAGGGTTGGACGTGAACAAATGTCATTAGCATTTGACAGCTAACGGTGGCTCATTTGAAATGAGTTGGTGGTCTCTGTTTAATCCCTTGGGGATATGTGTCTAAATTGTTAAGGCTTCCAATGGCTATAAATTGTGTGTATTTTGGTTGAATAAACTAAGACGCCAGGAACATAATGGGTAGGAAAATGGATCTGCCCTTTAACATACATCATAGTCAGATGGGTAAACTGGTAACTATCTGGCACTGCTTAATAACTGTCCAATTACACAGCAAAGGAATTTCTTTTGATAAAAACAATAATAAGCATCAAACACTTCATTTTAGCGTAAAATCATTATTTGTTATCTGATACACAGCTTAATTTTTTAATACGTAAATGAAGAGTACAGGTTACCAAAAAAGCACACACACAAGGTTTGTAGAGCACAACACAGGTTCAAACAGTGAGAAGAACTAGTAGTTAATGTATAGATCAAAGGGACTAATACCTTTCCAATAATATTAATGTGTCAGCAACAAGATCCCATATTCAAATAAAATGCTTTGTCCAAGCTTAATTGCATGTTCTCTAAAGGTTCACAGAAGAGGTTGGTTTCAGAAAAGGTTTAGAAATCTTGAGTTAGAATGGGTGCAGAAGATGGCTAAAATGTTATTGGTAATGAGCTTCTGAGGTAGCAGTACAGAAGACAACTAACACGAAGAAAAGGGAGAAGATTATTAAAAAATAGTTGGTTGCCTGCTATTTTACCACAAGGTCAGTTTTATAAGTGCATGAAACTTTTGTAAAAAGTTAAAAATACATTTTTTAGTGCTTTATATAAAAAGTTAAGTTCAATATAGTTTGTGAGATCAGCTGATATCAAAAATTTGCTGGAAAAAATAATAATGTTTCAGATTTGAAAGCCAAGACTTAGTACCTCCAGGGACAAATGATTTCGAAACTAGAATTCTAAATGTTTCATGTTCCCAGGACAACTACAATTTTAAACAATACGAGGTTGATGCTTAAGACCAGCTACAAAACACTAAATACACTTTAAATGGTATATTCCATGTATTATTGGCTAGAATATGCAATCCTTCTTTTTTGCTTATAATTATAGAAGGCGGCTGAAAATAATTTTAAATCAAGGATTGAGCCTGGTAGAGGGGAGTAATCCTTTAGGGAGAGAATATTTTTTTGAGTTCTTTTAGTTCCATTGAATAGTCACAAGATTTCGGAATTGTTTAGCGTGGACATAAACGGTTAACTATGGTTGGAATTCATTTAGATCCATTCTAAGGTTGAATTTGATTTAAGTCTATTCTTTTAAATAACATATTGCAAGCAAAACTGATAGCAACGTGTCAGTTACCCAAGATCTAACCTTATCTACTATTAGGATATGGTTTGTGTAGATCTATCAGTAACCTAAATTAGTTCATTCTACGATCAGACAATGCCTATGAACCATCAGTCTTCACAAGAGGGCAATGGAATGAAATTAACATTTTATAATATTGAAACCCTACAAGAGATTGCCTTTAAATATGTATTTTTGTAACCTGGCATATTGTGATGCAAGGGCTCCATTTTTAGGAGCCATAGTATAGTCCAATATCTCCAATGAATGACTCCAAAGATACGTTGTTACACATGTTGACATGCAACAAAAACATTAATAAGCCTTAATGCATTCACACGGTTGTGTTGGTGAAGACTAAAGCTTCATGCACTACTGCTTCCATCTGTGTTCAACAAACTAAAATAAGTAAATAAAGTAAACCCAGGTGCAGACCCCTACAGATTCAACCTGCGGCGCTATCAAACAAACAAGAACAACATAACTAACACAAACACCACCTACAGTAGCAAGTGGATACATAGAAGCCTGCAATGAATGTAACTTCGGCTATCAAGGCCAGGCCTGGACTGGGGATACAAATTGGCCCTGATACTTTAAGGCCAGGGGCGATAAATCACATAGGTGTGAATGCCGGCTGGATATACAAACACTAAAGGAAAGGGCCAGCCACATGTGGTATATTGGAGGCGCCATTTGCCTGATCAAGGCCATTATTTTTAAGGCCCAAGGAGCATTAATATCATATTTAAAAATATAAATTTTTCTGTCTTCAAATACCTTTCTTAAAAAGTTAAAGGTATCAGCATACACTTAGGTCAGGTCAGTAGAGCATAGGAACTTAAAGGTTTTATTTCTCAAATGACTTCTTCCATAGAATAATTTCATGAGTGTCATTGGATATTCCGTGGCCAACCCCAGACTTGAGTTAAGTCTGATACCACAACAACAATATTTCTTTATGGAACTTCCATGGCATTTGGTTTGCATTTCCATAGTCCAAAAAGTATCTAGTTAACATTAGATATACTGATTATGACATGGAATAAGGGTAAAACAATAGACCAACAATTAAAAAGCTTTATCCCCTGTGTGGAAGTTTTGTAATTGTGTGATATCGGTGTCCCAAGTATAATCTTCTCTCATTTCATAAAGTGATGCTATATTGATAATATGTCGAAATAGAACAAAATGATCACCTGAGGCCTTTTTTACAATTTAGATAATTACTAGACCAGCCCTATATATTTATTCTTCAGTCACTATAAAGATATCTCTGCACTGCCAGCCTGAGGCCGCGTACAGCCTCCTTTTCTCCGGTGTCCTGGAGCAGAGCCGGCGTCTGCCGCAGGCTAACACTTTTGTCAATGTGATTAATAGCGCTGTGGATTGTCGTTAATTCACTGGCTAATGACTGCAACTCTGACCACTCATGAAGTAATCGGGTGATGTATGTGGGCTACACTCACCTCGTGGCAGAGGTGAAAATCATTTCGACAAGTCAGATATTGTCACCAGGAACAAATGGTTCTCCTTGTTAATAAAAATTAATGAATTTTTTTTGGGGGGGGTCGTTTTATGGTGTTCTAACTAAATGAAGCTATGAAATGAATAAAACGGGAATAAGATTAGCGAGTCGTGCGCTTGATTGGAAATCTCTTCTCATTACCAATAAAAGCTTTATAAATGTGTTTCAGAAGAATAAATTTATCAATTAATGCCACGTTATGTTATTTATATTGGACCTTACTAGTAATTATACCTTTTCTCCTATTTTTACACATTTAATAAATTCCAGATATGTGATGTTTTTTACCTTTATGATGATGTATAGCTTCTTTCTATTGACTGGCGTTAATGTATAAAAAAGTATTTCAATCTTCATAGTCTTTAATGAATTATAATGTTTTCTTACATAAATGGTGGTGGATAAGTAGAATAGACATTCACTTGATATAGTAGACGGTTAGACAGTGAGGGAACATGCACGGGATAGACATGATGTTTTTCTGAACAACGTTATAAAAGTTAACAAACTGTAAATAAATGGGGGCACGGGTGAAAATGAGGGTAATTTGTGAGATGTCCAGTTGTGGCCACTCAAACAAAATAACACTCAGAGCCATAAGTATGAGTTCTGTCTACTGTCTGTCAGAAGTCTGTTTGTTCTGTAGAACATTGTGTTCAAGAAGTGGAAGATGAACCGGGCAGTAATTCCATTTTCTATTTGCTCTGGCACTCCATTTAATCCCAGGATCTTTTGTAATCATCTTTCCCAGACTGTCACAATTATATATAAAAATCCAGGCAAAAGCTCTTTTTGGGTGCTTTATGGATAAAACCGTGCATCTATGTGTGTTTTGAGCTGGAATACTATGTTTAACCCATTAGAGCAAGGTATGCCTACATTTTAACCCTCCTCATTCTACCCTAAGCAGATACCCCACCAAGCTCGGTCAATGATAGGTTCTATTCACTAGTTTTCCCATAATTGGAGTCACCGAATGTCTCAGCGTAGAACACTATAATTTATATCTCCTAGGGGTCTAATACTCTTAAAATCATCTTTCACAAGCTATTTTTTTCCATGGCAGCATGAATTGCCCCCGGGCAATCTCCATATCAAAAATATATATTTATAGATCCTGGCAACAGGAGCTGAGCAAGGATCATTTTTCTATCCATTTGATACAGTATATATATATATATATATATATATATATATATTTATGGATACATCACTATACAGCTATATATCTAGTTTTTAGAAATATATCGTAACCCTGTATTTGGTTCCACAACATCTAACTTGTCATGTATGGGACAAAGATAATCCACCTAGAAGACTAAGTTTGTGTACACAATGGCTCTCAATCTGCTGGATATTATGTTAAAAGATCATAAATCCGTACTGATTTATTTGTTTGATTGGATACTGAAGCGAAATCCCCCAAAAATGAAGATTTTTGTCTTGGAAAGATTGGGTTTTGAAACATTTAGACACTAGAATTTACCATATATTAAAAAAAATTTCACTTAATTTCACTTCATTTTTTTGTTAATGTTAATATTCTACTTTGCTAGGGTGACGCTAAAAATGATATGTAAAAAGTATAAACTAGATTTCACCAAATCTAGATGTTTAATCAATATTTTATGCTGAAATGTCTAGGGGCAGTATAGTTTCTTATCTTTTCTTACTCCCAAATTTTATATGATGCAACAAAAGTAAAGAATGTTGAAACATTCGTCAAATTCTATACAATTTGTACAATTTGACATTCAGAGCCAAAACACGCACTTGGTAGAAAAAAGTGCAATTTCTGTTTTTGAACAGCTTGACGTTTAGGTTACTCTGAATAAATATAGCATGAAAATCAATATATTATTAAAGATATATTAATAAAAGTGCATATTTTTTATTCACCTTTCTATTTTCAGTCCAGGAGAATATTGGTGATGAATTTGCAAATGGTCCTAGAATATGACAGATGTTTTTTTTCCCCTCTTCATTATTTATTCCCCCCACTGAGGACCTCTATTAGAGACTACAGTGACAAATGTGTGAATAAAAGGCAAAGACAATATTTTAGTCTCACTGCATAAATCTCTCTTTACACATTATTAATTTTGAAATAAAACATTATTCCTCCTAGCACTGGAAAGGGAAGACAATAGCGTATAATGAAAGATGATTTCTTGGTGCCAAATAGAGATAATAAAAAAAAAAATGACATTTTGGTTCGATGCGCTCGCTTTTTCATTGGGACTTATTTTGGAGAAATGAGAACAAGCCAGAGAGGCAATATCTGATCATTTTTAACTTATTTAATCAGAGGGGTTAAATAAAATAGTGATTTCTTATTTTTTCTTTTTCTTTCTTTTTCTTTTTAAGAATTTTCTTGGTCTGTCTAACCATCTTCCTCTTTGTCTTAGTTTGCTCCCTCCCATGCTAAGGCGATAATCTGAGGAAACCTTACTTATATGATAAGGAAGGAAGAAGGAAAACAGATGGGAACGTACTAAGAATTGTAACAAGTGCATTTCGAAACAATTCAACAGGTCCCTTTCTCCGAAATAACAAGTTTCCACAGTGAAAATCGGTTAATAATAACAATAACAAAGATAGCGGAATAATTCTGTAAGCCTGAACTTATAGTTTGCAGCCATAGACACTAATCAGCGAGCTTGGTTTTTGTTAAAATATATTTGGTTAGTGAAATATCTTGGGTTTGAAAAACATATATTTTGTGTATTATAAGTCCTGTTTTAGTTATCACTATTATTATCTGAAAATAGGTTTGAGATAGCAAATGGTTTAGTAAAATGTAGAACCACACGATTAAGTAACATACATTTAAATTGATATATACATTATTTTTCTTTTTTGTTGCTTTTTAAAAATAAAACATTTTTGAACGGTAAATGAAAATCCTTTTTTTTTAATTCCTGCAAATTATTTAATTTTGGGCAGTTTAGGCCCTTTATGGCAGGAGGATGGTTCAGGTGAGTCCAGTTGGAATGTTACTACATACCTACAAACGTATAGTGGATAGTAAACTACATCGAAAAACTATAGTAAACTTATAGTAAATCCTTTATAAAAACGGGCTGTAAATATATTCAGATGATGATCTTTCCACAACCAATTTTGTGGATTTCCTTTTAATGAATCCCAAAATGCTATTAATTGGCAAATGAATTATATGACAACTACACACTGTCCATAGAGACGTCTTATATACGCTACTTGTCATGGTCCCTAAGGAAAATGGGTATATATATATTGCCATATTAGCCGCCCAAAAAATAAATTTTTGCAAGAAGTTGATACATTTTTGAGGAGCCAACAGAGGAAAAAGTTGTAAAAATCTCATAAACTTTTGGAACTCAGAAGCTTAGATTGAACATTAGAGGAACATTTCTTAGAGTGTATTTTAGATTTTCTTAACCCCGTAATGGATGAAGCTATAAATGACCACATGTACGGATCAAGAAAACTGCATATAGCAGATCTATTACGTGATGCTCACACACTGAATCTTCGGCTGTCTACGTAGAGTTGCCTGATATCCATTGTTCAGGTAGATGATGAAAAGCTTCATTATTCCTGCTCATTTCAGAGACATATGCTGTGCTAATTGGGAGCAAATTGGTCTGTTTCATAACAGTGGCAAATGAGAAGTGTAGCGCAGAGAAATGGATAATTTGTCAGTGCTTAGAAGGTCAGCAGGTCAATTTATAAGTAACTCTATGCTTTTACCTGAGTGGATCTACATCGGTAACCTGAGAAAAGCTCATCTTTTGTTACTGCTATCTCCAGCGTAACATACTCTGACATCTCAATAATGAAACGGTTGATGGGGTTAGGAAAAAAAAAATTATATTGAAAAGACCAAAATTTAGCTATATTTAGAAAATTATAATAACATTTTCTTAGTATTTAAATTTATGAAAATGTATTGTTTTGGATGACGGAAGCACCAAAAAAGGCAATAGAAGGAGAACATGAGAATTGTAAAACAATGAAAGGAACTGTTCATGTTTAGGAAAAGATCAATTTAATTTTTATAAGAATGGAGCTAATGAAGTCATTTCGCTTCAAGAAATTAGCTTTCAAAATTAGCACTCACTGTATCTGATTGCATTATATAACCTCAAATAATAATATGAATATATTAACTGGTAACTTGCCACAATATTTAAGTCCAAAAAAAATCATGTTTCTATTAAAAATAAAGTAGGGGTCAAAAAATAAAAGAAAGATAAAAAAAAAATCTAAAAAAATATATGATTGGCATGAACAAAGTTAGTGCTTTGGTGTGGATTTTTTTCCACTCGTTTGTATTAAACGCAGCAACAAGAACGCAAGATTGGTTTGGCTTGTCTTCTCAACCAGGAATATTACTGTAGAATCCGGATGTGTAGAACCTAACATTTCTAAAATACATTTATTGGGGGTTATAGGAAAGCGAAATGCCCCAGGACACATTGGGGTTTATTTACTAATGAGGAAATTGTAAGGAAAGTTTGTAGAAGAGTTGCTCTTTGAACTCTTTGAAGGATCCATCCAATGGAAGGATACAGGATCAGGATAAATCACTTGATTGTTTCCAATCAAACACAAATGGACACCAATGGGGATTTTAGTGGGAAGTTTTAGGAGCAAGGATGGCCCTAACAAAACAAGGAGATCCTGACATAACCCTATATGCCCATTATACTTTAATGTATACTTTAGTAATGAAACCATAAATAGGTCTTAACATATCTTTAACATAAGACAAGGTGAGGGCGGAACTTTTGGACTAAACTCCTCGACCAAGTTGAGCAGACAGGCAATGAATTTATTGACTCTAAGTTCAACGATATAATGAAAATTCTAATTGTTATGGCATTATTATTATTATTATTATTATTATTTTAGGATTGCAATAATAGAAGACCCCTTGGTACCAAGAAGCTAATTAATTGCAGGATACTTCTGATTTTTTTGGTTAACTGCCAGTCATTAAGTGTCAGCGCGACAATGTTGCATAAACTAACAACGCAGAAGAATGCTATGTGACCCATTATCTGACCTTGTCATATGAATAGTTTCTTTGTCTGTGATCTGCAAGGTAATCAGCAACAAAATTCGGCGATTTCTCCTCTTGGAACATTCTAAAGCACAAAATGTGCATATTTCACGTGAATAAGCACCCAAATCTTTAAGTATTCGGAAGGATTACCTAATAGCTTTGGAAGCTCCCAGGGAACCTATTTATTTCTCTATTTTAAAATACTTTATATAAGCAAGTTACAAATTAACCAGGTTTGTCTTCTTGGGGGGGGGGCAAGAGGGACAGTGTTCTTAAACCTTATACATTATACATCGAATAGGGTGATTTTCTCCCAGTTAAGAGGTGCTGTCGGCCCCTGGAATTGCCACCCTAGGCCCTGACAGCCTAGGTCAGGATACAGCACTGCTCTATTGCTTGCTGAACCCAACAATCCCTGCAAACAATCCCAACAAACCCAACAAAACAAGGAATCCCTCTTCCTCATGGGCCATAGGCAGTTGCCTTATGGCATGTACCTATATTAAGAACAAAAACACACTGTCCCCCACCAAAAAGTCAAACAAATACCAGTGAATTAAATCTACTTGTCAGCGAAAACGTAACACATTTCATTGTTCGGAATAAGAACTCTAATAGCATTACAAAATATATAATCCCCAGACACAAGTTAATAATATAAATAACCGCAGTCAATTAGCAAAATAAGGAAGATATTAGAATGTTTTTTTATTGAATCAGGCTGGGCTGAAAGCTATATTTAAATGGCCTGTAGACCTTTTGTATCATAGAATTCATCTTCCTTACATGGTGAATATTCTGGAAAAAGTACATTGGCTATATTTTGACGACACCATTCAGTTTCATGAAATAGTTGTGATTACCCCTCGACAGAATGGATTTTGTCCATATCTAATTGGAGAGTCTTAGGAAGAACACTTCATTTCAGCATAATTCAATAAATAATGTTTGCTTCATAGGGATCACGTGGTGGAAGGGGTCAGTTAAGTGAACTACTCCTCTTTTATTTCAAACCCCTATGTTGATAGTAAGAATGGCCTTTTTGCCCGAGAAAAGTTCTACTTATGATAAGAGACAGATTTATTTTAATCAAATTTAGGTATGTCTCCAGAAATGAAGCCCAGCTGAAGCTCAAATATACACGTCATGCTGTAAAGATGTACTGAATTTAAATGATGTTGTGACTTTCTTAGAATGATTAAATTGGATGAGGATAGATACCTGATAAGTTCATATTTCCAGGGAAATAGAACAAAAATGAAATGTGGTGGAAAACTGTGGTCCAGAGGGACTTCAGTTTCTCCAATCCAATGAAAAAGTGAAGGTTACAGAACATTAGATAGACCATTAAACCCTTCTGAAACAGTATGTGGGGTTTATCTGATCCTTTTATCAATATTGGACCCTATTAATAGGGCCACAAAAAGTATTGCAAACGTTGTGGGTCCGTCATCTCTGGATCCAACATTTATTTTTTTGCTAAACGTATCTAAGGAGGCTACAAAGAAGATTAGTAAAAGCTGAGAGTATTAATTCTGATGGACCAGGTGATGATCCTATGAACCCTATGCCTCAGGTCTTTACCTTGTTCCATATGGAGAAATTGACCCAAAACCCTATAGATGGATGAAATTGCAAATCAGTAGCCATAACTGTCTTTAACAAAATTATATTTAAAGTCTTGGAAGCACTCACTATCCTTAAAATATATATTTTTCTATTTTAGTTTTAAATAATCCTCACAATCCTATTGTCTTCTTAAAAAAGATTAATATGGAGCAATAAATGCAAATTATGCCCCAAATATTTTGACGTAAGTAATTTGAAGCACTGAAGTGAAACGCACAGACACAGAGGACTGATCTGAAAGGTATTCTCTGTTCTTTCAAGGCTCAGTGAATGGCTTCTCAGACATAACTTTAATGCTCTGTATTCTCCATTTATCATGGGTTCTATAAAACACATCACTGATCTCCTTGCGGAGAAGGGCATTTTGATCACCCAAGGACTAGTAGATGTGGGATTTTGAAGTTCTGAGTAGTATCTTTTCTGTTGAAATGACAAAATACACTGTAAATAAAATAAAAAAATAATAACAATAATATTGCTCGATTTTGTTGAAAAATGTTTTTCTGCACAATTTTTTTTAGATGATTTTGAAACAAACTAAAAAATGCTTGTTGTCTTTAATAACTAAACTATGGTAATAAGTATGGTAATAACTAAAGTATGGTAATTTCCCAAGTGTAATAAAAAAAAATAGAACACCAACACATGGTATCTCTCCATGGCTCTACCTACATCACAAGAGGTGCATCCTGATGACATAGTAACCCCCATTCTCATTACATGTGGGGGTCTGTGATGCTCTATATAAAAATTGGATTCCTCCCACTTCACGCATGCACAATTTCAGGTTTTGGGATTGTGGCATCCTAAGTGCCTGTCTTCGAACTTTGGGTGGTGCTGTAGCAACCTAATGGTCTTGCTGATTGGACCATACCACTTATTAATAACAACATAGTCATTAAAAGTCATGCACAAGTAATCAAAAATAAATATGTTTTATATAGTTCTACTTTTTATTGTGTTACCCTACATTTCAATCCACCAATGGGAAAAAAAAGAAAAGGTATTAAAAAAATTCAAAAAAAAAAGCCACCGATAGTCCATATGTCTCTAACGTGCAGAGAGACAAGTTGCAGGGCTAAATCCAGCAAAAAGAAATAACTGAATGGAAACGTACTTGATAGATTGTACTTTTTTTGAAGAAAAAAAAAAGTTGGGTTAACATATAAGGAAACAATAGTGAATATAATGACCTCACTGTCTGTGTAGTCTAACACATTCGCTTGATATGAACCAGAAGGGAGGGGCGAGTCTAGGTTTTGGTTATTGTTGGACTAGAAGTTGAACACTTAATAAGGGCACATTTATTTATATATTTTCACAGAAGGCTATTTTAGATAAAAATCTAAGGTCACGCCAAAAAAAAAAAAAAAAGCATTGGGATTTTCCTTCATTTTTATAAGTAAAGCAATGGCCCAGCAGGGGCTCTGTCATATATTTCAAGTGTTCTAATAACAAAAAGGATATGGATCCACTGGGTAATTAACATGCTAGATCTGATGGCAAGCTGCCATGTAAAATATGAAATGCGAAGCACAATCAAAGCATTAAGTCAGCACTTTTTCAAGATGACATTTCAATTTTTATTTATTTTTTATCCGGTTAATTGAGTTCTAGTAAATAGCGAAACCACTTGTTTGTTGGCAAATTTAAGCCAGAAGAAAAAGGTCATATCTTAGGGTGTCTTTACATTTTACTTTTGGAGAGCTGACAAGAAGGGTGAAAGCAGGTGTTTCAAGAATGCAAAGAAAAAAAATAAATAAGAAAATAATATTTTCTTTTAATTTCGTTTGTTTTGGGAAACATTTTGCAGAAACGAGTAAGCATTTGGAGATTTATGAAAATTCCTTGTTGATCTCTCAAGTTTTTGGGTTTTTTGCAGTTTCTCTTGGGGGGTTTATGAGCAGAGATGTATTTCCTCCCACACTGCCCTACGCCTGACCTAAGACAGAGCGCCCGACGCCCCCAACGTCTTCTATATATTAAAATGCACCATGTGCCTTAAAGACACAGAGTATGGAGGCTGTGCTCAAAGATCTATCTTGTAACCGGTCCATTGAGCAGCGGGACACTGGGGGTGGATGATCGCCAGACAGGGGTACAGCTGCACTCTTGGACCAGTCGGCCTAGGCCTAGGGCAAGATACATCAATGACTATGGTCATTTCTGAGCTAGAAAACAGTATAGTAAGAACACCAGATTACCGATCCCCCTACCATCCTGTCTTCCAAACGCTCCTTGGAGACCCAGTTATTCAAATATGTCAGGGGATCAAAAATATTCTCAAATATTCCTGAAACGGAGGAAGAACTGCTCTGTTGTGGCGTCACCACATGACTCGATACACATGGTTTTCGTGAAGTAAACAGAGTTGTCGTTGCCAGCTTTTTAAAGATAGCACTTATATCGCTGCATACTTAATCTTGACGCTAAATAATCTGTAAAGAATTAAAATGTATCGTAGCATCAGGTTGATAATTCGGAAATATATTTGTTAGATTCTGAGTATTTTCATATTTGACAATCTAAAAAAAAAAAAAAAAATTCCTGGCGTGATTTCTTTACCCTATGCATACAGCGTAGGCCCATTGCGAGAAATTCTATTCTGGGATTATCGCTTAGGCTTGGGGGTTTGTGAACATTATAACATAGTGGTTGATGGGCAGGAAGAGGTTTACCATGCAAAACATGTTAAAATAAGTGAGCCTGCACCATATAAAACCAATCTGACATGTGATACGGACCAGAGTTTAGAATTCTCCTCAGAAATCTGAACCAAATCCATGCTTGTTGTTTTAACCCTTGCCATCACACACACCATTAAACTGCACATTTAGAAATCTACGGTGAAACATCTAGAGATGCAAAAAGTGTAACTTGTACGTATATCAGTTGTATTATTTGCAAATAATTTAGGACAATCCGCTTATTGTGACATTCTGAGGACTAACAATGTCTTATTTTTGATATGTGAGGCATCCATGAAGTCAATTATTTTTGTTACAAAATCAATGTAGAAAGTTCACAGACATCTTCCAGAAAAAAAATCTCTTACGTAAATACGAAATGCCTTCCAAGTGTCCCTCTCAGCAGATGTCCCTTGATGTCCCTATTTTTGTAAGAGCTCAGAATGTTTGTTGGGTGTGAGCGTATCTCTGGGTTCTACAGTTCTAAAAGTCATATATATTAAACCCTTATTATGTCAGAACAGCTAGACCGGGCTTGGAGAGGTAGCTGATGTGGAGTTCTCATAGAGGGAGTCCCCAAAACAAATGTACATATGGAACCTAATGGGGATGCAAGTAAGTCTGAACTATTTAACAGGGCTGTGACTTCTGTAAGGCAAGAGAGCCAGCTGCCCCAGGCACTATAAGGTGAAAGGCATGCATGAGCCACCTTGGGCTTATGAATGAGGATATAGAAAAGGAATGAACTCAACACACTCTTATTGCAAATAAATACTCATTAAGTGCCCATCAGGTTACAAAACGGCCTTTGCCAAGGTCAGGCTTAACGGTCTTATGTTGGAGGTTCTTGGAACCTTGAGGGTACCTAAATAAGAATGTGCAGCGTTTATTCATTTTCTATTTCTTAAGTGGAGTATTTGAAGGAAAACACTGTACTCCAGAACCTCCTCCAGAGTATATATATAAAAAGATATATATGTTGTTCTTTATTTTAATGATTTTGATTGCGATTCGTACTACTTTTTGATCCAGAAGACCATATGTCCCAGACACCAAGATTCTGAGCTACGGCTCTGACTTGAAACGTATATTTTTTTTACAAGATAGCCTTTGGATAGCAGCATTATACAGAATAAGAATCCCCACCTCATAAATTGGTGTCTAAAAGAAGAGATTTTTGTAAACCAAAACCAGCAACATTCATGGTGAAATGGCTAAATGTTCTCCACAAAATGTCTGATATACCGGAATGTTGGGCAAAGGCTGCATCTTATTTTGATATCTCGTTGGTAACATATTGTACAATTACACTGATTTGACAATTTCCATTATGGCTGATCAAATATTTAGCGAACCGTGGCGATGATGTCTAAAACGTCTGCCATTTGTTTTACTAATGGGGGGATACTTAATAAATAAGTCAAAAGACTTGGAATCACATCCTCATAGCTCCCTTAGATTAGATTTGCAAATAACAGGCTCTGGGTATAAATTACAGCGGCGCGGAAGCAGACAAATGCAGGAATTGCACAGCTGCTGGGTGACTTGGCTGCGTTTTTCCTCCTTATGGACATTATTCATAGTGGATGGGAAAATTGGTTTATGTGTCTCGATCCTTCTCAAGAAGAACTGAGAATAATAGAATATACCCATATAAATAGCTAATTATTTTTTAAAAAAATACATAAAATATTGGAATTCTACGACGGTGTGAATTTGGTATTTATATCACAAAATACTAAAGCGTGTCAATTTATAAAGCTTAATCGTTTAAGCTCATTTGCCCTTAGGACAAAACACATATTCCTGATGGGGTTAGTCCAGTAGAGTACCAATAAAAACTGTGTACGGGCAGGAAAATAAATATGCTTTGAAAGAGGAAAAAAATGGTTTACTCGTTATTATTATTTAATTAAATACAACTTATTATAAAACACAACTAATTATTTTAATTAGTTTTTTTAGCCTGATATGGATGCAAATGGAAGACTGTAGTAATTGAGTTAAGCATGTTCATTGTTGATCTATACCTGTGCTTTAAGTCCACACATTTCTTATTCCCTATACTGAGAGTGTAAGAGAAAAAAAAAGAATTAAATTAATTGGATTCTAAATATAAAACAAGCAAGTGCTTTCCTCCTCCCCCAAATCCCTTTTATAGGTGCTTTAAAAAAAATCACACGGGCATCATAGGTGCTATGCCAAAAAATCCATTTATAGCATAGAAAAGTGTAAACGGAATTACCGACCTTTATGAATGCTCTTGTTGTGTATATGGATGAGTTTGTATAGTGCAAACTTCCGACAAATATTTATACACTGAACGCGCCACTCTTTTGGGGGAAATCCTTCCAATATCTACTTTTGGATGAGCTGTTGCTTTCCCAACTTTCTGGATCACAAGTGGAAAAATAATCTTACAGTTTATGGCGTGAATATCTGGTGCTATGCTGCGCTCAACAACACTGATCAGAAGGGTTCAACTACGAGTTTCCGTATTTACAGCCTATTTTTGTATCACTGTTCTTGTACCAACAAGGGTTAATGTTTGATACTTTGAATCTAGATGTGTTACTTAATTTGCTAAGATATAAACCCCAACATCTAAAACAATGTAGACTTTAAAAAAATAATAATTAATATTTATTTATTGAAAGATATTGATTGGAATCAATAAATCAAACAATTGCTAAAGTGGAAGAATTTTTGTATATTTTTGTTTTTATTTGCAATGAAATACGTCTAATGTTTATTTACTTATTTTAAGAGATTAAAACCGTGCCACCGGCAAGTAAGGCTGCATTAATATAATGTGCTATTTTAAAGTCACACCTTGTCAATTCTCAAAATCTGGCCTCTTTTCCATAAAAGAAAGATCACAGCATGTGCTGGTTCGGAATAAAATATCGTAAAATTGACATATTTGACTAGAAGACATAATTAAAGGTACAGTGTTTCTGTTGGAGGTCAGCGCTGAACATTCCTGAGGCAGAACCAAATAACATAACATTAAAATTCTAATCATATTAAAGAATGAAGAATGGACCTTGTCAAATCTCGCAGACACTACACTTGCTAAAAATATTAATGTTTGTCTAAAGTAACAAAACTCATGAAAACTGCTGCCAAAATAGCCATACTATTAAAAAAAAATACAGGGAATGCAAAAATGTTATCAGATACTATGTAGTGAAACAGATCTTATTTTCAAATCCAATTTCCCTAAATTTAAAGAATTGGGTTCTATAAAAACAATTTGATGGCAGATCAGACCCATTTGGCCCATCAAGTTTTGACTTAAAGACTCAAACCTTAATCAGTCGTTGGTCCCGTCTTGGATTCAGGAGCCATATGCCGATCCAATGCTTGTTTAAATTCCCTTACTGTATTAAAATATACCACTTCTGCTGGGAGGCTGTTCCACTTATCTACTACAATTTCAGATCTATGCTACCAAGTCAAGCTCATAACAGTACTGAATACAAATGTGCACAATTTAAGTGGACTCAAATGGTTCTACAGTGACCATCTCATATACTTCATGGACATATTACCAAAATATATACCTTACGACGCATATAGAAAAACAATTGTCATATGAAGGCTGAACTCAAATATATTTTTTTATTTGCATTTAAACTCACTAGAACGGTAGAAGATGGGAGGATAAAATAATTTTATTCCATAAACCTCTGCGTGTGATTGGAAGATGTTTGTAGATATTTTAACCCAATATTTCCAGAGGATCACATCTGAATAACCCCTTATTAACCTCCTTGTTCTGGGGGACTGACTTTGCATGGCACCTGAAATTGCCCCAGAGTAGCTTTTGTGGACACTGATCAGTGAAAAGTTGGCTGAGAATGGTTAAAACATGGTCAGGGATTGAACGTGAACACATGCTGCTGCCCTGCCCTGAGAAAGAAGAAAGCGACCCGGAGACCCAGAGAAGCAGGACTGAATCCGGAGACTCCAGGTCAACCTTGGAGAGTTCCCAGGTACAGCAGTCAGCGTTAGCTGACTCAGCTTTAAAATATACACTTTAGCTCAATATACCTATTTCCCCAGTTCTTTGGTGAAAAGCTAAGACAAAAATCCACAGATCCCCTGCTGAAATATAGTTTATGAAATTAACAAGCGAAAACACAACGTAAGGAATACAATTGTATTGCTTAATATGACAAAGAAACTGGCTTTCTATAAAACATTCTGAGTAAGCAATTACACATTGTTTATGTGATACAATTCAATAAACTATAGAATGTTTTGTGAAAAAAAAGAACCTGTTTGCTCAATATTGTTATTACCAAGCTACGATCCTGTAATCACCCGAAATCAGTGAAAAAGCATAAATATGCTAAGGTACAATGCGGTTTACAGTTTAATGGCAATGTATATATAAACAGTTTTTGAGTTATATTTTATCCTGCAGGAGATGTGTTACTTGATATTATTATAACGTGACTATCATGCGTTAATAAAGTGCCAACACATTTCACAGCGGTACGCGCTGAGATAAAGCATGAAAAATGTAACCCGTTTAAACCCATGGAAAGAGAAGGGAAAAGTCGATTTCTCCATATAGCTTGCAATCCAGAGGATTCCTAGACAATAAATACATTACAATAAATTACTGTATGTACAAAGGGTCTAACTTAGTGGACATTTCTTAGTATAGTATGATGTACAGTTGAATATGGTTTCAAGACCTCAGCCGTCCAGGGCCAGGCTGTTGGTAACTTCTATTGTTTATTGGTTATTGACAGTACTAGTAATGTTGAAAATAGCAATAAGGTACCTTCACACTCACACCCTTGCGTGTTGGAAGCTCACAAAGTTACGTATAGCCCAATAGAGCATAAAGTAGGTTGTTCCATTCTTCCAAGTGTCCTCCTTTAGTCCCTCTGTGGGACCCAACCTTACATACCTTATGACCTGAGCCTCCCTGCAGCACACAGGGGCTCGGGGACCTGTCTTATGTCCCTGATACAGGCATTATCTGCTCCCAAAATAACTGTAGGTAGCACAGTACTGGCAGAGAAGTGGTTAAGGTACAATGGAAAAACTATACATTAATCAGCTGGGTAACACAATCATTTCAATATCATTTCAAGACAAAAAAATGTGTTCTGTCTGTTTGGTTTGCGATAGCCGGCTTATTGTCGTTGTGGTTGCTTGGCAGGGTGTGCTGTCCCCAGGTTTTATCTCACACACATGATACAGCTTTGCGGAAGGGATCGGCAGAGACTTTGCATTCCTCTTGTAGGATGATATGGGCTTGTATCTAAATCTGTTCCGTATGACCCACCTCACATGGATGTTGTCTAGCTCGAGCACTTAGGAAGGTCAAGAAGGGTTTGGCCAAACGTTGCTTCGGTACCTAAGTGTCAAGTTAATGTTAACTGGCCGAGAGATGCGATAGAAATTGTACGTCTCACAATATACGAACCTTCCAAATATTAACCCTTTATTAGCCCTTCACAGGCATCCCTTTAAGCGACTTGCTAATTGCGACAACACAAGATTCTTATTCCAATCCTAAAAAACTTTTTATTGTCATTTATATTTAAATATAGATTTAACCTGTAATATACCAGTCAGAAAAGCACTGCTGTGGGGTCGCCCCCAGATATTATTAAATGGTGGTTAAATATGATGGAGTGAATTCCAATGCAATTCACTTTGAGACTTAAAAGCCAGAGAGTTTCTACATATGCTTATAATAAAACAGTTCTAAACTCTTTAAACTGATTCTTTGGAGAGAAACAACCTACTTGTCAGTGAACGTTCACATAATAGATGCCACCATGATATCCGCCATCAAAAACAAAAAAAAACATGTATTCAGCTTAAAGTGAGGAACTTCCAGCCATATAATTCATTTTCGAGAACGATGGCTTTGGTCTACTGGTGATCACACCAAGGTTTATCACTGCTTGATTCATTTGAAAGAATCAAAGTTCGGAGAAAAGCCATACGGTGACCTATTTGCTCGCTCCAAAACCAGTTAACCGTACAGTACATTGCACCCCAGGGACAAGCCTTAAATCACTCAAGAAAATACTATTCTAATTTTAGAACATCATCGTAACAAATTATCTACAGTGTGTCTGGAATCTAGAATGATACTAACTGTAAGATATTCTCAGTGTCTACATTTCAAGTGCATTTAAATACCGAGGAGTATATGAACAAGCAATGTTAATTCTCCGGAAAACGTGCATCATGCGCCAAAATATCATATGCCCTTTATGAGGTGCGCAATTACTACCTGGGGATTGCTTGGGCCACTTCTAGGTCATGAAATGATATCATATGGATGCGTATTTACCAAATAGTTTTTAGAAATACTCTCCCAACTGTTTATTAACACACACAAACACACATACACACACACATACACACACACACACACATACACACACCAAGCCAGTGGAGCCAATTCCTGGGTCTTGTAATGTCTTCCTCTTGGAAGTGATCATCGGCAGAAGTTTTTTGCTCTTTGTTCTTGGGAAAGCAGATGGTAAAGACTCACTATTCTTTTATTCAAATACAAAATTCAAACCTATAACCACGGCTACTCAGTGATATAATTTGGCGCCCCCAACCCTCAAACCTATCACCTCGCTGAGGACCTTCTCCATCACTGCAGGTCTTCTTTCAGTTGAGCGCCAACATATGAGGTCATATGTCAGTGCTCCATGTTAGTAAATATGAAAATCATAATACAAAGGGCTTACAGCACGTCCGGACCAGTTTCAAGGGAGATCTTTGGCACACTTACGGAGGCCCATCGCCCAAAACGACAATCAGACCCTAATAAAGTGACCCAGAGGTTCTCGCGTCCCTGGATCTACTGGCCTATGCCTAGCCTATGCAAGAATACAGTACAGCTAAACTATTAGCTAGATAGACAGACAGACAGACAAGACGACTGGGCAGCAGTATCTGTTCTATCAAATAGAGACCACAATATTCTTGCATTTGAAACGTTACAGTTTTTATTCATTTATCTCTTCTTGTGCTGATGATAGGACCTCCATTTAAGAGTTTGTTTGCCAACATGAAATTAGCAGAATGTGTTTTTAATTGCATTTGTGTATTAAGCCCTGTGAAGCTCGTTATATAATGCAGGTACCATTTCTGAAAGGCTTTCTTTTTTTTTTTTTTCAAGCTAATGTGCGATCTTCAATTCAGTCCTTGTCAAAAAAATGATTCTTGGGGAGACTGTAGCAATATTAATATCTGCCTGCAAGGGATTTAGAAGAAAAGTTATAAATAAATAATAATGTTAGAGTACATGCCCTTTCTATTTTCTTTTTTTCTGGAGGAAACAGCAGAAGACATTTACATGGGAAAGAAATACATAATATAATGCAAACAGAGGCATTGGGACAGAGTAAGACCTTTTTCATACAGTTAACGAGATCACAATTTTAACTAAAAGGTGGAGTTTTAATGTATATCCAGCAAAATGAACAAAGCCTAAAGAAGTGTAAAGAACGGTTGCATCAAAACTATTAATAATATTTTAGTTAAAGGGCCTTCTTGACCTTCAGTGTGCCCTTCATTGTGTATTAGGAAAAACCTCAAGAGCGCTCCTACCAGCTTGATGCCTTTGACCGGCAGTCGCCGAGCCTGTAAGTCCTGGTTTTGCCTGACCTTATTTTCCTTCTCAGTTATTATGTGTTAATATTATTGGAAGTTGCAGAAAACGTTCAAAAACATGAATTATTGATTTGGCAGGACTCTTAAATTACCTGGAAACTAATAAAAAGGGGTTTTAAATGCATATTTACTATTATGGAGATAGATAGATAGATAGATAGATAGATAGATAGATAGATAGATAGATAGATGATAGATAGATAGATAGATAGATAGATAGATAGATAGATAGATAGATAGATAGATAGACAGATAGATAGATAGATAGATAGATAAATAGATAGATAGATAGATAGATAGATAGATAGATAGATAGATAGATAGATAGATAGATAGATAGATTATCTATCCATTATGTTAATGGTCCAGCTGGGGAGGCCAAGTTGGCCTAGGCTAGAATACACCAGTGGCTAAGGTTCTGTTTTTCAAGCAACAAGGAGTAAAGATGCATATCTTATATCCAAATAAAAAATTCTAAATATTTATCAAAGTTTTCAAATATGATAAACCCTTTCTGCATTCTTTTTTGGTTCTTTTTTATGGAAAATAATAATAAAACAAGTTACGTTGATCACCAGGTAGCTTTGCCTGCATACTAAGTATAACTTTTTTTGGTTGCTGGAAGAGTCCTTGTGGGTGGCCGGTGTTTTACTGCTTCAGCAATTCTGACTTTTAATCCTTTTGCTAATACCCCAACCTGATTCGTTTTATGGGCAAAGGATAAATAGTATCCCTCGGTCCCGCACATATGGGCTGAAAAGCCCCCTCTCGGAGACTTGCCATCGCGTCTTACAGCTAAACAAAAGACAGCCTGTTTGGTCACTCGGAGAGAGAGAGGCTTAAGGACATTTTTGTCATTTTTGAACAGCTAATATCTTGCAAAAGTTGTCTAATCTCTTTAATTTTAATCTTTATTTTCTTAAAACGGCATTGATGATTTTTGCCAATGGCTATGTTGTCGTAGACTAATTAGGTAAATGCCAGGATAATAATATTAATTTTTCACACGCATCCTACATTCTCCCCAATGCCCTACGTGTGAGTAGACACTTTTTCTGAAAGCTTCTATATCGCCCTATTCCAAATTTTTTATCTAATTATCTCTCGGGATTTTCTTTTTGACCTGGGAAGGTCTATGGTGGGGACATTCTGTATTTGACTGGGATATCACTACTATAGAAGAAACTTTTTCTTTTTCTGCAGAAATAATAATTAATTCAAAAGCAAGTTATATACTCATTGTTATGTCCTCTCTAGCTTTTGTACAGTGCTCCGGAATCTGGCGGCGCTATATAAGACGATCAATAATAATTGATAAAGCGGTGGTGAGTATGTCAAAACGCTTGTGTTGAGGTTCGCTCTTCATGTGAATAAAGCTGGGATTACTTCACAAGACAACCTGTGCGCAAGCACATCTTTCTATTGCGTATATTTCAGTCGAGAGGGAGCGGCGGGTGAGTTTGCAGATGGCGGCAGGGTGTTAATGATGCATACAGATTCCTGTACGTAGATTGTAGTACGACCTTGTAGTACGACCTTAACCCATGGACAGTATACTTATTACAGTATACAGTATAGAATCTACCAACGAGAATTCTACCAATACCCAAAAACACCAAAAAAGAACAAATGAAGCTGGAAATACTAACTTATGATACAAAGAGTATAATCAATGCATCATCATTATCAGTGAAAAATATCCCAAATCTTAGTAAACTTAGTTCTATTACTGTAAAAAGACTGGTTAATCTGCGAGAAGCCAATAAAGGGTTACACCTAACAGGAAATTCAAGGTACGATCCAACAATAAGGATAATGAGCTGTAGAATTTAAGTAGCCTCTACTGTCAATGCCGTCTCTCCATATTAGCCACTCCTTTCTGTTAACAATACGTCCTTCCACACGAGGATAACGTTTCATTTAATTATATCTTCTAACACAAATTAGTGGAGGCAAACGAGAAGTACTCCAACCTCATAATCACCAGCTAGTATTTAAATACACTACGTGGTAGCCACAATCCTTAAAACAGAGGGTCACCACATATGTAATTATTCCCACTAAACTATAATATCGTGGGAGTGGACACACGTCAACAAAAGAATTATTTCTCATAGATCCTATCCGGGGGGGGGGGGTGTTATTTGTGATATCCAAAAGAATGTGAAAATCATTAAATTTGTTAATTGTTGAATTTCACCTCTTTAAGAGTGATATTGGAAGTAGAAAGGTATTCAATTATTCTTCAAGAGAAAATAGAAGTCTCATTGTTAAATGGGGTCAAATATCCTATTTTGCATTGTATGGAATCGTAATTTATTGGTATTTCATATTATCTTTTTATTATCTTTTATTACAATTTATTACAATTTTCTCCGCACTTAATTAAAAACTCCTAGAAATGCAAAATATGTATTTTAAATTACACTATAAATACTCAGTCATCATTTAAATGTCTCTATTGTACTTTCTCATGCCTTGCCTACTTCTAAAAGTCTAAAAATCTCTAGAAATATTTACCTTATGCTCATATTTGCGCAATTTAATATCCGAACGCTACATGGAACCTGTGGCATGTAGTTGCAGGGTAAATTGCTTGTAAAGGGCTTATTTCGGTATTAAGATTATGTTTTATTATAATCTACATGAGGCTCAAGGTCCCCCTCGGAGCCGCTACGCTAATACCATTCCAGTGGATATTAAACTATGCGCTGGAAATGAAATTTAAACAGAGAGGGGAGAGGGAGGAAAATGCGGAATTTTAAGGTAGCAAGTTTTTTATGTAGCGTATACAAGTTTTGGAAAAAGAATTAGCTACAGGTACAGCGAGGGACATTTTACGATCAACCATTGGCCTCTAGCCAAGTCTGTGAAAATTGGCAGAAAGTGCCTTTTTTCTAGGGAAATAGGTCCGATACTGAAAAGATCGCTTTCCCCTGAAAAAAGGCGTCTTTTGACGAAATGATGGGTAAATGATTTGCGTTCTATAGGGTGTATATCTTGTGTTCTGTGTTGGGCTGATATGTATATTTATATATACTGTATATATTATATCATATCATACAATACAAATGGTGCGCTGACTTTTGTACTCTCGAATATGTCTATGGGTGGTGTTGTGGGGGAGGCAACCCAATCGTGGTGCCGGCACCCATCTTACTTTTACGTTTCATTGTGGTGTACTGTAATTTTTTTTAAAATAAATATTATTTGTCTTTAATTTTGGGGGTAAAATCTGGAAAAGCCATCTCTGGTGTCTACTGACTCAACCATGAGATGAAGACGTGTTAAGGAGAGATGTTAACTATGCATTATAAAGCAAGATTTTAGCTAAATGTCGTAATATCTCGGGGTTTTGCCCCTAGGTTTAAATTATGAAGTTCACAAAAAGTCTTAAAAGGCCCCATTTATACTGTAATGATATCTGAGCATCCTAACTTATATATCACAATTGAAACTGAATAGAGATGTCTTATTTTAGGATATCTTTAATATTGAACAAAAACCATAGTTTTCATAATGACCTTCAATTAAAACAATTTATTTATAAGTCACGAAAATAGAATATTTATCATTAAATATTTTAAGAGTATCAGCAACATTAAATGTTCCCAGATATTAATCCCTTTATCGTCTGAAATGAAACACATTTTCAAAAATGCCCTCCGGGGGGAAAACTTTGAGAAAAAAAACTGCATTATATTTCTAAAAAAGAATATGTTACCAAATGTTAATTACAAAACAATTCTATATTTCAATAAATACAAATCTGTATATGCTTTGAATTGTCTTTCTGCTCTTTTTTCTGCATTTAAACACAGATGATTAAATGCCCGGGGATGCTATTTGCTTTAGAGTCCAAAATATTCATATTTGACTTTTGTATAAACTGTGATTGTGCTGAGGGGCAAAACAAAAAAAGGGTAAGGTGATATCTAACATAACTGTAAATTCACGAAACAAATGATATATGGAAGGATGCATTAATTCCTGGCAAACACATCCGCCAGTGTTATGTTTTTTGAAACCTCATAGTGCCAGACAATAATAGCAGATTCTTGCCAAAATGACTAAGAGGTCAGACAAGGATTGCCTAACAGTGCAAAGGTGTGTATGGGGTTAACGCGCTGAAATTCACACTATGGATGTGTAACGGAATGGGTAACTTGGCTTCTAATATTCTGTTATGTTTTGGGCATAGCCTTCCATTCAACTTGGTATACTGACCACCAGTTGGCTCCAGTGCCGGTTGGCTCCGTATAAAAGCACAGAAAGAGATCCTGTTGATTTAACGGTAGTGCTTTCCTATCACTGATTGGCTGCTTTAAGCAGCCAATTAGTGACACAATACAGGTGATGTTGTATTGCGGCTCTGGAGCTTCTCCTACGTAACGCGTTGTTATTTCTTAATGTCTGATTTGAGACGTTATCATAGCATCTGCAAGGCAATTATTTTAGTTATGTTTATTTCCTATATCAGGCTATTGCTCCATCTACAACCCGATGTGACTCTACACAATTGATTGACATATTTATACCTTTTTTTTGTTGTTGTTAACGTTAAAACGTTCATTTAATACATTTGTTACCTTGTCTCGGCTGTTGTAAATGTTTCTGATCATTACTCAATGCAACAACACAACAAAAAGGTGTCTTCTGATGAAAGTAACATTAAAACCCCCCGAAACATCTGATGCCGGATACAACACATTCAACGAGATGCAGGGATCAATCAGTGGGCATTGCTGTATTCATTAGTCGATATTGGAGCGGTATTATACAAAAACACCGATTCTGCACAAGCCAGCATTTGCACGTGACATTTCAGAAGAAACAATCGATATTCTGTGTGCTTCTGTCTTAATTGTTCCATTTCTTCTGTCATCCATTTGTGATCTACCCCCGACGGTTCCCGAGACTTAAAGGCTTAAATAGCCTATCATGAAAAATGACTGAATTACATTTATATTATTCTCATTAAAAAATATTTAAAGACACCACAAAAATAGCCTATGAACCAAAATAGAAAAAAAATGACCTATCCTAATATAGAATAACATGGATGTTTCTAATTACTTTCAGCTGGTTACATCCTAACCCTAAAAGCGTTAAAGTAATAGAATAGAAAAGTAATAGAAAATATAAAGACCAATGGCCGATTGAAAAACAGACTAAAAGTGGGTCAGACTCTATTGTTCTTCTTCAGTATATCATACATCCCAACAGTCCTGGTTTTCACAGGACAGTCTGGATTCCCTGTCCCTCTGTCCGAGGTAGCTGGCTTACTGTCCTGCTTTTGTAGGCAGCGAGGATCATACATAGACCTCCGTTGCAGCTCCAAGATGGACGCCTTGCTACAACTAAGTGTCACAACTTGGGTCTTTCTGTAAGAAGGGTCTTGACCATGCCCTGATCTCACCCTCTTCTTTGGAAGCCCACCCCTTCTTGCTTCTTTTCATACCCCTCAACATAGGTATCCTGGCTTGGACGACTTAAATGTTGGGGGTATGGTATATTATCATGGTATGGTATGGGCAATAAAGGTATAGGTGATACAAGAGGTGGTGACTGCAGCAAGGAGCCCTAAATTATTCCAGCGCCCAGTCCCCCCGCCACATGCTTCCAAACACTTATTACACAGCCCTTATGATATATATATATATAGTTCACTCCACTCCACAAGAGGAACACTCCGCTTTAATGAAACGCTAATTACCTTCAGCATATTAGTCGGTAAATGTATTCTATGACTACTGATTAGCTTAAAATGATCAGAACATAACACGTTTTCATGGAATCCACAAGGCTTTAGCCCGGTAGGTTTGCTTCCCACTGAGCTGTAAGCCACTCGATGGCTTACAACCTGTAGTGTTCCATGTTCTCCTAAATAAGCCCTAATCGTCCGTGCCGCAGGTTCTATTTAGCGTGCGTTTTTTTCCGATGTTTTGTAAAGGTAACGGTGGAGATTATCTGTGGCGCTCTATCCATTACACATATAATGGCTTTCTGTTTCGCTCATTGTTTTATAGGGCAGTGCAGAATATTCAAACCGTGGTATATTCAAAGGGGACAATGGACACAGGCGAATTACCTAAGGACGGAGTTAGCATGTTTGATCAATGTATATAATCAGACAACCGCTTTTGCTTTTTTACATCTCTTTAAGCAAAGATCAGCCACTCAAATTCTAATTCCTTTTGCTAATTAAGCAGTCTGTTAATTGCTCTTGGGCTCTTTAATACTATGTCATTATGCGTTTTAACAGCCTACTTGACATCAATAGGGCTGGAAGCTCTACCCAAACAAAGGGGTAGCTAGCTCTTAATGAATTAGGTTAATGCTGTATCCTAACTAGATACTGGTTCAAAAAGGGGCCTCTATTATATTTTCATCATGTCCCCCTAAAAAAAAAAAAAGCAAGTTACAAATGTTCAACACTTACCATAACAAGATAGCTCGAGTACTAAGCTTAATGTGGAAAGATCTGAATGATTTCGGCCGGTCAATAGGAGTTAATTGTTTGCCAAAACACAATAGCTTCATACTCTCGTTAAACACCGCTGGACTGTCAAGCTTATTGACACGATCTGCCTAATTTATGCTATTTTTGATGCTTTAGGGTCGAGCTTAATGGACCGACGTGGTTACATGAGATAGGGCTACTTGCATAAAATCAACAATCGTTTATTGAAACACAACCCCCCCCCCCACCCCGGTTAAAATAAATGGACTGAAAAGTAAATACATGTATGAAAAGGCTTAATGGCATTGTGGAAAAAAAACTTTCAGAGAAGACATGTTAACGCCTTAGGTGGGGGTTGTATTTAAGCATTTTAACCCTCCTTCCCCCCAGGCTATTATATGGAACATTGATGTAAAGGCCTATATATATATTTATTTTATAACTCCCGCCTTTCACGTATACCAGGTATCTTTATCTTGCTGTTCTCAAAAGTTCTGAGATTATTCCTCCTGCCATTTCTCCCCTGTTGTCAGGTTGCTGATTGTTGCTGATTGGTTCAGGCAGCTTTTGTAAGGGTGGGGTTCGGAGAATTAGATTAGATAATGCCGGCCCGGATTCTCTTAAAACAAAGATCTGGGTATCCATGAGATTAACATTAAAATAAATTATCTCCAAAGCAAATACATTGATTGCCGTGACATAGAAACATAGAATTTGGTGGCACCTGAAAACCATTCGGCCCATCTAGTCTACTTAGTTTTCTTGATGTTAAGACCCAAACCTTAGTCGTTGGTCTCTTCGTAGATTCGGAAGCCATATGCCCATCACATGCAAGTTTAAATTCCCTCAGTGTATTATCATCATTTATCTACCACCCTATCGGTAAAGTAAAACTTCCATGTATTACATTTAAGTCTCGGGTCCTCTAGTTTTAGATTATGGTCTCTTGTTCTAAATTTTCTCCTCCTTTAAAAAAAACTTCCCTCCTGTACTTTGCTAAAACCCTTTAAGTATTTAAATGTTTCTATCATATCTCTCCTCCTTCTTCTTTTCTCCAAGCTACGACGATGAAGGTTCACCTTTAATGAATGCTCAAGTGGTCTGCCAGAACGTAGAGTCCATAGATGCCCCCTTTTAAATGGTCCGTCACAGCAACACTAGGTTTGTTGGGTTCCTAAAGTATGGCTCTGCTCCGGTTAAGTGTCCCTTCATGTCCTACCCACATAATGCCCCGTTCCGCCATTTCTTACATGAAAACAGTCTACTTATCCTGAGTTGCCGGAAGAAAAATAAAAATAACAGATTCTGGACACGACATAAATCATTCTGTCCAGATCTTCCAGGCAAATCTAGACTTGGCAGCTATATAAGAAAGTTCTGGAGAATTGCTTGCTTTAGAAAAAAAATATTGCATCCAAACCATATTTTCTTCTTTCTTCTATGAACTGTCGATTGAGAATGTTTATATCCAAAATAGGTTAACAAACAAAATGCCTTTTTTTCTGGAATAGCACTGAAATACTGTACTGTTGATTAATCAATGGGCATTTGTAGGGTTAATTAAGAAATGACTTTTTTTCCTTGTTTTTGGAGGCTGTAAGCAAAACATGTGGCTCCAGCTGAAATACTTTGCTTTTTTTCCATCCTATTATTTCTAAATAAATTCCACCGAGAAACTGATGAGTGAGAAGGCTTGTCTGGTTGTCACCGATTACACTCTGACAAGGGTGGGTCCGGGGGACATATCCCAATTTGCACAAGCGAAGCGTATAACAGGCATTTTAGACAAACAAATTAGTGCTTCCTCCTCCCATCCTGGGAAGGAATCTTACGTTCACTTTGACACAGATAAAGACTGGAATATTTCAATTCTTGTAGAAAAACACAATATTACACATGTTTTCAGACAGGGAAGGATGTGAAACCTCTGAAAAAAAAGTCATAATGTTATCTGCAATGCTCTGCGGTTTCTACTATACATCTCTTATTCTATATTATTATTATTATTATTTTATATATTTATTACAATTTATGCAGCGCTTCTTACAATACATATATTCAAGGGGTATGACAAGACTTGAATTGACAGACTAAGACAAACCAACACATTATATATATATATATATTATAAATATAATATATATATATATAATATATATATATATAATATATATATAAAATATATATACATAATATATATATAATATATATAATATATATATAATATAAAATATATATATATATATATATATATATATATATATATATATATATATATATACATATCCAGTCAGTTGAACATTTACATCATTAATTGGCCTCTGGTCTTAAAGTGCTTATTCCCCCCAATTTCCATATAGACCTATGTTCACTGAATGAGCTCTGTGCATGCGCTGTTCACTTTTAGCTTACATGCTTAAGCAGGGCTGAACAATCCCTGGCGGCCAAAGAACCCCTTTTTTTAATGCTGAAATCTACAATGTTTCGTTGTTTCAAGTTGAGAACTTTCCCTGGCTACAAAAAAATAAGGAATTCTAATTATAATTCAAATAATTAAATCAGAACTGCCGGTCCGGATTTTCTCTCTCACCTTGGGCATTTACAGAGTTAAAACATCCGCTAAACATTAAACAAGCTCTAGCTTTGAGCGACTGCATCTCCCGACATAATGTATTCGTTTAAATTTAAACATTTGTTTCATTTCTTTAAAAGGTTCTTTTCGTAGTTCATTAATCACGTCGCAGAGGATGGTGTGTTTAATACCAGTCTGCAACTTTAAATAAAAATAACCCATTTACTCTGCATGCCTGACGCTCAAAGTCTTCTCTTGGCAGTTAAGATCTTCAATCTATTAGTTCAGAGCAACATAAACAGAACTCAAGTGTCTGCAGGTTCGAGAGGATCATTAAAAAGGTTTCAAAAAAAAAAATTAAACAACTTGACTGAGACAATTCAGCCTTTCATCACGCTTGAGGTTACTAAAAGAAATTAAAACGCACGCACTTTACCAGTTTATTCAAGGGGTATTGAAATCGCACCAAGTACAGCTAAGCGTAGCTTAATTTTGGTCCATTTCTAAACATGTGTATCGGTTATTTACCGCCGTTAACCAACAAACAAGGAGGCTTTATGACACGCAATCCACTAAAAGGGGCAGTAAAATTACTCAAGGAATTTCGGCAGGCATTGGGCTTAAACCAAGAACTGGACCGGCCCATGGTGAGAACTGGATATTTATCAGTTCATATTTATGGTAGAAGACTTATTACATTGGAACAAAACATTTGATGGCAGATCAGAACCATTCGGTCCATCTAGTCTGCTCTTTTTTCACGATATTAAGACCTTAATCAGTCGTTGGTCTCATCTTAGATTCAGGAGCCATATGCCTGTCCCATGCATGTTTAAAGTCCCGCGCTGTATTAGCTTCTAACACTTCTGCTAAGAGTCTATCCACTTTCCTACCACCCTCTCAGTAAAGTAAAACTTCCCTACATTACCTTTGATCTGATCCTCAGATTTTAGAGCATGACCTCTTCTGCTAACATTTCTCCTAATTTGAAATAAAGAACGTCCAAGTAAAAATATGTGAGAATTAGTGCCATGTCGCAGTGAGTTTTGCTCGGCCAATAAAACATTTGGCTTCTGTTTCTTAACCCCTTAATGATGCATTGTTTTCAATGGGTTTAAGGACCGCCCATTGTTCTTAAGGGGTTAATGTGTTTGAGACGTCATGAGACTGTTTTAGACCTCTATAGTGATGTGACATTGGATATATATGGGCTGGAGATAGTTTAGTAAGTAATATCTCAATCAAAGGGTGTTACTAGAAGTAATTATAAAATGTTACCCAATGCCAATAAATATACCCTGGAATTTGACAGCCATAAAATAAATGCCCAACACGATATTGGTGGTTTTTTTATTAGTGTCTTTTTAAAATATATGTAAATAGTGTTTTTCTCTTGTACTGCCTGTAAGAGGTTTTTTTCCACAAATAAAGAGTGTTCCGCATGATCTAGAATGAAGAGATCTCGACCAGTAGTCAATACAAAGCATGAAGAAGTACTGTCATCAGCCGCCCAAAGCCTTTTTAGCATCTGTTTAAATAAACGCACCTAATTCCTTGTTCCGTCGGAAAAGTGAAACCGATGTTCCTCAAGGAGGTTACCAGCAAAACCCTTAAGAGTACGTTGAAAGATACGGACACTAAGTAGGGCACATACTGCCCAGAACAATCAACTTCATTCTTAGCATTAAGCATTTTAGCATTAAATCATTAGGACATAGCATACCCATCAGCTTTTTGTCCTCAATAATGGACCGGAACGTCTTTCAGAGGCGTCCACGCTGACGAGTTTACCTTAGAGGGAACGTTTTAACGGCAGGTTGTCGGACTGCGCTTAAACTAAAGAAATGATACGGGGGTTAGTCCGCTAAGCTGTATATTTGTAGATGTTTTGCGTTAAGGTTACAGAAATAACTTTTTGTTATGAATGACCAACCTCCGCCATGTTTCTTCTACCAGTTGGCCCATCTTACTGCATAATAAATTTACTGAGATAAGAGTTCCCTAATTGCTTTAATTAGGACAACCTGGTTCCTTCTAGGATAACCTGATGGCTGAAGGTTGCAGCTGAACGACATCAGTATCGTTCTGCATAACCCTGTGTGAATAAGACCTGTTGTGTCTGGGACGTTGTCGGAAAATGGGAAATATAAGCCTATAAAGTGCAGAATGATGGCTCAATCCAGGTGACCAATTAGTTGTTTTAGAACATCAGCCCTGAGTACAGCTCATCTTAAACATGATAAACTCATACCCAACAAACATTCCGAGATGCTAGAAAAGAGGGACGTCAAGGTTTGGATTTGGATCCAAAAGAGGGATTCAGATCCAAAAGAGGGACACTTGAGATGTATGCATAAGCATAGCCTTATAAATCATTTGTTTCAGGGGAATGATATAAACATGATAGACCAATTTTCCCTATTTGAAGTATATGTATATTGGCACTAAATAAACATTTAAAAGTCCCCTAATACGGCACATATCATGTTGTCTTGGTGTGGATTTTAATTTTTTTTCCCCTTCTTCCAAATGTTGTATTCCAGTGGATTTTCCCCATATGATAATGTCCTTTTTAATGAAACGAGCATTCTTTCACGATCATGTTAGTTTCTATCAATCTGACCATTATAAAGTATATATTTTATATAAGAGGCAAGTCAGAGCATTGGACAGGACTTGAAGATTACATTTAGGGTACAAAAATATTTGTATTATCAAATTTCATGCCTGACTTGTCACAAAATGTTGCGGTGAAATTCAATGATTATCCACATTCTCCTCTTCGAATTCCCCTGTTTCAAAGGCTTTGCGCATGTGACATATCAGAAAAAGAATGCCTTTTCAGTAAAAATGGTATGTATTCAAGTTACATGCATCATATGAAGGACGCACTACAATCAGACGTGAGACCGTAGAGTTACTGATGCGTTATTTATATATTCATGGAACTAGTGGATTTTGTTGGGTTTTTTTTGGTTGTTAAAAATGTAACCTTTTCATGACTTAATATGGGGAGGCAGAAAAGAGGTTCAATCCCAGTTTTCTTATAGGAAAAAAACATTATGTCAGAGCCAAAGCCACTATTTGGCACATGCCCACGGGCCATCATCAAACCAAACCAGAACTTAATACAAGGTTCACTGAGCAGAATATTATACAGAGAAGTCCCCAGGAGCAGCGTGTGAAATCCACGTACGAGACAAATATATTGTAGCATTTAATAATAATAATAATAATAATAATAATAATAATATGATTATTATTAATGGATTTTCATATCTTATTCTCTTTACCTCTTTACCTTATGTAACCTTTGAGTATAGGATGTATGTCTTATTTAAATAATAATAAAATAATAATAATACATCATTGTTATTATTAATTGATTTATATATATCCTATTCTCTTTACTTTATGTAACATTTGAGTATACGTTGTATGTCTTATTTACATAATAATAATAATACCATCAAATGGAATTGTTATCTATTAACATTTTTGGGCTAAATTATCAATCAAGGGATAAATTAGCGATGCTCCATGACGACTTCTGGTTATAATGGTGTTATTGGTAAATAGTTGGGTTTTTTTTTCAGGTGTTATCCAAATGACTTTCTGAGGTCTCTTTTTGAACGTTTATGTGACTGAATTGGGTGATCGGCAAGAATAACGTTTGATTTTAGGCAGATAGGAATAGGGTTTGAATGTGTAGGGTTTTTGCTCTGAATTATGGAGCTGGTAATTGGTTTTCTGACAATGACCACGACGTCGGAATAATCCAATAATTTAATTTAAAATACAGTTTTTGTGTAAATCCAAGTCAGAGGGAAATGTAGAAACACTCACAACCGTAACACAGTCACACGAGGATAATATTAGATTTTATTTTCACGTTAAATTAATTCAATGTCAGTATAAGCTAGTATTTCTCTAGGCAGAAAATAACTTTTTCCCATATGTTTAGAGGAGGGGGGGAGGAAAATTCAACTGATGTATATACGTAGGTATTCACTGCGAATTAACCACAGAAATAACTTTAACTATATTGAGGAAATGCAATCCATGTGTCAATTGCCTTAGCTAATAGAGATTAAGTTTCCTCCAACCTTGCTTTACCTTTTTACTTCACACGTGGGTGAAACATACTTAATGGTGCTTCCTATATCCGTTATCAATAATAACCTATAGTAGAAAACTATATATATATATATATATATTTAATATAATATATATATATATATATATATATTATATTAAATATATATATATATATATATTAAATATATTATATATATTATATACTGGTTGCAATTATACATTACTTCCAACATTTCAGCTGTCCAAAGTGGGACAGCGCCTCAAAATCAGGACTGTCCCGTGAAAAGCGAGACTGTTATGAATTATGGTTAAATAAGTGAATCTAAATGAATATATGCAGATATCGTACGCCTCTTTTACTTATAGAAGCTTGACATGGGAATAGGCATTTTGGATCGGCCAGCTCGCTATCCTTTTTCTCCTAGAGGGGGTTATATAGTTATATAGGGACAGGGTACTCGTGCGGCTCCTTTGGGATCACGTGGGGGGGGGTAGACATTTGAACCCATCTAAAAGATGATCCAATGCATAAGAAAGACTGTAAATGTTTTTTTTTTTTTACTTTTATTTGCAGCTGAATTAAATAATACCAATGTGGTCTGACTTTGAATTCTTTACCTGAAAAGAAAAGAGCTTAAGGCAATCTATGTGATAATCCACATGAAGGATGTCTTCTAATAAGACCCATACATCGGCACACACAGGTTTAATAGAAACGATATGGTTTATAGAAACCTATATTAACATTTTTTATATTTATATTTATATATTTATTTATTTTTTTTGTCAGCTGAAAGCCTTTTGTTCTGGGGAGATTATATCGGGATTTGATTTCCCCGGCTGTGATGTTACACTCCATATATCACAAACATTAGCAGCATTTAATAAGCATCTAACACGCTCTCCGCTGGCTACCTCTCTTTTTCTGCCGTGGATATCAGACTTGCGGGCCTTTAACGCGACGCGTAAAGATCTCTCGAGTCTCAACTATAACTTTCTACGCCGTGATATTAAGAAAAATTCACCGTTTTTCAGGGGGGGGGCGCCCCTGGGGGCTCCTCTGTATATTATATTGCAAATCCGGAGCCGTAATTGCTATTTTTCCACTCTCCTTAATCCTTGAAACTGTTAATCCGTGGCTAGCGAGTATTTAGTTTAAAAATATAAAAGGTTGGCCCTCGATCCGGCATTTATAGGGTTAAAAAGGTTACTCCTATTGACTCCATTGCTAGGACGTCATTAATGTGGAATAAAATATTAAACTTGACAAAAGCATTAAAACAACATCCTTTTAATTTGGTTTTATCCCGCACGACCCCCCCTTTGGTTGCCTTCTCACTTCCCCTTAATGACATCACCGTTGGCTCTTTGGCTAGCTTCTAGAACAAGCCATCAAATTAATGGACTTTATAGAAGTACACTGCTGACTGCCAGACCTTCACTCGGCCAGCAGCGTGAATTGGCACGCAGCCCTCCCACACAAACACTTCTCTTCCCCCCACGATCAAATATTCTTCAAGGCCGGATTTTATAGCTCCATGTTTCCCGGCATCGGAACTTTCAAACCCGGTTTTAAATGAAAAGGACGCTCTAGGCATGATATGCAATTTAATTTCAAAATTCATAGGGCTTCTTTTGCACTTTTTCCATGTGTAATACTCACCTCCAGTCAGCCCCAGTGCCGGCTCGGCGGACGCTGCAAATTCAAAGCAGCCAATCAGTGGCAAGAATTGTTGGACCACTGAGGAGGGCAGCTGCAGCAGCATAGCTGCAGCTTCTAGCTCAGGTAAGTGTTTTTTGTTTTGTTGGTTTTGTAGAAAGCATATTAAAGCACGCATCGAATGCTTTAAAATGCTTTATTTAAGCTTATTTATTAATGCTAAGGAGCCTCAAAAGAGATGTTCCCAGAAGTGGACAGTTAAGGAGCAATATGGAACATAAAAATAATTGTTTATTGGTAAAAGTCATTCAGCATTGGTTATCCCCTCGTATACTCATCCTGACGCTGGGTAAAGTAGCTCAGGTATACTTGATCATTCAAATGAACAAATTAAGCTTCCCTAAAGCACACATAAGATTAACACATTTATATAGAAATATGTAGTTTTACACATTTAGATAAAATTATGTAGTTTTACACATTACGTTTCAATTATGTGCAACAATGAAGCCCTTTAAATTGTAAGCTCTAGGGAGCAGAGCTCCACACACCATCTGTCATTGTAAATAAACACTGCGTACGTCTCGCCCCCCCTAACCACTGCAATTTTTAGCTAATTACGTCCTTCCAATAAAGTTATTTTAATCTGAAATGCTGTCTTAGTATTAGTGCTTCCGGATGCGCGATCGAGTTCCTCTACATTGACCAAAGCAGGACTTTTCATGTTTAAGAAAAATGTCCCTGTACTATGTATGGGGTGAGACAACAGACGACAACAGTCCTCCCAAGTCTACCAATTTAGGAAGAACGGTCTCTTTTGGGACACTCAAAGTCTCTTACGGTGATGTCTCCTTTTTGGATGACCTCAGACTGTCTGCTAGGTACGGTAGTGTTTTATAGATAAAAATGTAACAATAACATGAATCTTTTTTATCTTATTACAATACCGTCACGTTGATATGACATTGGCTGAAAATGTCTACAATGATACCGGAACCCCTGTCTTTACTATACACCGACGAATACGTTTCAGATTTTATTCTTTTTGCACCATTAACACGTCAAGTTTAAAAAACAGAGTCTCGTGTTAGTTAGATCAATGATTGGTCAGAACCTTCCAGCTTTAATAATTCTTACGTTTGGATTTAGAATAATTTGCATAGTCAACATTTATTCTTCTGTTTCCGAACATTTCACATCTGTTTCTCAGTATTTGAAAACTACGTTCGTCTTTCACTATAGCCCTTTGTCCCGTATCCACTGCCTCGTGCCAAAGGCTGCATTAAACTTACTTAAAAAGCAATCAGTACAGCCAAAGAGAGAGGATGGCAAGCTTTTTGCTAGTGTTCAATGATATTTGTTACTTCTAACTTCGTTTTCTACCTCTGTTTACATTTTTTGGAGATGGAAACGATACCCTTTTATGATAAACAAACTGATCGCTCAAATCATATGTATTATATTCATACCCCATACTTTTTTGATCCAGAAACTGGGACCATAAGCACGTGACTTCTGTTGGTATTCCCACCAACTGCCCCCCATTGCCAAGGACAAGGATGTCTTAATTTACTAGGAGGGTGGTACATGATTGGAAAAGCCTTTCAGCAGAAGTGGTAGCTCAATACAACAGGTATGGGATAGGCATAAGGTTATCCTGGATATAAGACAAGACAAGAAGACCCCTTGGATGAAAGCCTAATGGCTACAACTTTAGTGTGGGCTCCTAATCTCCTATTTACAATAAGTATGCACATTTTTATGATCAGATCAATGGGATCAGCCACATTAAATACACAAGAAACTAGTTATTTATGGATAATTATAGAAATTAATTTAAGCTAAACTAGCATGTGAATTTGGATGATATCCCCGCACCATGTTTGTGTCCAGCTGTAGGAAGCTGGTGCTAATCTCTGGCTTAGTTTGGGAAAACCCCCGGAACGCCAAATATGTTTTCACAGCATTCGCATTCTATGTTACAACAAGACGGAAAGCCTTAACTCACTAAGCACGCCAGTAGTGGTAGAGCAAAGGATTGGTTTACATTTATACATTCTCCAGGACAAATGAATCTTCTGCATGGTCCATAAACTCGTGGCAAAAGCCACACGTGCTGTTTAGCAGAGGTGTGTGTAAAACATTTATGTTGGTCTCACTTTGCAAATCTAAATATGCATTCCTAAGGATATAAAACGTGTGGATACATCTAGATACAAGTTGGAGCACCGAAGCCCCCCACATGCGTGTCTAGATGGAGAGGTGCACAGCTAATTGCACAAGACTGCGGCCAGCTCAAGAACCCCAGGAACACCCCTCTCTTTTGGAGTTCCTGTATTTGTATGGTATAAACTTTTTTATACGAATGAATTTTTGCTTTTTCTCAGTTTTAGAAGTGTTCATATAGCGGAGCACTCTAAATCACCTTATTACATACCATAACAACTTATTGCATATCTGGAATGAGGTTTCTTTCCAGCTTCATACTGCAATTGCCAAGATCAACCTAACACTCATGAGTCTCAGAGGGTCAAGGCTGTTATACGCTGCCTACATGAAAAGAGACTTAAACGGGCAAAAAAAGAGAATTTGAATAGTCCTTGACATTTCCACCCCTGTTCCAAGTATGCCCAGGTTCCTCTATTACATGGCTGTAGGCATTTGTGAAATCACATGTGGGTGTACCAACCTAAGGCTCTGCATGATCGATGGTCATATGGTTCTTGCCCACATACCTGAGTTGAGTAACAATAATTATGATGAGACGTGTCACGTAAACAAAAAATGGACAAAGAACAAGTCTATGATCTTAAATCCTTGTTTAAAAGAGACATCTTAAGTCTCATGGGAGTTCTCGGAGAGGTGTTCTGCCACAAAGTCATTCAACTCTGAATAAAACAGCCAACCTTTACTAAAGTTGTAACCTCTTGCTTGCAACTTGCGAACTGTAACCTTGGCTTGTTAAAAGATGTGGAGTAATCACCATGAAAACCAGTAGCTTCTTACTAAAGATCTACATCCTTTTGCTATCCACCATAGATCACCTATTATCAACATAGGTTTTCTGTCCACTTCCCAGAACATCTTCTCTCCCTGTAATCATCCAATGAAGCTCTACACATTGTCTCTGGAATTCCAATCCTCCCTATGGATATCATGAACTGTCTCTGTTGGGATTCCATCCTGTAAGATCTTTTAATACCATCTCAGGCTAGATCATTCGTACAACCCAACATCTATATGTTGGGAGAAAATAAACCTTAACTCGAAAAGCATATATTAAATGGTCGAATAAAAATATTTTATCAAAGAATGCAACATTGTATCAAATAGTGCCTTTTTTTATCATAACCTTCACTCACTGACCGGCGAGATGCTTGTCCCTAAAAAGTTTTGTCTGTGTCATATACAATATCACTTATTTACAAAAATGTCTTCTAATTTTCAACAGTGGACCAAATTCTCAACTTTTACTAGCATATATTTACTAGTATACAAAGAAAACAGGCATTTAATAATATAAAAACAGCTGCCTCTTATATATAAAAATTGTAAAATACATTAAAAACTAAGTTCTTGCCCAATACAAAAAAAAGAAAAAAGCTAAAGGATTCCAAAAACTGATATCTTCTTGAAAAGCCATACCTGAAAATTATGGGGCCTTTTCTTGGCTTTCCAGAAAGACAAAAATGATAAATTTCAACATTTGGCTTTTCTTAAAAAAAACTATTTACCAATATTTCATTGTTCTTTCTGTCTTCTCGTAAGACATCCTTGAGTTGTTTACTTATTACCGAGGTCTTTCATTCATGTCCTTGGCGAAAGTTCTGCTGCTCTACCAGTTTAACTTTGAGTACATTGCGTAATGGGCATTAACGTATTTTGAGATTGCTTCAAAAAATATACGTCTACTGTTCAAGTATTTTTCTTGGCATGGAGGGCCGTGCCACTTTCTACGGTGGAAGTCTAACCTCGCTACCGATCGTGTTGGGCAATTTGCGCCTTGACACGGGGCACTTTGACCCACGGCGCAATCATTACAACATTACCCTAATCACCCTGCCTATTTCTCAACACGCCTAATTGTCGAAAGCTATGAAATCCATTTAACATAATAACATGCTTAAAGAATCTCGGGGTAATTGGAGGCGACTGCTTAAATGCTTAAAGATTTTTATTTTTTTTTGCTAGTAAAGGTATATATATATAGATAAATATCATTCGGCGCGCATATGTACTGTACATGGATATTTTGTAAAAGAAAAATGTTCTTTTTAATGAATCAAGGAGCCCAAGTATTGTAATATAATTAATGATAGCTGTATGTAATAGAAAGTGCATATTTGATTTTGCTTTTTTATCTGCATTTGCGTTGGCGGTCCCACTCATTTGCAACTCATTTTCCAGTGCACTGGGGTGAGAGCTCACAGAAGACAATTCTCTATCTTTTCTTCGACAACAATAACCGGCACTTCCCATGCAGAATCTTAAGGGAGACCTACCCCTACAGCTGACATGCACAGCAAGTAACTGTTCTTAAAAAGGGTAGCAGCGAGAGTTCTCTATACACACAAAGACAATGCCCCACTTCATCTCAGCATGTTATCCATTTCATTTCCAGATGACTTTATGATGGATGTTTCTGTAAAAGCTAATGCACAATTTGCACATTGATAAAATATCAAACGTCAGCAGCCGCAGCCAAATAGCACTATCAAAGGGTAATGTAGGCATAGCGGCGGTGCACCGGGAAACCTATGCTTAAAGGAGCATATTAGCGGTAGTTATATTCTAGCAGGAATGTAGATGTATCTTTGACTTCTAATCATATGTTAATAAAAGCCATGGATGTGTTCCCCGTGTCTCATTTGCCCTGATGGGATGAGGAGCATAAATCTGTTCTTTGTTCGAGGAGGAGATCATTTTGGACAACAGAGATAGACAATACGCTCTTCGATTCATGGTAGGACTGGGTTAAGAAAAGCGGCCCTGGCACTTTAAGGCCAGTGGCCAATAAACGAGGCATGCGGCAGAACGCTACACTGCAGCGGGTGGCTACTTGTATCCAGCCCCTAGCCACACATTCAAGGACAGGGACTGCAGCACAAGCGACAATAAAGTTTAAAGTAGCCCAAATCGTTTGGCGCTGGCCCACTGACCCTTTGCCTGGCAGCCCAGGCCTTCATCAACTTATTTTATGGTACAGGGTAAGCACAGGACTGGACATGGGTATAAAGGCAATGGCTGGGGTGTTTGAAACAAAATTTTAGTCCGATACTCACACTCAAAATCTAAAGACTTCCACTGCTACATCCATCTCATCAGAAAATGTACCCCCTACCGGGGCAATATAGAAGCAGCAGGCCTGTTTAAGATTAAAAATATTACATTTGGTTTAGGTATAAATTATGGATTTTGTTTTTTTATCTTAATTTTGTCTTATGAGAAGGTAGCCTTGAGAATGACCTCTTTGAAATTGCCATTTCTCTGTTGAAAGTGTTCACCTGCTGCATAGATGGTAGGGCCTTTTCACCTACAAATTAATTTAATTTTCATTCGCAAATCCTATGGAGTGTAACACATAAAAAAAAAAAAGCTAAACCAATAAATAATTGTCCTTTTCATACGTTCATTTCCAAGGTATCAAACAAGACTTTATTTGAAGAGGATCTATTTTCAGTTAAAGAACAGGCTGTCATCCTATACCTTGTGAATCTGCTTGCACCTGCTTTCTCTGCTATTAAAATTCCCATAAACACAAATGACTACATTAGATTCAACGTAGTTCTTCCCTGTCAGAATTAGGAGACGTGCATTCCTTTGTGAGATCTGACGGGACGAGGCAAGCGACCTGCTCCAAGTTCCAAGTCCAAGAAAATACAGTTGAATAAACACATAATTCCCAATAGTGTCTTCTAGTACGTCTAACAATGGGGAATCACTTGGAGTTTCCATTTCTTAATTGAAAAGGGACTTTTGTGAAGAGTAACTTTTGTGTTTTTCGCATAGATCCTTATAAAATAGTAATTTGCAAATGTGCAGTCATACCTTTCATGATAAGAGTGGAGAACCTGGCTACTATGTTTCAGTCCAGTAAGAGTTTGCACATTCTAGAAGAGAATAGTTTTAGATTTGTAGTCCTTATTAGATCATCGCATACCCACTTAATACACGCCTAAGTCTTTAATTGTATATATTTGTGCATTGGTGGCTTCACGTTACAGTAGGATAACCAAAAGCGTCATCAGGCGGTCCCGATTCAGGGGCAGGCAACACAGATTCGTAGTCAGGTAAACGGGCAAGAAGTCACAAGCCCCACAGGCAAAGTATAACTGAGCCAGGAATCCAGGTTTGACGCAGGATTAAATAGTCTGCTAAACAGGTACCGGGTGCAGGTGATCAGGACTGAGCGCAGATAACAAAGTAGCAGAGCAAGTAGTTAACAGTAATATTATGTGTCAGCAGCACACAGCTAGACAAGTGACAGACAGAACAGAGAACCTGCCTGAAGAGTTATGATCTCAGGTCCAACACCTGTGCCAAGCGTGAGCCATCTCATAACCCTGACATGCACCATATGACAATAGTCACAACAACCATAAGTCCTTCCTTTCTCCACATGGATCCATTTAAAAGGACCTGACCATTTGGAGGACTTGTGTGGCTCAGTTAAATGGAGTCAAGGTCAGTGCCACCATGGCTGGCTATCATACCTCTAGCAGTCCCACAAGCCCTGTGGTCCTCAACCATTATGAATAAAACAGATGAGTTCTAGGGGTGCTATGCGAAGGAAACAGAGAAATGAACTAATGATAACTCTGCAAACTCTGTATACATTCCTCCATCGTCATCCATACAATTTGTTCTAAACACCCCCCCACCTATGTTTATTAACACATTTACAAATATTTTACAAATATTTTCTTGTAGTATTTCCCCATCCCCCCCAGAAGGCTTAGAAACCCCCAGGTATTCCACCACCGATTCAAAAATATATCCACGTTCTCTTAAGTTCAATGGGTCCTCTTGGCTTTGAGACCTGAGCCACTTCATCACAGACCGCCTCTCAAGCGTCCCACTTCTCTGAGACACTGAAGACAATGGCTAGACGTTTAATTGTTACACATAATCAGCGTAAGTTCTAAAGCACATGTGCTAACAAACTGGGGTATGCTGCCTCGCTCCATCCTCCTCATGAGGCCGCAGTAGCTACCCCCCATACTTGTGATTCCAAATCATTAAATAATGGAATAATGTAAAATGGAACAAATGACGTTGCCCGCGCCAGCTGTAGAATGCCCTTACAACATCAGACAAAGTTAAAGTAACTGTCCCATAATACATAAACTGAATACTCCGCCATGTTAACTCAAATAAACCTTAGCAAGTCTGTCATTTAACTATTTCCACTGAATGGCTAGTTATGTAAAAACAACATGGCGGAGTTCAGATTCAATGGCAACAGCCTATCAATGGCTACCTTTGTATCACATGGCAATTAAGCATTCCCTGATAGAAAAAAAAAAGTTATAAACGAATCAACATTTTGTTTGATTAAATAATTGTTTCTGTGAAGGGTTCGGAGATTGAAGAATAATGTTACTAACGCTGTATTTAGTTCTAAACAGTGTTACATTCTCCAGAGAAGGTAGAACAGCCTTTGTAAGCAGGTTTGATACGATCTCAGAATACAAAAGTGGCATTTGTCGAAGTCGTCTGCCGCCTTATTTAAAGTTTCAGCCTTTATCCCAGTGATAAATATATACGTATGTATGGTGTGTATCCGGGCTGATCTTTCTTTTGTTCACACAAATACTATTCACAAGGTCTCAAGCTCTCCTGTCTGATAGAATATTGATCCCCTGGAGAGCAAAGTCCAGCATGCCATTAGCCCAATCTGTTTTCAAGCTGACACAATCTCATCATTTGTCATCTTTTCCTGTCCTGCTGTGTTTGTTTAGGCGCTAGGTACTCGCCTTATCTGTCACTTTCCAATCCTCGCTGTATTCTTTTTTCCTAATATAGAGTTTATTGGGTTCACAGGTTTTGTCGTAGTCATTAATAAGGGAGATTATGATTGGCTGATGGGATTAACGGGGTATGTTTACAGATGGCATGTCTTGCCATTTTTTTTTTTCCCGCTCTTGCAATTCTTTCACGCAACAAGGTAATCTGTCCCCTTAAATAAGAATGAGGAACCTTTATATGGACATAGTTTAAGCAAGAAGAATTTTTCCCTGGGTCTGCGCAAGAAACCAGGCCAAAGGGAGCTCTATGTGAATAATAAATTATGTCTGCCGTGGCTTAATAACTCTAAAATAAACCCTTTGGGTGCAAAGGGTTTGCACATTTTGTGAAATGTTTAGTGAGTATTTAGTGCCATGGTCTTTGATTATTATTATTATTATTTATTATTATTATTGAGATCACTTATTTATGTTGCAGTGACTCTTTTGCTATATTTGTATTTTAGAAATAGTTAATAGCTTTCCCAAAATGCCACAAATATTCAGATCATATGACAGTCGCACTGTCCGAGACTCAAGTGGGAGTAGGCTGAATCTGCACAGCTTTGCAGACAAGAGTCTCAGGAAACTTGCCAACTTTTGATGGGAATGTTTAAATGCCACTGTCATAAAAATACGAACTGACTACTCTGTAATAAAGTAATAAAGTGTTATATTCCCAGCACATTACACTGTTAAACACGCAGTATCGTATCTCCCAAGTGTCTGTGTTTATGAGAGACAGTCCCTCTTTGGGATTCAGATCTGAGTTTCCACCTCTGATGGTCACCTCATTTTTAGGAGCTTGAAATGCTTGGCTGTTTGTATGCTTACAAGAGGGTTCTACAGTACCAAAGGTCACAATTATATGTGTTTATTAGCTACATTGTTTTAAAAAATACAATTTTTTTTTTGCTCATCACCTTTTGTTTCTTTAAGGGCAGATTGTTAAGTAATGTCCGGTTTACCCCCTTGTACATCACTGCAGACTATGATGGCACAATAGAAATAATATATATATATATATATATATATATATATTAATTTTTTTTTATTAATTTTTTTTACTATTTATTTATTTATTTACTATTTATTTTTTTTATAAAATTATTACATTTCCACTTTTAGAAAAAAATCTAGTTTAAGAAAGATGTTTTTGTAATTTTTTTTTTAATTTTTATGGATTTTAAGATAAATGAGGAGCTGCGTCTTTGATAAACCTTACTAGAAAATGATTCTACGGTGTCTTAAAAATGATAAAATTACATTATAAGTGTGAGAATAATAAAAATACTACCTTCCTTATATCTGAATTAAAAATGTTCTTTTTTAATTTTGGGATATTCTATTTCGCCCAAGTCATGTGGGAACATGACTTTTGAAACATCTACCAATAGAGCTGCCTTAAAACCCCCATACCTTGTGTAACCCTTTAAATACCACAGGGCTAGCAAACTGCAAAAATTATCAAATAATTTAACCGAAACGTTCCTTGCATTTTAGTTTCTCAGCCGTGTAATGAATAAATGATTGAGACATTGATGATGTAGACCTCTTATCATTTATTGTCATTTAGTCACTCCAAATAATAGATGTAAAATGTTCAAGCAGCTGCCAAAAGCTTGTTCATTAGTACCAACAGTCTAATTTATCATGAATTAAAAAGTGATTAATTCCATAAGCCAAATAACAAAAAGTAAAAAAGACTTGATTAACAAAAAGGTGTCTGGGGTCAGCCTCAATAACGAAAAATGAAATTCACTGGTTCTTTTTCTGATTCTGCAAATAACTAAAGATTAATTGGATGCTCACAACATTTTTACGTTACATTTTGTGCTGATTAAAATTCTGGCCTAATAGGCAAATTTATTTAATCCTGTATAAAGGAATCCGTCCCTCCTTTCCTTGGATTCCTCTACAAACTATACCCAATTGTCTGCCTACCAAGTTTTCAAAAAGAACATTTTTTCAGTAAAGCTTTTTTTTTCCTTCTTCTCTCTTTATTTTTTTTTTCCTCTGTCACCATTGTGAAAAAAATCTGGGTTTCTCTAGGGGGATTTTTTTAATCCCTTTAAATGACACCATGAATACAACTTTTTATTTTTTTTTTGTTCCGCCTTCGTTGAAGACCTTTCTGGTATTCCTTTTTTTTATATATACTTTCTAAATAAAAAAAATAAATTTCACAAGTTCATAAGCATGGATCCCTGGGTTGGACTTTTATTAAGTCTTTTCTATTTACTTCCAACCTAGATAAGATCTTAATCACAGTCCTCAAATTATTCGTATTGACATTTATCAACTCTGGCCTTTTTTTAAAAAAAAAAAAAGAAAAAAAAATTTTTTAAAGCTTGCTCCGCCTGACAAATCTGCCTTTCTTCCACCCCTTCTGTTCAATGGAAGTTAATTTCGAGTACATGATTTATCTTGCTGGGCTAACAGTGCTGAAGCCGTCCACCTTTTGAATGGGCTGGCCAGGGAGTGAATTATAGCAGAGTTGTCCGGTGATTGCGTTCAACAGGGAAGCAGAATAGACAAGCAGTGTGGTGCCCTGATGTGGCGCTGGGACCTTTTCAACGCACGAAGAAAAAAAGATTATGCCTCTGACCGCGGGTCTGACAGGCGAGTGTTATATCAGCAGACAAAAGCTTGAATACCTGAAAAGATCAGAACGGCATGTTCTCGGAGCTATGAGGTTGTTTACGCTGACCATTTCACAAATTTACATAATATCACTCTGCAGAGAGGACGCCTCTTCATTCTGATAAATCCATATTTATTTTGTTATCGATCAGTCAAACCGGTGTTTGACATCTTTTGAACCATCAAAAAAAAACTTTGGTGATTTAATAATCAGGGGAGGGCATGCAAGGGTTCCCCTTAGCTCAATTTTGCATGGATCTGGCTCCTTAAAAATAAAGAAAGAATTATAAAAGATTAGTATGAAAATTTTAATTGGAAATCAGTATGTTGGGGCTTTTTCCAAAATTATAAAGCCCTTCCTATTTCTTTCCAACGGAAGTTAGGTGTTTAGGACAATTCTGGGGCTGAGAAGTCAAAATTCTGATAAAAGTAAATCAATTAGCAGGAAAATTCCATTGGTTGCTGTTGGTTTTACCATTGTGTACCATCACCCCCCAAAAAAAAATATTCTGGTACAAATTTTGAAACGTGGTGTAATCTCCATAGTAACCAAAGGAATATTCCTGTTGATTGGACCATTCTATTCATTGCTATGGTAATAAAACCACTTTTCAAACTTTAATCCCTTTCTTATTTATCCGCATTCTGAGCAGCAAGTCGGGATACTTGTATCCGATTTTATGATATGTTCTAAATACTAGAGACAGGTGATCTATAATAATGTCTCAACCGGTAAACACTTTTTAAGACGCTAAAGATATAGACAGTCAATATTAAAAGAGGTCTGTATCGCATTAGTATGATACATGCCGTCCAACTCAAAAGTTTGCCTGCATCATTGTATTTTGATATTCTACTGAGAGAACCACCAAATGGGGTGTTATCTCTTTGCTATGTTCATACTTGGCATGAGTATTAACTATTTACTGGGTTATATTTCAGCTGGTAACATCTGTGCACGAGGGAAAAGTGAGTCTTTCAGCAGCATAAAGCGAGCAGATGTTTATTGGGGAAATAATGGCTGATTTTGTCTTTTATTAACGAAAATATGTCTTACTACAACGTGATAAACACGAAATGTTTTGGTCTCAATAGATCAGGAAGATCATCTGATTTTAAGATCTCAGGGTAGAGGAATTTCAAGGAGTTTACTAAATTCTATCATAAAGCAATTAGGAGTAAGCGGGGGCACCAAATATCACACAGTATCAGATCTAAGAAACAAATAGAGGTGGGTGAGCTGTGAACCAGCAAAACAAACTTGGAAAGACTATGTTAGAATCAAAATCTAGACAAAGGGGTCTGAATTTGGGATCTCTTAAGATTCCACCTGAAGGTTCCAAAGGTCACAGAAATATTCGATCTCTTGGCGAGGAGCGGTGTTTGGCTCTACCCAACACCCCGTCCATATGCATTGTTCATGGACAGCTCAATCCTTCTTCCAGAAGAAGCTCTGTAACCCCTTAAAAATGTGTGGTTAAGTCATGGAGTTGATATGTTCCACACATGGTTAATAGGCTAACACTTACGTTGCTACATTAAGTACTTATTTAAGGTTCAGTTCACCTAAAAGGGCATTTTTTTAACCCACATGCCCATATTCCTTTAAATACTCTATTTCAGTTGAATTGCCCCTTCTTTATTCAAGTGGTATTTAATGGTTTTTTTAAAGCGTCTGAGGTCTATTGAAACCCATTTACCACCTTTTTAATCTCCATCCAGTTAACATTTAATTACGCCTAAAAGTAAAATTTGATTGGCTGCCATAAGGCATGTGTATTGCTACATTACAGAAACAGTCTGAATACCCTTAAAAAAAAACACATGTGATTATCCATGCACGTTATGCTAACCAATGAGCTCCGTAATGAGCTCAGGCTGGTTTTGGACACTAATTAGCATGCTTTTTTTTAAGGCAAGTTAAGAATATAATTACTGTGAACTGGCAAAACCTGTAAAAGGAATGCATTTTAAACGCTACCATAGGAATGTTTTTATAGACTATTCATTGTGAGCGTAATACAAATCACTATCACACGGAAAGGATTGCATGAATGGAGACTGTATGTTGGCATCTGATTAGATTTTTCAGTGATCTACGTTTTTTTCTATTTCATTAATCCAAGTTTAAACAAATTTATAATCCAACTGTGTTAGTTGTGATGATGTTGAAACCGGTATTTTGGTTGCAACCTGAATAACACTTCAATCTCTCTGATTTTATTATTAATGTTACTTGCTTTCTACTGATTTTACTGTTTGTTGTATTACCTTGGCTCTGTGCTCTGTGTATTCTTTCCAATAATCCCCTACTTTTTCAGCTATTTTAATGGTTCTTGAAGGGGAAGTTGATTACACAAATTTCTTGAAAGGCACACAAAGTGTGAACAAGTAATGTGGCCGGATGTGAGATATCATAGCTCCGTCTTATGGTCTTGAGGACCTTAATGAAGCCACCTGTTCTGGCCTTGGTCGACTAGGTTCTAGGACATCATGTCCAAGGGGCAGGAGTTATCGGCTGCAAAACTGTTTTGAAATTCGCCAGTTATAAGGGAGATGTCTGATATCACTAGGTGGCCCAGCTTGGATGGAGCGGCTGGGGAACAATTACTAGAGTAAAAGTAAAAAGGCTTAAAATATCCCATAACTACAACATTTCTGGTGTTTAATTAACGTTGACATCAACAAAGTCTTTAGGCACTTAATCTGGGAAGGTCATTATGTGGTCATAAACCAAAGGTATCATTCTTCAAAGCCCACATCTCATTTTATTCTCCCAAACTTTACTGATTGCCCATCAAGTACTCCACTTTGCCTTGATTGTTATATACCAACGTTACCTCGAAATCAGGGACAGTTTAGGTAATATGTGTCTGTATATTGTCAAAACTCTAACTTGTCCTGTATCGTTTTCCTTGCAAATTCAGTTACAGATTGAAATGATTTACAATACATACTCTGCATGTGAGCAATAAACGTCACATGAAAAATATAAATTCCAGGGTTAAGGAATCTTGACCGATTTATACATTTACGGCTTAACTGTATTGTATAAACAAACGAACTATAAAAGTCTTATGCTGTTACCGAAATATTGCCCCGAAACGACCCGTATAAAATGCCATGTTACACTTTAGATCAAGAAGAATGAATCTTATATTATTTTGACATTAATTTTACTATCAAAATGGAGACATTTTTACAACACACAAGAAGACTTTCCGCAGTGATCGTAAACTCGGTAACATCACCAGAATATATAAAAACTTGAGTAGATATTAATAGGTTTGTTTTTTTGCCATGAAGTAAAACAGAATTATTTCCTATAGTCACTTTTCTGATAATGCAGTGTAGCATAACGCCAGCTATTTCTCAGTCATGCCCTTAATACGTTGGCTTATGTACAAGATGTCCCTGAAACTAAATGCTGGATTTTGAGTATTCTCGAATCAAATTAAGAATGTAGCCAGCTGGAGATGACTGTTTAAAATTAGAGAGTAGATTTTGTTTTAGTTAAGATATTACATTGCAACCCATACTGATACATAAATTCTACGCAACTGTTGTATCACTTGAAGGTCATGTCTAATTTCACCAACAGATTTCAAATCATTGTAATTTTCTGGGGTTTAACATAAGGGATTAGGAGAAACATTAAATTTAGGATTTTACACATTTGGTATGCATCAAACAGGATATTATATATCCCCTATAAATTTTCTTCTTCACGGACCTTACGGCTCTTTTTTCAAATACTTCCAATCTGCAACAAAAAACACTGTTTAAATTTGTTTCACACCTGCTTAATAGATAATAGTTCCGATAATTAGCTGAATATGGAGCAAAGAGTCTATTTTATATAGAATAGTGTACAGAAAGTATTATTTCACCGGGTCAGTCACTTTATTTTGGCTCTTGTCTTGTATTTGTGATTTAACTGCTTTGAAATTTAACTAATTTGAAATTCTAGCAGGAGTGGAAGTAGGACCATGTGTATTGGCAACGCTTATTGTTGATGGTGATCTCCCCATTACCAACAATCTTAGAATCCTTGGATGTTTACACTGGAGGACATATGATTAGCCAATGGTTTGTGCTGCAGAACCCACACCTCCCATGATGTCATATTTGTTAGTGCACCAAGGTTCTCTTAACTTGGATCTTCTGCTTGGTTCATAACCCAAGTTCTCAAAGAACACCCTTTGCTGAATCCTCCTTGAGGCTTGTCATTCATATTTGTAAGGGACTTTTGGTAGGTTTCTCCCTGAATTGGTTAATTTTTCGGAATGCCAGAAAACAATCCCAGGAATCACCATGGGTTTTACCCCAGGCCAACACTAATATCTGTCAAAGTCTTTCTTTCTTCCACCCACTGCAAGCCCAGACCGGCCATCTGGCCCAGTGTGTGGCTGCCCTGGAATTGCCACCTTGTCATCACCAGTCCTGGTCTGACCTACTGAATTGACTTGGACACTCACTGCCTTCACAACGCTACAGAAATTATGTTTTTCCATAGACCCATACTAGACTAAAACTCAATAAAAAAGCAGAGGTTACGGGAGAATGAGCTAGTAGTGGAGTATACTTTGACAAATTGCTGTGTTATTTATGTACAGAAAGCTAAAGAGAAGAAAGATTGGCCAATGCCTGGAGGCAACTACCTTCCTTACTAGGCCTAGCTGAATAAAGCCTGCGATACAGCATGCTACATCCGCACATGATCTTAAGCTCAGTCCTAAGGAGCTGTGGCATAGCATATTTCTAAGGATCTCTATATGTAATGTGTGATCAGTTATTAATACTGTGAGTAACTGAGCAGTCGGCAAAGCAGAACCCTGAGTTCTTGGCACGCCATCATGGACTGATGTTTTATTTGTATGCCATAACGCAAGGCTGCAAGTGATGAAATATTGAAAGAAAAATTACAAATACATTTTTTGTTATATTAAATATCTCAGGTCTACATTAATTCTACTTCAACAGAAATATTCATTTTTTAGTTCTCTGGATATTGTTAGTGCTCACATGTACATGGATATATTCATGTTCTCAGTTTGTTGATATTCCATTGCGTTAAAGTATCATTAGTACTCTAGGGTAATGTTTGTCTTCTGAGTTTATGTAAGGATTCTAGCACGGTGTCATTTGATAATCTGTCAGCATCAACAATGTCATCATGTGGCTGATTCTCCCGCAAGTTGACTCACAGGCGATGTGTGCCTCAGACCAAAGTAGGGCTTAGCACCAGGAAAACGCAGAATACGAGATAATTCTACATTGGAACCAATAGGAAAGGTATTGAAAATTTCATTTTCACCCACAATGCAACCGATACACAACAACCTTGTTCCTTTTCAGACCACAACGAGACTCTGCGAATATTACGCTGCGTCCCATGTATTTGTAATGATGTACGGGGAGGGAAGCATACTTAACATGTTTCCTTATGGTGGTAGTGCAAGTCTATTCAGCACAGATAAGCCCCTTTTAGAAATGAAGGGGAACTTAATTCAGTTCCTGAGTGACAGCAGGAAGATTTATCCCTTTGCCAGACAATACGGCTTTTTGGGCTTTAATCTTGCTCAGACAATGAGCTGTTTCTCAGCCCTCATCTTGTGTTTTTCCCACGATGTTCGCTGATTAAGAGGGGCACCATTGGATGGCAGCCACTATCTCTTATTTAGGAGGGACTCGGTGTGTATGTCATAAGAGCAGAACGGAAAAAAAATTAAGAAATGGAACACCTTTTATGAGTAGGAAATATAGCGTTAACCCCTATAGCTGCAGTCTTCCACCAATACCTTTACAAGCCAATTAGCTTAATGTAGCTTTTATGACCCAAAATGTTGCCATGTGACAATAAGGGACAGTAGATTTTTTTTGTAAACAAAAAAGCCACCTTACTAGAATAGGTTTTATTGTAAAATCACTTTAGATTAAAAAAAAATATATTTAACCCACTCTTTGAAAGCAGAGTTTAATTAGGATTCCATAGCCGGCCTCCAAGTAAGCAACCAAATTTTGCCCTTATCCTAATTCAGAATATTGTACGATTGTAATGATGATGCATGTCATATTTTCATAGCTGTGACCCCAAAAAGACACCCCCTCCCCTTAACGTGAGTATTATTTCTTGGCATATATTGCTTGTAGCCGGATGTGAAGAACATTCAAATATTTAGCTAGGCATATTCAGACTGAATTGTTATGCATTAATACATGTAATCTAACTTAATGTAGGGGAAAAAAATGGAAGAAAATCCCATTTAATAAAGAGGAAGAGACATAAATATTATCGTGATCATTATATTAGCTCAACATAATTACCAAAACAGTATAATCAATATTACGCTGCTAGTGGCAATATTCCTTATACATAATAATACTGCATATAATAAATTAATAAATATTTGCGGCAGAATTTTGTTTACTGTGGACCTCCACCCTTTATAAAAGTCTGATAGGAAAGGAGTTGTTTTGTTTGTTTTATTTGTTCTAACAGATAGCTGATGACAGGCAAGTGATTCCTATGAACAACTGTGAAGTGTATCCACGGCCAACAAAATAAATCCTCTTCATTCAAACTCAATATCATCATTATCCTAGAACACTCTGTTACTGGAGACATTATCATCAGAAATACACTGGTAAAAAAATAACAAAAAAAAATCGAAGAACCGCTATCAACATTTTATATGGTGTTTATAATAATACAATGCTGATTAAAGAGAGACCACCACTCGAGTAGTATATATAGCCATGGGGTTTGCTCTGTTTTCAATTATGTAAAATATTAATTTTAAAGAATAGATAAATGGTTATTCCGTTTCGTTGTATCATGTTTTATTTCCCATGGTGAGGTATTTCCACAACCCTAGAGGCAGGTCTCACTTTACTGTCTGCTGTTCAGTAAGTACACCCCGCACCTCACACACTACCTATAATTTTTTTCTATGATTCTCTCTAAGATCTATAATCTCATAATGTTTCATTTTTGGACCCTAGCGATACCGCTCCCCTGGTTACCAGTTCCTTGACTCATACCATGAGTTCAATGCGTCTCGGTTTCTGGAAACCACCTATTGAGCTCCATTATTCAGTCTAAGCTACCTGAAGACGTAAAGTGAGGTGGGAGTGCTGTGCTGTCACGTTGGGGGATTAGCTAGTGTGCCTAGATTTCCCAAGATGGCAGCACACAGGCATGTGCATAAAATTAAGTATTTTAGTAAATAGTCTAAAAACTAATTATTTACGCATTAGAAAGCCAAATTAAATTGGCAAGATAGTAACAGCATTTAGTTTGGTCATCTAATCTGACTTTAAAGTTCTGAGCCAGCATGAATATTATCTTATATTTGAAAAAAATGGTAGTTTATTTTACTACCCATTGTATCTAGAAACCAGTTAATAATTTTCCTCATCTACAATCTTGATTTTCCCCTTTTCAGAAAGGATTCCAATTTAAACGCTATGAGACCTTTTACTAAAACCTTTATAAAAATCCATCATTCATCCGATAGCTTGATGTCTAATCAATTATTCACATGCAATTTAACATTTAAAAAGAATTCAATTAGTTTTTGGTATGGCAAATTAAAAGGGCATTAATAAATATTTAGTTAGGTTACCTTTCTTTATACATTATATGTTCTCATTGTCTTTTCACAATTCTGGTTTATATTTTTGATAGTAGATTTTATGGCCAAGAAAAATACTAGCTATATTTACTTTATCTTATATTAATCAAGAAGCGTCATTGTGTTTTTTTGTGTGGATATTCCATATTGTCATCCCTCAGTTCTGTTCGACCGAAGAGGCTTTTATATCAATGCCAATAATTCCATTCCAAGAATTAGGTTTTAATGCTAGATGTCAGTGGATTGTCTCAATAACTACATTTTGATTTAGCCACATGTCAGGCGGTGGCACGTCAAGGAGCGCCAAGGGAAGAATACAAGTTACATTCAACAGGAGAGACTGACTTGTTTTAAGTCTATTTAATAACTCGCAGGTGTGTTGGTTTAATCCCCCTTTAGAGCAAAAGGTGCTGTATGGAAAAAGGCAAAAAGTGAAGTATGTGTTTGTCGGAACAGAACTTTATATTAGTATTATTTCTGATGGGGTCTTGTTATTACCTGCTGAAAGTGAGATGACCTCTTGAGTAGGGGGGTCAAGAATCTATCACGCTACTGTTTATTTCAATCGCTCACGTGAGCTCGCTTTTTCATTTTGTTTCTTTTGTATCAATTTCTATTTTCCAGATTAGTTTTAGGCCACGCTAGTTTATGGAATTTCATTCGAATTTCTCGAACAAAATGCAATCGGAAACGGTCAATCCTGGTGATGATATGAGCTGCACCACAGGATGAAAAATTTGAGGCAAATTATATAGTTTGCGTAAAGGTAGTTGTTTCAGGAATTCTAAAATTTCATTCAATTTACAACATGGATGCTCACAGTCTATTAACGCATTGAAGGAGATTACGACTTTACAAACACTTTTTGTTTTGTTGCTTTTTGAGGTTCATAGAGATACATGTCACCTTGGTGTATTGTACTCGACCAAGAGGTTCATTTTGAAGTATATCTATTGGTGCCTAAAACACTAACTAAATCATAGGCTGCTTGATGCCTTGCGATAAGAGAGAAATAGTAATATCTGAATCTCAAAAGAGATCATTTGATTCATAAAGGTGTACGAGGAAAAGCAGAAGTGACATTTTAGAAATGGTAGATGATAGATCTCACCTAAAATTGTGAGAAGACGTCATGGGGGTATATTATAAACTAGAGGAAATATTACTTTCCCCCAAAGTCTACTGTACTGGATATACTGTATATCACTATATGTACATATATCTGTGAAATTGCTGCCCAGAGCTCCCATAACCCTGGGGTGCAGGCAAGATAAACAGGGCGGGCTACCTGTGCGTAAGGATGGAGCTAACCCGAGCTTGGCTTTAAAGCAAAGGAAATGGGGAGAGGATAGGAGGAAGGTTGTAGAGAGATGGTAGGGAGTCTGCAGAGAGCCGGTACAAAGCCAGCAGAGAGACAGTAGGCCGAGAGATGGTAGAGAGTCAGCAGACCATGAACAAGAAGCGTCTCCGGGTATGTGTTTATTGCTATAACACGGTAAACAAGCTTAAAAAGATATTGTGGAAATGGCAAAAATAGATAGTTGCCAATGTTTGCTACGAACTTTGTCTAATAAGGGGGTACCAGCGGCTTCTACCAGGCAAGCCAGAAGACCTGCATTGCTCCGGGAAATCTTGTAGTGACTTCTGCACCTCTGTCCCGGGCTCTGTTTAAAGGCCGTCTAGCACAGTGTACATTTGCTCCAAGGGGTCCATGTATAAAGTGGATATAGAGGTAAAAAGGTGATGATTGTTGGGCTTGTTTCCATATACCTACCCAGAATCAGTGGTGTTAGAACTACGAGATTTCGGTGGGAAAAGCAGGTCTTCTGGTTTGACTGGTGGATATGGAGGCTTGTTTAATAATGCCTCTGCTCTATTGCCTCTGCTACCCCCATAATTTTAAGCGGAGGGGCTTACTTTGCGTGTACTTTGCCTAATAAAGTTCGAATTCATCATCGCTGGTAATAGTGTTTTAGGGAGCCGCAACCTTCAAAAACAATACGTATTTGTTTTTAAGTATAACACGTTGACATATAAAACTCAAATGAAGTTAATCTTTTACACAAAAAAAACAAAAGGATTTTTTTAGACGTTACGCTTTAAGTAAATAACTTACTGGTTACAATATTTTCAAACCTGCCGAGGGGATGATTTAAATGCCATATTATTCTAATAACAACAAACTCCAGTTGGCTCAATTAATATTCCAGTAATTATGCCTGAATAAACTATTCTAATTTTATTCTCAGCACATTAAATAGTTGGTGCTGTGCCTTTGGGGGTCTAAGAACATTTAGAGTTAATTTGGAATTCTTTTGTCCTTCAACCAAGTCTTTGCCCAAGGGTATACATTTACATGCGGCTATTAAATGGAGACACGTTCTTTTGTTGTTTTTTTTTATGTTTATTTTGTTCCGAGTATCCTTAACTTTCCAAGCCGATGGGTAAACTGGGAAAGTCAAATATATCAGGAACATCTATTTCTTTACTTAAGGTATTTGACCTGTGTGCATATGACCACTGCTGTCGTAGTTTAAAGGGACATTCTGCTACTAGCACCAATAAAACTACTGCAGCTAGTAATAATTAAATATATATATATAATATATCGGGCTAAACTTTGTGTTAACAATCCATCAATTGGTGCCAAGAGGGTAAACAACTTAAAGGGATATTTCAGCCATCATATGCATTTTAATTTCCCTTTAAATTTATATTCAAAAGCATAGGGGATTATATGACAATCTTTTCCCCGAAGGTCATGGCTTGGGTGTAATAAGACCCCTATGCGCATGCGTGGAAAGCACTCCCATTGATTATAAGGTAGCGCTTTCCTGCCACTGATTGGCTGCTTCAAGCTTAGAATCGTCGGACCACAGAGGCTGTAAGGGGGCTTAAGTTTTAAAGAATGCATATACAATGCCTCTAGATTGTAAACTTGCGAGCCGGGCTCTCTCCACCTAATGTATCGGTTTGTCTTAGTCTGTCAGTTCTCGTCCTGTCAGACCCCTTGAATTTATGTATTGTATTAAGCGCTGCATAGATTGTTGGCGCTATATAAGTAAAATATAATAATAATAATAAAAGTACTCATTAAGTACTTTAATATACATTTTTCTGGTGAGGCTGCCGGGAACATTAACCTGCTCCTTTAACATTAATTAAGACTATAATTGGACTTAGCAAGAACTTGACATGGCTGCTTCCCATGGAACATATATTTATTAAGCACACTCAGTTATCAAGGCTTTAGAATTATTAACTAGTAATGGGAAAAAAAGCATTTCTATAAGTGATAGGTCAACTTTAAACTCATGTTTTGGGACTAAATGAGCTCTACACCTACTTCCCAGAAGAGTCCTATGACTCAAAGATAAACAACTATTACTGAATGTCTCCAAATTCTTATTTTATTAGTAAAACAAAATAAATAAAAATTAGAAGACAGGATGCGCTTTATGATTCATATTCTTTTGGAATATTATGGTTCAGATCGGATTTACTATTCTACAATTACAGATTCATAAAGCTACAAGTGATGTATGTCAGCTGATATTATTGTATATTATCCTGTATATATATATATATATATATATATATATATATTTATGGCTTATTAAATTGTATATCTTTATTCCCGTTCCCATTTTTTTTTTACATTTAAGAATGTGATAAACAATTTTTTTAGAAAAATATTTTTATCATTGTATTTCCCATGTTAGTGACCAATGAAAAGGGAAGTCTTAAGGCACATACCTTACTACAGGGATTGTCTCAGATTATTGACTAGCTAAATCACTAAACTTGCATAATAATTTAGGCATATCATAAATGTATCTGACAGGTTTATGTCCCAATGACACAAAAATGAGTAAAAGCACAGAAAAGAAGGCCTCCATGATGCATACCACCATTTCAACCAATGGAATGTTGCGACTAGCGGGACCTTAGCACCCTAGACAAACTTTGTCTCTAGGGCCCCATTCCTGCATGCACTTGCTTGCTAAAACAGGACAAATGCTTGTGTCAATACACCACACCTGTCCATTAAACATGCCACCAACATGGTGGGAATGCCTCTGATTGGACCATTCTGTTTGTTACTATGGCAATAAGTCCATATTTCAAACTTAGCACCAGAATCATATTTTATGCCTTATGCCCTTACATGTAATGTTCAAATATCATCTCGACTTTGTATGCTTTATTTCTCGAGTAAGATGAAACGTTGTGACAATGCACACCGAGCTTCTTTTGAAGACCTCTCTCCACCTTGTGCCAAATACCCCAGAGTCCCCTCTTGTCAGGAGCCTCGGGATTTTGACAGATCTTACATTTCCAACTCATTTTCTAATGAGCCTGTACATCACAGCTGATTAACGTAATAAAGAATTCATGAAGCACACGGCGGTAACATGAAGACACCTTGAAGAGAGAACTAGCGAACAGAAAATGTTAAGAAAAGGTCCTGCCTTTTTAACCTTCATTTAATTGTACTGACAAAGATACTTGGGAAACGAGGGCGTCATTAGCCTTTCATTAGCTACACTAACAATATTGGTCTTTGAGACTATGTAGCTTTCACTAAACGTTAACCGAAACTTTGCAATAAAGGAATCACTAAAACGAACTGCTAATTCCCTGGAATGTTTTTTTTTCCCATTTTAGAATTCACTTTCAGAATCTGACATGTTCATCGTTACATTCATTTTATAGGCGGCGAATTTTAAACAAGATGGTTAATTTTTTAAACATTTTTTGGTACACTGTATGGACTGACTGGTTATTTTCATGAGCATAATGACCTATAATATATTTCTTTATTTATCCAATTTACTATTGGAGAACAAATACATAATTGGTACACTATCTTCTCGGATTTATGCTTTTATACTGCGGGATTGTTTGAAGAAATTGTCTTGTGTGCCAACTGCTTGTCTACTCAGCTGACATTTTTTTTCAGGTATTTTTTCCATTGTTTTTACCTTCATTTTTATTTATCAGATCTTAAGTTTAATGATCGGGGGGGTTGCTTTGGTTTTACCTATTTTTTGACGCTTCTATTTAGTAGAAGAAGTAAAGTCGAAGAAAATAATTGAGTCAGCGTCCTATTCTGACCTAGGCCAACAAGGCATAGGGTGGTAGTTCCAGGTGGTATTGGGGTAATTGGCCTCCCCTAGTGCATCGCTGTACTTAAAGACCAGTTAAAGATCAAAGATCTCCCTTCAAATCATCTTATTAATATCGCAACGGTCTGTGAAGATCTCCATGGGTATGGAAGAAAAACTATGCTCTTCTAAAAGCTTCAGGTAGAATGTCAACCAATGTCATAGAGGTCAGATGAAAAACAGAGGACTTTCATTGAGCAAGATACATGTGCCCTACTGGCTTTGACCTGTAGATAGAGAATAATTACCAACTTCTCGTGGGTAATCTGAACTTACAATTACTGATTAACAATATGGGTGGGGTGCTTGATATTCAGCTCAAGAAAGAGGGTGTCTCGCACACACAAAGGAAAAAGGCAGGGTGAGAACCGCTTGCCTGATAGAATGAGGATGTAATACTTTTTAAGATTGCTACTGATATCCTATCTCAGTCGGATAAATACCTGCCTGCTTTTAACCTCTCGAGTCCCGGATAGGGTGAGAAATGCATTCTTCAGTAATGCATTGCCCAGTACTCTGGAACACAAACGGTCAACGCTGTTCTCCTACCTCCTTACAAAAGACTGGAGATAAATCCTGGTTGAATAGACTGCCTGAAACCAGATAAATCTCATTCAGAAAGACAAATCTTATAACCGATAGGGAAATAGTTGTTCCTTTGATATACCTAACATTGGAACATTGAGAAAGGGGAGGACATTTTCTGTAACGATGTTGTGGACATAGATGTGTGCGTATCATAAATTAGCGCATGAATGGACAACGCACATTAACTGTTGTTTTAATTAGTGACGTGTGGCATGAATTATACATGATTTGCACGTTTATCAATAGCTCGTTCAGAAAAAGTAAATCCATGGAAGTGATTTAGAAGAAGGGTATGAGATGTCTCTATACTTTCTTGAGCTGAGCCTTCATATATGTTCGTAACTTTGTATGCTGAGTTAGCAGATGGAGCATGTGGTCCCCAATCCAGAATGTGGATTAAAAAGAAACATTTGGGGATCCTCAGATGGTCAACAGAAAATTTATAAGTGATGGCTTGTTTTTAGATCGTGGTTGGACCAACAAACCTCATAAATGATATTAGTTTAGGAACAATACTATAGAATGCTTAAGATACCCCAACATTAAAATATGACATAGGTTTCCAATGCGACGTATAGCTTTCGTTGGCCGTTAACAGCAAATTTATACATGAATTTATGTGTTTGTGCCTGGTTTTATATCTGGAGTGTGTCAGTATACAAATATAAACTGCTACTGTGGCATTCTTGATTACACACAACGTGTTATGGAGTGGTGACAAAAACATGTGGGTAACTGGATGAGGCATCGCTAACGAGGGGAAAGTCTCAGGGCGACTCATCGGGATTTCACACTGTCTTATTTTTATTACAAAACAAGCGAAAATAATAAACCAATAAAATAAATGTATATTTAAGATTTTAACGTGTCCAACTTTAAATATTCTGTTGAAACCATGTTACTGTAGAATTCATTGTGCATTCATAGAATTAAAGAAAATATGAATTATTTGATAAAATCTATGGTCATTACCATGTCTTATAGATTAACCTAGGACTTCAAACCCTTGTGTCTTTCAGTAATTGAGATATTTTAGACTGGGTACATCTTGTGTACTAACAATGATGGCATCTTGGAAGTGAATTTCTAGAACAGAATATTTTTCCCCCCATTAATCTGAGTTAAATAGAAGACTACCAGTGTTGCCTAAAAAAGAACCTTGTAGCATTTATAAGGATCTCTGCTGGTGATTTTTCTGCAGAGTTGTTACCTTTAGCACAAATAAAGAGCACATGGAACTTTGTGTAAAATAACTACTGTGTTGAGAATAGAAGTTCTGCCCTTATGCGATATTCCAGCTGAGCTTCTGTTTGATGTTAAAGCTTGATGTGGTTCTACACAAAGACATTTTTAAAATACAATTTTAATGACACAGTTTATGTTTGGCTGACTAGTTACCTATATACCGGTTTATATATATATATATATATATATATATATAGTTACTCATAACTCATTCCATATTAAAAGAGAACATGACAAGCAATCCCTCATCCCTTATATCTTGTCTGCAAAGATCTGTGTAGACACACATTTGCATCTGCTAAAAGTACATAATGAATCATATTACCAAAGGCAATAAAACACAAGTACTATTCCATATGCTTGTTATTAAACCGAGATACCGACAGAAAGAAGTTTCTCAAAGAGGAATGAAGACAGAAGAAAGAATTTAATGGAGATAAATAAGTGTGTCTATCTCATGTTCAAAGCATATGTTAAAATAAATGCATTTTAAAGTCAATTTTTTTTTGATCGCATGCTAGCTACTTAGTACAAAAAAAACATGCAATCTGAAATATTTCAAGCAGAGGCCATCACTGTCCTAATGTTTGGTTTGCTAACCTTAAGCTTTTTTTTGAGTGCGTCACTTGCAATTCCACATACAGCCACCAGGGCGTACTGTAACCAGGCAGTATCTATGTGATGACTGGATTCTTGCCGTGTTCCTTTGATGAGTTTTCTATGCATTCTCTTACTGTGTTTCGGAAAAGTTTGGATAGCGATTGAGTTTGTTGCCGACAAATCTATTTTTGGCTGTTTTATTACTGGGACACCAAGCAAGGATTGCCCCCTTGGCTGAATGTCATACTAAAAAGCCAATGGAACCTTATTCTTGCTTAAAATATGACAGTAAGCACACGTCACTCCCCTGGCTGCATGTTTTTCGGTAAACTATCTTCATATACCGCATAGTAGTGAATATATTTTGACATTGGGAAATAGGACCCCCATTTGTAACCCAAATATGTCCACTGCAGGCAAAGGAGGAATCTCCATAAAAATTCCCAGCTCAAAGTGGCTTTCTAACTGGACTATCTTTTGTAATTCGCATCCCATTCCCACGATGCCTCATTTTTTCAGTACAGATTTTTTCCCACATTGTTAAATTTCACTAAACCATCTTTTTTTCCCCTCCGTCGTTGGCACAAGGTTCTAATTTATTATAGCAGACAGGCTGGTTCATTTACCAGTATAGCCCTATAAAATTTGTATTCCATAAATTCACACCCTCCTCATATTCACGTAGCCTACAAAAAAAGGTAAGGTATGGTATTGAATACCACAAAAAAAAAAAAAAATCGTCGCAAATGTGATTTCCATGTCGATTTTTCCATTTGTAAGGGAAACTGGCTTAGTTTGCATGAAGTTTATTCCTTCCATTTGTAGGGAATATACTGATGGTATCTATCTATTAAAATTTAATGTATAGACTGCCTGGCACTGACAACATTTTGGCCCGGGGCAATTATTCTTTCAACCTCCTTCCTCACACTTCCATAGTATACCACATTCTTTGGGAAATGATAATTCCACTCGCTCGAGATAAATTAACCATATGGGCCATCAAAAAGTAGAATGGAAACAAATGGATGAGGTAGGGCCTGAAAGGTCTGGGGCAGCATCAGGTAGTATTTGTTAGGAAATAGTCGGCTCCGAAGCACAATGACGGGGTACATGTTGATGTGGCCCTTTGCACACCTTTATGGCTACGAATGCTTAATATAAAGAGATCAGTGCTTTCACAAGATGGGTGAAGGGTACTTGGGCCAACCATGGTTAAAATGGTTTTTTTTTTAAAGTTTTGTATATATACTTATTTATTCTGAAGGTCAGTTATGTACAAAGTTTAAGGAAGACGGTAAAGAGGAAAGGCCAGGTAAGCTCCTTGACTTTATTCCCATTACAAAAAATGTCTGCACAAGGTCCCATTTAGTACAAGTTCATCCTACAGAGCCCTAGATAATCCCTCTCCAATCTTACCACCCAGGTATCCATCATTCCATGGACATTGGGGAGCCATAATTATACCCCAAATTTAAACAATACAAGCTTGTTCTAACCAAAAACCTCCTAAGTATAAGGCAGATGTGAATCCTGTAAATTACATCTTAGAAACCAATTCTGTGCTGCTCGGTTAATTAAATTGGTGTAGGATCATGTATGATTTACCCACCGAGTCACGTGAGTATATTACATTCCCTTAAATCCCATAATTAGTTATATGTTTTCTTTATGAACTGAGTGTAAAATTTGCCAGGTCTCTGCCTTGAAATAAATCTGTGTATTCTCTTTATTGACATTTACTTAAGTATTTTTCTAGGGTAAACCAAGATTTTTATATTCTGTGGCATAATTGAGGGCACGGCCTGTCTAACATTTACTGAGAACCGCTGTCCCCACGCGGTAATGTGTGTACATTTCACTACTAATTTAAATCATTACTTTATGTATTTTCAGACCCATCAAAACGAGTTTTTATTTCTTAAACAAAAATTAACCAGACTCTGGCTTAAAAAAAACCCCAATACTATATATAAGAAATAATAGAAAAAGAAAGAGGACCAATTATTTGTATTTATTATTTTATTTCTTATTTTGTTCTTTTGCTTGTATTTTCTTACAATGCATAGTTGTGCTTGGTGAACTAAGGAAAGCAAAGCCGCCCATGGGACCACAAACAGAATTTAGCCTACTCAAAATACTCTTCGATACTTACTATAATCATTAACCTCTCTACCATTCCTCTTTGAACCGAGGTAGAGAGGCTATAGCAGAAAGCAATTTAAAACGTGTGGTAATGGGAGAACTGGAGGACAGAAAGATCTCTTATCACAACAGCCAACGGAGAGGACCCAGGTGGCACTGTCAACAACCAACCGTAAAGAGCAACATTCACCACCATTTATGTTCAAAGAATGATAGATAATTCCTTGTGTGTGAGATATAAAAGTATATAAGTACTTATTTACCCGCTAATAGTCAAAGAAAATTGATACATAGAGTAACAAAGTGACATAACAATACCAACATAAGCACACAATAGACGTATAGACAAAAAAAATACATGGTGCATTAAAAAAAAAAAAATGATAGAGAGAGAGAGAGCGAGAGAGACAGATAGATAGATAGATAGATAGATAGATAGATAGATAGATAGATCAGTAGATAAACTGATTACATCAAATTGTCCTCTACACCATTTGTACCCCGTCACTCAGTAGGTTTGTAAGCTGAGAACCAAATACCCCGTTTAGAAAAGCACTCTCTCCACATGTTATTGCAATTTAATATTTTCACACACTGGCGCATCATTATCAGGGAACTTGACACCACCAGGATAATTATATCATATTTAAAGAGCTTCTCATTTTTAAATGAGAGCAATGAAGCGCGTGATTGATGGAAACGGTGTCTCTATTGTAGGAATTCTTCATTTTTGCTTCTATGAGCATGTGTCACCAAGTGGATTTAGAATGGTATTCTATTCATTGTGCAAGTTTAGGAGGAAGCCTTTACTCTTTGTGTACTGGGGCAGTGTGGAGTTCCGTTGCCCTTTCACAATGGCACTTAAACTACCAAGAAAAATTATATTTCCTCCAAGGTCTGAATCTTTACATGTCCGACCTAGTTTTTTCTTTAGTCGTATAATTACTTATTGGTTGAGAATTTTAAATGTTTTTTTTTAATGTTTAATCCCTTTAGTAGAACTGAGTACAGAGTATACTTTTGATTTTGCTAGCATGTTACACTACTGGAGCATCCAAAACCTTGGGGGAATCAGTATGTGGTACCCCAACAATTTTAACAACAGAACAAAATAAAATGCACCATTTATATAAGACCACATTTCATAGGGTGAATCTAAGGGAATCTAAGGAAAATCACTTAGTGAAAGGGGACCCAATGGGAAATGGATATAGTAGCCATATTGGTTCAAGAGAAGATGGAGTCAAAGTTGATACGTTATACTGAGCCAACAGATGGAAAGTCACAAGGTTTTCAGGACCTCAGAGAGCCCAACTTTAGATGGAAAGAGATCTATAATCAGGTTATCCTTTTTTTCCTTTTCGCATTAGTAATGTCATCATAGGGTTCCTTCACTTTGGTTTCGTGCTTTATACTCGAGGAACAGCCAGAATAGTTTGTATGCCTGGCTATTGTTATACATACAGCATGAATGTCCTAATTTGAGATCCCGTTGCGTCAACCCCAACATGAAATGCCAACAATCAAAAAGCAATCTAAGCCTACACATGACTTGTTGATTACTCAAAAATCAGATTATTTGTATTTAGAAATCAGCACCCAAATAATACAGAGAAAAGGCATCTTAATGAAAACTGCATCTACAGAACAATGATTTCTAATTAAATAACCCGTTAGAATCGTTTTATCTACTTATAATATGAATGTAGGGGGAAAAAAATCAAAATATTCACCAAGTCACAAGAAAACCAGTCGTGTCTACATTAAAACTTTAACTGACTAATATATTTGTCATTTCTCTGAAAAGGAATGGTGATTAATTTGACTTCCAAATCTATTTGTTTTTGTGACCATTCTTAAGTACAAAAAAAAATGAAATAGGGCTCCAAATTATGGGATCTGCCAGAGCCTAAAACACATGGCCTGGTGCGTTCTGGTGTCTGTAGCATGGCCGCGTTTTGCCTGGAGGGACAGACACTAGCGTAAAATGCCGCTATTAATATTTTACTGATCCCAAATTTTAAAGCACATCTGCAGTTACATTCATTCTGTTACACGGGGGTGATACTATTTGATCATTTAATGAAGGATTGTTTAAATGCTGAAGACTTGGATTTTTTTTTTAATGATTCCAAGAAACAAGTATATGAGCCAAATATCTTTATAGCATCTAAGGTCGTATTTCCTGAAGGCTGAGATTGGCCAAGGATTTTGCTACCTTGTTTAAAAACTATTATTGCTAATTGGTGACTACGTTAAGAGCAGCTTTGGGCTTTTTCGAGAATTTACCTATGTGACGCTTAATATCAGAATGATTTGCTTCTGTGTAAAAGCGACAAAGCCAATTTAGTTTGTTTTTTTTCCGGTAGGCCGCATCCTAGTCAATGAAATGAAAGGCGCTATTTACATACGTCCACATAAGAGAAACTGAACACAATGCTGGCTAATTGTTTAGTAAAATTCCTTATACAGAACTGAAAAAGAGAAATTAAACCAGATTAAAGTGGAGGCTGAGCAAAATAAATATGATTTTTAATAATTTCTATTAATTTGCTGCTGGTTTCCTATAATGTAATGCTGATCTGGCAACACATTCTGAAACAGTCTCATTTAGTCATCATCAGGAGATTTTAGAATCATATGAATTTGGATTTGAGAAATATTGCATTTCATTGTGGAATTCTTAAGCCTTTAAACCAATAGGAACACAAGAAAAAAGGTCACATGATATCAGAAGCTGACAAAAAACCAATTACAGCTCATGAAATGTATCCTCCTAACTTCTCATTGCATGCCAACTCCACCGATAAATGTACCTATGTAACAATGATTTCCATTGGCTGGCATTTCGCAAAGCCACTTAGAAGACCAAATATACCCCAAAAATTGGTCACATGGATACTTCTGTCAGGACACTTTATAAGTCAAGTTAATATAACAATTAGGACATTAATGACAAGCTTTTGTAGTAGGCCTCAAATTTCTAAAACCTAGACCTCCTTCAATTTGGAAAGACCAGACTCAACAATGATAAGACTAAAGGGAAAACACATTGTTAAGACCAATGTATATCAGACGTCTCTCATCCATAGACAAGAACTTGGAGATGTCTGCAGGATACGCCGTGGTCCATTCCGGCCAAACCAATAAAAGAGAGGAACAACAAAATCTAAATACATCTTTGCACAAAAACCATTGGACCCAGGGGGTGACTCCGGGATTTTGGGAGCTTACGGTAAAATGATAAGGTAAAATGATATGGTAATAAAAACAACAAATCAGCTTCAACCAAGGGATGTAATATGTATAATCTTAAATGTGCATTACAGTAATATAACTTTATGAGGAGTACTTTTAACATTTGTATCTCCTCTGCATCATCTAATGAGCTCCTTAGACCAACATGGGCCCCAAGCAACTGCTTAATAGTCTTATATAGGACCACCACCCCCGAGTTGGGCCAGCCCCGAATTATGAATATTTTTGGCCTAAGACTATACATAAAGTCTGATACTAGGCAAGGGATTCATAAATATAAAGCTAGCGATGGCATTGACCATTTAGCCTGTTATTATTATTATGCACATCTCAATCAGAAGTTGATTTGACGGCTCAAGTAATCAAGAGACGTCAAATAATGATTTTGGTAATGTTTCCTTTTGTTTGTTTGTTTTTCTGCTCTCACAATAAAACAATTGTGAGTACCAAAGGGATACAAAAAAATCACATGGCCCTTAATATAAACGATATTTAAGGCCTTTCGAAAACAAATTTACAATCCCCCAGTTGCATCTTTAAATAAATCAGACTTACACGTACTGAAAGCATTTCACCAAACAAATTACGAGTGTTTGTATACACCAAGCTCTGTTAATCTAGTGTGTGGGTTCAGCAAACCTATGCAGAAATCAGACCTGGGAATTCCTTCATCGCCCATAGAAGGATTACGTTGGACAAGAGCCTTGAATTACTCTGCTTCTATGCGATGAAATGTAATCTGTTACCTTATATTTTTATTTATGGTGGTTTTGCATTTTTAAGGCCCCATTAATAAAAAAAAATATAAAACCATTCTTCATTTTTGGAAGAGATATGCATTTTACGCGTCATCATTTAAAAAAAAAAGAATATATTGTGTGTATATATATATATATTTATTGTTATGTTTTCAGAAAAATCTCCATGAAATTTTATGTATGAAGGAATTTCACAGAGCTTATGTGGGAATATTTATTTTAGTATTTGAATTCCAAAATAACCAGCAATAGCTTGCTAACTATTTCCCAACCAATGTGTTTCTAACCCAAAAACTGCATATTATTGCATTCTATACACATGAAGAAAAAAATGAACATTGCAGAAGTGCAAAGAATAAAGTGATTTATTATATATATATATATATATATACATACATAAGTACATAGATAGTAACAACAACAAAAAAGAACCAATTGGCCCATCTTGTCTGCCCTCTATTCATCACTTTTTACTTATTAAGGATAGATTTATGCACATGCCGACTTTCAATAAACACACATACACAATATACACTTAAACATATACATTTAGTATACACAATATTGGACATACCTTGCTAGACAGAGATATGAGTTATTGCATATGTGTATATTGCATATATCATGTATACAGCTTTATAATTATATAGAAGGGGTGCATGAATGCTCATGCATGTGTGTGCTCACGCATGTGCGCGTGCCTGTTGCTTTTAAGTAAATAAAAGCTAAACACACACATCACTTTTAGTAAAGGAGATCCTCAATTCACTTAACTAAGGTAGTGACTGTGAGACTTAGGCCACCCAGAATATTTCTCTGTGACCATATTGTGTAAAATACTGCGTTAAGACATAATTTACTTTGCCCAAAATTAAATTAAATTAAAAGCAAAACAAAATTATGAAATAAGAGGGTTTTTGTTTGTTTTTATTTGTATTTTTTTTCCTCTGAGACTAATTATAGGTCTTGTTGATTACTTAAACAGAAACACTTTAGTAAAATATAATTGGCTCAGTAAATAGGACTAAGGTTAATCGCAACCATTAGAGAGGTTTGGAACAAGGAAAAATATAAGATCAAGTCCTTAAATGAGAGTGTTCCATGTAGAATGCGGTCTTCAGTATGTCCAAAATAATAAGGGGTCAGATTGTAGATGGCATAGAAACATAGAATTTGATGGCATTCAGCTCATCTAGTTTACCTCTTTTTCATGATATAAAGACTCAATTCTTAATCAGTCTTTGGTCTTCTCTGAACCACATGCCTATTCTATTGATGTTTCGATCCCCTCAGTGTATTAGCCTCTACAACTTCTGCTCAAAGGCTGTTCCACTTATCTACTACCTTGTGTGTGAAGGTTAACTAGCAGGGTATAGACACACTGATGTATAATGTTACCTTTACATTGCTTACATTGTTAACATCAACATTAACCCATTCCTGTAGCAAAACTTAACATGACCTGAGTGTGTGCTAATTTGCAGAGACACACTAACAATCTATTCCTGCATCTACATATATACCTACATAGATATGTGTACATACATACCTACAAGCACTTTCTGTGTATGTATACATGGGACACAAACCAAACGATACATACAAATATAGGTTATATAGGGGAGAGGTTATGTTGTACTGTGTTCATTTCATTACATCATAGTATTCAGAGGGGGAAATGTCACTAGTAATAATGATTTTAATGTGATTTATGAAGTTGATTTTAGGGCTTCCCTTTAATCTTACTGTATATATTCATAAAGCCAGCAGAACCACATTAATATTTCACCATTGTCCATCCAAATTTCCTGGGCATATTAAGCAAAAAAAATAAAAATTCTAGACAGCTGTTTACCAACAGGAGTGTTTTTTAAGAGCAATTCCCTGATCTGGCTGACTCCAAATTGTTTAATTCATATTTCTCCTCCCATACCACGCTGTCCAAATGCATTTGGCATTAAAATACATGATGGTGTAATTATTTCCCAACATCATACATTTGTGTATATGGGATGTTGTGTTAGTATGTGTGTCTGCCTGTTTTAATTGCCTCTGTGTGCATGTGTTAACATAATTGCATATGTTTGTATGTAAGTATGTGTGTTCTGATGTCTGTTTTAAATGCCTGTGTGTTCATATGTGTTTGGATAAATATGTGTTTTAATGTGGTGTGGTTTAATTAATATGTATGATTATGCTTTAATATACCTGTGTATGTCTGTATTTGGTAAATGTGTATCTTTTACAGGTAATGAAATAAGTGTGCTGTAGCAAGTGTGTGTCAATCTGAACACTGCTTTTAATTGTAATGTTTTCCAATTATGAGATCTTGACACACACCCATCTCCTTTCTCTTTGAAAGTTAATATTGTTTTCCTATCAAATCTAATAAGTAACACTTACTAGATCATAAGCCTCTTGTCATTTACAAGTCCATGCTTATTAAAGGATATATACTCAAATTGTCTGATAGCCCAAGCAGGACATATACCGTAGAACCTTCTGCAAGACTCAGCTCAGCCAAGTCAAAGAGTGATCTTTTTCTTTAAAACTGAAGACAGGGATCCTGGCATTGTCCCATAATGTAAATACTTTACTTTTACTCCATGAACCAAACTGGTCATCGTAATCATCACTGTCCCATATACTACATGCTAAACTGGTTATAGAATGTATGGAGAGAGATACAATTGTTTCTATTGTGAATTCTAAATAAACAAAAACATTCTGGTGTTGATCAAACCTTTTTTCTTTTGTTGTTATCCCTGTGTGTTGCTTTGTGTAGATTTTCTGTTGGGATCTACCTTGTTTGTGTGAATTTATATTGTGATCTCCCTACTCTAGGTACAAGATGGTGAAGGTGCAATAACTGGACGCGTAAAGGGTTAAGTATTGTTAAGAAACCTGACTAAGGTGGGCATGCAATAGGAGAGGCTATATTTCAAAGCCAAGAAACAGGAAGAGAGTCTAGCCAAGGGTACTACAAGCATTCTGTTGGCAAGTGACTTTACGACACTCAAATCAAGGGTTTAACCCTTTCAGTACCAGACACTATACAGCACTTTCTCAAAGCTATGTTTTCACCCATCTGTCACTGAGAGGTTTAAGGAATTCGCACACATAATATTCAAAGCACAACAACATGCCATTTTGTTTTAACCATCTGGCAGTCAAAGGGTTGACACATTCTAGCCAATATTCTATTAACTACTTAAGTTCTTGGTAGGCATGAACACCCATAACCCTGGAGATTTAAAGGGACTAAAGACTGAAACCTAGTAACTAGAGTATTTTAACCCCTTTTGATTATTTTCTGATTTCAAATCGTTAGATATGGATGATACTATTATTTATACCTACATATAAACTACATATAGCTCTAAGCCTAAATATATTTTTTTCACTTCTTCCTATTTCACAAGTTAAAAAGTAGGGCAAGATATACTTTGAATCAGCTAAAAGATTTGATCATATTTATATTATCATTCCCCCTTATACTATATATATATAGATAGATAGATAGATAGATAGATAGATAGATAGATAGATAGATAGAAGTATTTAATGTATATGGTGGACACTATGGTGGACTCATTGAAAATGTTTCACAAATGTTAACACGTGTATGTGTCAAACCTCATACTACATATTGTTCCCTCGCATCTATAATTTAAACGCCTGTTGTCCTTTCTTGTAATGAAAGTACAAAATGCATATATAGGGCATTACTACAGTTAATACTTACATTAAAGCACATCACGTTTATTATAAATCTTTTAGAGCTTTCCAACTGTACAACCCTAGAGAAACTCCTAAGCATTTAAGTATATTTTCTTTCAAATTTTGAACACGAATTGCTATATTCCTTATAAAAGAAATGCCAGACAGTATATTATGTAATTGCAAATATGTATGAGAATGTTCAAATGTACCATTAGAAAAGTGCAGTTTGTAATATAAGGAGGTAAAAAGGTTTTTAAAAAAAGTACTTTGTATGTCTAGAGAGGATAGGTTTTTTTTATAGCAATTCTCTCTAGAATGTCTAAAAGCTTCACAGATCTGAATTCTGTATCTAGAGCAGCAGAAAGTTCTTTAAAAAAAAAGCAGCCAAGAGGCCACTTAATGCATACCTAAAATACCCTCCAAGGGGGTTAAATCTCTCTGTGTCCCATCATTACACGGATTAGGGTATTGCAAAGAACACCCTAACAATATCCTAGCATATCAGTGATATTTCATAAATAAAATGCTAAAATTATCTAAAAGTTATTGCCAACATACTACAAGCACACACTACAACATTATTACAACCGCCATCACTACTACTACTAGTACTACTAATAATAAAAATAATAATAATAATACATGCATAGCCATCCCAGGTACGCAGAAGCCTTGTAAAGGCAGTTAGTTTTCGTCTGAATTCCCCAGGGATTGGGAAACGTTAGCTGTAGGCTACTGTTTTGAACTGTGATCCCTAAAATCCTCCTCTCCAACCCCATAAACTGTTGGGCCTTGCTTTGTATTAAACACCTGATTTTAATCAGTGTTCACTCTCGAAATAATACACTTTTTTTTTTACTCCGTATTCGAGGTCCTTTAATAATCGCTGTTTTCAGACGACCTACATTGTAAAAATACTAAATGATATGAATTAATTTTTTTTTAATTAATTTATATTACGAATAGGTACAGTGGATTATAAAACAGATAAAAAAATCAAAATGATAAAGCACAATTTTTATATTTATATAATAGGATGTAGTAAAGTGGCTGGGAAGTTAAAACTTATAAACCTTATAGAAAGAGTGTTTATTTTTTTTTAAATAATTTATTTATAAATAATATTTTTTTGAATGTTTATATACATACACATGTATTTACCACTATGATCTAGAAGTCCCAACACAGAGAATTACAATCCTTGGCCTTCTACATTAAGACTATAAACTATTGACCCTTTAAACTCTATTCTAACAAAACAGCTGTGTGTTCCTATTTCTTATATAGTGTGTTTTACAACTGCACAGGTTAATGTATTCTTAAAACCCTGTCCATATTAATAAAGATGTGATCCAAGGTGCAAGAAACCAACAGATGTATAATTATTTTAAAGTTCTATGTCTGGATGTGAATAAAGGACAGAAAATATGTGTGTGTGCGTGTGTGTACACAAATTCACCATCTTATACACTAACACATATATATATTTATATATATATTTATATATATTTATATATATATATATATATATATATATATATATATATATATATATATAGATAGATAGATAGATAGATAGATAGATAGATAGATAGATAGATAGATAGATATATAGACTCCAGTCTAACATCACAGGTGAAGAGGAAGCTATGGGGTTACATAATATAAATATAATTTAGTATGCTATATATATGTAAAATAAATATTTTAAAAAAGTCAATATTAGTATAATTTGTCCATGCTAATTATATTCTTAATAGACATGTATCAATCTCAAAAATGCATTTTATAATTATTAAGACTTTCGCCCACACCTGCTGATCCAGTGTGTCACTATGTGTACAGCAGGTATATATTTGTATAGCTGCACGATATGAGTGCATACAGGCATATATGAATTAATGAGTGCTGATGAAGGCTGTTTCGTCGTACCGTATTTACATGCAGTTACCACAATACCTTAGCACAATACAATGTAATATTTCCAACACAATAAATAGTATCAACGAAGTAATGGTGTCAGAGTTTCTTAGCAAAGGCAGGCTTCAGTATACTGTACCAATTGCACTTACAGTCTCCAGTATTTTTGCACAAAGCTTCAGTAAATCAGAAAATAAGTCGATTGACAGTACTGAAAAGTATATATAATCCCAACCTTTTTCACAACATAAGCAAAGAGGAAGATATATTTATAATACGACAAAAAATGAAGCAATCTGATCACCTTCCCTAGCAGAAAGCTAAGCTCTCAGTATACAGCAATTCATTCTTCCAGTTACAAGCTCCAACAGTGCAAAAAAATGTAATGTAGGTGGATTCACAATAAAAATAATAAAAAAAAAAAAATTAATATGAAAAATACAATGTAAAAAAATAGGATTTTTGCAATCCCCTGGCGCAAGTATCTGGAGTCTTACAACTCTTCCTGAATGGGTGCAGATCCTGTAACAGAAACCAAGGATTCTTAAAGTGATTTGAGATCCCTAGTTGAGAGCCTTGAGTTTGGTGTGTCCAGCATGCTAACCCCACTGAGCACACTGCACTCTGTGTAGAGCTCCTTCCATACAGCTTGTGGGTAGTGCTCTAGCGCCCACTAAGAGCAAGGAATATTATTTCACAAGAATTGGAACGACTCAATAAAAAAAGTTGCTATCCCTCTCGTCAACTTTTCGTTGACTTTCGTTTTTTTTTACATTTATTTTGCCATTTTTTAAGGAACCCAGCTTTGTCTTTAGAAAAGAAACAAGGGCTTTGTGGGCTCCTAAAGAGCTAAGGAGCAGCGCAGAGAGACTGCAGGGACTGTCTAAGTACTTCTGCTCTGCTAACACTGAAAGGGTGGACTTCAGCAAATCATGTATTTAGCTTCAGTAAACCAGAAAGGAAGGGGGAAAGGTACTTGATTCCTTCTACCGCTTATCTAGAAAAGATCACCAACCAGCTGTACAGATCTTGCTGGATTCAAGATCTACTACCCAAGGTCATTTGTGAATAGGAGTAAAAAGCAGAAAAGGACTTACTTTTGGCCAGTTTCCTCGCCCTTGCCTTGGATCTCATCTTGTCGGCTTGTGGATTCCTCTCCTCCTCCTTGAGCCCAGAAGCAAGCAACACACTATCTTCATCTCCCAAGCATTGTCAGTTTGGACACCTTCGCACATGCGCACAGAGCATTCAATCTGACACCCTCACAAGGGCCAAGAAACTTTCCAATGAATTCATCATCATCATTTTTTTGTCCTATCCTCTTCTTCAGATCACTTATCTCACCCCCTCCTCTTCCCCTCTGCTCCATCTCTGCATTTCTACCTACTGCCCCTTTAAGAAAAAATCAGATCTTTTATGATTCTATAGCTCTCTGCATGTTGGCCCCTGCAAAGGACATTTTTAAGGACCAAGGTACCCAACAATATAAAAAGGTGATTATTGATTACATTGTTCATATTTTTTTTTTATAGATAATACACTTTATTGATTTATTAATAATCATCTGTGCAGTGCTGTTTCTATTATTCTGCAGCCATTAGTACAGTATTTACATCCTATATAAATGTCAATTAAATCTTGTTTTTCAACATTTTGTTATTTTTCCCACAGCATTCTCCTAATTACCTTGGACTGCTGGTAATTATGTCATCATCAAATGGACCCCTTATTAGCAGCACCATAATACTGCTAACCTGTCACAATTTGATTACATGGCTGTTATTGAGTGTAATAATTGGGCAGATAATTAATTTTAACCCTTTCTGGTATAGGCACGTGCAGCTCTCGAGGTGCTACAAGGGTAAAGTGTTATACAGTTATATATATATATATTCTGATTCACCATTTGTTGGCTTTTTAGATGGTGTGTGTGTATGTTATTCTGATTAACTATTTGTTAGTTTTTTTTAGAATGACTGTGTGTGGTATTCTGATTAACTAGTTGTTAGCTTTTTCGAGGAACTTAAATCACATTACACATGAAAGCATGGTTTTATGGTCACTTGTATATTTGTATAATATTTATTTTAAGTGCATGGTTTTAGACAATTTACACAAGCAGGCACACAAACATACACACAAGACACACTTGAAACTGTCTCTATGATTTCCAAGCGCACTATTGATTTTAAACAGTACCTTTAAATCAATCTGCTTGTGCTTGCACAATTTTATTATTTTTTCTATGATAGATAGATATGCCTCCTCTTTACCTGAATAGAGGCTCAATGTTTGTGTAAAAATGCTTGGTCTCCAAAAACCAGGTAAGTCTCACATCCTGTTGTGTATCGGATCAGTAGAATTGTGAAATTTTGAAAACACAATCATAAATATTGATATATGCATTTGGATTTTTATCAGAAAATGTATTTTACAACCAGAGGGAACCAACAAATATAGCAATTTAAAAAAATCAGAGATATTGAAATGAATTGTAAAATTGGGTGCTTGTCAAAAAATGTAATTCGAGTGGCAATTTTGGATAAAAATCAAGGCAGAATTTCAGCATAAATTTCAGTAAATATATAATTATGGGCAAATGTTAATCTAATTCTGATGCTTAGATGCTGTATCCCTATTTTGATAATAATGTTCGAATACATTAAACGATATACAAATATCTATACATAACAATACAGTGTACATTTTGCATCACACTATCTGTATTGTATTATTTATTATTTTTATATAAATGTCCGTGTCTGCAGCGCTGTACAATTGGCTACTGAAGAAACCTGGGATACTTATAAGGCCTATCTGGCATTCATTGGGTTAATTACCATTTGTACAGTATTAGACAAGCTGTAAATGTATATTTCAACTTAAAATCAGATTGAATGTTTACATAAAATAAATTGAATCCGTGCTTTGGTATTATGGTTTAAATATTTGAAAGGCATGGGCCCAATATTGTCTGTGCTTCTGAAAATGGAAATATTTCTTGATATGAACTATTTTTTTTTATAAATGGATGAATTGTACATAAGTATGATAATATTGTTGCATTGTATATGGGAAATAGGGTAAGTGTTTTAGGAATGCCCCAGATTATATTAATACCTATGCCAAATGCATATTTTGCTTTATTAAAAAAAAAATTATATATATATATATATATATATATATGCCAAATTAATATTTTGCTTTATTAAAAATATATATATATATATATATATATTTATGTGAAATACTTTTGTGCAGACGATAAAAATCAATCAGAACCTGAACTGTTATGTATTATAGGAAAAATAAACAAGTATTGGTACAAAACAGGATAAATTAATAAATGAATTACATTATAGAGCCTTCTCCCTGGAGACCCTATAGAGAATTAGCTAACGTGGGGTTTTGCACCTGTAGATCATGAAAAGAGTGGAATCCAGAATGTGTTTGATTCTTTGTGGGAATTATCGATAATACCTAGATTATGATGGTCACCTGCAATCTTTGCCCAGCTGAAGCAAACACATTAAGACTCATAACTGTCAATGCTTTTAAAGTGTTCACTCGTTCACCAAAAGGGTTAAAAGAGGACTCTATAAAATGCATTGTGTTGCTCCATTGAAACAGTAGGCGACCAGCTGCACCTTACAAAACGCATCTTACTCCATAAAATAAATCGTATTACTACTTAAATACTTCAGTCCATACATTAAGTGCAGTGGTCTCAAAACCCAATTCGCCTCGGTAGCTAACTGGTTAAATTAAACGCTTTACATTGGTTAACCCTTGTTTCACTACAACTGTAATGTTTATCGAATGTGGAAGGTGTTCTTTATCATTTTGTTACAGACTGAATATTTTTTTATGTTGTTATACTCAATATATATAATAATATTTATACTATTTGTTTTATTTACAAATCTACCTTTATCCCCCACTCAGGCTTTGGGACTACAGAAGATCGCCTGGCTGATGGCAATGTGTGCAGGGCTGGTACTCGATGTTGTGCAGGGCAATTTTACAATAAACTGGGGTAGATTCATAGGACCACAGTCTCCCATGGGATTACTGTACTGGTTTCCAGATCCATTTATAGAAGCTGGTGCAGCAAACATTCAATGCTAAAGACCACAAATATCCCAGCCCCAATAATCACAAGGCTAATTAGACAATTATTGGAAAATTATTACTTTACAAACTCAAATACAAACAACACTGAGCTCCTGAAATACTCACTTTACACCACAAATTCATCAAACATTCAAAATGTTTGTGCGTATAAAAATATGCATTGTTCCGACTTTACGTTTTTATTTTTATTATGTCCATACGTTTTGATAAAGGACAGAAAAATGATCGTTATATAATTGTAGATGTTAATAAAAGTAACTAAACTATTGCTTGGGGTGTAAATGCAAAATCCGTTTCATGGCCATCTGCCACTGGAAATTAATAATTTATATTTCATGTTTAATTCGAACTAATCCATCCAACAAGGGCACCGACAAATGTTACAGCGGTTTATGTTACTGGACCGTTTGGAAACGAAATAGTTAATAAAAATATCCTGCTTTTGGAAATTTTATTGAAGAGAATATAATATAATTTGTAAACATTTTTTTAGAAATAATGTAGAATTTAGATTTGCCGCAAATATTGCTGTATGCAAATAAATAATAGTAAACAAAAGACTATATTTATCTGTGCGTGTATATATAAATACAGCACCCGGACACTGCGAATTTTCATCCATCCACAACATATATAGATAGATAGATAGATAGATAGATAGATAGATAGATAGATAGATAGATAGATATAAATAGATATGAAAAATACACAATTAATATAATTCATAATCATATGTCTTAATAAAGACTAATTTGTCTTTTATAATATATTGTAGCAAATATATAAATGATTCACGCATATTTTGATATCTAATTAAAAATGCATTTTTTCAATAAAAGGTCAAATCTCATTTTTTTATAAATCCAGAATACATTCGGTATGCGTGTATTTTATTTAATAATGCGTGTATGTTTGTGTGTATATATATATATATATATAATATAACAAAAGAATATAGTAAAAGACCCCCGACTAACCAAATGCAATATTCTCAAATCTTATTTTCATCTCAAAGTGTTAATGATTTGTATGAAAAGGCATGTGTCTGTATGCGGTGCTTATGGTCAGAAATTCCCTAAGAGTTCTGCATAGAATTATAAATAAGAAAAAGGTTATTTGCCAGGGGATTAATAATTAACCTCATACCTGCAGGAACTATTACCCTCCTCCTAAATTATGCTTTAGAAAATGTAGATCAACTCACCTCTAGAAATAAAATAGATGAAACTATTGCAAAGATAAATGTTATAAAATCACTTTGGGTGATATAATTATAATCTCCATTTTTGGCTGTGAATTACAGTTTTATATATCTGTCAATCGATTTCTTATTCAAGTTTATAGACACTAGATAAGTGCTTTACAAATTATCTTAAACTTTCTCCTTGACTTGTGCATGGCTTACCAAACCCCATTTCCAAATGCTAATAATGCATTGGGGCAGGCTGTATAATTATTAGCCATTAATGGAGTTCAGGACCTTTCATTGCTGTGGGAAATGAGAATTTTGACCACTAATCTTACTGAGAGTTTGTACATACAGCCCAGAGGTAGGAAAAGTCAGCCAGGGATGTTGGATCCATCCCTTAATTCCCCAGAGGCTCCATAGCTAGATTAACTAAACAATTCATTAGGTGAAAATTCTACAAAGTTTAATTGTATTTTATTTATTTTATTTTCAACGACCAGTGAAACTGCCCCTATCTGGATTTTACTTTGCCAGGGGACACATTTTATCAAAATGATTATTGCTAACAACCAAGAAAGAATGTAGGCCAATGATTTTAAATGCTATTTTGTTTTTACAAAAATCAGATTATGTATTGGAAGATAAAAGGCATGATGCCCCTTTAACCCTTTCTGCTCCATAGTGGTCTACAACATTACTCCAGAAGTGCTCATTGATGGTAACATGCTACACTGTTTTTCTTGTAATTTAAGTGTTAATATGAATTACTATTCAAATGGCATTGGGAGGTCTTTAAATGAACAAAATTAGAAGAATAAAAAATGAAAAATGAAAGTTATGTATAATATAAAGTAATGTATAATAGTTTAATCATTCTTATTGTATCAATTCTGTGTGATACCTGGTGGATTGACTGTGCTTTTTTACCTTGATGAATAACGTAATGTTGCAGAAATGAGTGTATTAGCAATTGACCCTAAAGAATCGTATATATGTTATTATTTAATTTGATAGAAATATATTTGTTCAGAAGGTATTATTGAAATACATGTTTCCCTTGAAGCAGAAGTTATTAATTCTAGTTCAAATATTTTCCGCTACTATATATATATATATACATATATATAAATATATATATATATATATATAATTAATTATTTTCAAATGTTCTTTTTATTCATCTGGTGTGAAAACGGATTAAACACTTAAACGAATGCAGTGTGAACATATACATCACCCATGGTGTTTATTAATCAAATAGTTTTTTGCTAACAATTGCAAAATTGTTTGGATCACTGCCAGAAAGTATGATTTCAATTAAAGAGATTTTCAAGACAAGGGGGGCATTAAGATCCATTGTTCGTCTTTTGTTTCCAAGAGAAAAAGAATAAGTCTTGAAGAAGCTGGAGCCACTGGGGAAGCTTTTAGGAAATGCGGTGCCTATTGCTTGGAAGAGGAACCTACTATGGGAATATCCCCAAAATTTCTAAATATTCTAAAGGACACTCATATGAAAAGAAGGGGGGAAAAAGATTTTGGCAGAAAAAACCCCTACATCCCAAGTGAATCGGTTTATTTATATAAGCTTATAATTTATACACCATATTAAAAGTGGAACCAATTCTGGAATACATTTTGGAATATTTCCTGAAAAAAAGTAGATTAGATTAGCTATTTTTTTAAATTGTGTAAAGTCCCCCCCCCCCCCAAAAAAAAAACTTTCCTTGCCTTTTAGTCTCACCTTAAGCATAGAGGACACCCAGTCTACATTTATAGTAACTCTTTTGTGGGCTTTGCTGAATTGCTTATTTCCACCCCAATTAATGTTATAGCTGATTACAGTTTGGATCCCTGAACTCGATTTGCATGAAATTGATCTGGTTTAAAACCAGACTTAGCCCAGGGCACAATTTGTTCTCATTGGAGATATCAATAGTGTTTAAATAACAGTTAGCTGCCCAGGTGAACACCGTATTAACTGGGCTTATTCATAGCCCTCCTTATAGCTTCACTAACCCCATAACATTTAACCAGTTCCCTTCTTGGACTAACTCAAAGAGCTTTACAATGCTGCTCACATTTGTTTGGTTACTAAAGGATTAAACCGAAAAAAAAAAGTTAAAAAAAAAATACTAAAAAAAAGCAGAATTACCTTCAATCATCCCCTTCAATACAGTTTAACTGAACACTTTACCAAAGAAATATAGATGTAAGAAGAAAAAGGGGTTAAAGTGACCAATCACCTACCTCCAGCATCCCTATTAACAATAAATTCACATTTATTATAAGACCTTTGTTAATCTATTTTTTGATGCACCTCATCTTTTGCTAGGAACCCCTATTATTAGTGGATGAAATGTTCATTCATAATCTTACTCTAGGAAGACACCTTAATATCATATTAGAAAGGTTTCTGCATTCAATTATAAAGCAGATCTGGACCATTCTCAGACTGCAGACTGGTTGAAAGGCTAGTAACAGGTACTCCATGGATCAAGAACACATTTTATTCATTTAGGGATACAACAGGTTTTTTCTTCTTTTTAGACTTGAAGCCAGTGAAGGGAACAATCTAGGGGGAAAAATTATGGGGTGTTATGTGACTTTACCATGATCTTTAATTTACCAGGGGGTTGGTGCTGGGCTGGTGTGTGTGTGTGTGGGGGGGTGATCATTATACAACTAACCAAAATGTGCTATAAATGTTGCCCTGAGGGGGGATACAGGGCAGAGGCTACAACAAACATGTTTTATGTATTACACAAAACAATGCAGCAGACATAAATCCCAGGCAGCAATTTACTGGTTAAAAAAAGGATTGCACTCAGCAGTTTTGCTTAACGGTTAACACAGCTTCATCTCATGGCTGGTATGACAAACAAATCAGGAACCATCTATTGAACCTGATATCCCTTATAAATCAGTAATATCTTCCCATCATCACACCAGCCATTCACATAATGTGACCTGTGTTGGGTATTGCAGGTAAGTGTAATGTATATGGCATTTACTGGGCTCTGAAATCATGATGTCTGAGATTTCAATGTATCACAAGATACAATATCTGAAACCCACAAAATTAAATTGAAAAGCAAAAATAAAATCCTGAATTTCTTCGCAGAAAGCATCTAATATCACAATATGCGTGACAAGGGAAATTCGTCATTCAACAGAATAAATGTGTATTACCATGTCTATCTATCTGTCTATCGTTCTATCTCTTTCTATACATCTATATTTATCTATCTGACTATTGCATAGCTCTTTATCTATCTATCTATCTATCTATCTATCTATCTTTCTATCTAACTATTTCTTTTCTACCTATTTCTTTATCAATTTATTGCTATATTGTTCCATTACTGCCAACGAAAAAATAAAAGGAACCCGGTTTTAGGGAAATCTTTTAACATATTTTTTTGTGTGTGATGTATCTGTGGAAGGAACAGGCGAACACATACTCCGTGTGGAGCCATTTAAAGTCTCTTGAAAGAAAAGAAAAGCCGATTGCTTTATCTTCTCTGAACGACAACTCTCATTATACTCAGCCAGCCATAAGCATGATCTTAGTTGGAGGGTTGCGCTCCCTATAAGCACCTCATTGCCTAAGCAAAGGATGATGCTGTGTTCCAAAGATTTGCAACTTATTCCTCTGGCTTTCAATGAGTTGAACATCTTGTTTGTTCGGATTATGAACTAAATTAATTGTGATCAGACACCAGCCATTAAGAAAAAATAGTTACATTTTTTTGCTTTAAATAATACTGTAGCATGGAAAATTCATTAAAGAATAGAGTTTACAATCAGATGTTACTGCCTCAATTGAACGCTAGAATTTGCCAAAATTGTGAATACCGGTCTACGAAGCAAAATGATTCTCATTTGGTACCCAGAGGGTTAATTAGTGCCCCATATTCATTCCAACGGACCTCAAAAGAACATCGTGATCCTTTCACACCCACACAGAATGTGACCCAGGCAAATCAAGGCTATCGATTGGCAAAACACCCTGTGTGCTACAGATCTACTGACTATAATAACTCCGATCAATGCAAATATTAAGGAATATCTTATACCCACATATGTCATATGATCAATATCTCAGAAGAATGTCCAGAGCACACCAAAAGCATAAATAATATAAATCAATGCAATAAATAATTCACCCAATCACATATTACAATTCATCACATGTATCTTTTATATAATATAGGAAAAGAGAACAAAAAGCTACCTGTGCAGTAATATAGAGTGGAGACCCAAGATAAGTCCCCTACCTATATTATTCTATTACACAGAATAGATCAGACCTATCTAGTCTGCTTAATTATTTCTGATGTTAAGACTCAGACTTTGGTCTTGGCTTAGATTCCGGATAGCTTTATGCCTATTCAATGCATGTTTACATTTCTTTGCTGTATTAACCTCTACCACTTCTGCTGGGAGGCTGTTCTACCACCCTCTCAGGTAATATTATGAGAATATTGCTTTTTTTGGTCTAAAGGCAGGACCAGATTGGTTATGACTACATCGCTCTTTTAAATTACATAAGTGTGGCTGCCCAAAAAAGCATTTGTCATATGGCCAGTCTTGGCCTGTTTATGGATATAGATAGAGATGTAGATATATAGATATCTATCTATACATATCTATCTATCTATCTATCTATCTATTTATCTTTATTATATTTATATGAATGATACATATGAATTGGAAAATTTGATTGTGTGAAATTTACATTATTCATTATGTTGATGTGCTCTGGACATCCTTTGACTTACTAACCTTAATGCTGTAGTTTGGGGTCCCAGCAGTCCATTTTCTGATTTATGGTAGTTAATTTAAGCAAGAGGCTGTGTTTTGTGTTTTGATATTGTCTAAATATGGCACAATCAATACCTTAATTTCACTAATATCTTTGGGGGTGATGGAGTATATAGGGACTGTTTGCCACTTGTGAATAATAATAATAATAATTAATTAATACATAATCTTTTATTTATTTAGCACCAACAATTTACAGAGCGCTTCTTACAGTCCATACATTCAAGGGGTCTGACAAAACTAGAATTGACAGACTAAGACAAACTGATACATTACATAAATAGGGCTGTGCTCACAATATTGCGATCTAGAGGGGATGGGGTGTAGAATGACACAAGATACAGAGTATTTTTGCTTTGGTTTATTTTGTATTTATGTATGTGTTATTGTTTATTTATTGTTTATGCAGCTACAGGCAGGTGCAATGTGCATGAATATTGATGGCAGGCATACATGAAACCTGTGTCACAAAGCAAATGAACAGATAGATACAATGTTCCAAGTTCAAAGCAAATCTGCATCAGGATAGGAAAAATATACAACTGCCCCAGAGAACTGTGTGTAAAGGATGGAGAAATGCTGCTTTATTCACATCACTGACACCCAAAAGGGTTAATGTCTTTCTTGTAGCATACAGCATGTCAAATGCCACAGAGAGATGGAGTTTAACCCTTGCGTTGCAATCTGACACTAAGCTAGTCTATGGCTCAGTGCTATATCAATTACACAATAAGGCTTGGATTTAACCCCTTGTTTGCTCTGGAACAGTACGTTGTTACACAACAGAGGGATCACATCTGCCTTCAAACCAGGGATTTATTTCATGAATCTCTAACATTGAGCTATTCCAAACCAGATTTACCATCTCCTGTACTGCAGGGGAGGCCATGAACCTTTTATTCTGCACTCTGGCAGTTAAAGGGTTAAACTGTTTCTTGCTTCTGCTTATCTTCTGTTTCCATCTTTCATTTCTATCCTCCCCAATGATCCCCCTCTTTCCTTCTTCTCTTTCGTTCCTTCTTTCCACCAGTCTCGTTTTACTGGGCACTAAATCATTAATCCCAGAGGTGTAAAACAACAGAGCTAAAACTCTGCTAGGGCAGCAATAAAAGCACACAAGCCAGGAAAGCCCCCAGGGCACTAAATTACCAGCTACAAGTGACCTTAAGATGATGAATCAATCAATCAATCCATGTTCTCAATGCAAAAGAGCTCTTCCTGTGTCAGAGAAGGGGGTGGATCGCAATTAGTCGAAACATATTTGTTTTGCTGATTACACTGATGAACACTGCTACCACTAATACTACTACTAATAATATTAATACGAATAATATATATATATATATATATATATATATATATGATAGCAGGAGAAAAGTATTGTTAAAATGATACAATTTATTGGCTGACTGAGAGTTTAATTGCAAGCTTTTGAGACCAAGTTGTCCCTCAGGCATTATATATCACATTATATGTGATAGCAAAATTATTAAAATACAATGCAATATATGTACTAATAATACATTATATATATATATATATTAATATATAATCCAATATATACCAATTATTATTATTATTATTATTATTATTATTTCTTGCAGGATGATAGAAACTGAATGTATACACACCAAACATTTTTTGTTTCTGCCCAATTTAACCCATTTTAGTCATTAAGGGCTGTATAATTATAGGAAGAAAAAACATTAAACAAATTACAATGCTTAATTACTGCAGTATTTGTACCTGCTACCTGTATACATAATTATTTCCTTCCGACCAGATTTGGTTACATCGTTTTTTTATTTGGAACTGGGTTATTGTTGTCTTGCTTCATCTGTAATAAAAATCAGACATTAAAAATAGTTATAAAATCATAATTAACTTGTGAGCACGTTTGTGTATAAATGAGATGAATTGCTGATAAGCTTCTGCCATGGGAGTGTTATGAGGTCATTCTGCAGCAATATCAAACATCATCATCCAGGTCACCCGCCGGTATAGATTAAATAGTTGATGCTATATATATATATATATATATATATATATATACTACACACAATACTTGGAACACAATCCATTCTGAAATTAATAACACATTATAATGGAAGTCATGGATTCTCAGTTATCATGCGATAACTACTTTTGTGTATGTGTGTTGAAATGATGACAAAATAAATATTAACAAAACCTTTCAGCGTACAACACAGGTTCCGCGACTATATAAATTTGACAGCTTAATTAAGATTTATGCACTGGAGAAGCTGTGGTCTTTACCAGCATCTGATGAGAAAAACTGAGATTTATGTAGCATTTTCTAACACAAAACTTCTGGCCAGTGAATTGAGTATTTAATAAATAATTATTGTGCGTTATATTGACAACTGATACCGTCTGCTGACAATACAGTCTAATTATGTGAGTGCACATGGAGTAAAAAGGTGTATGTTTTCAGTAGAGAAAATCTAAAGCGTCCGGTAATCCACTCTCACGTTTTTCCCTGATCCTGAGAGAGATTGATGTCAGTTTGCCATGATTTTTACACTTATGACAAAACCTAAATCTCCCAGCTCTGCCTTTGTGTCTGACGCCATCACCCGCCTTGGGTATTCCGCAATGATCTATAGCCTGGATTATAAGACTTCCAGACAATCAAGCCTTGTTACAAAATATATAGTAAAAGTATATTTCAGGTCTACATTCTATTGGGGAGTGTGGATGTGGTCAAAACTCTTATTTATCAAAGAAGCAAAACCGTAATATTACTGAAGGCAATACTTTTAAAACTCACCATCTACATCCGCTTCTTTCTTTCTCCTTCTCCTTGTCTATTTTTCTTTTATCCCATTCTCTCTCCTCCTACTCTTCTCCATCCATTCCTTTCTCAACTCCTTTTCTTGTCTTAACAAGGTGACCTTAACTATACATCATTAGATAACTTCCAGGTTTGCAATGTATGTCAATATCGTAATATTCAAATTTATCAGTTCTGGGTTCTAACTACAATTTTTCATACAGACCTGGAGAATTCCAACATGCCTGGTTACTAAGGATACAATTTTTACACTTATTAAGTTTTAACAATTCATTAACAATTAGGGTGTTAGACCCACTATTGAGAAATATATTTCAATGAATCCTCTCCGATGAAGGATGAACAAATGGTATTGTAAAGGGAAACCAATGAAAGAGTTAACCTGAGCCAAAAGTCAATGCATGATCACTTTGCTCACACTATGCTCCCTTCCTTAATAGTCTTAGACTTGCCTCTGGGAAGTAGAGGGACCATCAATCAAAAGTTATATGTCAATGTGTGAAATCGAAACATGGGAGAATGTCTTTGATAATATGGATGGTTATAAGAACCAACTAAAGTCATAAGGCCATGAAGTACTGAAATCAAAGATCTGTGACAATATATATAAAAAATATATATATATATATATATATATGTGTGTATATGTACATATATGTATGTATGCGGAAAAATGTATCTTACATCCTTTATTCATGTTACTGATTGCTGTTGATTGGTTCAGATAGTCTCTGTAAGGGAAGGTGAGGAGAAGAGAGACCTTCAGGACAAAAACTGATCAGATAATGCTGACATCCTTGGACACGTATCTGAGCATCCAGGAGGCAAACGTCTAAAATATTTATTTAAAAAAAAATGAGTTTCAATAAATTAATATACTCCATGTAGATGTTTAATATCCTCCTGAACTTCATTTAAGGCTACCAAATGTTTCTGGGCCTCTAAGTTAGGAGAACACTTGGATAAATAAACTGGATAAATAAACTGACATACAAAGTAATGATTCTTATATTATGTATGGGAGCCAGACATTATATTTAATGCTTCTTCAGAATGGATTAACAGCAGACATGCCAGCATTCGTGAATAATTTTAACTTGGATTATCGTGAATTAAGTGCCAAGTAAGTAAAATTCTGTCAAATTGTTTCCAAGGACATATAGATACATTTGACTTTTTTTTTAAAGGGTTCGCATGTCAGGGTCGAAAAAAATCACTGAAGTAGATTAATGATACATTTGTGGCTTGGTGTAATGCATTCATTGATTCCACGCTGTAAAAGAAAGAGTGAACATTGACCATGTCAAACACTGATCTGGGAACAAATAGACATAAATTGGTAAAATATAAGGTAGATGAGAATATTATTGGAAGAGCAGTGGTCTGTCATGGATTGTACAGTAGAATACATTTATACATAGACAGGCGCACTGGGCAAATGCCCATTGGGCTGCTGGCCAATAGGGCTCCATACTCATTCAATCTGCGCTCCAGATGACTGTACATGCCTGGTCATATGATGCATGAGCATAAAGTGCCAGGGCTACATTGTCATCCCCAGTTTGGCGCTTGGTAGGTGGAAAAGGGATATGACAAGTCCATGGGCTGTGGTAGGGGGGGCAGAAGAGAGGAGGCTGGGTATTAGTCCTCTCCTCCTCAAGACCGTCAATCATGGAGTAGTCTTTGAGCAAGCTGAGGATCAGACTAAGACAGTCTCGGATGGTGATATGTTACCTACTCAAGATCAGGCAGTTGCTGGCAAACCAAAAAGTGTCCTTAACACAAAACATTTGGCACCAAGGTTCTTCAATGTTATCCTCTGTGTGAGTTCCTGGAAAAAAGTAACTACAAAACCAAATGGCAAAAGAGGGACCTCCACATAGTGTTTGATTTCATTTTCCAGGGATTCTGCCAGAACAGGTGTAGTGAAGTCTTCTCCGCTATGATGCACCATGGGCAGTGTCTGAAGCTGTGCAGCCACCTGGCATACATATATGTGTTTAGGGGGAGGCTTCTCCCTTCAGACCATGTTTTTGTCTGGTCAGCCTGTTGATGCCACGTTAGTCTAAATAGAATCTTATCTGTTGGCTCTGATGAGGTTATGGATCACCCCAGATGACCACAAGTCCAGTTTTCACTCTCTCCAGTTGGTGTTCCCAATTGACCTGCTTAGTCTTGTACAGATGTAACTATATTCATAGAATAGTTAATCTTGCCAGTATTTTATCAACTCAACAGTGAACTTTATTAATGTCTAGTGAGTATACACTACCAACATAACATTATTTTCTTAAAATGTATTTATTTTTAATAGTTACTATTCTGTGAACCAAACCATGCTTTTAAGTCATGTTAGGAAGATCAATACAGAAGCAAACCTTTGCTGAGTGCTAGAAATGGAATGTTCTTATAATGTTTTTAAATATATATACGGCGTAACTTTTGAACAACTCTTGGCTTGCAGCCACTTGTAAAATTGATATTAGATGCAAATGTTTTCATCACCCGAAATAAATGTCGGTTTCAGGTTTAATGAGCAGACACCAGAGCAAGTGCCCATTTCGCTTTATCCTTTCCCATTTACTCTGCAGCCTTTATGAATTACATGTCTTTATTTTACAATGTCGTGCCAGGCTGAGTTATATATTGAGTGGAGGTGTGAAACTTTGTAATGATATGAAAAAGTCTTAATTTTTTGTTCTCTTTTTCCTCTTACGTTTACAAGGTTTAATACAAACAGGTTGATCAAATTCACATGTTTTGTGTAGCACATTTTATTGACCAAGAAGGGTAAAAAAAACAAAGCAGGATTTGTCTTTAACAGATCATGTCGGCTAAACAGTACTGATGGTGTGAATGTAGGCCATGAAAAATAATCTTTCTGTTGGGCTTCTAAATATGCAGGCAAAATGTATAGATCAAGATAAGGTTATATATAAAGTATTAATTCTCTGAGGAATGGGGGAGAGGCTGCCCTCGTGGGACGCACTGTAGCTCTGGCCTTTAGTTGATATATTTAGAGATGCCAGAATAATGAATACAGAATACAAATCCATCTTCGTTATTCTGGGGTCTCTTAGTACCGTCGTTTTGCGGAAGTGCCCCAAGAGGCCTGGTTCATGGAGAAACGAACGTAGAAAGAAGACACAAGGAGGACTGGACGAGGAAAGAAAGAACAAGAAGAGGGAAGAAAAAAAGGAGACAGGGACACGGAATCGGTCGGCGGAGAAAGTAGGGAGATATTGAGAGAGAGTGCGGGAGAGCGTCACAGAGTGTGAGGGGGAGTGAGTAAGTATGAGTGGAAAAAACAATGAAATACAAATGAAAATTCAGTTCTCTGCTTCATTTAAGTTTCTTACAAATTCACAAAAGTGGTAAATTTAATCAAAATTAAAAATCGCATGAATACGAATGCACAAATCTAGAATTCAGTGCTGTATACAGTAATGCAGGTCGACATTAACAGAAACCTGATTTTATCTCATTTGGTCCCAATAACTTCCTTTATCTGCAGACCTGGAGACATCATCATATCATATGATATTTTAGGTGACTTTTCCTGCACCGCACTGATCTGATTCTTTATGGCAATGCTAATGAAGTCCAGTCCTCCATAGACTTGTATTAGTCAGAGTCTCCGACGGGGTGGTTAAGACTGGGTCATTTTAATTGTCTACACAGCAAGTATGATAAAGAATCAGGGCCCTTGTCTAGTAGATTGGACTCATACCAATGACTAATATGCAGCTGCCTGAAAAAATATATTATGCAAAAAACTAGGACTGTTTTAAAAAAGAAAATGTCACAATTTAAAAAAAAATTTCATTTTAATCTGACGCTAGTAATAAAAAAAGGGGAAATTCTGCTTTAAAAAGGATCTCAATGCACCAGAATTATTGGAATCTCTTGTATATTTTTGGTCTGATATTTGCAGGGATTGGTCTTGTCTACTTTATTACATGAAAATGAAATTCATGATATAGGCTGTGAACATTATGTACATTTTAAAGTAACCATAACCATAATTATGCCCAGATACAGTGATCTTTGAACTGTCATTTCAGATGCTTTCCACTTCATCATGTTTACGAGACACGTAACCTAATACTTTAACTAAATGTCATTTTTTTTGCATTTCTATTAAACTTTCAGGTTCATGACATGATTCCAAGAACATATCCTATCTTTTTCTCAATTTCCTCAAAAAATCTAATTTGTAAGTGACTCGGTTGTTCTCCAAGAATTATATTTCATATATACCTATAAAGAAAAATAGGCAACACTGCTTCAAAAATATTCGATGCGATCACTGATATAATCATATTTAAAGGCAAAACATATTATTTACATCAAAATATTTATATGGAAAAATTGCAGCCAAAACCCAAGTTTATTTTATATATTGGAACATTTTGTAATGTCTAAACCCTATAGTTTCAAATATTAAATGATTTTTGTTTGTTGTGCGATATAAAGCATTTTTTTTTCATTTTTCATTTTTTCATTCATTTCCTGCTTTGTTTCTGTGTAGTAAAATAATGATAATCAGAGATATTTGAAAAAAAGCCAAAACATTAGTGGCCACCTAAATCGACTTTTTTGGTTGTCCTTTTCTTGAAGCTAGTTTTTGCTAGATTTTGTTGTTTCTTCGCAAATATAGTTTATGCTTATGCATATACTAGGCTGACAGCTACGGGGATCCTTCTGCTGCATTACCAGAAGGCCTTTTTGGGCAATAGGCCTCACTGGTGGTCCACATGGGCTGGTTGGGGAAATCAGAAATCTCCCTTGGAACTGGCCAAGGGAAATCTGCACCTACATGGCACAATCTCAAACCCATTCATCCTTCTGAGGTAGTACTCCCTGATATGATGTCATGTCCCTGGACTCAACAAAGATGGCGCATGGAAATACAGCTCAATGCAGGTACCATAGGTGGCTTGTGTCAGACCTAGGGCAGAGCCTCAACTCAATGCCATAGAGCACCATTTTTACGGTCACAGGGGTAACCTATGGGGAATGGGCTTAATGACAGCTACATCTATTAGCATTTTTAGCCCACCCAACCCAATGTTGCCCTGACACGAGCCATACAATGCCTACACAGCCTTTAAAATGTGTGTTTTTGTAGGGTACACCTGGAATGTTAATTCCAATCTTTCCTGATGCATGGAGAAATATTTCCTTTACGGTTAAATCTAAAAATATAAAATGTTGATTAACCAATAGAATCATCAGGACCAAGCAGGGATTTTTTTTTTTTTGCTTTTGGTGCTGAGAATAACCCAAACGCAACATGCCACAAGCAAGACTTGCCACGTAGGCATGTTTTAGTTTTTACTGCTCTGTTACATTGAGAATTAAGGAACGGTAACTCAGTTACAGATGTGCTTTTATATTTTGCTGTAGAAAAGAAAAAAAAAACTGTAAACCAATTAAAGAACACAAGCGTGGTCTTTGGAATTTGGAATTCTACAGCTGGTCCCTGGTTATTTTATTATAAACCTTGGCTAAAATAATCAGTCAGTGAAACACCCTATTCATAGTGGCATATGTTTATTGACAACTATAATTTAATTGACCAGAGTGTAATGGCACTGAAAATGATTGCCCTAATGCATAATCCTGTAAGGTTACAATAGGAAAATGAAATCAATATTAACCATACTCTACTTGCTATAAACATGTCATTAAAACTTTTCATTCAATTTATTTTACTTGGTACGACGGTAGTAATATTCATTTTTAGAAAAAGTAATGGCATGATAACAACTCAGCAGACTCGTACAATAATCACCTTGACTTCACTCCTTCACTTAAAGGCACAGCTGGAGTTTTTAATTTTTTTTCCCCGCCATTTCACAAATTATTTCATGCAATTTTCTATTTCACAAGTGTAACATTCTCTTCAAATTAATTAGCGTTATGTTATAGCCTCTCAACTAAAGACATTTGAGGAAAGCAGTAATATTGTTCTGTTTTATTTCTGTTTTAGCTTGTAATTGGCATACTGTTGTTCAGTGGCTGGTATCCCATCCAGTATGGCGTCTTTGCTGCCAGCAAGCTGTTGACCTGTCGGTTGCCGTCCATATATCTATGCACCTCAAAATTACCATTTCCAGGGTGCCCTAAAGTTTCTGTTGCTCTGTTGGATTTATACCTCTTTCCAGTGCTGAGCTGATGGGAGGTTTACCATTACTAGGTTGTGGTGAGGTGGAGAAAAAGAAAGAAACAAAGAAAGAAAGAAAGGGAAAAAGATAAAAAAGGAAAGAAAAAAGAAAAAGAAAGAAAAGAAAGAAAGAAAGAAAGAAAGAGAGGGAGAACAAAAGAAAGAAAGGAAGAAAGAAAAAAAGTAAATGAGAATAAAACATGGAAGGAAACTTGACACTGGCAAACTTTTCAGCAGCCAAGCGCCCTAAGCAAACCCCTCGGGAGCCTATAATCCATTGAAAAAAGAGGGTACTTGGTCACCACACAAGGTGAATGAACTTTGAGACAAGATTAGTGTTGGGTGAGCCCTTTAGTCCAATGTCAGCAATGTCAGCTTTCAGCAATTTATTCTGGGCTTTCCTTCTGTGCTGGTCGAGTCTGGCCTTGTGAGCTGCACATGAACTGAGGCTGGTGCCAGGGGTCAACGGCCAGCAAGCCAACATCTAAACAAGAGCCAATGGATATTGTTTACTGAAGACTGAAAATGTGTTGAAAACTTGCAAATGGAAGCATAGGAAAGAAAACCAGATAAATGATGTGTCTGTAAAACCAAACCTGGCTCAGTCTGGCTCATCATGAGCGTTGGGATGCCAGCTGGGGCACAGACAGCATAAACGCCTCCATTTGGTTAATAGTTGGGTTTTTGCAAGTGTCCCTATAAATGGACACCATCATAGAAGGACTTTCCTTAAGTTGTAGCTGAGTCTGCCTTGTGTTGTGTTGTTTAACCTATTCATTGACTTGTGTCTTTAGTTAATGAGTTGAGTGGAAAGGTACACATCAACAATCTATAATTCTCTAAGAAAAAAACTTTTATCCTGGCCCCACAGGTTGATGAACAAGCGTGATTCCAATACTTTAATCATGCCGAAGGGTTAGGGCCAAATATTAGTCCATTAAGCACTTACAACAGGATATTATTACAAAGTTGAGCTTTGTGCCATGTCACCATAGAAGCTGAGAAGCCACTTTGATGTAGATAACATATTAAACACCACACTTGATCTGCAAGTATTTGGACTAGGAAAGAGTCGAGTTTGTACACTGATGATTGTGAAATAGATATGGAAATCCATATTTCTTTTCTTTTTTTTTTTTTACTTTATGCAAGTGTGCTTATTTTTCACCACATTTAAAAATAAATGTTTTAAAATATTTAAAAAAATACTTTTAAATAATCTTATTTCTATGTCGGCATCTGATCTGTTGAGTTCTTTTGTTGGCAACAGAAGGAACTCGTTATATGAAGGCTAAGGTCATCTTTATCTTTATATCTGAGACCTTGACAGGTACAAGAGGTTTATAAAGAGTACAGAATTGTAAACGGTAGGATTTTAAGAAAATGCAAGGAAATAAACAAAGGTGGTATCCCTTCTTGATTTACTATTTTTATATCTCGTTGTGTTATTTATTTAAAGTTTAAACTTTAAACTGTTTGTCTGTTTTCTCTTCTGGTCTCATATCTTTATCTGAAATGGACTTCAAGCTTTGAGCTCGACAACAGGGCTGGAAATAAGCACTGATAATGCACTTTTTTAGGGAAGCTTATTCTAACATAACATATGGGATCTGCAACACATGTACAGTGGAAGATTAGTGAAATCCATACATATGCTGCTTCCTGGAAATGTCTCAGAGGAAAATGCTCCCAATTGCCGGTTGTGACCTGGTGAGTTATTCTTAATGCGACCTGCACCAAGATCCTCACTGGTTTTTCTTTACAGACGGTAACGGTACAAGGTCCTTGTCTCATTGGTAAAGGATGACTGTGACGAAGGGAGGTAGACAGTGCAGGAAGATGATACCCTGAAGTAGGCCATCTTGTCAACTTTTTTCTGCCAAACCACTTCTGAACACGGTCTTCCATCTCCTGCTAGTCAAGTGTAAATAGGTACGCACAAGAGGCAGGCATAGGATACTATAGGTCATTCTATAAGATGACATACTCTAGACTAGGTGTACTTTTGTAGTGGAACTAGTGTGTTTAGTAAGTAGGTATTAGCTGTAGCGGTCTGTTGGAAAACTTACCTGAAATTCTCCACAGGTGTAATTGTTTCTTGATTCTTTCCATATGCACAGACTGCTGTATAGTTTTTCTTTACAGTGCTCCAGCCTTGCTTCTGCCGGTTGGACTTTGGGAAGGTGACATCCTCTGATGACGTCAGATGCCCCTTTCGTGAAGCCACGTATCACCAACAATATATGTAGCTTCTGTGTGGGGCATCAGACACTACTTCCGGCCTCCGTCATTGGCGCTGTCATCCCATTCCAGGAAGCTTCCAGCTTACGAGTAGTAGATAGAAGCATTCCAGAGGATCATAGGTAGGTGAGTACTTGTGTTAAGTAGAAGTAGAAGTAGAGATAAGGGCAATTAACTATTTAAAAAGGGATTCAGATAGAGAATTAAGTATCCATTACTTACATACTTAATGCTTTATTAAAAAAATATACTTGCCAGCTTGACGAAAGCTCTCCATTAAGAAATTTGCATACCGGAAGCTTCTCTTAAACTTTAGATAGCAAGATTTAATCTATAGAGTCTTGGGGAACATTTTGAAAATGCAGTTTTTCATCCATGGTAACTAACTTGCAATCAGTTTAGAAACTGGAATACTAATTATGACTTAGATCTTTGGCTTTTGACTTTGTTATAGGAGCCGGATCTTGATTGAGGGCTGCATTTATATACAAGGTATTTCTAGATACGAAAGCTGCAGTTGCCCCCTACACTCAAGTACAACATTGGCCAATAAAGATTGCTCCACTCAATGGCATATCGTGGCCTAGGCCAACTAGGATCAGGATGGTGCAACCAGGACGGTGCAGTTGGCTTCCCCAGTGGGCCACAACTCAATGGTCTAGTTCTGGAGGTCTGTAATCTCCATTGTACCTGGCCCATTTATTAGTAGTTTTATTCTTGTGTAGAGAGATGTTGTGAGACAATTCGCCTGGATTTAATGTCATATCTCAGTGATCTGCATATTTCACTGGCTCCTCATTTTGACATGCTTGCCCCACAAATGAACTGTATTAATGTAGGGAAATCGTAATAGAATGTTATTTAAAACAGAATTTGTGCTTGAGCCCCGTGCAGCCACATTAGTTGTTTGGACTTTGGAACACTGCTTATTTTAATATTGAGGTTCAGGCACCGTTTCATGGAAATGGTGGCACTTAGTTAAAGAGACCCGACCCTTGTAATAGAATTTTATCTCATGTCATAAGCAATTGGACATTTCATTTCATCCCAGATGTTAATGCACGTTTTGCCTTCCTGTAGCGTTTGCCAAGCATGTTAGGAGAAACCCATGCTGGAAAGCCTGAAAGAACATATTTAACCGAAATACAGAATGACACCAGTGTATTTTCAGGTTGTAGGAGTAGACTGCAAAAATCTTTTCATAACTGAATGATTACAGAAAATATATGTGAACAATATTGTGTTCTCTGCAGTACTTTCTTGTTTTCTCCAGTCGTTTTTTTTTTTTTTTTTGGAGTTTTCCAACTCATTTCCTATTTTTCTGTTGCATAAACCTTTGGCAAGAGCCCTCAGCGCTCGCTTTGGCTTTTGCAATCATAATTTAAGGAACAGACATTCAATCCACTTTTTGTGCTCAACTATTAGATCTGATACCCAGAGAACCCAGATATTTTTTGTTTACATATTAAAAAGAAAATATTAATTACATATAAATATAAACTTATTATTTGTATATACAAAAGTTAAAAGCATAGATCGGATAGGAACTCTTTTTTGGGGCAAAAAAATAAAAAATAAATATAGAGAGAGACTTCATAAACATATTTATAGTCCTTAAACATCTATTCCTTTCTTTCTTTCCCTTTTCTTTTTTTTTCTCTTTCTTTCTTTCTTTCTTTCGTGACACACTCACTTTTGAATTCAGTCATTATGCTGCATTCCTGGAGAATTCATTAATGGTCACAAGACTGCTAGATCTCAAAAGGATTAAGTAATCTTACAAGTAAGGAGAATAAAAATGCTGTCTCAGTTCTTGTGCAGAGAAAGAATTACCTGCAGTTGCCCATCCCTTTGGCAGTAAAAGAGTTAAACAGTTCCCCAACATCGAGCTCCCGTAAGTGGCCGAGATGTCCCCTCTTGGTAAGCAATTCTGACCCCGCGCAATTCCCACCAGCCACATGAGAAGGTTTACAAACTTTGCTGTAGTGATTTTAATGCCGAATTTTGTGAATATGCCAATTGGAAGCAATTTCAAGCTGGGGAATTCCTCGTAGCTTCATATAAAAATAAATTATGGAATCATTTTTTCATGTCTACATATGTGGCTTCTGAAAAGAAACAAGCACGCAAAGTTCTGACATGTATATGGCCTTTAAGAACTCTACAAAAAAAAAATAACAAAGATAAAGTAAGACTGTTTTATTGTTATTACCACATATGGAATACATTTTATATGAGATGTTATGAAATGATACCAGTTGTTGAACTACAATTTATTTGATTCCGATGAATATTGGTGCAGCTAAATAATCTTGACTGAAAGGAACGGTGTAATTGGATGGAAACAGGAAAACTTTTTATTACCCCATACAAGGTATTTCCATCCTTTTCTACATAAACTTTGGGGATAGAAACATGAAAAGTCATAAAAACGCATTTGCGTGTCAAACGTCTACAAAGAAATATTAGTTGTTAAAGGGACACCCTTCTTATACTCATATTATTATCATGTATGTTATTTTAAGAGGACGGTACAGTTTTCTCTTTGTTGGTTTTTAGGAAATACAGTTTTTGTGGCTCAGGCATGAATGCGTTCATTAATAATCAGCCAGACAACCAAAAGACAAGCTTTATCTCATTGCATTGTGGTTGACCATAAAATGTCTAGGACTTGGTTCTCCAAAAAAAAAAAAGACCAGTTGCGTTATGGAGTTTTATTGGCAAATGACCACATTACCAAAGCCATAAAGCAATTAACCAAGTGTGGTTTGGGAGAGGGGTGTGTATAACAAATATCATATGATTCTCTGCCATAGAGAGATCATGATGAGCAGATAATACAATTTTAATGAGAAAATATGACCCCCAACACACTTTTACTCAAACGAATACCATTCTACATTTATTATATGACAAAACACACCACTCTTTTATTTAATTTTGAAATCCTGTTTACAAATATTCCACATATTTTTTTTTCTTGCTATATAATATATATAATATTAATACTATATAATACATAAGATAAAAAGTAATTGTAAGCTATGTATATTTTTTGTCTCCAGTCATTCCATTTTGTTTTTCTTTTCTACAATAACATCAGAAAAAAAAATCTTAACAAACTTTGTGTTATTTTTTTTATTTGTCTGTGGCCGCAAGAATACGGAAGAGTACAACAACATAGTTTTGTGTTTATTGATAACACAACTAACATCAATGTCGGTGACAAAGTTGTGAAAGACTTTGTTACTTATGGGCCAGTTGGTCAAATGTCCATCACAAAGCTTGTTGTTGTTGTTCCTCCTGCCTTTCCTTGGAAGTACAATAGTACAGCGCTACGGAATTTGATGGCACTATATAAAACAATAAATAATAATAATAATAGATAAATAATCCTCAAAACAATTGCCCTTTCCAGACATGGTAGACTTGGTGTCTTTTTGCTCTCGTAAGCTTAGTATGATGATGTTAAAGGTGATTGGTGGAACTCTGTTTCAAAAACTCCGTGTATCAGAATGTTGCTTTTATTTAGATATCTTGTGTTTGTTGTAAGGCATCCAGGTATTTGAAATGTGAAGACATGTTGTTTTTTATATTGAATGATAACACGTTAAAGTACTTAGTTAGGTATGCATTGGATATCCAGATTTACATTTTAATTGAATTTGTAAAAAAAAAAAAAAATGAATGTAAAACGGAATGCTTTTGACTAAGCTTTTCAGTACATATAATTGTTACCCTTTAAGTGTAAAAAAAGGTCAATATTTAAACTGGCAAAAAATCCGATCTGGACTTTTTTGAAAGCAAGAGGTACACCCTCTAAATGTTGTTCTTTCTATTTGCTAAATTATGGAACATCACTTTTTGCCCTATTTGTGACCTTTGGTACTATGGTGTTGATATAAACTCATTCTTGGCTGCGCATACCCAAACCACATCACTTTTTTTCTTAACTAAAAAAAAACAAGGTGTTCTTTCAAAATGTCTTTTCCAGCTGAAAGTGGACCAACAAATTCCTCCGGCTCTTGGCTTAAATTTTCACTTGCGCTGTGCTACATCAGACTATGGTGCAATTAAATATACAGTTTATTCTGCCACTAGACATGGACACGTATTTAGTAATAAACATATATCATCCACTGCTTTAATTATGCATGATTATTAAACAAACAAGGTTCTGTACAAAATATACTTTAATGTTACCACTGCATTCCATGTTCATTTTTCATTTTTTTATGAATTTTCAGCTTGCTCAAAACAAAATGCTGTTGGGGCCTGAAAATTTACCCATATCGCCGACATATCTCAATGCCAGCGTTCTCCAAACTCTTTAAAAACATATACCGCTATTACTAGATGTTCGCAGACACCCACAGCATATATCCTTAATATCAATCAATCTATTATCCAGAAAGCTTACTTAATACCAAGTACATTGTAGCAAATGGTAATAAAATACAATAAAACTTACAAATAGTTATCATTTATCTAGATCCAGTGCAGGTTTTAAGGGAATATCTCTTATTTTAGGCAGTAAGAGAAAATCACTTGTGTAGCTTCTCCAGTTTTGCTCTTGCTCCTTATCATGCCAAGTTCCAATGTGAGGAACACACAAGGTATTGGTGAATAAAGATGAAGATGTCCAAGTGCCGTTGTAAGGTTCTAGTAGAACATCAGGTACCCATTCTTTCTTTTCTAATCTATACACCCTCATGGGGATATGCAACCTCTTCATTCCCTTCATGAACGAAGCCACAATGAGGTCTCGTACCCAAATGGGGAACCACTGAAGTCTTCAAGATGAGGTTGCAGCCAAAATACCAATCTACCCCCCCCCCACACTAAAAACCGGGTTTTCAAGGACAAATCTCCCGGGCGGCATTTCCAGTCCATGCAAAAAAACAGGAACATGCATGGATGTCACACAACTGGATCTCTTTCTAGGCTGTCCCTATAAAGAACTGGGTTGTCACCAATGCTTGGATTTGCTTAAAATTGGCGTTGGCTGAGAGGCAACAATAAGGTAACCTGCTGCCTTTTTAAATATATGAAAGAATTAGGAAGTTGATTTTAAAAATATGAAATAATCCACTCCCAAAATACCCCAATTACTGTTGAACGTTTTGAAAACCTTAACATATAATACATTGGCTACCCCTTTAATGATATTGTCTAATATAAATAGAAAAGAGGAATCATGCCTTTATCAGAGCGTATCAAAAGGTCAAGTAGAACTAATGGACATCTGAAGGAAATTTTCTCTGTATCCTTTTCAAATGAGAAGCTAGTTTTGAAATAAGGTGAAATTCCTCTCTCTCGAATTTAAAAAAGGAACACCATTTGGAATCTGTTATCAATAACTATATTGTGTTTTCCTCTGGATAAATACCAAAGACAAATGAAATCAGCAAAAGAAAATACAAGATGTAAATTAATTTACCTTTGCTTGTTTAATTCTCAACAATAACAAAGGTATAAAATTATGTTTTAGGTTTGACCTACAATTAAGAACTAATTATAATCCACGGGGCATTAATGCATAAATGGCTCATAAATTTCAAAAGGAATTAATGAAATTATTTGCATATATGTATAAAAGAGCACAGTTATGGTTTCCTAGATGAGAAGTCTTTAATCAACCGATGGCTATAGTCAAGAAACACGACAGCGCACACACAGAGAAGAACAATTGCCCAATTACCGTATTTGCTCGATTATAAGACGAGGTTTATTCCGAAGCAAATAGAGGTCTGACTAAAAGACTAAGATCCAGATCCCCCGCAGTGCTGCAGGAGCTCTGGCTCCTCCTCTCCGGCAGCCGGTGGAGATCTGTGAGATGCGCGCAGACAATCTCCGCTGCTGTCGGCACTTGCTCTGGGGCTTCTATGACGGAGCACTGGCATCACATGACCTTCTGGTGCTCCACCATAAAAGCCCTGGCGGAAGTGCCGGCAGCAGTGGAGGGTGTCAGTGCGCATCCCGCAAACATTTTTTTCCTTAAATTAATATTCAAATTTTGGGGGGTAATTAAAATGTTTTTTTATAAGATTTAATATGTATGAGTGAACGAAGTAAAAAATTATTATTTGGTCCTTTTCAGAAGAATTTTCTTTAGAGAGATTACATTCTATACACAGTAACATAACGGCGACAGGAAAACATGTTGTATGTAGCAAGAGTTCCTTTTATACCCATTAAAATTCTAATAATGTATTAATAAATATAGTGCACAAAGTTTTACTTTTCCTCAAAATATTATATTTCTTATCTGTTGAATTCTAAAGAATGTTTAAATTCATATATTGTGTTTGTTAGTTTTGGTTTTGCAAATAGGTTTTTTTTATTATCCATAAAACTATTACAAAGATACACTTTACGCAATTGCTGCCCTTATCAATTTTCGAATAAGATCTGCTAGGTCACATATTTTATATTTTAAGTATTGTATAGATATAACTTATCTAGCCCTGCTAGATAGGTTATGCTGCTTAAATCTTATTTTCTAGGATGTGTTCGCTTTCAATGCAAAAACATAAAAATTCATTATTTTTATTTTTTTAAATAAAATTGTTTATAACTTCTGCAAAATAAAGTTTTTCCTCGAGGATTTATCGAAAGAATCCGTACAAATAATTTAATTCCCCAGAAATCGAAACCAGCGAGTCACATGACTAGTAACTTGGTGCTTCAACGCTGGCGGCGAGACCTAAAATCTTATTTTTTTTTGATGTGATACAAATTACATGTAAAATGTAAAGTCTGTAATATTTAAAACCCAGCAATATAGAATGTCTTGTATTTTCATTTGCCCCCTTTTTGCGTTGTGAATTGCGGTTAATATTCATTCAGCATTTTTACTAAAATGTGCATAAAAATGTTAATTTTGGCATTCATTTGTTGTTCTAAGACTTTGTGCCTCAAGAAGTATAAAACTCAATTTTATTAAACTTTGGAAAATAATTCCGAACCACAATCACTACAAAACTGTCAAGATTAATCCGGACCCGAGCTATCCTCTACAAAGGGGTTGTAGGCTCTTAAGGAGTCTATCTTAGAACGGCATGTTAAAATCCAGTATTTTTTATCATTGCTGTATTCTTTAAACATCCAAAACCAGAGAAAAAATAAGTGCTTTTTTTGGCACATTCCTCAACCATCCAGAGCTTTGCAACCTCAACGCATAACCAAGATGTATCCATTTACATGGTTGTTGAAGGAAGGATAAGTAACCTCAAAAGTTTTTCCAGATGCCAATGAAAGGTTGACCTTTCTACGTAACGAAGGGGAAAATGTGAAATTGTCTTAATGTAGTATAACAACACTAATTGATGCATTTCTTGTGTCGATGGGTGATATTGGGACCTTTATGTGAGATCATCGTTTGGGAAACATGTCTATCAAGCACTGCAACTCCATCATGGAGGTAGATGTTTTCCTCAAGCCACTGAAAAACATACCATTTCCCATAATAACCGCAAACAAATTCAACAGCAAACTATTCCATAGCATTAAATATATCATAATTTAAATATTATGATCTCAATATACGCCCCCTCGCCTGTAACTCGCAAAATGTAAAGTTGCAGGCACTTGCATGTCCTTGCAAACAACTCACAGGTTAGTGTTATAGAGTATGCGAGCGGAGTGGAGTCTGTTCAGTCGAGGAAACCCTTAGCTCGACTGATCACTCAACTTCTTCGTGAATAGACCCATACGGGTTAGATGCGGAGTTAGACGAAGCACTGCTTACCCGGGTCTCCGGCTCCTTTTCTTCTTTCTCTGGACAGGATTATGAGTTTTTACACTAAAAATGATTAACACCACTAGTATGATCTAATTAGATCTTTTATGCTTAGAATTGTTTGATGAGACACAATTATTTGAAGGAAAGATCATTTTAAATATTTTTTCAGATTTTTTTCAAGTTCAGGTGCTTTCAGAAGAATCCTTAACAGCCATCATACTAATAAAAAAAAAATCATTCAAACTTTTTCGGAGCGTTTGCTCCGACACCTTTGAGATTTTCCATCGTGCCTTTCTCGCAGTTCCTGTTGAGAAATCTGTCTAGTGGATTTTTATGTATCCACACTCTTCGTGAAGCATTGGTATGTCTGGACTTCCCCAACAGGATACCATCCATTTAAAAGGGATTACGGATCTAATCCTTGGACGGTACCCACTATGCCGAAAGTACATTTACAAAATCTGGTATTCCAAGGACTTTTTCCATCAAGTTGCAAAAATATGCCCTTTAACGATTTTAGAAAAATAAACATCTCTTTTTTTTTAGTACGGACGTTAAAGTGGACAGCTTCTCTTTCTCTCCGGGACAAAGGGATCAAGACGTGCCAATCCCCATTTTAAAGGATACACCACCCACTGCCGTCATGCTCCGCACGCTTATATTTATACCTGGTTTAACCCCTTAATGACAAAGCCCGTACATGTACGGGCTCAAAATGCACTGTTTTCAATGGGTTTAGGGACCGCCCATTGTCCTTAAGGGGTTAAATTCAGGTTTTATCCATTGATGTGTTTTTTGTTGTAAATTCTGCTTAATCACTCATCTTGGGAAGATATCCAAAAGTGGTCACTGTAGTCATCTTCTAAAACAGTCTTCAACTTTTGCCTTATGAAGAATTATTTAAAATCTTATTTCCATTTGAACGGAAAAATGTTTATAGTTATAAAGGCAAAAGGACTGTGTGAAGATATTGACTTAGAAATTGGTTTTAAGAAACACTCAACTGTGAAGATTAATTTTATGTGAAATGTACATATTCTTTCTTGTCCACCTTGTCATCTAATTAATAAACACAATTTTGTAGAATAACATGAATAATATTACTTTTATTCATACACAAATTCAGAAAAAAACAAAATGGCTCTTCCCAGGAACCCCTTATTGCTAAATACAGGTATCTATTCATCTATCTATCCGAAACAAACATTTGGCAAAAGTCATTTTTGAATACATAAAGAACACACGGCAAATCTAAACCTTTAAACTTACTATTTGAAGAATTTTAGACCAAGCTACCCCCGTGTACAAAAAATCAATATGCTCTTCATATCAACAGGTAAAATGTGTATACGGATCACCTTGGTGATTAGCGTCCCGACACCTTTCATTATGACCCAAACAGCCATAAGAACCTTATAGCATCATTTATTCCAAGTAGTCTTAAATATCATTAATTTTTCTATTAGGTTGCGCTATCTTTTATTTTTCCATAATAATATTATTATTACTATTATTTTATGTAATTGGGAACGACCCAAAGCTCTCAGAATTCCTAACATTTGCTAATGTTTTTCATTCACTTTATGGAAACCAGGTATCCCCTGTAAGAAGCGATACTTACACAACATGCAAATTACGTTTCATTTATTAATAATCACAAACGACGACTCTTCCATGCTGGTAGATTTGGTGTTATTTCAGATTTTGCATTTGGTATACAAACTATATCATTGCTTATATTAAAAGCAGACATGGTGGTGTTTGTGATGTTGTTCAGCTCTTCTTATGAACATTTCTTGTGGACGATCGATGGGCCATATTCTTTGTAGTCGCAGACGGTCACCCACCTTTGCGTAAACGATGACTGGGAGCTGAGTACGGACGCACCGGTCCATGCAGAGAGATGTCTGTGTGGAGGTGCGATGATGTTAACCGGAAGACCGGCTGGTGCTAGACGTCGCACCTCCTTTAAAACTCTCTTTTCAAGTCCGGGGAAAAGAGTCGACCCACCGGACAAAACGATGCAGTTGAAAAGATTCCTACGGTTATCTATGTCACATTTTGTTATGCTGTTGAAAATCATTTGGTGTATTCCGGGTGCTTCAATTCCAATGTGATTTGGTGCAAAAAGTATCTCAGGGGCCCGGAAGAGCTGATTATCAATCTCAATGATGTTGCCATCAGGAAGCTTGTAGCCTTTCTTTATTTGTTTGGTGTTGCACTTCATTTCCACCTCTGGATCTAGGGCTACGTAGCAGAGCTTCTCCTTGATATCTCTTACTATCTCTCTCTCGGCTGAATTTACAAAGAAAATGCTGCTCTCCGGAAGAATTCTCATGAGGTAGTCAGTGATGTCTCTGCCTGCGACGTGAAGCCTGGATCCGGTGTGAGCGAGATGATAGCCTTCAAAAATGGCATTTGTGTGAGTGACCCCGTCACCGCTGCCCACAACTACGCCAGTAATAAAACCAGAAGAGTAGAGTTCTAGCATGGCTTGCATAGCAATATAGACAGCGGGAACATTAAAAGCCTCAAACATAATTTCCGTCATCTTCTCACGGTTTTTCAGCGGGTTGAAAGGAACCTCGGTCAATAGGACAGGCCTCTCGCTGGACACAACCCGGAGTTTATTATTGTACATATATCTCCATATCTTCTCCATGTCTTCCCAGCATGTTACTATACCATGCTCAATGGGGTATTTCAGATTTAGGATTCCTCTGAAGGCCTGCGCTTCGTCTCCTACGTAGTAGTCCTTCTCGTAGGTACCTGAAAGGTAACTTTGTGCTCTCGCTCGACCAATCACAGACGTTATCGCAGATCTAGGAAAATTCTCCCCAGACAGTCCGGCTTTGCACAATCCAGATCCATTATCGAATATCACTGCCGGCAGATCTACAGCCATGGAAGCAGACATCACGCCTGATGTGTGGGAGTTTCATGAAGACTCAACCGAGCTGCTGAGAGCCTCTACTTCTGATGTCACAGAACGGGCATTCTAACCCTCCATCACATGACTTTTCCAGGTCAAAACAACTGCGCTTAACTTATCTTCACTGAGTAACATAGTAACAGTCATTTAGTCCATCAAATTTGCTGCTGATCCAGAGGAAGGCGTCTGAAAAATATCTAGCAAAGTATAAACTAATAAAATGAGAAAAAAAATGAATAAAATAAAAAGTCTACATATATATGTATCTTTATAAATATATACTTGTTGTCACAATGACATTTTTTTTATATATATGGAATAGGTATGTTATTTGTTAACTCTTGAATCACCACAACATGTGAAATTAACACTCCAGTTACTACACCCACTGTTTTCTTCCCACCTGGAGACCCCTATAGAAATGTAGAATTTAATGGACCATCTAGCCTGTTTTTTTCTGATCTAAAGACTGAAACTTGAATCAGTCGTTGGTCTAATCTTAAATTTGTGGGCCATGTACCTACCCATGCTTAATGTTTAAATCCCCTCACTGTATTAGCCTTTACCACTTCTGTTGGATGGCTGTTCCACGTATCTACCACCCTCATAAGAAAATAAAAAATATAACACACTGATCTATTGTGCACATTGTTCTTATCTGTATATAACAAGAACTATTTATTTGTATTGTCTGGGCCGGATTATCTACTTATTGATAACATCAATAACACAGAATTTCAATTAGAAGTTGCCAGGTTTTTTTTTGGTGTGCCCCAAAAGGCAAGACGGTGTGGCTTAACGTTCCTCTCCCATCCATTTAGTACAACACCAAGTACATCACCAGTCACAGCTGGCTTCTTGTTAGTCACAGAAAGTATTTTTATTAATAAAACTATATATTTCACGTACACTCAATGTAATTTTTTTAATAAAAGTTGTAGGTTTTAGTAAATTTAAGAATGGCTTATTTTTGCCTCTTCCGTATAACGTTCTACTGGGAATAAAAAACATGTTATTAACGTGTATTAATTATACCAATAGGATAATCTAGAAAAATTGGATTTAAAAAGAACACTACATATACCGAATTTCACGATTATTGTATGTTTATTTTATTTATTTATTATTATTATTTTTAGGTCTGTTTTAATTTGTTGCTTCGTTTTTATTACAATGAATAATAAGAACTTTGTCAGGCTCATAATGTAGCAAGCTTTTCATTTTTTTTTGTCCACTTCTCACATGGTTTTGGGTTCTTTCCAGACCCTAAATATGTGTCCGGTGATTAGAAATGTTCGTTTTTATTGTGGAAATTTTAACACTGTTTTCAATTATGTGAAGAAGAACCCCCGGCGAGGTAACAGTTATCAGAGACATTCGGATGATTCCCACTTGACCTAAACTCAGTAAGTATAAGTTTTGATACCTGCAGTCAATTAAACTGTGAACCCGCACTCTTTAGGACATGCGCGATACATTTCATGACAATCTTCATGTTGAACTCTTCCTATAATGCTTTTTTAAATCAGAAAGCATTAGCGCCAATAACAGCGCCCTTCCCTCTCCATCATTAATAATAACAAAATACAACAAGGATATTTACATTAGTTCTTTATTCTAGTCAACTATGAATAATTATGGCAACGGTCAGCCTAGCCTTCCGCACCGTGACGCAAACAGCAATGTTACTTATTTATGATGTCATAGACACGTAATAAACACGTGACAAATGTTAACATATTACCAACATGATACAAAAATGGCGTCCCATGCACAGCAGCCCTCACCACCACCACTGGATTCACAAGGGCCCAAGTAGTGTCCTGCACTTAAGCCTAGGGCCTCTGCACCCCGAATTTCAGCCACCCCTCTAGGTGATTAACCCTTGCACCATGCCAGCCAATAACCAACCTCTACCACACATAAATAAAGGGGAGAGAGGGAGTCCTGTCCTCAGACAATGAGTGGGCATGTGGCTCCCAGTACGGACTTCATATATATCCCTAAACCTCCCCCACTTCCAGGGGTGTCCCAAGCCGTCCCCCCACCAACCATCCATAGGGGCCCTGGCTGTCACTCAACATGTTGGACACATAAATGGGGGGAGGCTGTCTGGCATCCCCTCAGTCATGGGGCCCCTAAGCTCAATACTTTCTTCTGTTCTTGAAGAATTCCCAAAGAAAGGTTATCAAACTGTGCAAACTCTCATTTTACTAAATGATTACAAAATATAACTGATTATTTACCAAAGATAGATCCACAGTTTCATCTCATTGACTTCAAAATACATTATGAAGGTAGCTTTGGCTGGTACTATATCAAAGACACACCTCACCAATTGAACCATACATTATGCAGGGCCAGCTCACCCCTTCTTGTACAGAAGTTAGACAAGGAAAGCCCTGTGTAACGCAAATGCATAAGGGGAGGGGGGGGATTCTACAGATGCATTTGCAATGGGGGCATGATGGATAGGGGGTATGCACTTATCATATGCATTAAAATGCCCTCGATGGATGGAGTACCCTTTTAACACCTAGAAAGGAGTTGGAGAGTCCCGCGGATGACAAATCCTTTCATATAATAATATTGCTTGATGATACGCTAACATGCCGTGTCTAGTATCTGTCTTCAAAAGTAAGATGGATGGACAGTATGCCTCCTTGGAGTCACTACCAAATCAACATGCCCAGGTATCCAAAAATAAGGAAAATACATTAAACTAAAATGTTTTATTTTAGTCCCCGTGAAGGCAGGAATCAAATCTTTTAACTCTCATAAAAAAGACTATTTTTTAAAAATATATATATTGTAAGGTTTTATAAACAAAACATCGTATTTCCATACATTTCGTCTCATTTATGTATTCTGACAAATTTATTTGACAGAGCGTTTTGGGGCAGAAGCAGATATTAATACTGCAAAAAAAAAAAAGATAATTATGTCTTTATGCTATATTACTTTTTTTTGCTGGGTAATAAAAGGGGATTGTATGCGACTATAAATTGGCAACTGAAATCTGGAAATCCCTTTCAGGTTTTTCACACTATCCGTTTTTGGCCGGGATACACGCTTCTGGATTCTGTCAGTGAATTACAGGAGAACAGAGGCTCAATTAAAACCAAGAGCCACAAAGCTTGTTTTAGGTGCATTTTGTTGTTTTATAGACGGGGGTCTGTCGAAAACTCTCTTTAAATTAAACACGACATGAAAATGAAGCAAGGTCTGACTATTTACACCGGGCATTGTGTGAAAGAGCTCAATTCATAAATAATTGGGGGGGGGAAAAAGGACTGCGTATAATTAATTATGCTTACGGAGAATGGATGAGGCTGCAAGATTTTCTTTTCATAAAACCCGTGTTTTCTAGGAGAATTGAATGCTTTCTGTGGTATTTAAAGGCTGGTTTAAAGAATATTTTTTATTTCGCCATTTAAATTTATTGGAAAATGTGAATATACTGTTCTCATTTTAAAAACGTTATTGATATTTAATAGCCTTATGTGTGCAGTCATACCACCCAAGTGTCTCTCTACAGATTCTACTGTCCAAATCACAATAATATGCATATCAATTAAATTGTACAAATTAAATATACTTTTCTTCATTTAAATGCCTTACTCCTACATAATTATCATCAGGTCACATAGTCAAATGAAAAGTCTTTGTGAAGATTATTAAACACAAGAATGAGTACATATTAGGAAACCCGGTGCATGATTATAATAATAATATCCGAATGATTATTGATCATCCCATTGGGTAATTCCTCCGCAGCAGAGGTATTTTATTGGTTCGGACAACTTTAGAAGGTGTAGTAATCTCAAAGGAGTTGGTTCAGGTCAATGGAAATCATTATTTCCAATAAACTCAGAGATATCAAGTACAATTACACTATGTTTAATAAATTAGCCTAATTATGCTAAATAGTTTATAGAACTGCTTTAAAACAAACACATAGGAGACCTTGTGCTCACTAAAGGCGGCTTGTGGAAGTTTGCTGCTCTCTCCACTGGAACTCTTCAGAACCCTTTAAATGTAACTGTTGGCTTCCAACAAAGTTAATAGATACTAATTGCATTCAGTTCAGAAGAAAGTAATTAATCAAATTGGCCATTCCAATGGCTTTATTCCTCTTTTTTGCCCAAACTGGAAAGAATATTTAGCTAATAATTAGTTCTGATTCTCAGTAGGGTCAACTCAATCCAATGACCAAGATGCCCTCTTAGAAAGGTCTACAGGAGCACCAGCTGAAATATATCAATAAAAGTTTCAATGAAACTATGGCCAACCTCAGGGATGCCCTTGGAGTTGTGTCCAGATTCCCAAAGAAGACTGACTCACCACTTCGGCCAAGATGACCTTGGTTGATACCTTGGTAACTAGAACATCTTAAATGAATAGTCACCAAGAGATGTTCTGATATGAGCAAAGTCCACATAGAATTTTCAAGTAACATTAAAAACATTATTACTTTCTGAGACAGTTGGGGGGGCTGCAGGATGGATAGATTTAATTTTAAACAACCTCGACAGCTAGAAAATAGGTACCTTCAAAACTGGCATAAAGTATGGTATGAAAGGATAGGTATTATGCAGGTGGGCCTGTTTGGTTAGGTGATTTATTATAGAGATTTCCAGGCAAATAGTCATAGGGATTTCTGGGCTGAGGTTGTAAATGTCTCAGAGAATCTTGTAGTTGTATGAATATAAGTGTATATTTTATAGGCTCCCTTTACTAAGAAGAACAGCAACTTGACTGTGTGAAATGAATGTACAGACGAAAATGAAATATATGTATAAAAACACGGTTGCAGTAATAAGGGATTTAGGTAAGCATGTTAAGACTGAAACATATGAAGCACGTTGGAGTTATTTTAACCCTGTTTCTTTTTAGCTGAATTTACGAGGCCCGTGCTTGTAATTAATATACTATCAGTGTAACAATCCAATACTTCTTTTGGAATATATAATAATATATCACGATATTTGGGCACTTGTGTTAGAAAAGTGCTTGGGGGCCACTTGGCTTATTATTATTGTTATTGTTATTATTATTATATTTTATTTTATTTATATAGCGGCAACAATTTACGCAGTGCTTATATTATCATTCTATCATTATATTATCACTGTGGTGATTCTTGTCTGATTGTCTCTCTAAAGAAATTGAGTAGTGTTCTAAATTCCATGTAAAAATGTCAACTTCATCCAATGGATCCAATGGATCTTCTATGTTGGAGATGACACAGCATGACATGTCTCTATGATAGCTACAAAAAGAACTAAAAGAAAACAAAGGGTTGAATGTGTATAGAATACAATATCCTGGCAGAAGAGTTCACCTATACTGCGTACAGGAGTGAGTATAAATGGCGACTCTCCTCTATGTCTAAAGAAGAGACCGCTGAGGTCCCAGAAACTCCTGTAACATTACAAGTTGATAAAAGGTATCAACTTCAACAAACTATTTGAAAATCTCCTTAAACTAATTATAAAATAGCGAATGCCACCTAATTTGTCAAATGCATGCACTAAGTAAGGCATGGCCATGTGCGTATAGAAGCAGAGCTTCCAAGATTTGCAGACAGTGTAATGTTAAGTCTGTTAGGGGGGGGGAGATGCGGTTCTATTAAGAGAAAAGGAGAGAGAAACCCAAAGGTGATAAAATTTTATGAATCACAGTAAAGTGTATTAGAAACAAAGGGATAACACTTTCGGAATATGTATAGGTTTATGAGGGATTTGCAAGATCCAAAATAAAGAAGTATCCCCCAAAAAATGAACCTTATTTAACAGAAATGCAGATTTATAACTTTCATGAAGCTAGTGGGGGAGAATCAGCAGATGTTTGTTTAGGGTTGTCATAGTATTGGGATATTATCTACCTGGCCTTTAAGTAAGTTTGGAAAATATTTTTGTAAAAATACAGAATATTATGTGAGCAACTATGTATGTACCCAGCCAATAAAATAGATAGATAGATGAATGGATAGATGGATGGATGGATGGATGGGTGGATGGATGGATAAATGATAGATAGATAGATAGATAGATAGATAGATAGATAGATAGATAGATAGATAGATGGATGGATAGGTGGATGGATGGATAAATAGATAGATAGATAGATAGATAGATAGATAGATAGATAGATGGATGGATGGATGGATGGATATTAATTAATTAATGTCTTTCCTTGAAGCCCAGCTACACCTTCATGCTCGCTACTAAGAATGCCTGGAGGCACAAGAGACATGAGTGGGGAATATTCACTACTGGGTATATTTTCTTTGCTGATGAAGAGTGAAGAGTTGTGTAGTCCGATTAGTCCTATTATTATTACGCGCCGTAAAGTCCTTATACAAAATGTCCAGCTTTTAGACAAGGCGTGATGGTAAAATAATAGCCCAGATATAACACGGCTCAACACATAATAAATAATGATCACGAATAAAAGAAGAGCTGGCCCCGTGTAATACATATGTAAGCTATTTATATAGTTATGGTATTGATTATACATGTACTAGGAATCGCCTTTTGAAGTATATAGTGATATCAATATGATAAATGTCCAACTCTCCTGCAAACTTTCTTTTTAGTGAATACACTCCAAAGTTGGCGCTAACACTAACACATTATATTCAAAAATATGCATTGACACCGGATAGTGGCTAAAATCCACACTCAAAGAGTCCAGGGGTTATTTGTCCCCCTTGGCCAACCATTTACCCCTGTTATTTGGTCTCCATTCCAATGGCTTGTGGACCTTATCGAGTCAATCATATGAACCTTAGCCATCCCGATCTGCTTAATTAATTCCCCAGAGATAATCGAACAACATGGCTACATTACAACTTTGCCTTAGCTCGTTTATTTTTCCAATCTAGGAACTTTTTAAGTTGTCCGTAGTTTACCACTTTTAATAGTTTGCACGGCCCAGGGGCTGCTCTTGAAAACTTCATACCGTATTTTCTCCAAGCAAGAATTGTCACGTCCATCGAAAATTGACATTTTACATGACAGATTGGTCTTAATTTCTCTCTGTTACAGCAGCCAAATGTGCAAGAAAGGATGACGATGTCATTGCCGTTTGCCATGGTTTTATTCTCTTCTGTCCCCTTCATTCCCTTGCATTGCCATAAATGTTTATTATCTTACGGACATTGTTACTACGAATGCTTTTAAGAGCGGGGAGCAGGGAACTTGGATTTGTCAGCCAGTGCGTGTTGGTTTTAGACTTTGCATCTGTGATAGCATATTACATGACAGAATGATTGATATTGCTTTCAAAATGGCTTAAGCTGCATCTTTTCCGATCCTTTGAGGATTTAAAGGGAAGCAAGTTTTCACAGCTTTTTTTTTTTTTTCCACTGGAGCTGTCTTTTCATTTTTTTGCAATATCCAATATCTGAGGGTCGGCAACTTTATTTTTTTTTTTTTAAAGAATTACATCAATTTTTTTATGAGATGTGATGGTTTTAACTCCTGCATTCTTACTCTGCTCTTACATTGTCAAATTGGCTTCCTAAAAGGAAACAATATTTTTCTTGCAGTTTTTCCTTTTAAAAATAAAATTACATTTAAAAAATATAGATTTTGTGGAGTTTATTTTCCCTTAAAAAACAAAGGCGTTTCCATACCTGAAGTGAGTGAAATGTTCTGTAGAAATGTGACATTTTGGTGAATTATATCAAAATGAAATTAAAAAGAGATTTTAACCAAGAAAATATATTTTAGGCTGATTAAATTATTATTATCAATTAAAGGTATAGCAAAGCTAGCCACCATTTTTGTATGATTTTGGTAGAATTATATCGTATACAACCAGGGCTGGACTGGGGACATTGGCCTTAGCACTGTAAGTCTGGTGGTCCGCGAATTACGTATGTGCGGCTGATGGCTGGAGCAATATTTTTTGTTTTTTTGTTAAGGTAAGGGTCTACATGGACCCTGTTTTTTCAAGGAAGAAAAAAGCTCAGTCACTAAGGCCCCAAACTAATATAATAATAATAATAATAATAATAATAATAATAATAATAATATTATTATTATTATTATTATATTATTTGTGGGCCAAATTCCCTAATGCTATGCCCAAAATATAACCAACTAACAAACACAAACAAGAAGCTGGGCAGTTTAGATTATATTTATAAAAGATGGCCTTCCTGCCCCATCTGGAGTGGATGTATCATAATATTCATGCTACTAGTAACCACTAGAAACAGGGCCCAGAGGAAAACAACCCTCAAAATAACCCTAAAACAAAAGAAAATAAGAGTAAAACGTCAAGACACGAGCCTAATATATATAAAGTTTTAGCAGGATATGGATATCTTTTGTTTTAAATGAAACATTGTTTCCAACATGTATTATAGTTTCACTTCAAAAGCATTTATGGTGGGAAGATAGCATAGACTTGGATCCGAAAGATCCCATTACGGGGGCTTAAATGATCAAATAACCAGTGACCTCACTTCAAACAGATATTGATATTTTACTTTTAATCTAAGTCATTAAACCTTACTATAAAGCAGATATACGATCCAATGTGTGAAGTCTGTGCTACATTAAATTTATGGCCAGATCGGGTTTTTTCTTCCATAGAAAGATAAGTAGATTGATAGAGATAGACGATCAAAAATATCATTTTGGAATTGGTAGGAAGAGTTTTGGCATAAAAAGGAGGGACCTATAGGGTACAGCGAAAGGGGAATAAATAATAAGAGGTTTCTGGTAAGAATGAGGAAAACAAAATACCGGCTCTTAAAGTGAATGTATGTCTAAGGCAGAAATAACAGTAGTACTAGCACAACGTGTAGGAACTGTCTGGGTGGGACACGGAGTCTCGTGGGGAGTCTCTGATTCCTTGGGTCTTGAGAGTCACTTTCTGCTTTCTCTGGGCTGGGGTGTGGTTTTTGCTGATAAACCCCGCCCACTCCCCTCCTACTTCCAGTTAATGTAAGCTTATGTCAGGCTAGCCCCACCTCTATTCATAGCTAGCCCTGCCTCCACATCCCTAGAAGAGGGCAAGATCCGGGTAGCCTACCCTACGAGGTTCCATGTATAGTGTCACCTCCTGGTCATTTGGTATGCTTCATTATTAAAAAGATCCATACAAATAAATCCCAATATTAAGGTGATACGAGAGAACAAGATATATTCCTTTATATGTAACACCCCTACATTTTCATATCCATACCTAGAGCACAAACGAAATTGATGCAATGTAATTTTTTTTTTTACATTTGAACTTCATTTCGCATGCGTTCCGGATTTCCCACTTGATTCAGTGCTTTCTGTGAAACATATACTATTGTGGTTAAAACACAAAGTCTCCAGGGAGGACAGGCCAATATTCTGTATTTAGACTTATTTAGCCGATACTGGATGGGTCTCTTGGGGTATTCAACTTAATAGTATAATCTGTGAAGAATAATAAACTCTAATGGTGGTAAACAGAGTCTTAGGTGAAGCTCCCCGAGGCATTTGCAACTTAATTTAAACAATTTAGCATCCAACTTTAGAAATAAAATCGGTATTAAGTACGTGGCGCTGTTCTGTGGAAGGAAATAGCCAATGGAATAACACTGTTGGCACTGACCTAATTATTATCACTTAGAAATATAAAGATGGTGTATATATACACATATATATATATATATATATATATATATATATATATATATATATATAATTTATTTATTTTTTGCCGATTATTTAGTAAGATTTAGTTAATTTATTGTTTTGAATTAATTACTGATTTCTAAATATCATACAAAATGTAGTGGCGGAGTGTTCTGAGGAAACTGTAAAGCGCAAAACCTTAAAATGTAACATTTAAATGTTAAAGGTAACAGTTTGGTCACCTTCCAACCTGGGATACACACACAATATACGGACAAAAGTATTGGGACACCAGACCATTAGACCAACAGGGACTTTGATGACATCGCATTCTAAATACATAGACAGTAATATGTAGTTGGTCCCCCCTCGCAGCTATAAAGGCTCCCACTCTTCTGGGAAGGTTTTCCCACAATATTTCGGGGTGTTTCTGTAGGAATGTTTGCCCATTCATCCAGTAGAGCATTTGTGAGGTCTAAAACATAGCCTAAAAACAGCTACTTCATCAGATGGCAGCTTAAAGTGCCATGTCTGCATCATAATCGCCAGTCCGGATCCTGTTGATAAAGTTTATTTGTTTCTGCCCAATAAATAGCAGTTTATATATCTTTTGAACCTCTTTGTGTAGACAGATTTTCTCCTTTAAACTGCCCATTTAGGGAGTAACTTGGGCTGGCTCATTTTGGGAAGTGGGAGCATGAAAACTTGCACCATGCGTAAGTAGGACATGAGAAAAGCTCCAGGTAAGTCTAACTGTGTGTGTGAGAGTGTGTGTGAGAGTGTGTGTGTGAGAGAGTGTGCGTGAGAGTGTGCGTGATAATATGTGTGTGAATGAAAGTGTGTGAGTGTATAACAGAGTGTGTGAATAAATGTATAGACTATAAGAAGCACTGCCGGAATTGTTGGCGCTATAGAAATCAAAGATAATAATAATAATAAATAATAGTTCTGCAGACCAACAACTTTGCCTATAAACATTTTTGTTACATCTATTTATAAATTTAAATCTCCTACAGGTACCATAAATAGATCTGCATCGTAAAGGTGGTAACACAATTTGCTTCACATACTTTCAAAAGTAGGACTTTGCATGTGTCCCCCTCCTATATTTAAATTCCGAAATATGTAGACTAGTTCATTTTTATTTTTGTACATTTTTCTACAGTCATCCAATGTTTGTGTCTAAAATTTCACTCATAATAAAGAGATTAAGGAAAAGTGTCAGTTCTCAGAAAACCAGGAATTAGTTTGTAAATAGTTTCACGTATATCAGGAACCATGCCGTTTGAACAAGTAATCTTCTAGAAATTCCCTCTTCACTTAAATCCTATTTCCACCGACAGCTAATTTATCTGTTTCATTGCTGAATCAATCACATGCACCCAGGCTAATTAGCTTGTTCCAGTACATCACCTGCAAACTCATATCATTGTTCTATACCTAATCTGTCATTCCCAGTGATGTTTAGAGCACTTACAATATGTACTTTTTTTTTTTAAATAAAAGTGTCAATAAAAAAAAAATACAATTTGGAGTATAGCCATAACTAAAATAATATACCCAACTTTTCTTTACTTTTTAAGTAAATGACTTTCATTAGCCTTATTGAGGAAAAGGCCCTGCCTTACCCCCTGCTAATTAGCACCACGGGGATCATGGTCCACAGCACCTGGAGTGATCTAGGACACCTTGCAGTATGCCAGATACAGAATATGGCATACAAGATTATTGCAATTACTTTTAACACAGCCAGGATGTTAATCCCGAGAATCATCTTGGAGTCAAAAAGAAATCTTTCCATTTCAAACAACATTTGAAGTAGTTTGAACTTTTTGCCCAAGCGGTCACCTTTATACCTGGGAACTCTCTGGGTTTGACCTGGAGTCTCCTGGTGAAGAGCTAATTCTCTGAGTCTCAAATTTGTCCACTCCTTGCCCAACATCATTCAAGTTGTCTAATTAATCTGACTGCCATTGGAGTCATAACGGATCTTCCACTGCTTCCTGGTCCACATTGCCATTAGCCTATAAATTATTATTATTTTGCCCTCACGTGGGGCATTGTCGCTAGGAATTCCCTAACTCTAATAGACATCCCTTTTACGGTCTAATCACGTACCTGTGATTACTTCTTTGTCTTCAGGCTGAACAGAAGGGGTGTCTTGTAAAGCTGAACCTACCCTTAAGCATTTGTTCAACCTCTGTAACTGTATTATTATGTTATTAACACATTTCTCATACACATTATTTAATGCAAATGCTTGCATGCATTTAATTAATACCTGTCACAATAAACCCAAATGTCTTAATTTGCTTGACATACTGTAGATAAATATGAGCAATTAACTATATTCAAGTTAACACTATCACAGTGTATTTTTGAAAATTATTTAATTACAGAACAGAATATATTTTAATATGGTAGCACATTTTTATTGAATTAATTGTTTTCAATCCTAGAAATTAATTGTAGTTCCAATAACAATAGGGTTAGTCATTGTGCTGTTGTAACATTGGAATTAGGTAAAAAAACAACAAAATAAATAATATGTCTAGAAGAGTGCCACTTTTTCAGGTTATAAGTAGCAGAAATTAATGGGATTGTGTTTCCCCTAACTGTGTAGTTGAGTTGGACGGCACTGATCAAAAACTGGTGCATATGAAAATGAATTTTATTAGTTTATTGTCAATATTAAAGATTGTCTTTTAATTTTGTCTTGTTTTATGAGTGTGTTTTTGTCCAGACATACTGGTCCTCAAAGAGGCCTTTGGTCTGCATGGGTAGCATGTACCACCTTTCCTCTAGCCAGCCCCATTGCCACCAATGTATCAGCTTGGAACCATAGCCTCGCGGTAATCTAACGATGAGTTACCAAGTCTAATGTAGCAACAATTGGCAGAATGTTGGACAGGATGATGATTCCCTGAAGGACACCCTGTAGCAGGCAATGGCCGGACGGTGCTGGAGGTGGAAGACTCTGAGAAGACTAGACAGCAGCAGAAGCGTAGGAACAGCCATAGTAACCTGCCACGGCGGTCAGCAAATAGACAGTAGGTGTAGAAGCTACAGGATGGGGGTAAAGGGCTGCATATAAAGTTAGGTTGGGTCATGGAACAAAAGCGGGTCCATGGTCAATTTTAAAGCACAATGCTCAAGTAAGGATTACCAACCAATGACTGAATGTCTTCAGAAAGGCCAAAGGTATTAAAAGCTGTCGGGTCTGCTGGCATGTATGAACAGCACACCACGTGGTTCTTGCTAGCACACCATCGCCTGCTACATGAAAAGATCTTGGAGTGCCAGATAAAAAGATCCAGATAATTTTATTGCCCGACAGTACCGCTTAGGGGATCATATAATATCTTCCAAGAAACAAGAAAGACCCAACTTGCGCATTTTACGCTCAAAGGAGCTTTCTCGTTGAGTGTGTTGAAAAAATTGAAACATTTTAATTTATTTTATAATATTTTGTTTTATGGAACTTGGAGCTCGCTAGCTAATTTTCCTGGGGAAATCTGCTGTGTTTTGTGCCTATGTCAGGTACAATTAATAGTCAAGTACTGCATTCACCTAGTTTAATATAATTTTGGACCATATTCGCAGGTTTTTTGGCAATAACATAATAGACCGAATTTAAACCTTATTTTGCAAAATAAAAGTTTGCAAAGTATTGTGTTACTCGCTCTTGCATCTCATTAGTTAATTTTGTATACGATAATACAATGTGAAAGTTGTTACAAAAATCAAGCCAGTTCTCTGTACCTGGTTTTGATCAAACATGAAGTGGGTATTTGCATTGGAATGTACTGCATCTGTTCCAATTAAGACTTGTTTTTCTGCCTTCTCTATATTACTGTAATAATTTGTGTTCTGTTTAGACCATGAATAGGATATTGTTCAAGCTGTGCAACCTTAACAAGCCTATTAAATGGGTTATAGCCGAGCTGAGAAAAATACTATACCCAGCATATATGTTCTGGTGTTTCGGCTGATCAATGTGTTTTTTTCATACGATGATGACAATGTAACATGGTGGCTTAGGGACTTAAACAATATTTTTTGGGTCATATATAGTTTAAAGTCAATGGCCTAAAATAATAGAAATGAAAATAATAGTAACGCTGTAGTTTAGTGTTAGTATAAATATTCTATATAGAATTTTCCATAAGCTCGTATAGGAAATGTTATGGTCATACGTTTTAGTAATACCCAATGATGTAGTCTAGTCTAGGCTGGATAGGCCTGGGTGGTAGGTAACAGAGGACATCAGTCCCCTTTGCTTCAAAACTGGGGGGGGGGAGTCACCATATTGGGTGATCTGTCTGTTCACTGTGCTGCGACTCAATGTTTCAAGGGAGATCTCAGATCTGAACCCAAACCCCAACGCTCAAAAACTGGCCGATTTACACTATGGAAGGCAGAATCTCCATAGAATGCCCTTAAGACATGGAGCACCAGGCTATGACATCATAACCCTGCACCAATATTATGCTATATAACATTTCTAGCAACATGTAATCAGTCCACACATTTCCAAAAAATCATTTTCAAAATGTCAGGATAAACTTTAAGAATTACATGATGGTTTTTATGGATTATCAATAAATTTTTTGTATTATTTCTATTATATTTTGACAATAGAAAACAGGAATGTACCATGAACTGTGTCTGGCAAGAGGAAAACAAAATGATTTTTAACTTCTTTTTGTCTAGATCTGGTTTTATGATATTTTATTCTGATACTTGTTAAAATTTTATTTTTCTTGCCCCGAAGAAGCCGAGCACCAGCTGTTAGTGGGCTGGTCTGCCAGCTATACCTTTCTCGCTGTGCCACGATGTTAAAAGCGACTTCATACAGGGTACATACGCTTAAAAGGATCCTCGTACGCAGCTGAAGCAAACTCAACGTGAAGACACCGTTAGAGCTCTTCCGTGTCTCTACTTGCATTTTTTACCCAAATATCCTAGATCTAGAGGTATGACATGTTTATTTAGTATACAGTATGCACATTTCTAAACATGTCTTCTAATTCATTTTATTTTTAAAGGGTGGATCTCACCTTTTACGTTTAGGGAGATGATAAAAGAATGCTACCTAAAATGAATCTAGAACTAAAGATTAAAGTTACTTTTAATCTGGTTCTAGAAGACACTCTCTTGTGCCCGTGCCAGGGGTCAATCGTTTAGAATTCTGTGGTTCTTTTAAGTGATGGCTAATGCATTTTCTTCATAAGAGGATCCCCTGCTGGGATCACCTATGTTTATTAGACTCAGGAATTAAGTAAAAGTTAAGAAAATGGAACTTTAACTATTCGGAATGTATTTCCCAGAGAAACTCACAACAGGTCATGGGTGAATCAAGGAAAAGTGTAAAAAGTAATGGATTTGTAAAATCACCCATGGATTGGGAGGGTAACCGCGTTACTAATGTTTAAAAAAAATGTCCATATGAGTCTCCCAGCCATTGGACTTTGTTTATGACTAGCCTTACACCACATTTTTTATGGGCTTTGTGCACCCCTAATGTTAATAAAAGGGACATTCTTGAAAGTCACAAAGGTCTATCCTCTTCCTCTTCAAAACACAAGCAGGAAAATGGAGATCCAGAAAAGAAGCTACACTTGGTGCAAGTAGCTAAGATATTGATCCTCAGGGACCGAGAAATGAGTGGGTGAACCTAGGTGGGGAGTCGGTAGTCTGAGTAGAAAGTCGTCAAAGCTTATGGCCAACCAGATATAAATAGTTTTTTCAGGTGATTAGCAGCAGTTATAGCTAGAAGACTTCTCAAGTATACTAATACTCGCATCGCAGATCTACACTAAATAATGTATATTTTAGTTTGTGATATTTTTTGTGGAAAATACACTTACAAGACATTTTGAACCCCATACTGCAAACAGCCAGTTTTGGTACCAGCTATACTGAAGAAGGCCACCTGAACCATATCCAATGTCTATGTCCATGGGTAAAGCATCTTTGCATCAATGAGTTACATTTTGTTGATCTAGAACATGCATTCCAATGTTTCTTAAACATGTGCTTTGGGGTCAGACGCTGGAACAAAACACAGCAAGTTGAGCAGTAGTGAGCCCATTTGCGGAGATTTCCTGCAAGGTTAAAGATTAAGGCGACTTGGTATAGTGCATTAATGATAGACCCCTTCTCATTTCAACTGCTTACATCCAATTTCATAGGGGAGAGACTTGATTACTCTAATATCAGCTTCATATGGGGAACATATAGGGTTAAATTTGCCCAAAAAGTCAAAATCCCTTACTTTTTGAAAGCTAAAACTGGCTCCTATAAAAACGCTAACATTCCACATCTATCTATCTATCTATCTTTCTATCTATCTATCTTTCTATCTATCTATCTATCTATCTATCTATCTATCTATCTATCTATCTATCTATTTCTCTATCTATCTATCTATCTATCTATCGATCTATCTTACACACTCAACTAAATTGAGAGCCGATATCTAACAATACGGCTTTTACGGGGCAAGCAGGAAGCCTGTCCACCCAGGTGTGTGATAAAGTCTTCCAAACAGAACAAATCTTTAGTGTCTTCAGCTATTGTTAATCTTCCAGCAAAGACTTTTCATTGCTTTATGTATAGCCGAGAGAAAGCCAAGTTTTTTTTCCCCTTTCTTTATTTGTCCCTTTGGTATGTTGAAAAGATATGACATCCGAGTAGGCCTGTGGATTGACTTGATGAAAAAAGGGCTTTGCGTTACTACCTACCGCAGCAGTAGATACGTTTTGAGACAATATTGAAAAAAAAAAGGACACCAAAGTGGTCTCAGGAGGAGGAATGATCTAGTAGAAAGCATGATTGAATTTAGTTTTCTTTTGCAGGGAAATAAAGCTTCAGTGTTTCAATCAGCAGGTGCTATATGAAACAAATGTTCGGGGGAAAAAAAAAGTTTTTTAAAACCTTGGTATTCAACCCCGGTGGCATAAACCGGAGTCATCAAATTCCATACCTCTTCTTCTTAAGAGATAACATCATTACCCACACAACGGAGGAACGTAATTCTATTTGCCACTTTGACCTTTCATAGTTGTTTGTGTTGTGTTTTCCACATTAGAATGTTCACCCCCTACGGACAATCTTCTGATTAGAAGGTATGCACCGGTTCTTTATGGCATTGTGCATGCGCAGCTGTGGGGAACACACTAAAAATATTTCCAGTCTTACCTGTGGCTTTTGATGTACAGATAAATGTATGATGTCATGGTCTAATGCTCTGGAACGCACAGTGGCATAAAGTAACCAAATATAGTATAATATGAGTTTGTTCTCCTAATTTTACACATTTGTAATTGTTAATTAAAATATTTTTCACAACAAATCCATAAAAAATCACACACAACAAGAAAATGATTTTTAAAGTATCAATGTAACATCAAAATTTCAAGATTATTAAAAGTTCTAAAAATATTCTATTAAATATTTAAATATAAAGTTCTATTAAATATTTCTAGATATTTTTTTTTACCTTACTGAGAGGGTGGTAGATATGTGGAACAGTCTCCCAGAAAAGTGGTAGCGGTTAATCCAGTAAAGGAATATAAACATGCATAGGATAGATATATGGCTCCTGAATACAAGCCGAGAACAAAAGTCTTTACATCAAGAAACCCGGTAGACTAGGCGGGCCGAATGGATCTGATCTGCCATCAAATTCTATGTGTATATATTATTATTATTTTTATTATTATTTATTGTTTTATATAGCGCCATCAAATTCCATAGCGCTGTACAATGGGTAGACAGGACATAACAAAAAGTATTTAACAGGTGAGGACCCTGCTCAAACCAGGATATATTGATAATTTACAATTTTGGTGTCCGTCCCGTAAAAAAGAAAAATAGAATAATAATCTAAAATGATCTGGAACCAAAACAAAACAAAACATAAAAAACAACAGCCTAACAATGAGAAGACAATTTCAAATCTAACATATAATTCTAGAGTTAATTGCATGTAATTCCCGATACAAATGCACCGTTATTATTACATCACTGGAAAAAATAAAATCAAATGAATAGTTAAGGATCTGCTTTTGACGTGTTCATTATTTAAATTCTGACTTATTTATGGTTTTCAAGTAAAAGAATATATGCTGAATCGTTCTCAGCAGGAACAAATGGGATTTACTTTCAGTAACTGCTGTTCCAGGTACTTTCAAACTAAAAGGAAGTTTCAGTTCCATCTTTAGTTCTGGGTTCCCGGCGGCTTCTTGTCTGATGATTTTTCGGGAAGATAAAGGCACGCTTTCTTTTTGATGTCGTTAAAGGCTCCATTCACTTGTTTGTTTTGCTTGTCAAATTACTTAACTTAGACTCTTGTGTAAGTCAGATATAAGGGTGTATCCTTACACCGAATAAACAAAGAATTGTAATCCGACACCGAAATTGACAGTAAATTAGGTTAGAAAAGAACAGAATTACGTGAAATTCTTTTTTTAAGTACATTTGTAATTTTTTTATATATGTAGTTAAATATTATTAAAATAGTATCCCTGTGTCATATTCTTCTTAGTTTAATAGACATGAGGAGAGTTTTATTTTTTTTTTGCCCTCTGTACTTCATTTAGATGAACCATGACTGTTGAAAATGGAGTCCGGAAACAAAAGTGTCCCTTATCAGATACACTGCTTACTTTCTTAATGAAATCCACACCAGAAAAGTTGACATTCAGTTATCCAGCTGATGACGGAGAGGAACGTCTTCCGTTCACATTAGTCACAGTAGCAGATGTAAGGCTTCTCAGTAGGAAATAAGGGCGACTATAGTCCAAAAGAAATCTACAAAAATGGCACTTAATGAATCGTACCTGGCTGCTTAGATATCCGTAGCGTAGTGGACGCTATCATGTTACGCGGATCACCGTGGTATCAATGGCAACCCCTGTTCCGAGAATCCTTGGAACTCCATCCCTGCCCTGTTGGGTCTTGAGGCTGGAGCAGTAAGCGGTGATACCGGGGTACTTATTACATAGGGTATTCTGTCACTGTGTGCGCACTGTACCCTCTTGCCCATTACAAGTTATCCTCCCCGACCCTTCAATCAACTGTCAATTATCTCCTTCCTACATTAAAATCCATATATGTATTTATTTGCCCTCATTGTGCTTACTCAAGCTACCAAGCAAGGACTTTGACCTTTGATCTCTTCCACCGGCCCATTTACACCATGGAAGCTGCGCCAACTCAGCACACCCTCCATAGTCTGTATTAGTAGGTGCTGCACCTTTAAGACACAGAGTGCAGGGATATGACATCATATTCAGGCGCTTCCACCTCTTAAAGGTACGGTGCGCCTTTTATGTTTGATGGCTGGTCTGGGTTAAATATTTTTTAATAAATATAGACAATCTTCTTGATTATTTCCTCCTTTTAGGAGACGTAGATATATTTTATAAATTTATGGAAATTAGACATTTTTTGGATCCTTGGACCATGCCATTGGTTACCATGGAGATAAGACTCATTTTCAAACTTTGCACCAGAATCGCTCTTGACACATAAGCGCATTCTCTAGTACTTCTCAAGGCAATGGTTTAGGAATAGACCTGCACACGTTCAGTGGTCCCATCCAGCCAAGAAGGCTGTGGTACATTTAATAGGTTGACGAGACACGTGAAAGATTTAATTGGCACCCCGCGAATAGCCGGTGAACATCTATTTTTGTAGCGAGAAAAAAGGTGATCTAGAAGGAAAAGCTTTTTCTTTTTTTTTTTTCCTATAAGACAGTAATTACTGGCCATCAAAATACCCGGCACGAAGTAGATGATAAATGAAAAAGAATCCACGTTATTAAATCTCAGTAGAAGCTGGAATTTGTATTCACTCCAATGTAATATATTAGAGATTGTGACCTTTAGTGAGACTTATTCTATTAATTTTCTATCAACCACGACACACTTGATTTATAGCGATACTAACAAAAAGCAAGTAACGAATAGACTTATATAAATGAAAAAAATGCAACTGATAATATATATATAAATATATACTGTATATATATATATATATATATATATTTATATATATATATAAATGTCCAGTTGAAGGACCACGGAGGAAGCATTCTGCTGTAACTCTGGAGCTGCAGCTTCTACTATAAGGTAAGTATTTTATTTTTCCAGGTTTGCAGAATGCATGCTAACAGAGTACTTTAATATGCGTTATTTGTTATGCCGAGGACACTGGAGCGTTCCTTTAAGGTGTATGTGTATCAGTGGCGTCGCTACAGGGGGGCAAGGGGGGGAAATTGCCCCCCCTAGGTTATTCCTTGCCCCCCCTGTTGCCCCCCCCGCCGAATTTGAAACCACCCAGGACAGTCTTTGACTGCTAATGACGGCATGGTGCCGTCGCTAGCAGTCCCAGTCAGGTGCTAACGACGGCACCATGCCGTCACTAGCACTATCTTACCTTGATGGAGGTCTGTGGACCTCCATCACCACCTACCCCGGCGATCTGCCCCTCACACTGAAGGGCATCACCGGGGCCACCCGATTTGCCCGGTTACGTCTGAGCAATGACGCGATGACGTCACCGCGCAACTTTATTAACAACTGACAATTGTCAGTTAAAGAGGTATGGGGGCATGCTGCTTAGATGCCTGTATCTCAGGCATCTAAGCAGTTACATACCCCCAACATATACCATTGGAAAGGTAATCGCCTCACCTTTCCAACGGTATATAGATTGTAAAAAAGAATAAAAAATATTAAGTTAAAAAAAATAAAAATGTAAAAAAAATGATTACATTATTTAAACATAAAGTAGTTTAACTTTAAAAAAAAAAAAGTTTAAGTATTCTAGCTAAATGATCACTGTGGTAGCCAATGTTACCACAGCAATCAAATAGCTATAAAAAGTCACATTCCCTTTTTAAAAATGGTCGATACTCATTTTTAATCCTATGATCCCTTTGATCATGGGGTTAAATTTTGCCAACGGTAGAGGGAGGCAATTTTTGAAATCCTGATGAACTGCAAATATTATTAAAATCAGCCATTTAGCCTGTGCGGTACGTGAGTAACCATCTCATCCCTGGAGCGCCTTGCATTTTTACGGCAAAACTTATTTTTGCTGTAAAAGTGATTTTTTTTTCTCCCTTTACCATAATTTCTTTGGGATTGTAAGGGGAAAGAATGGTGTGTGCTACTGTGAGCAAATGTATGGAAAGAATGGCGTGTGCTTCTGTGAGTGAATGGAGATATGAAAGGCGTGTGAATGATCAGTAATTAGGGTTGAAGCCTTGACGTGGCATTACTGCTCACGTAGGAAGTTAAATTATGGCACAAAAAGTACACATTTGCAAAAACGACATCCCTTGGCGCATCAAATGAGGGGCTGCATGTGTTTCTAGTACAAACCTGGAGTGCGCAAGACACAAATGAACATGTCGCTATGGTTAGAAAAAACATATTTTCAAGCCAAAGCGACATATTCCATCATTATTTGTGCACTCAACTTTTGTCCTAGAAATACATGTAGCCCCTCATTTGAAGCTCCAAGGGGTGTAGTTTCTTAAAATGGATAAATTGTCTGAATGAGGGAGAGCATGAGTTAATATGTGGATGATTTGTCTGAATGAGGGAGAGCATGAGTTAATGTGTTTGTGTGTATCATAGATTTATAATTGTGGAAGGGCAAAGATGGCCCTAGCAGGATGTTTGAGCCTTGGGGAACAGGATGGCACAGGCAGGGTGTATATGGGACAAAGATGGCAAATCTTATGTGTGTTATCTGGGTGCTGGCCAGGTTCTATGTGGGCAGCGTGGTTGGGGTGTGCAACCTGTGATCTATCCCTGTAATTTAGGGGTTTTAAATATACCTTTAATGCCGTGTTTCTATGTGAATTCCAATTGATCTGTACCTGCAAAGCTTGGTTTGTGTGTTCTTCTGTAGATCCATATCTGCTGTGCTATGTTTCCATACATTATTTATGTATACCTGCAAATGCTGTTTCCATGTATTGATTTGATCTATACCTGCAATTCTACATTTCATATATTATTATTGTATACCTGCAAATACAGGATTTGTATGTCTGATTCTGTTTATTTGATATATACCTTCAGTGCTGAGATCACAAGTGAATTTCAATTGATCTATACATGCAAAGATGGGTTTGTGTGTTAATGTGTTGATCTATGCCTGCTATCGGCAGCAGGGTCTAATATTTATATATATATATTTATATATATATCGGCAGCAGGGACTAATATTAGGCCCTGAAATCATTTAGTGGAAAAGTTAAGGTATTGTGTTGTTTAAAGGATTTCAAGGATTAGTCGTACTAAATTGTGGCTTCAGGCTTCCCATGTTGAATGATCAAGTATTGTATTGTCCAATAACAAAAGTATCATTCCATAGCACATTACTTTTGGCAATATATATATATATATATATATGTGTGTGTGTGTGTTTTTTCAGTGGTATGATTTAATGGTGGAAATTATTAATGCCCCCCCAGTTTCACTGTGGTATCTTGTGTGCCCCCCCTATATATTGTTTCTAGAGTCGCCACTGGTTTTAATTAAGGTGACTTCTTAGTATCATTTATCCAGAAAACATTATATTTAATTATTACTTGATATAATTATGCTATTCTCCATAGGTGCTGATCAGAGAAGACCCTCTTCATAAAATGTATGACAGCCGTCTGTCATATGAAATGCGTGACGGAGGTGTAAGTTTACTATAAGCAGTGTACTGCGTTGGAAATTTAGGTTTAAGGTTTTGTTAAACCTTATTCCTAGGCTGTCTCCCAAAAGTTTCATGCAACCTCCAGCCCACCCAAGAACGCCTCGCTTAATCATAGCATTCCTTACTGTTTCTCCACATTTTGGGGGCACTAAGGCACCCCATTCATTCTCTCTGCCATGCGTTAAATAGTCCTGTAGAGAAAGGCACTGGTGATGGAGCAAATTGTGCCTAAAGCCTTATTACTTAAAGACACTCAAGACACTAAATATATAATTGCAGATGAAACTCTGACAATACCTGCTACTAGGAGTGACCCCAAATCTTGAAATAAGATCAGCCTCAGATACAATCCCCCCCCCCACTTTCCTCCTTGTATAGTGGCATATTTTGCCTTTCAGGGGTGACAGCCTCGCTACCTCTCTAATCTCTCTAATAAACGGCCCATATATACTACGGAGCACTGTTCCTAACTAGATTAAGGATCCATTTCAGCCTTGCTCTCATCTGAATTGTCTGAATTAAATTGAACATTTTTTATCAGTACTGGAACCATTATTGCAGAATAATAATCCATTTTAGATAAATTAAACAGATCATTATGATTCTGGAAATTACATCCAACACTTAATCCCAGTAGGGTTACCATTAAACCCATTGCTGCCATGCATGAAGCATTTTAAGTATGTCCTTGTCATATGTCAGGGTCACAGGTCCTCCCTATAAAGTGTTGTCATTCATTTATATATCATGCTTAGAGAAATTGTGGGACACAGGTACACTTGTGTGAAACATAAAAAAACTAAAACCTTAACTTATCTGAAGACCTATACAATGTATACTTATTTTTGGTCTTGCAGTTGACTTCCAAAAATGTTAGCAGCGATTGGTCCTCTTTAATGATTTTTTTAACAATATAATGTTAAAATAAATCACTTGAGTAGACGATATAAATACTAGCAGGTTGTACTCAGTAACGATCCTTTTTTTTGTGGTCTGAGTTACTTTTAGGACTCCTTAATCAAAAACACCCTTGTTTTAGGATCTGATTGTTTTTGCAATTCTTCAACATATGAAAACCTGGCAGAGAATCGTTACAATTTCAATCTTTGATGAAACGGTCACACTGAAATCATCTAGACGTATCTCTGAGATGTTATAAATAAAGGCCAAATAGTATTGTTAACACAACAGAATACCGTATTTTTCGCTCTATAAGACGCACCTGCTGATAAGACGCACCTAGATTTTAGAGGAGAAAAAAAAGGAAAAAATATTTTGAGCTAAAAAATGGGCAAAAATATTTATTACAATAACTGAATAAGCTATGAACACAGTAAGACACACACAGTAAGACAGACACAGTAAGACACACACAGACACAGTGAGACACACACAGACACAGTGAGACACACACACAGTAAGACACACACAGTAAGACCTCCCTCCCTAACCCCCCCTTCTCAGGATCTCCCCTCTAACTCCCTAACCCCCCCTTCTCAGGATCTCCCCTCTAACTCCCTAACCCCCCCCCTTCTCAGGATCCCCCCCCCCCCCGCCCCGGTCACTTACCTTAAACTCCTGTGTTGGAAGCGTGAGGCGTTTGTCTCGGGTGCCGGCGCTTCACTGCTGAGCGCCGGCGTCTGACGTCATATGCCGGCGCCCAGCGTAAAGCGCCGGCACCCGAGACAAACGCTTCCAACACAGGAGTTGAAGCGCTGAGGCAGGCGGCGGTGGCGGTGGCGGCCGCCGCCAGCAAAGGATTCCTGTATATCTGTCAGGCAGGGGGGCCCGAGAGTTGCCGAGCGGTTGTCTTCAGCAACCGCTCGGCACCCCTTGGGCCCCCCTGACTGGCAGAAATCCAGGACTCCTCTGCTGGCGGCCGCCGCCGCCTGCCTCAGTTGCGACCCCGGATTTATCGGCGCATAACACGCAGGTAGGGTTTAAGCTCCGGATTTTAGTTAAAAAAGTGCGTGTTATACGCCGATAAATACGGTATATCGTTGCCCCCCCCCCCCCCTCCCTCCCTCCCTGCGTGCGTGCATCTTCGCTCCATAAGACGCGGCTGATTTTTCATCCTACTTTGGGAGGAAAAAAACTGCGTCTTATGGAGCGAAAAATACGGTAATCTGTTGATATGGAACATATGGAATGCCTGGATAATGTATCATTTCTGGACATACTGTACACACTTGGAATATGTATCCATGTCTAATAGGAACTCTCTGTTGTAACTACTGTTTTGTTTATGGGTAAGGAACCTCTGACCATTATTTCTATTATTTCTTTAAAAAGATACTGGCAGTGACACTATAAAGATTTTTATGTGATTTGTTATTATTAAAGTTTTAAAATGTTACATTTAATAATATTCAATGTAAAGATGGGTATCAGGTTAAAGGTTGATTTTATTCCTAAATATTGTTTATTTATTTAGTGTGATCAAAGTCAGGACCAGGCTGGCCATCACAAGGCAGCCTTGGCACTTTAAGGCCAGCGGCCATCTGATAAAGAAGCTGCGGGCGACGGATAGATACACATAGCATGCGGCCGGGCATATCCAGCCGCTGGCCACACGATGTAACTGGAGAGGCAGATGTGGTGAGTATGGGGTGCTGACGGGCAGCCCACCAGGCAAAATGCATCAGATGACCAGTCTAGTCTTGGTCAAAATACTACCTTCTGTCTACAGCAATTACTGTTTTGAACCACAATAAACTAACGCTGTAGAGATGTACTGATGGGATAAAAAATGGAAATTATACAGATTTGGTCAAACGAAGGACATGATTTTTATAAATAAATGTGACATACACAAAAATATTTACAGACTCTCGGCCCCTTTCCCATTCCCTAATGGTCAGAAAAATAAAGAAGGAATGATACTGAAGATCTATGCACAAGGACAGGAGAAGAACATGTTTTCATATCATGTGTATGTATATCTAGTTTTAAACAATTAATTTAGATAACCAAAAAGTTGTGATGGAGGTGACTCTCCTTCAATAAAGTTTAGCACAAAAAGAAGCTAGTTGGAATATCATGTTGCATAATGTTACGCATACCCATAAAGTGAGAGGCTATTCAAGGGTGGTAAAAGCAACCAATTGAATGGATTGGAGAACACAAAAACCTTATGGGGACAATTCTCTTCTATGTTAAGGGTTTAGGGTATGTATAGATGAGACACATAATCCACGGTTTGTTCCTTCTCCATTTAAGCCGTCTTCCTCCTGTTTTTTCGCTCCTGCTATGTATTCTATAAGCTGGATCTCTTTGACACACATGATCAATAAGTTAAACACTTTATATAAGTTAGTTTAATAAATGTAAGACACTTTTCCCAGCCACTGATCTGGATACTTTCACAAACAGTATATTTAATAAGCAATAAACAAATAAATGAAACCTGGTTTAATACTTTTCAGATTTAATTTCATTCAATAAACAGTTAAACACTGGGAGCAATACGTGTTTACAAGGTTTTACTTACTGAATATTACTGTACTTTACATGGTTTGGCTGCAGAGCCCGTTGTCTGGATTCATTACATTAATCAAACACAGATACGTGGTCTTTTTTTGCCTTCGAGTTGCATAAAATAATGTGAATATTCACTTCTAAACCTGTTGGTTGAAGAGGAGGAAATATACCGGACATTTTTACATTTTCTGAAATAAAATGCTTTTTTTGTTTTTGTAAGTCTTTTGTCATTTCTTGAGTTTTATGCTCATGTCTGTGAACTTTCTATGTTAGGAGACCCAGAGCGCTTCCTCTTCTGGAAGAATGGCTTCATTAAGGGGCAGGGATAGCCATACATAAGGGTGAGGTTTGTCACATATAGGGTGGGGCTAACCCCAGACAGCCATTAGTGGGTGGGTAGAAGGCAGGGAATGGGCAGGGAATAGGTGTGGCCAAACATCGCTCCCAGAGAAAGAAGCAACTGATCCAGAGGCCCAGGGAGGCAAGGTGGTCAAACTACAAGAGTCCCCAGGTAGTGTTGATTTTTAATGTTTATTTGATTATTCTATCAGGAGCAGACATTTTATTACATGTATAATTTAGCTTATAGTACTTTGAAAAAATAATATATACACATTCAAAAGGTAAAGATTTGCTTGAAGAATGAAACTGCTGAAGTTCCTATTGATACTCATCCAGTCTTCATATGCTGTGTCTATCACAATGGGCAATTTTGATACTCAGATAAATGACTTAGGGCGCCTAAGATGATTGCCAATCCATTTCTATTTTTTTTTATAAAGAAATACATTTCATCATAGATGGGAACTCTCTAAATTTCATCCAGGGGCTCTGGATGAAGAGCTACTTCTACAGGTCTCCTGGCCAGGACCTGAAATCTCTGGAAAGCTACCTTAAGAAACTACGTATAACATTTTTTATATTCTACCCCTACATAAACACCAGTGACATACTTTATGTGGTTGGACTTACTGTGTATTTTTAAACAAGAATAAACCTTTACTAACTTGTTGCAGGATCTTCAGAGAATCCAAATGGTCCTGAAGTCACCTCTCCATAAAGCGGTCTTTGGGACATGTGAAAAAAATTGGGAATTTTACCAATGCTGGTTTAAAATTAAAAAAAAAAAATTATATTGTGCATCATTTTAAAGTATGCTCGATGTTGGGTGTTAATATCTATCATAGCAATTCCAAATTAATTAAAAATAGTAGGAAAAAATAGTAGAAGTCTTTTTAGTAGAAAGCTTTTTGACCAAAAAAAAATCTAATTTTGATGCCACTTTAAAATAAGGAAACTTTTCCAGGAGAAATGATTAAAAAAAGAGAAAAGCAAAATAAAGTCCCACAAAACTACAGGAGGATATTTATAATTGCACAAAGTGTAATGTGCATTTGCGTGTCCACAGGATTTCAAAACACATTGTTGTGCTATTTTGTTGAGGGAGCTTGAATTCATTATATCACCTCCCTTGGTGTTCAACAGAGAAAAAGAAAATCACAAACGTTTCCAGAAAAATATATTTCTCTTTTTTTTCTTATTCAACGTGCAGAGTTTTTGTATCAGGAGATTGATTATTTAAAGCCATTCCTCATTAAGGTTGTCAAAGTTATTTTTTGCTATGCTGAAATGTATAAAAATACCGCACCTGCTGAACGCTGTTTAGAAATCACAAAATCTTTCAGCTTTTCCATATATGCCGACATGCTCTATTTGAAAAACAAAAAAAAACTTTTAATAACTATTTTTTGTAGTCATCATTCACAACACGAGCCAGATTTTATATATTTCTTCTGTCTGTCTTTTTTCTCTGTGTAATTCTTTCACTTAGCAGGTGTAGTTTAAGAATTGATTAAAGGACATACACATGGTGACACCATTAGAGAGATGGCAGGGTACCCTAAAGGGGCTTTGTAATACGTACCTTCCAAGTGTTCCTATTCAGGAAAGTTAGTCCCCCCTTTGGGACTCAAATAACCTACTGTCCCTTTTCCTCCCCTGATGGCCATTTTTTGTTAAAACACAGAATTTTCGATGGGTATGAGTGCATCACAGCCCAATAATTTGCATGGAAACACTAGAAAAAGCCCCCTAAATATAAAAGTTGGGAGGGATGATATTTTCTGCTTCGACCACAGACCTTCAATATTTGTCCTCTTATGCATGTTATATGTGTTCATATCCTGGGGCAAACCAGATAAATCCATACCAGAGGAGCCCAGACTTCAGACATCACATCAGAGTAGCTCCTTCTCCAAGTTAATGCAACGGGAGCTCACAAGGGATGAGGGTGGTGGGCATACATCGGGGGATCTAGGAGGCACATTTGCAGTTGAGGTTGTAGAGGGCACTGATTTTTTTATTTTGATAATTTATGGACATTACATTTGCTTTATTAGAAGTTATGATCGAGTAGTGGTCCAACTCTGAAACCTTTGGGTTTTGGGGGAGGGGGTCATGGTATCTATAAATCTCTCTGGTTTTTAGTTATTAGTGACCTTGGGCAAGTATCAACATGCATGGTAGCTGACGTTTCACTAAACATTCATGGCCTATCCTTCTCAGAGATGCATGTCTATTATTCACAGCACGAGCAGACAATGGTGGATACACTGGATACCCACAAACCTAGTGATGGAGATTATTGCTGCACCATTACCATCTCTATCTCTATGGCTTTAGTCCATTCCTGATGATACTACTTTATAGTAGAATATTTTTTATAATTATATTGGAGCTGGACTACCATTATCATTTTTCTAATATGCTCATAAGGATTTCTCTCTACTGACCCAAGTGTACTAAAACTTGAGACTCTCCTGTAAATGTAACAAACCATCTTGCTCGCTTGACTGTTAGACACTATTTTATTTCAGGGTTCTGTTCTGTCCAGGATAAATTAACCCATAAAGTGCCAACCAGGTAGGTAGCACATTCTTGTTTATTTCCAGTATTGAAACAGTAGCACCATCTGCTTATATTAAATTACTGAGTCAACCCCTTTTGCATTTTAAAATAAGAAGAATCAGCTGACACCGATATGATTTTTCCAAATGCTTAAAATATTTTGAATCGTTTTAAATAACAGCCAACCCGTATCTGTTCTAAACGTATATTTCTACATACTATGTTTAGCTTTGGATACGGGTGCCCAAATTCATTCATAAAGTCTGAACGCAGCCATAAAGCTAAACTAATGTCAGCTGGCTGACCTCTGTCCTCTCCTATTGCGATAGCCTTGTTATGGAACCGGCGTTAAATGATTACAGATTCAGTTCCAAAATAGAAGGAAAACTTTCCTACAGCACATAAAAAAAGGCAAGTATTTACTTTATCCAGCCCATGCTAGGGATCATAAACTAACCCTGGAATATAATCACTGCCAAGTTATAAAAGTAGAGATGTTAGTAGACAACCAAAAAGGTTCTTCATTGAATACCCTTTTTATTTCAGTTGATTACCCCCACCACTTAAATTTTTTTTTTCTAATAGAATTATTCTTATCTGCACGTGATTTAAACTGTAAGGTTTACCGAAGATTTAGAGAGTGTGAACACAGTTGGAATGTTTTAAACTAACAGTACAAGTTGCATTTTAAGAAAATAATTAACTCCCGAGGGAGGTGCGGTTCTTGGATCGGTGACAAATTCAAGTCTGGCTTCCCCTATATGGAGTTTCCAAATAATAAAATATAGTTGATTCCCTACTGGTGTCAGCTGAGAAGCTGTTAGTTGCTTGTGGACCATCAGTTTTAGTGCACACCTTGGTGTATTAAAGACACAATATAGTGAGGGTAATCTTATGTGAAAAGCTTTACCACAAAGAAACTTTTATACTTACTGATTCGGGGTGTGACAGCATATTTTTCTAAGTTCCCCTTTAATTCCATTTACAAATAAACACATCGGTAACTGCGTGAATTTAGCATCGTTATAATTTTATTAATTGTGAAATTCTCGAGTAGAAGAAAATATATTATAAATCTGAAAATTCAAAAAGTAAATACAATTATATATATAAAACTAACGCAAGGTTACTTATATATAATTAGGATCACATCTAAAAATGTGGAAAGCGCAGCCTATAAATGGTAATTCACTCTAGAATGTGCCCGTAATTGAGCTAAATTAAACATATGTTTTAATTTAACCATATTAGAGACACATTCTAGTGTGAATTACTGTTTCTATTATGCAAAGCTTATAGTTATAAAAAACGTAAAAAATCTAGCTGATGTATTAAGATATCAATAAAATATACTCATGATTAGAAAATTGTAATCATATGTATTGTTTGATTGAATTGGTATCTTATATTTTAAGGGTTTGGAAACATTTCTGAAGATAACCAGTGACCAGACCCGGACTGGGCAACTGGCACACTGGGCAAATGCCCGGTGGGCCACTGACCAACAGCTCCACACACTCACCCAATCTGCCCGGCTGCATGGTTCATGAGCATACAAATGTAGAGTGCGGACGCACAAATCCTGTCGTCCCCTCACTTACATCATCAGGCAACCACTGGCCATAGTGTACCATGGCCACCTAGTCATTGCCCGTCCGGCCGTGCCACTGAATACTGTATCTGATGTAAAAGGTAAATGCTTTATGAAGGTAGCCTTCCTTTCGCAGTGCAGTGTTTCTCTGGAGGCCCTTGCTGCATTTTCTATAAATATAGTGTAAAAACAGTATAAAATAATCTGAAATTGTGGAAGAAAGATACCCTATAGATATAGAATAGAACCAAGTAACAACTTTGGGAACAGAAGCCAGTAAATGTACAAACGCGTCCATGTGACATAGTGGAAATGCAGGAAAACAGGAGAAAATTCTTCCAGTTGCTTGTGTGCACCAAGGGTACAGTAAAAAGGCCAAAGAAGGTGTGAAATGCAAGTGCCCTTCTTGTACATACCAAATCCCAAGGAACGTACTGACATGACTACCTAAGGGGAGCCAAAATGACTGACTACCTATTAGTAGAACACGTGTGTGTGTACCTATCAAAACATACTGTATGCTGTATATTCCATTCAAATGTCCACAAACAAAGTGAAAATGTTAAAGACACAATACAGAACATTACCATACCTTTTGGTGTAGGTTGACAAAAGAAGAAGAAGGTTCCACGTGGACGTCAGCAATTCACTTTCATAGATACAACGAAAAGCGGTTAATTTAGTTGGCATATTCTAAAGAGTAGCAAATGATGTACACTACAAATTTTACTTTTTACAAGAAGAAGTTGTGTTTCCTGCTTTGTTTGTACCTAATATATTACCAAATACTTGACGTTTAATTTTTTTCCATTGGTTTAAATTTATTCTCAAGACTGTAAGCTTGCGAGCCGGGCTCCCTCCACCTAATGTATCGGTTTGTCTTAGTCTGTCAATTCCCATCTTGTCAGACCCCTTGAATCTATGTATTGTATTAAGCACTGCGTAAATTGTTGGCGCTATATAAATAAAAGATAATAATAATAATAATGTATGTGTACAAAGGGCAATGACATATATTGTTTTCTTTCTGCTATTTGAATTCTAAATTCATAACGTGTATTATGTGATCGTATATGATATATTATTAACCAATTACAAAAAAAATATGAATTTGAGTTAAATGCTGTTTTTAAGGTAATCCACTGGCAAATTTGATGCGGACACATTATCAAAGTTGCCTCTAAAAGGCAACCCATATCTATACTATTCTATTTCAATTCTAAATGTGTATTTTTTCACTTTTTACATATTTCATTTAAATTAAACGAGATCTGATCTGGTTTAAAAACCTGTGACCCATGTGACGACTGTCTTGTCTAAATCCATAGTATCTCTTTAGCGCCATCTAGTGTTTCGAAAACTTTTTGTCACTTCCATCTTATTAACTGAAACCACACCAACAATACTTTTAAATTATTACTAACATGGTTTTGGTTGAAAAAGTTATTTTTTTTAATTCAGCTGACCTGTAGTATCTCGGTGCTTGATATTGATGACTTCGGTGTCCAACATAAAAATGTTAGTGATGACCTTTCTCGGTTAGATGGTCCGGTTTTGTTGACTTTTGCAATGTTGCAAAGATAAATCAATCAATAAGTATATACTGCATTTTAAAGGTCAAGATTAAACAACAAACAGATGTATTTTTACTGGAAATTCATCTCAAGATGCATTTTTTTACTGGAATAAAACATTTTTATTTTTTTTTATAAATGTAAGATGAGATATCCTTTTGGGATGCATACATTATATATATGTATGTGGATCTTTTTATAGAGTGTGAGTGAGAAGAATAGAGGAACGTCAAATCATTTCATTGTATATCTAGACATATGTTTGCAACATATTATATCTACAATAAAAATATAATTGATCTGATGCTCGAGTGGTCATTTCTTTTTTAAAGCGTAGTGCATTATAATAAAGTTTGCAAATTGTAAATATATTTTCTTTAGGAACACCGGAAAAAGATTCTTACAGGAAACATGACAAATTGCATTTTTTTAACGATAAAGTTCAATCCAATATATTTTTTCCTGTATTTTTCCTAATATTTGGAAGTTAAGGAAAATGAGACATCCTTGTTTCTAAATTGTACATGGAAGATGTATAATTAGATGCAGGCCTGTGATTTATCAAATACATATATTTGTGCATGTGTTCATAAAGGGATATTCCTTTCTTGTTGGCAAACTGAAGAATATTTTATTACTATCAGAATTTTTTTCCTGGTTTAATAATATAAAACATCTGCGTAATACTTTTGGTTTTATATTTTACACTTGTTTGAAATGTTGCTTTTTCTGGCACAATGACCATCAAATGAAGAATAGGTTATAAACCATTCTTGCGTAAAAGATGTCTTGTCCAGGAATTGTTCTATTGAAACATTAATAGTCATATTTAAAATAGGCATCAAAGGGGGAACACCCACTATTTTATATTACCAGTACCAGATTAAAAATAATATTTCAAAAATAGTGATGCTTTCTTTTTTATGACCGTTTTAGCTTTTATACAACACAATGTTCTCAAGCAGCTGCGTATTAGCCATTTGTGTGTATCTTAGCCCAATCTGCTAGACAAAAACCCTTGACTCTTTTTCATACTGCCCGTGGCAAACAACAGAATGGCTTGGTCTTAATCACCCGCTGGACACTCTGACTAATGGAAGTCTATGGAGGAACGGACTTGAGCAAGAAAAGCCATGCAAAATAACATATGCAGATAAAAGGGGGGACATGATATAAATCAAGGTTTAACCTGTATATATTGTTTTCATGGGACTTTCCTTTTAATTAGAATAATTAGTATGTTCATAGAAAATGTTTCAAAATGAACATACATGACCAGTGCCATCCTTGGTTGTGCTCAGGAGGTCCCGCCGTTGTCACCTATGTCCATTAACAAAGGATGCAGAGTCTTTCCGTGGTAACTGGCACTGAGATTTGGTCTAGGAAACCGCACTAGGAACATTTGTTGCCAATCGTATACATAATCCAGGGTTAGGTTCATGTTCAAAAAAACTGCTTTTCTGTTCCTTTAACTATTAACGTTAACGTCATACACATGTTGGTTAGTTAACCCCTTCTATACTGCAGCTTGGCATCACTCTACAATTCCCACAAGGAAATCATGTCATGCAAACAACTTACACTTACAGTGTAGGCAACTCGTCTACTTCCGGCCTTTCCTACTATACTGATTTTATCACATTTCAAGAATGCTAAATCAATGCTACAATTTTGCAAAGAAAAAAATTAGCCCTTAAGGGGTAAGGGTAGTGAGCAAAAAGGGAGTAATACATTCTCTATAGATATGCATTTATAAAGATATATTTTATTATTATTAATATTACTATTATTGTTGTTGTTGTTATTATTATTATTCCAAATAAATGAAAACCACAAAAAAAAAACATACATGGACAAAGATCTAATAATTCATATGTTCCTTTCTCAACAATCCAGGAAGTGTTCGTGTTTTATGGAACAATAAAAGTTAATCATTTCCTCAATGACAAGATGATTCAAATCGTTATCAAAACAAAGGATTTGTGTTTCAAAGAATGTGGATTACCGTAAAGCAGGCAGTAGACAAATGGAATCACTCCAGATGCTGGACCAGAGGACGCAATTCTGAGGACTCAACGAGCAGCTCTCATTGACTGTAACTAAAATGCATTGTTCTGTAACCAAAGCCATTGCTTGTCTTACCATAGATGTCTCTATTGCATGGACAATAAGAACAAATTCAATGAAAATAAAGTCGATGAACTTTTTTTCCATTGTCTCCAATGGTCTCCACATATCTAATTCCAGGCTTGTAGTGTTCATCCTACCGGTAGTCACACATTGCAGGACCTGAGTGGTAGAAAGCATAATTGTGGGGTGCTATAAGCCGGCACCCTGCAGGACATTTGCTAGGTGTGTCAGCTGCTAGCCCTGGCCTGCCTTTCTCTAATGGACTACTGAATAAGAATAAGATATAAATTCTACTTATGTCCTCTTTAAGACATACGACTAGATATCTAACCATATTTCTTTCCATACTTAACTTTTAAACCTTGCTGAAAACCTAAAGGAACAGTAAATGTCACTCTAAATACCACTAGTAAAGTAAACTTAGTAACTTAGTAATATAAACTTAACAAGTGTCTTGTATGCCTATAAACATTTGGGTAAAAAAACCAAACATGGCACCTAATCGTTGTTCTTATGGTCACCAACCTAAAATGATATCATATAAGATTGATTTTAATACACAGTGTGTGATACACTATGGCTTCTGTTGAAATACGGCTATGGCTGATGAAGACTATATCATATAAATGTGTAAAAAGATGCCCATAGCATTGGACTCCAAAAATGTTAAGGTCCTTGAAAGTTATGAGTGTCTTTTTACCCCGCTTATCGGCATTTGTGAGTGCCCATATAATATGAAATGCACGTACCCCTGTTTGCCTTCTCTCTACCAGTGGTGACCTTAAGATGCTGTTCCACTTTTATAACTAAATGTAGCATCAGAAACATCATTCCTCATACTATTGAATGTCCAAACCTTTCCTCAAAGTAAAGTCAAATGTATACACAATACATTGTATCTGCTGCCATTCTGCATCTAAACTAGATTATAAACTGTTTCTATATTCTGGGAGAATTACTTTATTATGGTTATTCTTATACACAAAACTTCTAGTGAGGTGGCTGCCGTTTTTGCATCTTTTACACTTAGAACCCAAATCAAATCACAAAAAGATATTGAGAAGCCCCTCTAAAATCTCCAAGACTTTTTAAAAGAATTAGATGGCTGGAACATATACAGTGGAACCATTACCAGGATCCACACAGATGGAGTGGTATGAATGGTGAGTATAGCTCAGCTGAGACCAGACGACGTTATATATTTTGCCATAAGATGAGTTGCTACTTGAACAAGGAGGAACACGCATACATCAAGAGTAACAAACAGCATGCATTTGGACTTATACATTGCCCAAAAGAATGTGTTGAAACCAAGATAAGAATAATAGTAGCTGTAGCTCACTAACAGCTCTAGATGCCTGGGCTCTGGAGTAGGGTTGTCCTAGTGGTGGTCTATAGGGCAGCGCGTGACCTTCAAAGGTTTTTCTCCAACTCTCTGAAAACTTATAGAGTCTATTTCATGATCACATCAATTTCATAGAGTTCAGATACTTATGAATGGCATGCATTCCTCACCATTAAAATTAAAACACCGATCTAAACCATCAATGCCTTAGAAGAACATAGAAGGAAAATTAGGGCACCACGAAAAATTTCATTTTAATTGTCATTGTAACTCATGGTAGTGATGTAAAACCTAACTTGAAACAAAGATAGCCTAAGGGTAAATCTCTGTGGTTAAAAAGCAAATATTCCTCTTGTTTCTAGTTGCAGAAATGCTATTTTAAGATCATAGGGACTGCAGAGCAGATACAATCTTTGTCCTGGCCACGGTTTTCAGAATTAAACAGACATAGACTACTGTTTTTTTGCTATTCGCAAAACGCCATATTCATTACTTTCCTTAAAAATGGTGTTCTTTGTCTGAAAAGCAGGAAGTGGATCATAAATCTTGAGTTTAAAAGCCATCTGAAGCTTGTGGACCAGATATGTTCTCAATCAGCAGTCAGGCAGTAAATAAACATTTATATAGAGCGACTCCTCTCAACTAGTCTGACCTTCGGCTATTACAGGGCACAAGAAGAGGAAATTTGTTTAGTCCCATAAAAGCTATTGCAATATATCAATAGATTATTAAAAATGGAAACAATTTTAGCTAATGGGTTATATTGATTTTAATAAGTGTAAGTATAAGAGACTAAAAGATAAGGGGCATTTTCCAGATGACATCTTTGTGTAATCAGGCTTTAACCCTTTTAACAGTGAAGTGGTCTCCGATAGATTGTTGGTCCAAACCTAATGTCTGGATAGGGGCTGCCAGGTAATCTAACGGTTTCTTTCTAGTAGAAATAATTAACCATACATACATGCATATACTTATGTATATATAATTTTTAAAAAACACTCTCTGCTGGGAGGCTGTTCAACTTATAGTGACCTCTATGGCAAGATGGAAAACCGATTATCTCATTGGTGATCTATATTACTATATTATTATTATTATTATTATTATTTATATTATATTTTATTATTATTATTATTATTAATATTATTATTAATTATTGAGAGTCATCATATTCCACAGAGCATTACAATGTTCTCCTACTAAAATGCTAAAGCCCCCCAAAATTGCCTTTCTATATTACCAGAGGTTTCACAACAGGTATTCACAATGATCTTCAGCACATAAACTCCTTAGAAAACAAGCAGGTCTGGAACAGTGTCCTTCAAACCAAATTATTAGCAGGCATATTACCCGTTCTGGGCATAAAATATGTAGGATTCATGATTCCACAAGGAACTTTGTACGCATGCGTTCATTTTTAGTGGCTGCAGTGATACCGCAGTTGTCTCTGGCCATGCACAACTCACCCACGTTGATGGCCTGAATTTAGAAGCTACCTAAAACAATGAAGAAATTGATGTCCAAAAATGTTAATGTAAAATTCAATTTATGCCCTCATTTCACTAGCATTAATTACTCTTATTATTTATGACAAGTATCATATAATGAAATATCTTCTCACTTGAGACATGCCATAGCAATCTAGCTTTTTTCAATAATAAATAAGAATCCCAAACTTTAAGTGATTTTTTTTTAATACCGTATTTCCTTGAATTTAGACACACACACACATTAAGTCTTTAAAGTGGGGGTGCGGCCTATGATCGGGGTTTAGCGCAGGGATGCGCAGTTCGTATCGCCCGACGCCTGGGATATGCAGTTCCGGGCGCTGGGCTGTTTTTGTTAAATCCTTTTCATTTAGCCCTGTAGCAGAGTTAGGATCCAGATCCCTCACACTGCGGCAGGGGGCCTGGATCCTCCTCTCGGGCAGGCGGTTGACGTCTGCGCGATGCGCGTAGACAACCTCAGGGGTTTCTATAACGCAGAGTGGCATATCAGGGGGACAGAGTGGCATTTCTAGGGGACATAAAGAATATCTGGGGGGCAGAGTGGCATATCTGGGGCAGAGTGGCATATCAGGGGGCAGAGGAGAATATCTATATGAAAGGTGCATTATGAATTAAGGGGGAACCTTAAACTGGCTATTGGTTTTCCAAATTTCTGTTTGTATGTAAAATATTCTGACTAACCGCATAATAGATACCAAAAATATTAAAATACATGTATCCCTGTTTCTTAGGTAAAATACTGTTTTACCGTTCCACTCATGTGTATAATCGGTTGCGGCCTATAATCGAGGCAATACAGTATATGACCTATGACCAGTGCGATCACTGCCACAAGCAAACACCCTTCAATGGACAGTGGTTGAAGGGGGTACTACTACGTCTGTACCAATCTATCCTAATGTCTGTTATTGTCAACTTTGAAATGTTATGGCTTTCACTGTCATGTAATACAGTGCTACTGTATATGCGGGTGCTATAGAAATAAGTGTAATGTAAAAGGTAAACCCTCCAATTCAATAATAGACAATCAATTAAAATAATAAATTCCTTTGTTAATATCAAAACAATTTTGCTCTGATATATATAAGAATAATCTTCTGTAAACTACAACGGAATCACAGCATCCCCCTCCTCTAAAAAAACCTGCTGTATTTAAAACGTGAGATAAAAGCTGTCATAAACATGTGAATATTTAATGATTAGACCGAAAGACCGAAGAAATAATAAGAAATGCAAAGGAATAGATAAAAGAATATGAAGTGTGGTTTTTATTTTCTTATTAAAGAATATTGCCTAAAAGAAATAAGGCATATTTTCTTCTGTGATACAATCTCACTCTATTCATAGGGTGAAAAAGATTAAGATGTTTCAGAGAAATTCCCAAGATGTTAATGCGATATCTTTAAAAAAAAAAAAAGAAACGTGTCTATGATGTCAGAACCTCATTGATGATGTACAAGAGTTTTGCAATGGCCACTGAGCTGCCAGCTGGTTACCACACGAGCAGAACACAGAGTTCAATGGATTCTTTACACCAGTGACATTAATATTGTTGGATAAACTCATAGGATGATGTGAAGATAGACAGAGACCATCATGAAGGCAGCATCTTAACTTTAGGTTCTCATGGGGTGACCTCCTGGGCAGTATGATAAAGGCTTTAAAGCTAAGTACTAAATAAAAGGTCTATAACATGACTTAAACATCATTGTGATCCCAGTAATGTAATGATTTTAAGGATATCCGAAGGCTAAAATAAGAAACAATATGAATTACAAAGTTGTAGAATCAGAAAAATATTAGTGAAAAGGGTAAAAATAAATATGGAAGAAAATGTCAATAAAAAAAGCATTCTTAAGAAAAAGAGATGCTCTTAAATCAAAGTGTTTTCTTTTTCTGTTGGTTTTATTTTATTGAAGCCTAATCATCATTGCTAGTAGCAGAATGAACATGTGACAACCACTGTGACATCATCAATTGGAAGACAGTGATGTCACAAAGCAACTGATGATGTCACAAAGCACTTTGGTACATTTAACACTGCTACTTTACTTTAGGCTCACATCTTGTTTGACCTCTGGAGTATCTAGACGTTAGACTAGAGCGATTTGAACTTGAACCTTTGATAAGAGCGTTTAAGATCTGAAAGGACATGGAGCTTAGCTTTCGTATGGCAGCCGGTGTCCTCTTCGGTGATCTTGCTTTTTCACAATGTTGCAGCCGGAAGTTCCGTGGGACAATGGCCTCATTAAAAAGGCAGTGGAGGAATATCAAGAATAGAAAGTGCAGAATTTCCAAAAATAAGATTATTGGGGAAATGAAGAAAAACAAGAAAATTGCTTCCATGAAGGTATCCAAAGGCAAGCTTGTGCCCAGGAACAGTGTAGGTGAGACTTTTTCTGGAACACAGTTTAAGGCATCATCTACGGACTATTTAAACCTTTATGCACAAGCTATACCTTTACAAGAAGATTACCCTTCACGTTCATCTTCAAAGACACCACAGAAGAAGCAAAAACAGATCTTGAAACCAACGAAAAAGAGACGTAAATCTGAAAGGAAAGACCTGAAGAAGAAAATACGCCATATTGCTGCTGATTTGTCAAAAGAGGGTATTCTGCATTTAAAAAAACCGAAGAAATCGACCAATTCGGTTTCCTCTACCCACCATGAACAGAATGAGGCATGGCTGCCATCGTTAAACCTGAGGAAGGAGCACAAGGACATTTTACAGAGCCAGGACTGGTTAGATGATGCAATCATTGATGCTGCCCAAGCATTACTGAAAAACCAGTTTCAATCAGATGGCTTACAGACGTGCATCCTGTCCCAGTTTGAATTCCAGCCAGTGACTGGATGGGCAGCACAAATCCATTATGATGCTGACCGCCAACACTGGTTTACATCGTGTTTCCGGGAGGATCGAGTCATAGTTGCTGACAGTCTTAGACCAGCCCGACTCTCCTCCTCTGCTCGAAAACAAATTGAAGAATGTTACAGGAATGTCATCCAGAATCCCCAAAATAGGACTGAAATTCTAAATGTGGACCAGCAACCAAACGGCTGGGACTGTGGCCTCTATGCAATCGCCAACGCATTTGAGCTGCTAAGCAATGGGGATCCCACTTGCAGATATAATCAGCGGAAAATGCGAAACCATCTTATTTCATGCCTGGAGAACGGATGCATTTCTGCTTTCCCAAGACGTGCTTAACATCGAGAACGTCCAAGGATTTAAAAGAGCTAGGAAAACACAAATACACAACAAACCAGCAGTGATATTCTTTATATCCCCCAATAAAATCTTTAACCCCTTCACTACCAGGGGTTTTTGGTCCCTCAAGTCCTGGAGCTATTCTGTTATTTTTTACCATATCTGGGTTTCATTAAGAGTCGCCTTTTCCGTGTTTGATGCACCCACACAAATTACACATCCTTCTTTTCAGAACAAATGGGGCTTTGATTTACAACCATAGAAACATGCAAAAAATATATAATTGTGAGTGCTAGTGTGTGAAAGCCTCAAAGAATAAAAAAAAATTCTTGAAGTTTCTGCTAACCTTTAGTTGCCCCTGCTGAAAAATGACAGAATTTCTAATCGTCAACATCCCCCGATTACAGAGCAACCCTAAAAATGTCATGTTCTAGAGGGCCACATCCATCACTTCCATAGTACCCAGTAGGGTAGTATTCTTAATAGTTATGGCTTAACAAGTTAGGGTCTAGTGAACTGGGGTGGGGGTTATATTATATATTTATTTATTTAGAGCTGGGGTAATAGGATTTAAGATGAGCTTTCTGAGTTGTACCCTTGAAGTCATCTTGGCTGGGCTCCCAATTCTAAGTATTATGATTATTTAGATTCCAGCAAAAGAGTATGGATACTATGTTCATATTAGGTTTGATACAACGTCAATGTTAACAGTCTGAACCCTTGGCAGAGAGAAACTCCAATAAGGAGACCTATAATATGAGGCAAAATTCTACTCCTAATTGGCTGCAATACTAACCTACGGCCATTCTACCTCAACTACCCTGATTTCAAAAGCAAGCCAGAGTAATTTCCAAATATCTGCAAAATTATGAAGTTTTAATTAGTAAATGGTAAAAGGTGCTAAATGGTTGTTCTATCAAACCTACACAATTACTTTATAAAAACTCAATCATCACTTTAGAATCTGAAAGCACATATTTTTTTATTATTACTTAAAGTCATTCCAATTTTTGCCACAAATATGACTATGTTGAAGATCAAATTTAATGTTGGAAATTAGAACGCTGTGAATGGGTATATAAATCAATGTTAAGAACAAAACACCATCCGCCAATTTCCTTTTCTAGTATTGAAGAATCTCCTGCAGATGATGGATCTGAATTCCCATCATTGCAATGTTCCTGATCTTCCACATTTTTGACTCATACTCTGTAACAGCAAACTGGGAACTCAAAATTATCCACTTATGGACAGAAGATAGTAACAAAAAAAACAAAGTTAAACTGAACAAGACAATGTAATCGCGCTCATGATACAAGTAAAAGACATGAGGAGATCACAGAAGAAGAAACCCAATTTGACATATTTCTAAAAATGTGATTCTTAAAGGGAAGCCCCATTAGGAAATCGGATATTAGATTCTAGCCTCATATAATCTTACAATATCCCGTCAAGCACTTTTGTTGTGTTTTAATGAGTTATATAATAACTGAGCGGTGCTGATCTTTTCTAGGGCTTTTTCTCTCAAGCCGTTCATCATACTTTGCTAATGCAGAAAAAGGTGCGGCCTTTTCATCTTCTCACAAAAATATTAATCCAGCCATCGCTCATATTACTTTTTAATTCAGTATACCTTTTCAAACATACATTTTTACAACATAAAACTCTCAGATTTGTACATGCTATGGAAAGTAAAACGCTCATAGTTATTCAAGTAAACAAAGTCAGAAACAAGGAAAAGCTCCAAAATTATTCACCATTCATTTTTTTGTTTTTTTTCCCTCATGAATATATTAATATGTATGTATATATATATATATATATATATATATATATATATATATATATATAACCTCTATCCTACAAGAGGTTATACACCAGGTGCTCACGAGGATCGTCAGCACCCAAACTCTTTAGAAAACTAGCAGGTCTGAAACAATTTAGCTAAAAGCAAAATAATACCGGTTATGGGCTATGAAGATACATTAAGTGTGAGATATGCCAATCTATTTTTTTTGTTTTCACTAAAAAATTACACATAAACGTTTGTTTTTTTTCTCCTTGAAAAATGCTGCCTAACATATTGGGCATCTTTTCTTTTTTGATAAAATCCCATCAAATTGCCTTAGAGAACATAGGATAAGAATGATTTAGCTGATAATTCCCAAGATGTTCATCCAATAGCTTTAAAGAAAAAAAAGAAACGTGTCTATGATGTCAGAACTTCATTGATGATGTACAAGAGTTTTGCAATGGCCACTGAGCTGCCAGCTGGTTACCACACGAGCAGAACACAGAGTTCAATGGATTCTTTACACCAGTGACATTAATGTTGTTGGATGATCTCATAGGATGATGTGAAGATACACAGAGACCATCATGAAGGCAGCATCTTAACTTTAGGTTCTCAGTGGCTGACCTCCTGGGCAGTATGATAAAGGCTTTAAAGCTAAGTACTAAATAAAAGGTCTATAACATGACTTAAACATCATTGTGATCCCAGTAATGTAATGATTTTAAGGATATCTGAAGGCTAAAATAAGACACAATATGAATTACAAAGTTGTAGAATCAGAAAAATATTAGTGAAAAGGGTAAAAATAAATATGGAAGAAAATGTCAACAAAGAAAGCATTCTTAAGAAAAAGAGATGCTCTTAAATCAAAGTGTTTTCTTTTTCTGTTGGTTTTACTTTATTGAAGCCTAATCATCATGGCTAGTAGCAGAATGAACATGTGACAAGCACTGTGACATCATCAATTGGAAGACAGTGATGTCACAAAGCAACTGATGATGTCACAAAGCACTTTGATACATTTAACACTGCTACTTTACTTTAGGCTCACATCTTGTTTGACCTCTGGAGTATCTAGACGTTAGACTAGAGCGATTTGAACTTGAACCTTTGATAAGAGCGTTTAAGATCAGAAAGGACATGGAGCTTAGCTTTCGTATGGCAGCCGGTGTCCTCTTCGGTGATCTTGCTTTTTCACAATGTTGCAGCCGGAAGTTCAGTGGGACAATGGCCTCATTAAAAAGGCAGTGGAGGAATATCAAGAATAGAAAGTGCAGAATTTCCAAAAATAAGATTATTGGGGAAATGAAGAAAAACAAGAAAATTGCTTCCATGAAGGTATCCAAAGGCAAGCTTGTGCCCAGGAACAGTGTAGGTGAGACTTTTTCTGGAACACAGTTTAAGGCATCATCTACGGACTATTTAAACCTTTATGCACAAGCTATACCTTTACAAGAAGATTACCCTTCACGTTCATCTTCAAAGACACCACAGAAGAAGCAAAAACAGATCTTGAAACCAACAAAAAAGAGACGTAAATCTGAAAGGAAAGACCTGAAGAAGAAAATACGCCATATTGCTGCTGATTTGTCAAAAGAGGGTATTCTGCATTTAAAAAAACCGAAGAAATCGACCAATTCGGTTTCCTCTACCCACCATGAACAGAATGAGGCATGGCTGCCATCGTTAAACCTGAGGAAGGAGCACAAGGACATTTTACAGAGCCAGGACTGGTTAGATGATGCAATCATTGATGCTGCCCAAGCATTACTGAAAAACCAGTTTCAATCAGATGGCTTACAGACGTGCATCCTGTCCCAGTTTGAATTCCAGCCAGTGACTGGATGGGCAGCACAAATCCATTATGATGCTGACCGCCAACACTGGTTTACATCGTGTTTCCGGGAGGATCGAGTCATAGTTGCTGACAGTCTTAGACCAGCCCGACTCTCCTCCTCTGCTCGAAAACAAATTGAAGAATGTTACAGGAATGTCATCCAGAATCCCCAAAATAGGACTGAAATTCTAAATGTGGACCAGCAACCAAACGGCTGGGACTGTGGCCTCTATGCAATCGCCAACGCATTTGAGCTGCTAAGCAATGGGGATCCCACTTGCAGATATAATCAGCGGAAAATGCGAAACCATCTTATTTCATGCCTGGAGAACGGATGCATTTCTGCTTTCCCAAGACGTGCTTAACATCGAGAACGTCCAAGGATTTAAAAGAGCTAGGAAAACACAAATACACAACAAACCAGCAGTGATATTCTTTATATCCCCCAATAAAATCTTTAACCCCTTCACTACCAGGGGTTTTTGGTCCCTCAAGTCCTGGAGCTATTCTGTTATTTTTTACCATATCTGGGTTTCATTAAGAGTCGCCTTTTCCGTGTTTGATGCACCCACACAAATTACACATCCTTCTTTTCAGAACAAATGGGGCTTTGATTTACAACCATAGAAACATGCAAAAAATATATAATTGTGAGTGCTAGTGTGTGAAAGCCTCAAAGAATAAAAAAAAATTCTTGAAGTTTCTGCTAACCTTTAGTTGCCCCTGCTGAAAAATGACAGAATTTCTAATCGTCAACATCCCCCGATTACAGAGCAACCCTAAAAATGTCATGTTCTAGAGGGCCACATCCATCACTTCCATAGTACCCAGTAGGGTAGTATTCTTAATAGTTATGGCTTAACAAGTTAGGGTCTAGTGAACTGGGGTGGGGGTTATATTATATATTTATTTATTTAGAGCTGGGGTAATAGGATTTAAGATGAGCTTTCTGAGTTGTACCCTTGAAGTCATCTTGGCTGGGCTCCCAATTCTAAGTATTATGATTATTTAGATTCCAGCAAAAGAGTATGGATACTATGTTCATATTAGGTTTGATACAATGTCAATGTTAACAGTCTGAACCCTTGGCAGAGAGAAACTCCAATAAGGAGACCTATAATATGAGGCAAAATTCTACTCCTAATTGGCTGCAATACTAACCTACGGCCATTCTACCTCAACTCCCCTGATTTCAAAAGCAAGCCAGAGTAATTTCCAAATATCCGCAAAATTATGAAGTTTTAATTAGTAAATGGTAAAAGGTGCTAAATGGTTGTTCTATCAAACCTACACAATTACTTTATAAAAACTCAATCATCACTTTAGAATCTGAAAGCACATATTTTTTTATTATTACTTAAAGTCATTCCAATTTTTTTCATAAATATGACTATGTTCAAGATCAAATTTAATGTTGGAAATAAGAACGCTGTGAATGGGTATATAAATCAATGTTAAGAACAAAACACCATCCGCTAATTTCCCTTTCTAGTATTGGAGAATCTCCTGCAGATGATGGATCTGAATTCCCATCATTGCAATGTTCCTGATCTTCCACATTTTTGACTCATACTCTGTAACAGCAAACTGGGAACTCAAAATTATCCACCTATGGACAGAAGACAGTAACAAAAAAACAAAGTTAAACTGAACAAGACAATGTAATCGCGCTCATGATACAAGTAAAAGACATGAGGAGATCACAGAAGAAGAAACCCAATTTGACATATTTCTAAAAATGTGATTCTTAAAGGGAAGCCCCATTAGGAAATCGGATATTAGATTCTAGCCTCATATAATCTTACAATATCCCGTCAAGCACTTTTGTTGTGTTTTAATGAGTTATATAATAACTGAGCGGTGCTGATCTTTTCTAGGGCTTTTTCTCTCAAGCCGTTCATCATACTTTGCTAATGCAGAAAAAGGTGCGGCCTTTTCATCTTGTCACAAAAATATTAATCCAGCCATCGCTCATATTACTTTTTAATTCAGTATACCTTTTCAAACATACATTTTTACAACATAAAACTCTCAGATTTGTACATGCTATGGAAAGTAAAACGCTCATAGTTATTCAAGTAAACAAAGTCAGAAACAAGGAAAAGCTCCAAAATTATTCACCATTCATTTTTTTGTTTTTTTTCCCTCATGAATATATTAATATGTATGTATATATATATATATATATATATATATATATATATATATATATATAAACCTCTATCCTACAAGAGGTTATACACCAGGTGCTCACGAGGATCGTCAGCACCCAAACTCTTTAGAAAACTAGCAGGTCTGAAACAATTTAGCTAAAAGCAAAATAATACCGGTTATGGGCTATGAAGATGCATTAAGTGTGAGATATGCCAATCTATTTTTTTTGTTTTCACTAAAAAATTACACATAAACGTTTGTTTTTTTTCTCCTTGAAAAATGCTGCCTAACATATCGGGCATCTTTTCTTTTTTGATAAAATCCCATCAAATTGCCTTAGAGAACATAGGATAAGAATGATTTAGCTGATAATTCCCAAGATGTTCATCCAATAGCTTTAAAGAAAAAAAAGAAACATGTCTATGATGTCAGAACTTCATTGATGATGTACAAGAGTTTTGCAATGGCCACTGAGCTGCCAGCTGGTTACCACACGAGCAGAACACAGAGTTCAATGGATTCTTTACACCAGTGATATTAATGTTGTTGGATGATCTCATAGGATGATGTGAAGATACACAGAGACCATCATGAAGGCAGCATCTTAACTTTAGGTTCTCAGTGGCTGACCTCCTGGGCAGTATGATAAAGGCTTTAAAGCTAAGTACTAAATAAAAGGTCTATAACATGACATAAACAGCATTGTGATCCCAGTAATGTAATGATTTTAAGGATATCTGAAGGCTAAAATAAGAAACAATATGAATTACAAAGTTGTAGAATCAGAAAAATATTAGTGAAAAGGGTAAAAATAAATATGGAAGAAAATGTCAATAAAAAAAGCATTCTTAAGAAAAAGAGATGCTCTTAAATCAGTGTTTTCTTTTTCTGTTGGTTTTACTTTATTGAAGCCTAATCATCATGGCTAGTAGCAGAATGAACATGTGACAACCACTGTGACATCATCAATTGGAAGACAGTGATGTCACAAAGCAACTGATGATGTCACAAAGCACTTTGGTACATTTAACACTGCTACTTTACTTTAGGCTCACATCTTGTTTGACCTCTGGAGTATCTAGACGTTAGACTAGAGCGATTTGAACTTGAACCTTTGATAAGAGCGTTTAAGATCAGAAAGGACATGGAGCTTAGCTTTCGTATGGCAGCCGGTGTCCTCTTCGGTGATCTTGCTTTTTCACAATGTTGCAGCCGGAAGTTCAGTGGGACAATGGCCTCATTAAAAAGGCAGTGGAGGAATATCAAGAATAGAAAGTGCAGAATTTCCAAAAATAAGATTATTGGGGAAATGAAGAAAAACAAGAAAATTGCTTCCATGAAGGTATCCAAAGGCAAGCTTGTGCCCAGGAACAGTGTAGGTGAGACTTTTTCTGGAACACAGTTTAAGGCATCATCTACGGACTATTTAAACCTTTATGCACAAGCTATACCTTTACAAGAAGATTACCCTTCACGTTCATCTTCAAAGACACCACAGAAGAAGCAAAAACAGATCTTGAAACCAACAAAAAAGAGACGTAAATCTGAAAGGAAAGACCTGAAGAAGAAAATACGCCATATTGCTGCTGATTTGTCAAAAGAGGGTATTCTGCATTTAAAAAAACCGAAGAAATCGACCAATTCGGTTTCCTCTACCCACCATGAACAGAATGAGGCATGGCTGCCATCGTTAAACCTGAGGAAGGAGCACAAGGACATTTTACAGAGCCAGGACTGGTTAGATGATGCAATCATTGATGCTGCCCAAGCATTACTGAAAAACCAGTTTCAATCAGATGGCTTACAGACGTGCATCCTGTCCCAGTTTGAATTCCAGCCAGTGACTGGATGGGCAGCACAAATCCATTATGATGCTGACCGCCAACACTGGTTTACATCGTGTTTCCGGGAGGATCGAGTCATAGTTGCTGACAGTCTTAGACCAGCCCGACTCTCCTCCTCTGCTCGAAAACAAATTGAAGAATGTTACAGGAATGTCATCCAGAATCCCCAAAATAGGACTGAAATTCTAAATGTGGACCAGCAACCAAACGGCTGGGACTGTGGCCTCTATGCAATCGCCAACGCATTTGAGCTGCTAAGCAATGGGGATCCCACTTGCAGATATAATCAGCGGAAAATGCGAAACCATCTTATTTCATGCCTGGAGAACGGATGCATTTCTGCTTTCCCAAGACGTGCTTAACATCGAGAACGTCCAAGGATTTAAAAGAGCTAGGAAAACACAAATACACAACAAACCAGCAGTGATATTCTTTATATCCCCCAATAAAATCTTTAACCCCTTCACTACCAGGGGTTTTTGGTCCCTCAAGTCCTGGAGCTATTCTGTTATTTTTTACCATATCTGGGTTTCATTAAGAGTCGCCTTTTCCGTGTTTGATGCACCCACACAAATTACACATCCTTCTTTTCAGAACAAATGGGGCTTTGATTTACAACCATAGAAACATGCAAAAAATATATAATTGTGAGTGCTAGTGTGTGAAAGCCTCAAAGAATAAAAAAAAATTCTTGAAGTTTCTGCTAACCTTTAGTTGCCCCTGCTGAAAAATGACAGAATTTCTAATCGTCAACATCCCCCGATTACAGAGCAACCCTAAAAATGTCATGTTCTAGAGGGCCACATCCATCACTTCCATAGTACCCAGTAGGGTAGTATTCTTAATAGTTATGGCTTAACAAGTTAGGGTCTAGTGAACTGGGGTGGGGGTTATATTATATATTTATTTATTTAGAGCTGGGGTAATAGGATTTAAGATGAGCTTTCTGAGTTGTACCCTTGAAGTCATCTTGGCTGGGCTCCCAATTCTAAGTATTATGATTATTTAGATTCCAGCAAAAGAGTATGGATACTATGTTCATATTAGGTTTGATACAACGTCAATGTTAACAGTCTGAACCCTTGGCAGAGAGAAACTCCAATAAGGAGACCTATAATATGAGGCAAAATTCTACTCCTAATTGGCTGCAATACTAACCTACGGCCATTCTACCTCAACTACCCTGATTTCAAAAGCAAGCCAGAGTAATTTCCAAATATCTGCAAAATTATGAAGTTTTAATTAGTAAATGGTAAAAGGTGCTAAATGGTTGTTCTATCAAACCTACACAATTACTTTATAAAAACTCAATCATCACTTTAGAATCTGAAAGCACATATTTTTTTATTATTACTTAAAGTCATTCCAATTTTTGCCACAAATATGACTATGTTGAAGATCAAATTTAATGTTGGAAATTAGAACGCTGTGAATGGGTATATAAATCAATGTTAAGAACAAAACACCATCCGCCAATTTCCTTTTCTAGTATTGAAGAATCTCCTGCAGATGATGGATCTGAATTCCCATCATTGCAATGTTCCTGATCTTCCACATTTTTGACTCATACTCTGTAACAGCAAACTGGGAACTCAAAATTATCCACTTATGGACAGAAGATAGTAACAAAAAAAACAAAGTTAAACTGAACAAGACAATGTAATCGCGCTCATGATACAAGTAAAAGACATGAGGAGATCACAGAAGAAGAAACCCAATTTGACATATTTCTAAAAATGTGATTCTTAAAGGGAAGCCCCATTAGGAAATCGGATATTAGATTCTAGCCTCATATAATCTTACAATATCCCGTCAAGCACTTTTGTTGTGTTTTAATGAGTTATATAATAACTGAGCGGTGCTGATCTTTTCTAGGGCTTTTTCTCTCAAGCCGTTCATCATACTTTGCTAATGCAGAAAAAGGTGCGGCCTTTTCATCTTCTCACAAAAATATTAATCCAGCCATCGCTCATATTACTTTTTAATTCAGTATACCTTTTCAAACATACATTTTTACAACATAAAACTCTCAGATTTGTACATGCTATGGAAAGTAAAACGCTCATAGTTATTCAAGTAAACAAAGTCAGAAACAAGGAAAAGCTCCAAAATTATTCACCATTCATTTTTTTGTTTTTTTTCCCTCATGAATATATTAATATGTATGTATATATATATATATATATATATATATATATATATATATATATAAACCTCTATCCTACAAGAGGTTATACACCAGGTGCTCACGAGGATCGTCAGCACCCAAACTCTTTAGAAAACTAGCAGGTCTGAAACAATTTAGCTAAAAGCAAAATAATACCGGTTATGGGCTATGAAGATACATTAAGTGTGAGATATGCCAATCTATTTTTTTTGTTTTCACTAAAAAATTACACATAAACGTTTGTTTTTTTTCTCCTTGAAAAATGCTGCCTAACATATTGGGCATCTTTTCTTTTTTGATAAAATCCCATCAAATTGCCTTAGAGAACATAGGATAAGAATGATTTAGCTGATAATTCCCAAGATGTTCATCCAATAGCTTTAAAGAAAAAAAAGAAACGTGTCTATGATGTCAGAACTTCATTGATGATGTACAAGAGTTTTGCAATGGCCACTGAGCTGCCAGCTGGTTACCACACGAGCAGAACACAGAGTTCAATGGATTCTTTACACCAGTGACATTAATGTTGTTGGATGATCTCATAGGATGATGTGAAGATACACAGAGACCATCATGAAGGCAGCATCTTAACTTTAGGTTCTCAGTGGCTGACCTCCTGGGCAGTATGATAAAGGCTTTAAAGCTAAGTACTAAATAAAAGGTCTATAACATGACTTAAACATCATTGTGATCCCAGTAATGTAATGATTTTAAGGATATCTGAAGGCTAAAATAAGACACAATATGAATTACAAAGTTGTAGAATCAGAAAAATATTAGTGAAAAGGGTAAAAATAAATATGGAAGAAAATGTCAACAAAGAAAGCATTCTTAAGAAAAAGAGATGCTCTTAAATCAAAGTGTTTTCTTTTTCTGTTGGTTTTACTTTATTGAAGCCTAATCATCATGGCTAGTAGCAGAATGAACATGTGACAAGCACTGTGACATCATCAATTGGAAGACAGTGATGTCACAAAGCAACTGATGATGTCACAAAGCACTTTGATACATTTAACACTGCTACTTTACTTTAGGCTCACATCTTGTTTGACCTCTGGAGTATCTAGACGTTAGACTAGAGCGATTTGAACTTGAACCTTTGATAAGAGCGTTTAAGATCAGAAAGGACATGGAGCTTAGCTTTCGTATGGCAGCCGGTGTCCTCTTCGGTGATCTTGCTTTTTCACAATGTTGCAGCCGGAAGTTCAGTGGGACAATGGCCTCATTAAAAAGGCAGTGGAGGAATATCAAGAATAGAAAGTGCAGAATTTCCAAAAATAAGATTATTGGGGAAATGAAGAAAAACAAGAAAATTGCTTCCATGAAGGTATCCAAAGGCAAGCTTGTGCCCAGGAACAGTGTAGGTGAGACTTTTTCTGGAACACAGTTTAAGGCATCATCTACGGACTATTTAAACCTTTATGCACAAGCTATACCTTTACAAGAAGATTACCCTTCACGTTCATCTTCAAAGACACCACAGAAGAAGCAAAAACAGATCTTGAAACCAACAAAAAAGAGACGTAAATCTGAAAGGAAAGACCTGAAGAAGAAAATACGCCATATTGCTGCTGATTTGTCAAAAGAGGGTATTCTGCATTTAAAAAAACCGAAGAAATCGACCAATTCGGTTTCCTCTACCCACCATGAACAGAATGAGGCATGGCTGCCATCGTTAAACCTGAGGAAGGAGCACAAGGACATTTTACAGAGCCAGGACTGGTTAGATGATGCAATCATTGATGCTGCCCAAGCATTACTGAAAAACCAGTTTCAATCAGATGGCTTACAGACGTGCATCCTGTCCCAGTTTGAATTCCAGCCAGTGACTGGATGGGCAGCACAAATCCATTATGATGCTGACCGCCAACACTGGTTTACATCGTGTTTCCGGGAGGATCGAGTCATAGTTGCTGACAGTCTTAGACCAGCCCGACTCTCCTCCTCTGCTCGAAAACAAATTGAAGAATGTTACAGGAATGTCATCCAGAATCCCCAAAATAGGACTGAAATTCTAAATGTGGACCAGCAACCAAACGGCTGGGACTGTGGCCTCTATGCAATCGCCAACGCATTTGAGCTGCTAAGCAATGGGGATCCCACTTGCAGATATAATCAGCGGAAAATGCGAAACCATCTTATTTCATGCCTGGAGAACGGATGCATTTCTGCTTTCCCAAGACGTGCTTAACATCGAGAACGTCCAAGGATTTAAAAGAGCTAGGAAAACACAAATACACAACAAACCAGCAGTGATATTCTTTATATCCCCCAATAAAATCTTTAACCCCTTCACTACCAGGGGTTTTTGGTCCCTCAAGTCCTGGAGCTATTCTGTTATTTTTTACCATATCTGGGTTTCATTAAGAGTCGCCTTTTCCGTGTTTGATGCACCCACACAAATTACACATCCTTCTTTTCAGAACAAATGGGGCTTTGATTTACAACCATAGAAACATGCAAAAAATATATAATTGTGAGTGCTAGTGTGTGAAAGCCTCAAAGAATAAAAAAAAATTCTTGAAGTTTCTGCTAACCTTTAGTTGCCCCTGCTGAAAAATGACAGAATTTCTAATCGTCAACATCCCCCGATTACAGAGCAACCCTAAAAATGTCATGTTCTAGAGGGCCACATCCATCACTTCCATAGTACCCAGTAGGGTAGTATTCTTAATAGTTATGGCTTAACAAGTTAGGGTCTAGTGAACTGGGGTGGGGGTTATATTATATATTTATTTATTTAGAGCTGGGGTAATAGGATTTAAGATGAGCTTTCTGAGTTGTACCCTTGAAGTCATCTTGGCTGGGCTCCCAATTCTAAGTATTATGATTATTTAGATTCCAGCAAAAGAGTATGGATACTATGTTCATATTAGGTTTGATACAATGTCAATGTTAACAGTCTGAACCCTTGGCAGAGAGAAACTCCAATAAGGAGACCTATAATATGAGGCAAAATTCTACTCCTAATTGGCTGCAATACTAACCTACGGCCATTCTACCTCAACTCCCCTGATTTCAAAAGCAAGCCAGAGTAATTTCCAAATATCCGCAAAATTATGAAGTTTTAATTAGTAAATGGTAAAAGGTGCTAAATGGTTGTTCTATCAAACCTACACAATTACTTTATAAAAACTCAATCATCACTTTAGAATCTGAAAGCACATATTTTTTTATTATTACTTAAAGTCATTCCAATTTTTTTCATAAATATGACTATGTTCAAGATCAAATTTAATGTTGGAAATAAGAACGCTGTGAATGGGTATATAAATCAATGTTAAGAACAAAACACCATCCGCTAATTTCCCTTTCTAGTATTGGAGAATCTCCTGCAGATGATGGATCTGAATTCCCATCATTGCAATGTTCCTGATCTTCCACATTTTTGACTCATACTCTGTAACAGCAAACTGGGAACTCAAAATTATCCACCTATGGACAGAAGACAGTAACAAAAAAACAAAGTTAAACTGAACAAGACAATGTAATCGCGCTCATGATACAAGTAAAAGACATGAGGAGATCACAGAAGAAGAAACCCAATTTGACATATTTCTAAAAATGTGATTCTTAAAGGGAAGCCCCATTAGGAAATCGGATATTAGATTCTAGCCTCATATAATCTTACAATATCCCGTCAAGCACTTTTGTTGTGTTTTAATGAGTTATATAATAACTGAGCGGTGCTGATCTTTTCTAGGGCTTTTTCTCTCAAGCCGTTCATCATACTTTGCTAATGCAGAAAAAGGTGCGGCCTTTTCATCTTGTCACAAAAATATTAATCCAGCCATCGCTCATATTACTTTTTAATTCAGTATACCTTTTCAAACATACATTTTTACAACATAAAACTCTCAGATTTGTACATGCTATGGAAAGTAAAACGCTCATAGTTATTCAAGTAAACAAAGTCAGAAACAAGGAAAAGCTCCAAAATTATTCACCATTCATTTTTTTGTTTTTTTTCCCTCATGAATATATTAATATGTATGTATATATATATATATATATATATATATATATATATATATATATAAACCTCTATCCTACAAGAGGTTATACACCAGGTGCTCACGAGGATCGTCAGCACCCAAACTCTTTAGAAAACTAGCAGGTCTGAAACAATTTAGCTAAAAGCAAAATAATACCGGTTATGGGCTATGAAGATGCATTAAGTGTGAGATATGCCAATCTATTTTTTTTGTTTTCACTAAAAAATTACACATAAACGTTTGTTTTTTTTCTCCTTGAAAAATGCTGCCTAACATATCGGGCATCTTTTCTTTTTTGATAAAATCCCATCAAATTGCCTTAGAGAACATAGGATAAGAATGATTTAGCTGATAATTCCCAAGATGTTCATCCAATAGCTTTAAAGAAAAAAAAGAAACATGTCTATGATGTCAGAACTTCATTGATGATGTACAAGAGTTTTGCAATGGCCACTGAGCTGCCAGCTGGTTACCACACGAGCAGAACACAGAGTTCAATGGATTCTTTACACCAGTGATATTAATGTTGTTGGATGATCTCATAGGATGATGTGAAGATACACAGAGACCATCATGAAGGCAGCATCTTAACTTTAGGTTCTCAGTGGCTGACCTCCTGGGCAGTATGATAAAGGCTTTAAAGCTAAGTACTAAATAAAAGGTCTATAACATGACATAAACAGCATTGTGATCCCAGTAATGTAATGATTTTAAGGATATCTGAAGGCTAAAATAAGAAACAATATGAATTACAAAGTTGTAGAATCAGAAAAATATTAGTGAAAAGGGTAAAAATAAATATGGAAGAAAATGTCAATAAAAAAAGCATTCTTAAGAAAAAGAGATGCTCTTAAATCAGTGTTTTCTTTTTCTGTTGGTTTTACTTTATTGAAGCCTAATCATCATGGCTAGTAGCAGAATGAACATGTGACAACCACTGTGACATCATCAATTGGAAGACAGTGATGTCACAAAGCAACTGATGATGTCACAAAGCACTTTGGTACATTTAACACTGCTACTTTACTTTAGGCTCACATCTTGTTTGACCTCTGGAGTATCTAGACGTTAGACTAGAGCGATTTGAACTTGAACCTTTGATAAGAGCGTTTAAGATCAGAAAGGACATGGAGCTTAGCTTTCGTATGGCAGCCGGTGTCCTCTTCGGTGATCTTGCTTTTTCACAATGTTGCAGCCGGAAGTTCAGTGGGACAATGGCCTCATTAAAAAGGCAGTGGAGGAATATCAAGAATAGAAAGTGCAGAATTTCCAAAAATAAGATTATTGGGGAAATGAAGAAAAACAAGAAAATTGCTTCCATGAAGGTATCCAAAGGCAAGCTTGTGCCCAGGAACAGTGTAGGTGAGACTTTTTCTGGAACACAGTTTAAGGCATCATCTACGGACTATTTAAACCTTTATGCACAAGCTATACCTTTACAAGAAGATTACCCTTCACGTTCATCTTCAAAGACACCACAGAAGAAGCAAAAACAGATCTTGAAACCAACAAAAAAGAGACGTAAATCTGAAAGGAAAGACCTGAAGAAGAAAATACGCCATATTGCTGCTGATTTGTCAAAAGAGGGTATTCTGCATTTAAAAAAACCGAAGAAATCGACCAATTCGGTTTCCTCTACCCACCATGAACAGAATGAGGCATGGCTGCCATCGTTAAACCTGAGGAAGGAGCACAAGGACATTTTACAGAGCCAGGACTGGTTAGATGATGCAATCATTGATGCTGCCCAAGCATTACTGAAAAACCAGTTTCAATCAGATGGCTTACAGACGTGCATCCTGTCCCAGTTTGAATTCCAGCCAGTGACTGGATGGGCAGCACAAATCCATTATGATGCTGACCGCCAACACTGGTTTACATCGTGTTTCCGGGAGGATCGAGTCATAGTTGCTGACAGTCTTAGACCAGCCCGACTCTCCTCCTCTGCTCGAAAACAAATTGAAGAATGTTACAGGAATGTCATCCAGAATCCCCAAAATAGGACTGAAATTCTAAATGTGGACCAGCAACCAAACGGCTGGGACTGTGGCCTCTATGCAATCGCCAACGCATTTGAGCTGCTAAGCAATGGGGATCCCACTTGCAGATATAATCAGCGGAAAATGCGAAACCATCTTATTTCATGCCTGGAGAACGGATGCATTTCTGCTTTCCCAAGACGTGCTTAACATCGAGAACGTCCAAGGATTTAAAAGAGCTAGGAAAACACAAATACACAACAAACCAGCAGTGATATTCTTTATATCCCCCAATAAAATCTTTAACCCCTTCACTACCAGGGGTTTTTGGTCCCTCAAGTCCTGGAGCTATTCTGTTATTTTTTACCATATCTGGGTTTCATTAAGAGTCGCCTTTTCCGTGTTTGATGCACCCACACAAATTACACATCCTTCTTTTCAGAACAAATGGGGCTTTGATTTACAACCATAGAAACATGCAAAAAATATATAATTGTGAGTGCTAGTGTGTGAAAGCCTCAAAGAATAAAAAAAAATTCTTGAAGTTTCTGCTAACCTTTAGTTGCCCCTGCTGAAAAATGACAGAATTTCTAATCGTCAACATCCCCCGATTACAGAGAAACCCTAAAAATGTCATGTTCTAGAGGGCCACATCCATCACTTCCATAGTACCCAGTAGGGTAGTATTCTTAATAGTTATGGCTTAACAAGTTAGGGTCTAGTGAACTGGGGTGGGGGTTATATTATATATTTATTTATTTAGAGCTGGGGTAATAGGATTTAAGATGAGCTTTCTGAGTTGTACCCTTGAAGTCATCTTGGCTGGGCTCCCAATTCTAAGTATTATGATTATTTAGATTCCAGCAAAAGAGTATGGATACTATGTTCATATTAGGTTTGATACAATGTCAATGTTAACAGTCTGAACCCTTGGCAGAGAGAAACTCCAATAAGGAGACCTATAATATGAGGCAAAATTCTACTCCTAATTGGCTGCAATACTAACCTACGGCCATTCTACCTCAACTCCCCTGATTTCAAAAGCAAGCCAGAGTAATTTCCAAATATCCGCAAAATTATGAAGTTTTAATTAGTAAATGGTAAAAGGTGCTAAATGGTTGTTCTATCAAACCTACACAATTACTTTATAAAAACTCAATCATCACTTTAGAATCTGAAAGCACATATTTTTTTATTATTACTTAAAGTCATTCCAATTTTTTTCATAAATATGACTATGTTCAAGATCAAATTTAATGTTGGAAATAAGAACGCTGTGAATGGGTATATAAATCAATGTTAAGAACAAAACACCATCCGCTAATTTCCCTTTCTAGTATTGGAGAATCTCCTGCAGATGATGGATCTGAATTCCCATCATTGCAATGTTCCTGATCTTCCACATTTTTGACTCATACTCTGTAACAGCAAACTGGGAACTCAAAATTATCCACCTATGGACAGAAGACAGTAACAAAAAAACAAAGTTAAACTGAACAAGACAATGTAATCGCGCTCATGATACAAGTAAAAGACATGAGGAGATCACAGAAGAAGAAACCCAATTTGACATATTTCTAAAAATGTGATTCTTAAAGGGAAGCCCCATTAGGAAATCGGATATTAGATTCTAGCCTCATATAATCTTACAATATCCCGTCAAGCACTTTTGTTGTGTTTTAATGAGTTATATAATAACTGAGCGGTGCTGATCTTTTCTAGGGCTTTTTCTCTCAAGCCGTTCATCATACTTTGCTAATGCAGAAAAAGGTGCGGCCTTTTCATCTTGTCACAAAAATATTAATCCAGCCATCGCTCATATTACTTTTTAATTCAGTATACCTTTTCAAACATACATTTTTACAACATAAAACTCTCAGATTTGTACATGCTATGGAAAGTAAAACGTTCATAGTTATTCAAGTAAACAAAGTCAAAAACAAGGAAAAGCTCCAAAATTATTCACCATTCATTTTTTTGTTTTTTTTCCCTCATGAATATATTAATATGTATGTATATATATATATATATATATATATATATATATATATATATATAAACCTCTATCCTACAAGAGGTTATACACCAGGTGCTCACGAGGATCGTCAGCACCCAAACTCTTTAGAAAACTAGCAGGTCTGAAACAATTTAGCTAAAAGCAAAATAATACCGGTTATGGGCTATGAAGATGCATTAAGTGTGAGATATGCCAATCTATTTTTTTTGTTTTCACTAAAAAATTACACATAAACGTTTGTTTTTTTTCTCCTTGAAAAATGCTGCCTAACATATCGGGCATCTTTTCTTTTTTGATAAAATCCCATCAAATTGCCTTAGAGAACATAGGATAAGAATGATTTAGCTGATAATTCCCAAGATGTTCATCCAATAGCTTTAAAGAAAAAAAAGAAACATGTCTATGATGTCAGAACTTCATTGATGATGTACAAGAGTTTTGCAATGGCCACTGAGCTGCCAGCTGGTTACCACACGAGCAGAACACAGAGTTCAATGGATTCTTTACACCAGTGATATTAATGTTGTTGGATGATCTCATAGGATGATGTGAAGATACACAGAGACCATCATGAAGGCAGCATCTTAACTTTAGGTTCTCATGGGCTGAGCTCCTGGGCAGTATGATAAAGGCTTTAAAGCTAAGTACTAAATAAAAGGTCTATAACATGACATAAACAGCATTGTGATCCCAGTAATGTAATGATTTTAAGGATATCTGAAGGCTAAAATAAGAAACAATATGAATTACAAAGTTGTAGAATCAGAAAAATATTAGTGAAAAGGGTAAAAATAAATATGGAAGAAAATGTCAATAAAAAAAGCATTCTTAAGAAAAAGAGATGCTCTTAAATCAGTGTTTTCTTTTTCTGTTGGTTTTACTTTATTGAAGCCTAATCATCATGGCTAGTAGCAGAATGAACATGTGACAACCACTGTGACATCATCAATTGGAAGACAGTGATGTCACAAAGCAACTGATGATGTCACAAAGCACTTTGGTACATTTAACACTGCTACTTTACTTTAGGCTCACATCTTGTTTGACCTCTGGAGTATCTAGACGTTAGACTAGAGCGATTTGAACTTGAACCTTTGATAAGAGCGTTTAAGATCAGAAAGGACATGGAGCTTAGCTTTCGTATGGCAGCCGGTGTCCTCTTCGGTGATCTTGCTTTTTCACAATGTTGCAGCCGGAAGTTCAGTGGGACAATGGCCTCATTAAAAAGGCAGTGGAGGAATATCAAGAATAGAAAGTGCAGAATTTCCAAAAATAAGATTATTGGGGAAATGAAGAAAAACAAGAAAATTGCTTCCATGAAGGTATCCAAAGGCAAGCTTGTGCCCAGGAACAGTGTAGGTGAGACTTTTTCTGGAACACAGTTTAAGGCATCATCTACGGACTATTTAAACCTTTATGCACAAGCTATACCTTTACAAGAAGATTACCCTTCACGTTCATCTTCAAAGACACCACAGAAGAAGCAAAAACAGATCTTGAAACCAACAAAAAAGAGACGTAAATCTGAAAGGAAAGACCTGAAGAAGAAAATACGCCATATTGCTGCTGATTTGTCAAAAGAGGGTATTCTGCATTTAAAAAAACCGAAGAAATCGACCAATTCGGTTTCCTCTACCCACCATGAACAGAATGAGGCATGGCTGCCATCGTTAAACCTGAGGAAGGAGCACAAGGACATTTTACAGAGCCAGGACTGGTTAGATGATGCAATCATTGATGCTGCCCAAGCATTACTGAAAAACCAGTTTCAATCAGATGGCTTACAGACGTGCATCCTGTCCCAGTTTGAATTCCAGCCAGTGACTGGATGGGCAGCACAAATCCATTATGATGCTGACCGCCAACACTGGTTTACATCGTGTTTCCGGGAGGATCGAGTCATAGTTGCTGACAGTCTTAGACCAGCCCGACTCTCCTCCTCTGCTCGAAAACAAATTGAAGAATGTTACAGGAATGTCATCCAGAATCCCCAAAATAGGACTGAAATTCTAAATGTGGACCAGCAACCAAACGGCTGGGACTGTGGCCTCTATGCAATCGCCAACGCATTTGAGCTGCTAAGCAATGGGGATCCCACTTGCAGATATAATCAGCGGAAAATGCGAAACCATCTTATTTCATGCCTGGAGAACGGATGCATTTCTGCTTTCCCAAGACGTGCTTAACATCGAGAACGTCCAAGGATTTAAAAGAGCTAGGAAAACACAAATACACAACAAACCAGCAGTGATATTCTTTATATCCCCCAATAAAATCTTTAACCCCTTCACTACCAGGGGTTTTTGGTCCCTCAAGTCCTGGAGCTATTCTGTTATTTTTTACCATATCTGGGTTTCATTAAGAGTCGCCTTTTCCGTGTTTGATGCACCCACACAAATTACACATCCTTCTTTTCAGAACAAATGGGGCTTTGATTTACAACCATAGAAACATGCAAAAAATATATAATTGTGAGTGCTAGTGTGTGAAAGCCTCGAAGAATAAAAAAAAATTCTTGAACTTTCTGCTAACCTTTAGTTGCCCCTGCTGAAAAATGACAGAATTTCTAATCGTCAACATCCCCCGATTACAGAGCAACCCTAAAAATGTCATGTTCTAGAGGGCCACATCCATCACTTCCATAGTACCCAGTAGGGTAGTATTCTTAATAGTTATGGCTTAACAAGTTAGGGTCTAGTGAACTGGGGTGGGGGTTATATTATATATTTATTTATTTAGAGCTGGGGTAATAGGATTTAAGATGAGCTTTCTGAGTTGTACCCTTGAAGTCATCTTGGCTGGGCTCCCAATTCTAAGTATTATGATTATTTAGATTCCAGCAAAAGAGTATGGATACTATGTTCATATTAGGTTTGATACAATGTCAATGTTAACAGTCTGAACCCTTGGCAGAGAGAAACTCCAATAAGGAGACCTTTAATATGAGGCAAAATTCTACTCCTAATTGGCTGCAATACTAACCTACGGCCATTCTACCTCAACTCCCCTGATTTCAAAAGCAAGCCAGAGTAATTTCCAAATATCCGCAAAATTATGAAGTTTTAATTAGTAAATGGTAAAAGGTGCTAAATGGTTGTTCTATCAAACCTACACAATTACTTTATAAAAACTCAATCATCACTTTAGAATCTGAAAGCACATATTTTTTTATTATTACTTAAAGTCATTCCAATTTTTTTCATAAATATGACTATGTTCAAGATCAAATTTAATGTTGGAAATAAGAACGCTGTGAATGGGTATATAAATCAATGTTAAGAACAAAACACCATCCGCTAATTTCCCTTTCTAGTATTGGAGAATCTCCTGCAGATGATGGATCTGAATTCCCATCATTGCAATGTTCCTGATCTTCCACATTTTTGACTCATACTCTGTAACAGCAAACTGGGAACTCAAAATTATCCACCTATGGACAGAAGACAGTAACAAAAAAACAAAGTTAAACTGAACAAGACAATGTAATCGCGCTCATGATACAAGTAAAAGACATGAGGAGATCACAGAAGAAGAAACCCAATTTGACATATTTCTAAAATGTGATTCTTAAAGGGAAGCCCCATTAGGAAATCGGATATTAGATTCTAGCCTCATATAATCTTACAATATCCCGTCAAGCACTTTTGTTGTGTTTTAATGAGTTATATAATAACTGAGCGGTGCTGATCTTTTCTAGGGCTTTTTCTCTCAAGCCGTTCATCATACTTTGCTAATGCAGAAAAAGGTGCGGCCTTTTCATCTTGTCACAAAAATATTAATCCAGCCATCGCTCATATTACTTTTTAATTCACTATACCTTTTCAAACATACATTTTTACAACATAAAACTCTCAGATTTGTACATGCTATGGAAAGTAAAACGCTCATAGTTATTCAAGTAAACAAAGTCAGAAACAAGGAAAAGCTCCAAAATTATTCACCATTCATTTTTTTGTTTTTTTTCCCTCATGAATATATTAATATGTATGTATATATATATATATATATATATTAATATGTATGTATATATATATATATATATATAAACCTCTATCCTACAAGAGGTTATACACCAGGTGCTCACGAGGATCGTCAGCACCCAAACTCTTTAGAAAACTAGCAGGTCTGAAACAATTTAGCTAAAAGCAAAATAATACCGGTTATGGGCTATGAAGATACATTAACTGTGAGATATGCCAATCTATTTTTTTTGTTTTCACTAAAAAATTACACATAAACGTTTGTTTTTTTTCTCCTTGAAAAATGCTGCCTAACATATTGGGCATCTTTTCTTTTTTGATAAAATCCCATCAAATTGCCTTAGAGAACATAGGATAAGAATGATTTAGCTGATAATTCCCAAGATGTTCATCCAATAGCTTTAAAGAAAAAAAAGAAACGTGTCTATGATGTCAGAACTTCATTGATGATGTACAAGAGTTTTGCAATGGCCACTGAGCTGCCAGCTGGTTACCACACGAGCAGAACACAGAGTTCAATGGATTCTTTACACCAGTGACATTAATGTTGTTGGATGATCTCATAGGATGATGTGAAGATACACAGAGACCATCATGAAGGCAGCATCTTAACTTTAGGTTCTCAGTGGCTGACCTCCTGGGCAGTATGATAAAGGCTTTAAAGCTAAGTACTAAATAAAAGGTCTATAACATGACTTAAACATCATTGTGATCCCAGTAATGTAATGATTTTAAGGATATCTGAAGGCTAAAATAAGACACAATATGAATTACAAAGTTGTAGAATCAGAAAAATATTAGTGAAAAGGGTAAAAATAAATATGGAAGAAAATGTCAACAAAGAAAGCATTCTTAAGAAAAAGAGATGCTCTTAAATCAAAGTGTTTTCTTTTTCTGTTGGTTTTACTTTATTGAAGCCTAATCATCATGGCTAGTAGCAGAATGAACATGTGACAACCACTGTGACATCATCAATTGGAAGACAGTGATGTCACAAAGCAACTGATGATGTCACAAAGCACTTTGGTACATTTAACACTGCTACTTTACTTTAGGCTCACATCTTGTTTGACCTCTGGAGTATCTAGACGTTAGACTAGAGCGATTTGAACTTGAACCTTTGATAAGAGCGTTTAAGATCAGAAAGGACATGGAGCTTAGCTTTCGTATGGCAGCCGGTGTCCTCTTCGGTGATCTTGCTTTTTCACAATGTTGCAGCCGGAAGTTCAGTGGGACAATGGCCTCATTAAAAAGGCAGTGGAGGAATATCAAGAATAGAAAGTGCAGAATTTCCAAAAATAAGATTATTGGGGAAATGAAGAAAAACAAGAAAATTGCTTCCATGAAGGTATCCAAAGGCAAGCTTGTGCCCAGGAACAGTGTAGGTGAGACTTTTTCTGGAACACAGTTTAAGGCATCATCTACAGACTATTTAAACCTTTATGCACAAGCTATACCTTTACAAGAAGATTACCCTTCACGTTCATCTTCAAAGACACCACAGAAGAAGCAAAAACAGATCTTGAAACCAACAAAAAAGAGACGTAAATCTGAAAGGAAAGACCTGAAGAAGAAAATACGCCATATTGCTGCTGATTTGTCAAAAGAGGGTATTCTGCATTTAAAAAAACCGAAGAAATCGACCAATTCGGTTTCCTCTACCCACCATGAACAGAATGAGGCATGGCTGCCATCGTTAAACCTGAGGAAGGAGCACAAGGACATTTTACAGAGCCAGGACTGGTTAGATGATGCAATCATTGATGCTGCCCAAGCATTACTGAAAAACCAGTTTCAATCAGATGGCTTACAGACGTGCATCCTGTCCCAGTTTGAATTCCAGCCAGTGACTGGATGGGCAGCACAAATCCATTATGATGCTGACCGCCAACACTGGTTTACATCGTGTTTCCGGGAGGATCGAGTCATAGTTGCTGACAGTCTTAGACCAGCCCGACTCTCCTCCTCTGCTCGAAAACAAATTGAAGAATGTTACAGGAATGTCATCCAGAATCCCCAAAATAGGACTGAAATTCTAAATGTGGACCAGCAACCAAACGGCTGGGACTGTGGCCTCTATGCAATCGCCAACGCATTTGAGCTGCTAAGCAATGGGGATCCCACTTGCAGATATAATCAGCGGAAAATGCGAAACCATCTTATTTCATGCCTGGAGAACGGATGCATTTCTGCTTTCCCAAGACGTGCTTAACATCGAGAACGTCCAAGGATTTAAAAGAGCTAGGAAAACACAAATACACAACAAACCAGCAGTGATATTCTTTATATCCCCCAATAAAATCTTTAACCCCTTCACTACCAGGGGTTTTTGGTCCCTCAAGTCCTGGAGCTATTCTGTTATTTTTTACCATATCTGGGTTTCATTAAGAGTCGCCTTTTCCGTGTTTGATGCACCCACACAAATTACACATCCTTCTTTTCAGAACAAATGGGGCTTTGATTTACAACCATAGAAACATGCAAAAAATATATAATTGTGAGTGCTAGTGTGTGAAAGCCTCAAAGAATAAAAAAAAATTCTTGAACTTTCTGCTAACCTTTAGTTGCCCCTGCTGAAAAATGACAGAATTTCTAATCGTCAACATCCCCCGATTACAGAGCAACCCTAAAAATGTCATGTTCTAGAGGGCCACATCCATCACTTCCATAGTACCCAGTAGGGTAGTATTCTTAATAGTTATGGCTTAACAAGTTAGGGTCTAGTGAACTGGGGTGGGGGTTATATTATATATTTATTTATTTAGAGCTGGGGTAATAGGATTTAAGATGAGCTTTCTGAGTTGTACCCTTGAAGTCATCTTGGCTGGGCTCCCAATTCTAAGTATTATGATTATTTAGATTCCAGCAAAAGAGTATGGATACTATGTTCATATTAGGTTTGATACAACGTCAATGTTAACAGTCTGAACCCTTGGCAGAGAGAAACTCCAATAAGGAGACCTATAATATGAGGCAAAATTCTACTCCTAATTGGCTGCAATACTAACCTACGGCCATTCTACCTCAACTCCCCTGATTTCAAAAGCAAGCCAGAGTAATTTCCAAATATCTGCAAAATTATGAAGTTTTAATTAGTAAATGGTAAAAGGTGCTAAATGGTTGTTCTATCAAACCTACACAATTACTTTATAAAAACTCAATCATCACTTTAGAATCTGAAAGCACATATTTTTTTATTATTACTTAAAGTCATTCCAATTTTTGCCACAAATATGACTATGTTGAAGATCAAATTTAATGTTGGAAATTAGAACGCTGTGAATGGGTATATAAATCAATGTTAAGAACAAAACACCATCCGCCAATTTCCTTTTCTAGTATTGAAGAATCTCCTGCAGATGATGGATCTGAATTCCCATCATTGCAATGTTCCTGATCTTCCACATTTTTGACTCATACTCTGTAACAGCAAACTGGGAACTCAAAATTATCCACTTATGGACAGAAGATAGTAACAAAAAAAACAAAGTTAAACTGAACAAGACAATGTAATCGCGCTCATGATACAAGTAAAAGACATGAGGAGATCACAGAAGAAGAAACCCAATTTGACATATTTCTAAAATGTGATTCTTAAAGGGAAGCCCCATTAGGAAATCGGATATTAGATTCTAGCCTCATATAATCTTACAATATCCCGTCAAGCACTTTTGTTGTGTTTTAATGAGTTATATAATAACTGAGCGGTGCTGATCTTTTCTAGGGCTTTTTCTCTCAAGCCGTTCATCATACTTTGCTAATGCAGAAAAAGGTGCGGCCTTTTCATCTTGTCACAAAAATATTAATCCAGCCATCGCTCATATTACTTTTTAATTCAGTATACCTTTTCAAACATACATTTTTACAACATAAAACTCTCAGATTTGTACATGCTATGGAAAGTAAAACGCTCATAGTTATTCAAGTAAACAAAGTCAGAAACAAGGAAAAGCTCCAAAATTATTCACCATTCATTTTTTTGTTTTTTTTCCCTCATGAATATATTAATATGTATGTATATATATATATATATATATATATATATATAAACCTCTATCCTACAAGAGGTTATACACCAGGTGCTCACGAGGATCGTCAGCACCCAAACTCTTTAGAAAACTAGCAGGTCTGAAACAATTTAGCTAAAAGCAAAATAATACCGGTTATGGGCTATGAAGATGCATTAACTGTGAGATATGCCAATCTATTTTTTTTGTTTTCACTAAAAAATTACACATAAACGTTTGTTTTTTTTCTCCTTGAAAAATGCTGCCTAACATATCGGGCATCTTTTCTTTTTTGATAAAATCCCATCAAATTGCCTTAGAGAACATAGGATAAGAATGATTTAGCTGATAATTCCCAAGATGTTCATCCAATAGCTTTAAAGAAAAAAAAGAAACATGTCTATGATGTCAGAACTTCATTGATGATGTACAAGAGTTTTGCAATGGCCACTGAGCTGCCAGCTGGTTACCACACGAGCAGAACACAGAGTTCAATGGATTCTTTACACCAGTGATATTAATGTTGTTGGATGATCTCATAGGATGATGTGAAGATACACAGAGACCATCATGAAGGCAGCATCTTAACTTTAGGTTCTCATGGGCTGAGCTCCTGGGCAGTATGATAAAGGCTTTAAAGCTAAGTACTAAATAAAAGGTCTATAACATGACATAAACAGCATTGTGATCCCAGTAATGTAATGATTTTAAGGATATCTGAAGGCTAAAATAAGAAACAATATGAATTACAAAGTTGTAGAATCAGAAAAATATTAGTGAAAAGGGTAAAAATAAATATGGAAGAAAATGTCAATAAAAAAAGCATTCTTAAGAAAAAGAGATGCTCTTAAATCAGTGTTTTCTTTTTCTGTTGGTTTTACTTTATTGAAGCCTAATCATCATGGCTAGTAGCAGAATGAACATGTGACAACCACTGTGACATCATCAATTGGAAGACAGTGATGTCACAAAGCAACTGATGATGTCACAAAGCACTTTGGTACATTTAACACTGCTACTTTACTTTAGGCTCACATCTTGTTTGACCTCTGGAGTATCTAGACGTTAGACTAGAGCGATTTGAACTTGAACCTTTGATAAGAGCGTTTAAGATCAGAAAGGACATGGAGCTTAGCTTTCGTATGGCAGCCGGTGTCCTCTTCGGTGATCTTGCTTTTTCACAATGTTGCAGCCGGAAGTTCAGTGGGACAATGGCCTCATTAAAAAGGCAGTGGAGGAATATCAAGAATAGAAAGTGCAGAATTTCCAAAAATAAGATTATTGGGGAAATGAAGAAAAACAAGAAAATTGCTTCCATTAAGGTATCCAAAGGCAAGCTTGTGCCCAGGAACAGTGTAGGTGAGACTTTTTCTGGAACACAGTTTAAGGCATCATCTACGGACTATTTAAACCTTTATGCACAAGCTATACCTTTACAAGAAGATTACCCTTCACGTTCATCTTCAAAGACACCACAGAAGAAGCAAAAACAGATCTTGAAACCAACAAAAAAGAGACGTAAATCTGAAAGGAAAGACCTGAAGAAGAAAATACGCCATATTGCTGCTGATTTGTCAAAAGAGGGTATTCTGCATTTAAAAAAACCGAAGAAATCGACCAATTCGGTTTCCTCTACCCACCATGAACAGAATGAGGCATGGCTGCCATCGTTAAACCTGAGGAAGGAGCACAAGGACATTTTACAGAGCCAGGACTGGTTAGATGATGCAATCATTGATGCTGCCCAAGCATTACTGAAAAACCAGTTTCAATCAGATGGCTTACAGACGTGCATCCTGTCCCAGTTTGAATTCCAGCCAGTGACTGGATGGGCAGCACAAATCCATTATGATGCTGACCGCCAACACTGGTTTACATCGTGTTTCCGGGAGGATCGAGTCATAGTTGCTGACAGTCTTAGACCAGCCCGACTCTCCTCCTCTGCTCGAAAACAAATTGAAGAATGTTACAGGAATGTCATCCAGAATCCCCAAAATAGGACTGAAATTCTAAATGTGGACCAGCAACCAAACGGCTGGGACTGTGGCCTCTATGCAATCGCCAACGCATTTGAGCTGCTAAGCAATGGGGATCCCACTTGCAGATATAATCAGCGGAAAATGCGAAACCATCTTATTTCATGCCTGGAGAACGGATGCATTTCTGCTTTCCCAAGACGTGCTTAACATCGAGAACGTCCAAGGATTTAAAAGAGCTAGGAAAACACAAATACACAACAAACCAGCAGTGATATTCTTTATATCCCCCAATAAAATCTTTAACCCCTTCACTACCAGGGGTTTTTGGTCCCTCAAGTCCTGGAGCTATTCTGTTATTTTTTACCATATCTGGGTTTCATTAAGAGTCGCCTTTTCCGTGTTTGATGCACCCACACAAATTACACATCCTTCTTTTCAGAACAAATGGGGCTTTGATTTACAACCATAGAAACATGCAAAAAATATATAATTGTGAGTGCTAGTGTGTGAAAGCCTCGAAGAATAAAAAAAAATTCTTGAACTTTCTGCTAACCTTTAGTTGCCCCTGCTGAAAAATGACAGAATTTCTAATCGTCAACATCCCCCGATTACAGAGCAACCCTAAAAATGTCATGTTCTAGAGGGCCACATCCATCACTTCCATAGTACCCAGTAGGGTAGTATTCTTAATAGTTATGGCTTAACAAGTTAGGGTCTAGTGAACTGGGGTGGGGGTTATATTATATATTTATTTATTTAGAGCTGGGGTAATAGGATTTAAGATGAGCTTTCTGAGTTGTACCCTTGAAGTCATCTTGGCTGGGCTCCCAATTCTAAGTATTATGATTATTTAGATTCCAGCAAAAGAGTATGGATACTATGTTCATATTAGGTTTGATACAATGTCAATGTTAACAGTCTGAACCCTTGGCAGAGAGAAACTCCAATAAGGAGACCTTTAATATGAGGCAAAATTCTACTCCTAATTGGCTGCAATACTAACCTACGGCCATTCTACCTCAACTCCCCTGATTTCAAAAGCAAGCCAGAGTAATTTCCAAATATCCGCAAAATTATGAAGTTTTAATTAGTAAATGGTAAAAGGTGCTAAATGGTTGTTCTATCAAACCTACACAATTACTTTATAAAAACTCAATCATCACTTTAGAATCTGAAAGCACATATTTTTTTATTATTACTTAAAGTCATTCCAATTTTTTTCATAAATATGACTATGTTCAAGATCAAATTTAATGTTGGAAATAAGAACGCTGTGAATGGGTATATAAATCAATGTTAAGAACAAAACACCATCCGCTAATTTCCCTTTCTAGTATTGGAGAATCTCCTGCAGATGATGGATCTGAATTCCCATCATTGCAATGTTCCTGATCTTCCACATTTTTGACTCATACTCTGTAACAGCAAACTGGGAACTCAAAATTATCCACCTATGGACAGAAGACAGTAACAAAAAAACAAAGTTAAACTGAACAAGACAATGTAATCGCGCTCATGATACAAGTAAAAGACATGAGGAGATCACAGAAGAAGAAACCCAATTTGACATATTTCTAAAATGTGATTCTTAAAGGGAAGCCCCATTAGGAAATCGGATATTAGATTCTAGCCTCATATAATCTTACAATATCCCGTCAAGCACTTTTGTTGTGTTTTAATGAGTTATATAATAACTGAGCGGTGCTGATCTTTTCTAGGGCTTTTTCTCTCAAGCCGTTCATCATACTTTGCTAATGCAGAAAAAGGTGCGGCCTTTTCATCTTGTCACAAAAATATTAATCCAGCCATCGCTCATATTACTTTTTAATTCACTATACCTTTTCAAACATACATTTTTACAACATAAAACTCTCAGATTTGTACATGCTATGGAAAGTAAAACGCTCATAGTTATTCAAGTAAACAAAGTCAGAAACAAGGAAAAGCTCCAAAATTATTCACCATTCATTTTTTTGTTTTTTTTCCCTCATGAATATATTAATATGTATGTATATATATATATATATATATATTAATATGTATGTATATATATATATATATATATAAACCTCTATCCTACAAGAGGTTATACACCAGGTGCTCACGAGGATCGTCAGCACCCAAACTCTTTAGAAAACTAGCAGGTCTGAAACAATTTAGCTAAAAGCAAAATAATACCGGTTATGGGCTATGAAGATACATTAACTGTGAGATATGCCAATCTATTTTTTTTGTTTTCACTAAAAAATTACACATAAACGTTTGTTTTTTTTCTCCTTGAAAAATGCTGCCTAACATATTGGGCATCTTTTCTTTTTTGATAAAATCCCATCAAATTGCCTTAGAGAACATAGGATAAGAATGATTTAGCTGATAATTCCCAAGATGTTCATCCAATAGCTTTAAAGAAAAAAAAGAAACGTGTCTATGATGTCAGAACTTCATTGATGATGTACAAGAGTTTTGCAATGGCCACTGAGCTGCCAGCTGGTTACCACACGAGCAGAACACAGAGTTCAATGGATTCTTTACACCAGTGACATTAATGTTGTTGGATGATCTCATAGGATGATGTGAAGATACACAGAGACCATCATGAAGGCAGCATCTTAACTTTAGGTTCTCAGTGGCTGACCTCCTGGGCAGTATGATAAAGGCTTTAAAGCTAAGTACTAAATAAAAGGTCTATAACATGACTTAAACATCATTGTGATCCCAGTAATGTAATGATTTTAAGGATATCTGAAGGCTAAAATAAGACACAATATGAATTACAAAGTTGTAGAATCAGAAAAATATTAGTGAAAAGGGTAAAAATAAATATGGAAGAAAATGTCAACAAAGAAAGCATTCTTAAGAAAAAGAGATGCTCTTAAATCAAAGTGTTTTCTTTTTCTGTTGGTTTTACTTTATTGAAGCCTAATCATCATGGCTAGTAGCAGAATGAACATGTGACAACCACTGTGACATCATCAATTGGAAGACAGTGATGTCACAAAGCAACTGATGATGTCACAAAGCACTTTGGTACATTTAACACTGCTACTTTACTTTAGGCTCACATCTTGTTTGACCTCTGGAGTATCTAGACGTTAGACTAGAGCGATTTGAACTTGAACCTTTGATAAGAGCGTTTAAGATCAGAAAGGACATGGAGCTTAGCTTTCGTATGGCAGCCGGTGTCCTCTTCGGTGATCTTGCTTTTTCACAATGTTGCAGCCGGAAGTTCAGTGGGACAATGGCCTCATTAAAAAGGCAGTGGAGGAATATCAAGAATAGAAAGTGCAGAATTTCCAAAAATAAGATTATTGGGGAAATGAAGAAAAACAAGAAAATTGCTTCCATGAAGGTATCCAAAGGCAAGCTTGTGCCCAGGAACAGTGTAGGTGAGACTTTTTCTGGAACACAGTTTAAGGCATCATCTACAGACTATTTAAACCTTTATGCACAAGCTATACCTTTACAAGAAGATTACCCTTCACGTTCATCTTCAAAGACACCACAGAAGAAGCAAAAACAGATCTTGAAACCAACAAAAAAGAGACGTAAATCTGAAAGGAAAGACCTGAAGAAGAAAATACGCCATATTGCTGCTGATTTGTCAAAAGAGGGTATTCTGCATTTAAAAAAACCGAAGAAATCGACCAATTCGGTTTCCTCTACCCACCATGAACAGAATGAGGCATGGCTGCCATCGTTAAACCTGAGGAAGGAGCACAAGGACATTTTACAGAGCCAGGACTGGTTAGATGATGCAATCATTGATGCTGCCCAAGCATTACTGAAAAACCAGTTTCAATCAGATGGCTTACAGACGTGCATCCTGTCCCAGTTTGAATTCCAGCCAGTGACTGGATGGGCAGCACAAATCCATTATGATGCTGACCGCCAACACTGGTTTACATCGTGTTTCCGGGAGGATCGAGTCATAGTTGCTGACAGTCTTAGACCAGCCCGACTCTCCTCCTCTGCTCGAAAACAAATTGAAGAATGTTACAGGAATGTCATCCAGAATCCCCAAAATAGGACTGAAATTCTAAATGTGGACCAGCAACCAAACGGCTGGGACTGTGGCCTCTATGCAATCGCCAACGCATTTGAGCTGCTAAGCAATGGGGATCCCACTTGCAGATATAATCAGCGGAAAATGCGAAACCATCTTATTTCATGCCTGGAGAACGGATGCATTTCTGCTTTCCCAAGACGTGCTTAACATCGAGAACGTCCAAGGATTTAAAAGAGCTAGGAAAACACAAATACACAACAAACCAGCAGTGATATTCTTTATATCCCCCAATAAAATCTTTAACCCCTTCACTACCAGGGGTTTTTGGTCCCTCAAGTCCTGGAGCTATTCTGTTATTTTTTACCATATCTGGGTTTCATTAAGAGTCGCCTTTTCCGTGTTTGATGCACCCACACAAATTACACATCCTTCTTTTCAGAACAAATGGGGCTTTGATTTACAACCATAGAAACATGCAAAAAATATATAATTGTGAGTGCTAGTGTGTGAAAGCCTCAAAGAATAAAAAAAAATTCTTGAACTTTCTGCTAACCTTTAGTTGCCCCTGCTGAAAAATGACAGAATTTCTAATCGTCAACATCCCCCGATTACAGAGCAACCCTAAAAATGTCATGTTCTAGAGGGCCACATCCATCACTTCCATAGTACCCAGTAGGGTAGTATTCTTAATAGTTATGGCTTAACAAGTTAGGGTCTAGTGAACTGGGGTGGGGGTTATATTATATATTTATTTATTTAGAGCTGGGGTAATAGGATTTAAGATGAGCTTTCTGAGTTGTACCCTTGAAGTCATCTTGGCTGGGCTCCCAATTCTAAGTATTATGATTATTTAGATTCCAGCAAAAGAGTATGGATACTATGTTCATATTAGGTTTGATACAACGTCAATGTTAACAGTCTGAACCCTTGGCAGAGAGAAACTCCAATAAGGAGACCTATAATATGAGGCAAAATTCTACTCCTAATTGGCTGCAATACTAACCTACGGCCATTCTACCTCAACTCCCCTGATTTCAAAAGCAAGCCAGAGTAATTTCCAAATATCTGCAAAATTATGAAGTTTTAATTAGTAAATGGTAAAAGGTGCTAAATGGTTGTTCTATCAAACCTACACAATTACTTTATAAAAACTCAATCATCACTTTAGAATCTGAAAGCACATATTTTTTTATTATTACTTAAAGTCATTCCAATTTTTGCCACAAATATGACTATGTTGAAGATCAAATTTAATGTTGGAAATTAGAACGCTGTGAATGGGTATATAAATCAATGTTAAGAACAAAACACCATCCGCCAATTTCCTTTTCTAGTATTGAAGAATCTCCTGCAGATGATGGATCTGAATTCCCATCATTGCAATGTTCCTGATCTTCCACATTTTTGACTCATACTCTGTAACAGCAAACTGGGAACTCAAAATTATCCACTTATGGACAGAAGATAGTAACAAAAAAAACAAAGTTAAACTGAACAAGACAATGTAATCGCGCTCATGATACAAGTAAAAGACATGAGGAGATCACAGAAGAAGAAACCCAATTTGACATATTTCTAAAATGTGATTCTTAAAGGGAAGCCCCATTAGGAAATCGGATATTAGATTCTAGCCTCATATAATCTTACAATATCCCGTCAAGCACTTTTGTTGTGTTTTAATGAGTTATATAATAACTGAGCGGTGCTGATCTTTTCTAGGGCTTTTTCTCTCAAGCCGTTCATCATACTTTGCTAATGCAGAAAAAGGTGCGGCCTTTTCATCTTGTCACAAAAATATTAATCCAGCCATCGCTCATATTACTTTTTAATTCAGTATACCTTTTCAAACATACATTTTTACAACATAAAACTCTCAGATTTGTACATGCTATGGAAAGTAAAACGCTCATAGTTATTCAAGTAAACAAAGTCAGAAACAAGGAAAAGCTCCAAAATTATTCACCATTCATTTTTTTGTTTTTTTTCCCTCATGAATATATTAATATGTATGTATATATATATATATATATATATATATATATAAACCTCTATCCTACAAGAGGTTATACACCAGGTGCTCACGAGGATCGTCAGCACCCAAACTCTTTAGAAAACTAGCAGGTCTGAAACAATTTAGCTAAAAGCAAAATAATACCGGTTATGGGCTATGAAGATGCATTAACTGTGAGATATGCCAATCTATTTTTTTTGTTTTCACTAAAAAATTACACATAAACGTTTGTTTTTTTTCTCCTTGAAAAATGCTGCCTAACATATCGGGCATCTTTTCTTTTTTGATAAAATCCCATCAAATTGCCTTAGAGAACATAGGATAAGAATGATTTAGCTGATAATTCCCAAGATGTTCATCCAATAGCTTTAAAGAAAAAAAAGAAACATGTCTATGATGTCAGAACTTCATTGATGATGTACAAGAGTTTTGCAATGGCCACTGAGCTGCCAGCTGGTTACCACACGAGCAGAACACAGAGTTCAATGGATTCTTTACACCAGTGATATTAATGTTGTTGGATGATCTCATAGGATGATGTGAAGATACACAGAGACCATCATGAAGGCAGCATCTTAACTTTAGGTTCTCATGGGCTGAGCTCCTGGGCAGTATGATAAAGGCTTTAAAGCTAAGTACTAAATAAAAGGTCTATAACATGACATAAACAGCATTGTGATCCCAGTAATGTAATGATTTTAAGGATATCTGAAGGCTAAAATAAGAAACAATATGAATTACAAAGTTGTAGAATCAGAAAAATATTAGTGAAAAGGGTAAAAATAAATATGGAAGAAAATGTCAATAAAAAAAGCATTCTTAAGAAAAAGAGATGCTCTTAAATCAGTGTTTTCTTTTTCTGTTGGTTTTACTTTATTGAAGCCTAATCATCATGGCTAGTAGCAGAATGAACATGTGACAACCACTGTGACATCATCAATTGGAAGACAGTGATGTCACAAAGCAACTGATGATGTCACAAAGCACTTTGGTACATTTAACACTGCTACTTTACTTTAGGCTCACATCTTGTTTGACCTCTGGAGTATCTAGACGTTAGACTAGAGCGATTTGAACTTGAACCTTTGATAAGAGCGTTTAAGATCAGAAAGGACATGGAGCTTAGCTTTCGTATGGCAGCCGGTGTCCTCTTCGGTGATCTTGCTTTTTCACAATGTTGCAGCCGGAAGTTCAGTGGGACAATGGCCTCATTAAAAAGGCAGTGGAGGAATATCAAGAATAGAAAGTGCAGAATTTCCAAAAATAAGATTATTGGGGAAATGAAGAAAAACAAGAAAATTGCTTCCATTAAGGTATCCAAAGGCAAGCTTGTGCCCAGGAACAGTGTAGGTGAGACTTTTTCTGGAACACAGTTTAAGGCATCATCTACGGACTATTTAAACCTTTATGCACAAGCTATACCTTTACAAGAAGATTACCCTTCACGTTCATCTTCAAAGACACCACAGAAGAAGCAAAAACAGATCTTGAAACCAACAAAAAAGAGACGTAAATCTGAAAGGAAAGACCTGAAGAAGAAAATACGCCATATTGCTGCTGATTTGTCAAAAGAGGGTATTCTGCATTTAAAAAAACCGAAGAAATCGACCAATTCGGTTTCCTCTACCCACCATGAACAGAATGAGGCATGGCTGCCATCGTTAAACCTGAGGAAGGAGCACAAGGACATTTTACAGAGCCAGGACTGGTTAGATGATGCAATCATTGATGCTGCCCAAGCATTACTGAAAAACCAGTTTCAATCAGATGGCTTACAGACGTGCATCCTGTCCCAGTTTGAATTCCAGCCAGTGACTGGATGGGCAGCACAAATCCATTATGATGCTGACCGCCAACACTGGTTTACATCGTGTTTCCGGGAGGATCGAGTCATAGTTGCTGACAGTCTTAGACCAGCCCGACTCTCCTCCTCTGCTCGAAAACAAATTGAAGAATGTTACAGGAATGTCATCCAGAATCCCCAAAATAGGACTGAAATTCTAAATGTGGACCAGCAACCAAACGGCTGGGACTGTGGCCTCTATGCAATCGCCAACGCATTTGAGCTGCTAAGCAATGGGGATCCCACTTGCAGATATAATCAGCGGAAAATGCGAAACCATCTTATTTCATGCCTGGAGAACGGATGCATTTCTGCTTTCCCAAGACGTGCTTAACATCGAGAACGTCCAAGGATTTAAAAGAGCTAGGAAAACACAAATACACAACAAACCAGCAGTGATATTCTTTATATCCCCCAATAAAATCTTTAACCCCTTCACTACCAGGGGTTTTTGGTCCCTCAAGTCCTGGAGCTATTCTGTTATTTTTTACCATATCTGGGTTTCATTAAGAGTCGCCTTTTCCGTGTTTGATGCACCCACACAAATTACACATCCTTCTTTTCAGAACAAATAGGGCTTTAATTTAAAACCATGAAATATGCAAAAAAAATAGAATTGTGAGTGCTAGTGTGTGAAAGCCTCGAAGAATAAAAAAAAATTCTTTAAATTTCTGCTAACCTTTAGTTGCCCCTGCTGAAAAATGACAGAATTTCTAATCGTCAACATCCCCCGATTACAGAGGAACCCTAAAAATGTCATGTTCTAGAGGGCCACATCCATTAGTTCCATAGTACCCAGTATGGTAGCATTCTTAATAGTTATGGCTTAACAAGTTAGGGTCTAGTGAACTGGGGTGGGGGTTATATTATATATTTATTTATTTAGAGCTGGGGTAATAGGATTTAAGATGAGCTTTCTGAGTTGTACCCTTGAAGTCATCTTGGCTGGGCTCCCAATTCTAAGTATTATGATTATTTAGATTCCAGCAAAAGAGTATGGATACTATGTTCATATTAGGTTTGATACAACGTCAATGTTAACAGTCTGAACCCTTGGCAATAAGGGGACACATAATATGAGGCAAAATTTTTTGGAGGTATTCTTTATATTCCCCAATAAAATCTGTAGCCCCTTCATTTCCAGGGGTTTTAGTCCCTCAAGTCCTGAAGCTATTTAATTCAGAGTCCCCTTTTCCGTGTATGATGTACCCACACAAATTACACACAATTTTTTATTTTATGTTTTGATATCTCCACTAGTGAAGAATGTATTGGTCTGATAGCGTTAGGCCAGGTTTTCTCTATGTTCTTTTTTATTCTCCATTTATGATCTTCTAAGATATAGACTTCCTCTTCAGTTATTCCCTTTTTTAAAAGACCCAAAATATTCAAACATTTTCTATGAATTAATAAAAATATAGATGTGAAAGTAAACAGCAATGCTCTCTCTTTCTCTCTCTCTCTCTCTCTCTCTCTCTCTCTCTCTCTCTCTATATATATATATATATATATATATATATATATATACACCATATATATCTTCAAATTTACCACTGTTTACTTTTGAAATTGCGGAAGTTGGTTTAAAAGCTTCGTGTCATAAACAGGCTTGTTCAATTAAATACCATGTTCAATTGATGGTACTTAATGCAGCCACACAGGTTAAACACACAAATGGACAGAATATTAACACAAATTGGAAGCTATTAGTATGAAATTGTGACAAATAACAGACATATACCCTTGATTACTGAGGTTGTTATCAATTAAAAAAACACATTAACGATCTGTTCCTTTTCAAGAAAACAAATAATAGTTTTATGACGATGGGCACTTCAGAATAGTGAGGTCTGAATGTTTAAGAGCAAGCGAATTAGATATGGCTAATTGGACAGCAAATTGGCTATCACAGACTCGCTGTTCATGATAATTGTAAGCAGGTTAATACATCTGTAATGCATAAAGTGGACTATATAAGTTTTACATCTATGATGGGACTTGTGCACCCACAACCGGGGGTCAGCACCCCTTAATTAGGGTTAAACTGGAGGTGGCATCATTTTGAAATATATTCTGTATTCAAAACAACTTTTTAATTGATGTGTTAAATTAAAATGCACCAAGGTACAATTTAAGGTACAATTTAATTCATGTACTAATTCAGCTCCAATCAGTTAAAGTGAGAAAATATCCCCTTTTGCATTGAGTACCGTATTTGCTCGATTATAAGACGAGGTTTTTTTCAGAGCAAATGCTCTGAAAAATACCCCTCGTCTTCTAATCGGGGTCGTCTTCTAATCAGACCTCAAATAGAGTCTGATTAGGAGACTAAGATCCAGATCCCCCGCACCGCTGCAGGGGACCTGGATCCTCCTGTCTCACCCCCCCCCCCATCATACACACACTTACCGGTGCTTCCTGCTGTGTTGCCGGGGCAGCGGGTTGACGTCTACGCGATCCGCGTAGACAACGTCCGCTGCAGCCGGAAGGAGGTGTGGCTAGCAGCGGGGGTTGTCTGCGTCCGTCGCGCAAACCTTCCCCGACTGTCAGAGATCAGAGTTCCCCGCACCGGTGCGGGGAACTCTGATCTCTGACAGCCGGGGAAAGTATACGCGACGGACGGATACAAACCCCCGCTGCCAACTCCACCTCCTTCCGGCTGCAGCAGAAGGCGACGTCAACCCGCTGCCCCGGCTGGAAGCACCGGTAAGAGAGGGCTGAGAGGGGAGGGGAGGGGAGAGTGTGTGTGTGTGTGTGTGTTAGTTAAATGGGGGTATAGGGTGTGTGTGTGTGTGTGTGTGTGTGTGTTAAATGGGGGCATAGGGCATTTCTGGAGTGGCGTTAAGGGGGCATTTAATAGAGCACTCTGCCTCCTGAAATGCCTTATACACCTATATGCCACTCTGCCCCATAATATGCATTTTAACCCCCTAAATGCCAGAGTGGCATATAGGGGTATAAGGCATTTCTGGAGGCAGAGTGCTCTATACAATGCCTTTTAACTCCCTTAATGCCACTCTGCCTCCTGAAATGCCTTATACCTCCCTATATGCCACTCTGCCCCATAATATGCATTTTAACCCCCTAAATGCCAGAATGGGATATAGGGGTATAAGGCATTTCTGGAGGCAGAGTGGCATATAGGGGTATAAGGCATTTCTGGAGGCAGAGTGGCACATAGGGGGTCAAAAGGCATACCATGGGGCACAGTGGCATATAGAGGGTTAAAAGGCATATCATGGGCCACAGTGCCATATTGGAGTGGCAAGCCTGGGGGCAGATGTGCGTAACTGGGGGACAGGTTGGAAAATACAAGAAATAAAAACAAAAAAAATATTTTTCTCAATCATAGCTTTTATTAAAAAAAATAGTTTACATGAATTAACATTTACTGGTAAAACTTTTTTCCTTTAGGGTCGTCTTATATTCAGGCTTTTTCTTTTTTTCCTAAGTTAATATTCAGATTTTGGGGGGTCGTCTTATAATCAGGGTCGTCTTATAATCGAGCAAATACGGTACCTGAAACCTTTCGAGGTGCAGTCCCAATGGTATACATAATACATTTTTATTATCAATTTCCGATCTTGCACTTCTCTCCCTTCTTATAACCAACCCTTACAAAGACCGTCTCCCCGAACTAATCAACAGCAAACAGCCTTACCACAGGAGAAAAATAACACACTGGGGAGTAACAACTATGTGGATCAATAATAACGGGCTCTATCGGATACGGTGGGCTTATAGTAATTTGCAACTAAAAAATTTTTTTATTTAATGCACAGAACCAAATAATGAACGATATGGAAACACTAAAGATCCAGTTTAACTAAACAAGTGTTTAAAACATAGTAACTGCTCATAGTAACCGAATTTGACGTCAGATAAGAACTATTCGGCCGATCATTTTTCCTGCTGAAAGACTCAAACCTTAATCAGTCTTTGGTCTTAGATTCAGGAGCCGTACGATTCCTTGTTACCCAAAAATGGGAAGGATTATAACGTGAGATTATATCTAGAATATATAAACAGATTTAAAGAAAGATAAGATTTTTATGATATATATATTTATATATATATATATATAATTATAATTATTATAATAATAATTGCAAAATTAGCAAACACAACGTGCCATTGGAACACAGGGGTGATGGGAGTGAAAATGGGTAATTACATTAATAACGTCTGTGCTCTATTTCTGATCCATTTTGTGTTATTTTTAACGGACCCCAAACCTTTGAATAAACCCGACTGCTATAATAATCCGTATTGTGAAACAATAGAGCATATACTGCTTTTTCACCAAACACCATTACAATAATCATTATATCGCTGTCGTGCAATATGTGATTATCTACTGCTGCGTGAGGATTGCACTTGACAATCGCCCTGTTTAGTGCCACCAAGCTAACCATATTGAAATGTTCCTGAATCTCTTGATGTCTATCAATTAGCTGATTATACAGAGCTAAATAGGGGAAATAAAGCTGTAAATGGTGCATTTTAAAAACCCTTGATTGATATAATTGATGATAGTTCTTTCCCTTTCAACAGGCTCCCGTTTAGTAGGTCAGCTACTAAGGAAAGTGACGTGTATACTATTATCTTTATCACTAAGTAACAGCTGACGACAGGCAGATGCTCACTAGGTTATCACGACTGTAGGTAAACAATAACCAGCGGATAAAATACATGCTTTATTAAAGATAATGCCTAGCTCTCTGAACGTCAATACCGTCATTCATTTAGACGAGGGATGTGATACACCAGATAAAGGGTCTCAATATGTAAAGCGTAGAATGGTCTTCCTTGGGATGTTAAGTGGCAGCTCTAGGATTTTAGGGTCCTTAAGCGAAATACTTATTTATATATATACGTTTATTCAATAAGAACATGCATTATGTTTATAAGGGGAATATATGAATCACTCCTACAATCCAAAGAAGACCCTCAGACCAATAACCCCCCCTTAAGGAGCTGCTAAATCCAAGTATATCAAAGTTTGGTTGAACTGCTCTATAGATTCTGGTCCTTGATCCTTCCATGGATCCTTCCATGTTCCGATGCCAAATTTTGGCAGCCATGTTTTTCTTGATATTATTATTATTAATATGATCTTTTATTTATATATGTCTGTAAACACCCCCCCCCCCCGACCATGTTTATTTGTTTTGCACCTTTTCAATCTGGCAGTTATTAACTTAAAGCTGTTTGGATTCGTCGAATACAGACGCCTTCAATGGAAATTGCAAAAAAAAAAAGTGTTAGGAAAAGGAAATGCAAAATCTGGGTTATAGAGCAAAAAAACAAAAGATGAAGTAGAAGATAATGAAAGTTAATATCCGAGCTAAGACTAGGGGGCTAGCATCAGTCAATGGCGCAGTGAAAATATATAACAAGGGCGCTAATTATCCTCGCATGCCGGTGAAAATAAGGCTGATTAAAGTGCACGTCAAGCTATAAATTTAGTCGATGTAGAAAACAGCTATATATCTGCTGCTATAGATACAATTAATCTGGCGGAATGATCTGGGCGCACGTCGTGGCGCTGAATTTAAACAGCATGGAGATAAATCTCTTTTTATTTTAATTCAAACGCTGTTTCGTTGACAAGGATCCAAGAGGATTTAAGGCATTATTTTAAACGTAATTATCTCTGAGTAATACGGCAGAAATTTAGCCCATAATATGTATTTTTAAAGGGGATGTTCCAGGAAAAAATAAGTATTATTTTAAAATAGGATGTGATGCCTATTGTCATGAATGATAGTACTGCCAAAAAATGCATTTTTAAACTTTTTTCTTTATTATTTCTTTATTATTATTTCTGGAGATAGCTTTGTGTGTCAGGGTGACAGGATATTGATGGCTGACCAACTGCTAAAACAGGAATTGACCCCCTCCCCCTCGTTTCAAATGGTTTGTTCCATATTGCCTAGTACGGCCTGCAGTGGGGAGAGGAAGTGCTGCCGGGGGGAGAGGAAGTGCTGCCGGGGGGGGAGAGGAAGTGCTGCCGGGGGGGGAGAGGAAGTGCTGCCGGGGGGGGGGGGGGTCAGAGGCGGGACAACTGAGATAAGGGCAGGATACTCAGTGTGTGAGGGAACGGCACTGCACTCAAAAATGGCACTGTACTGAGTGAGAGATAGCAGTGTGGAAGTGAGTAGGAGATTCAGTGCTAGATGGCAGTGTACTTGGTGTGTGAGAGGTCATGGCAGTATACTCAGATATGGCACTGTATTTAGAGATAGCAGTGGATGGCTGTGTACTCAGAGAGAAAGATAACAGTGATAGATGGCAGTGTACTCAGTGTATAAGATATGGCAGTAATCTGACAGATGACAGGGTACTTGGTGAGTGGGAGATGTAAGAATACTTATTTAGAGTTGGCACTATACTCTGCAAGAGGTGGGCTGTACTCTGTGTGAGATGGCAGTGTACTCTGTGAGAGATGGCAGTGTACTCTGAGAGATGGCAATGTACTCTGTGAGAGATGGCAATGTACTCTGTGAGAGATGGCAGTGTACTCTGTGAGATGGGCTGTACTCTGAGAGATGGCAGTGTACTCTGTGAGAGATGGCAGTGTACTCTGAGAGATGGCAATGTACTCTGTGAGAGATGGGCTGTACTCTGTGTGAGATGGCGGTGTACTCTGTGAGAAATGGTGGCTTAGTAAAGTGATGTGTGTTTTCATACAGATTCTCTCTATAAACTATCGTTTAATTACCGCAAGATCTTTCCTTCAAAAACTAACCATACAAGTTTTGTTTATTGTTGAACACAGACGGACGCCCCCGGGCAAGGAGACCCCCAGAACACCAAGACGGTCCATACAGATGCTTGTGAGGGCCTCAAAACAAGCAAGAAGACAGTGAGCCATCGTGGGCCGAACTACCCTCGAAGCCAACTCTGCGGGTTATATTCCTGAATATTACATGAATGGTGACACTTAACAAAAACTTGCAATATTATAAATGGAAAATGTATTTATATACGTAAATTGTTTTCAAAAAATCATCAAATCTGCACCTTTTTTGCAGAATTTCTGATGATTTTAGATCAGGATGATTTCATAACATAAAATCAGCCATACAAACGGATTCAAACAAGAGATCTTTCTTTAAGAATGACGCATTCTGCAGCCCGGATTAGTTTTACGTGCCGGAAGATCATTTTGCGTCCGCTCTCTACAAAAACAAAAACCTTCAAATTTAAAATTTTTCCAGTGAGTTAGAAGATGAGTCAAAGTATTCCTTGAGCTCAACAAGTTTTGAATCATTCATATTTCTTTGAACGCCGCAAATGAATCACTACTTTTTACAACAAAGCAGTTCCTGTTGGGTAAAAGGGGAATATTTATTGGTTCATTTTCACACAGTCATTAAAGAGCAAACGCTCTCGAATCTGATACCATAATTTGTGTGTTGGCAGAAGACATGTTAAATTAATGATCCAGGTGTGAGGAGTGGTTGGAAACAAAATTGCAATTCTTTAAGAAAATAGTTAAAAAAAAAAATAAAGGTAAATTAGAAATTTCAGTATGTGGGTTTTTTTTAAAAAAAATAATATTTTATTTAAAAATTATTTTCTAATAACGTATTTTAAAATATTTAAAATTACATTTTGCCCTCTATTTTTTTTAACGAATTGTTTGAAATAAAAAATACTAATAAATCTTAACAAAATATGTCATAGTGCTTTTTTAAAAGAAAAAAAAAAAAGAAAAACCTAGTGCAATATATAACAGTTCATAAAATATTCTATTCAGATAGCTGGAATTGAGCTGCCTTTTGGAAGCAGAAGAAGTTAACTGCAGGAACAGAATTTTATTAGCTACTAAAATTAAGAAAAAGCACTGCTGTTTCACAACCAGATAATTAAGTACTGTTTTCTCTCTTTTTTTTTAATAGTATAAAATAAAACTTCCTGTTTAAAGGGCCCGGGATAAAGCAACAATGAAGGGCGCATTGCTATGGCCTTAGGACATAACTAGGAACATAACTCAGCACTTATTCTAACAAGAGCTTGGACGGGATTGCAAACGCTGTGTTTGATGAGGATTGCTGCAGTAGGCAAAACAAGATATTGCAGGTAATAAATCAGGAACCCAATTTTTCACATCATTTTAACAAATCCATTAAATTTCATCGCAAAGTGGTCCATGTGAAACAGAAGCTTCTAGTACTTTCAGCCTCCTAGAAATATATTAAATGTGTGTAAAGCAAGAAAAGAATACAAATGAGATAATATGAACTATTAATAAATATGAACTTATTGATATTATCTATTTATATCTCTGCAGTTGTTTCCCCCCTCCCACACGTTTTCTCTTAGTGACCAAAAGTGTCCTGCATCAAGACCCCCATCTCTCCGGCATGTGGGGAGCACAGCAAGGACCGTCAGGAAAGGTAACATCGCATAATTACCATGACTATTTATTTAAAATCTAGAAAACAATAAACACATTGTGTACTTAGGCTCATATAACAAATAAATAATTATGTTGCTTTAGGTTAAGGGGTTACTTTACATAATGACATTGTCGCCTACATTAGCGCTGTTATAGAATGAAAGAGTGAAAATATGTAACAAAAACAATAAAATTCACATTAACGCACATTAAGACATATTGGTGTAGAAGGAAAAGAGGGCCGCTCTCTTTGTAGCTTACTATATCTATCTATATATATATATATCTCTCTATATATATATAGATATATAAATAAATATATATAATTATATATATATTTATATAGATGGTGTTTTCCAATATATTTCATAAAAAAAAAACCACAAAAAACTTAAGAAACACGTTTTCTCAAAAACCTTAGAGTGAATGCTATTTTGTCTTTTTATATTTTTTTTAAACACAGATTTTTTTTTTCCCGATGTATTAAACCACACAGCATTCCTTCACTTCTTCACATTCAGCTGCGTGTTGAAAGACTGAAGAGAATGATACATTAAATGCAAAGGAAAACATTTAACAGCCCCATTCATAACAATAATACTGAAAGCCATGAATCTTCAGAAGGTAAGTTGAAGTGTATGAAAATGCAATTAGGGGAGAAATATTTAAAACACTTCTGGTTACGCTCTGGGATCTATGGTAAAAATAAGTCTATGTATACAATGTGTACTCAAGGTCATGTAGGTTAAGTAAAAAGAAATAATTTACAAAGTGGCTTCTCGCTGTATGGGCACAGTTTATTAATATTGTAGTTTTTTTTTTAATATGGCTATTGATGTTTTTAATTATTCTATTCAGTTGCAGTTTAAGATTTAATGTGTTTTTTTTGCTAGTTACATTTATTACGTGTACTAATTAGAAAAAAATTCATCTCTGCAATGTGAGCTCTTAAAGTGTAACTAGTCACATATAGAGGCGTTCCATACATATCTTTATGATTAAATAATGCCCAATTATACACATATTTCCAAGAGTCTTGATTTCCTCCAATGATCATTACATTTGGGAGAGTTTTTGTTTATGCTTATATATATATATATATATATATATATATATAAGCCATTATTGTGTTTACTGACTAATAATGTTTAGTGGTCATTGTAAACATTTTGGATCCATCATATGCTGGATTATTTTTCATTTGCTAATGAGTAAATAGCATGTAGGTGTTTATCAGAGGAGCCATGCCTGTGTATGTTAAGGTATAGCAGAGAGCTGAGGCATAACATGAATAAGAAAGGTATATTTATGCATTTGAGAACGTATGCGCTGCTCAGGGGTTGTGGCTGGGATCACATCCAAAAAGGTTAGAAACTAACTTAACCAAGAACAGACCGCTGCTTAATAGGGTTATGGTGGCCCTACTCAGGAGCATCTCAAGTTCTATGACACTTAAACCATTACAGGAAAAAAAAATCAGTTGGCATATAAGTCAGATTCTGATCACAAGGGCAGCCCAAAATGCTCACCAAATTTTCTCTACATGAGAGAACCAGCAACTGCTGACGAGCATTTTCATTTTTCATGGATTCTATCAGCGGGGTGTTGTTGGCATATCTCTTGGCACAAGTGAGCAAGAAAGTCCATGTGGGCACCAAGAGATCTCTGAAGGGTGAAATCATATCCAAAAAGACTTGAGAAAACCTCAACTATGTTCTTACTTGTGTCTAGAGGGATACCAGCAATAATCCACTGACAAGACCCATGAAGTCTCTGGTTCTTGGCTCCCCCGTCGTGCAGAGAAATTGCCCTGCGTTTCAGTTTTAAACGGCCCTTGTGGGAAGGGCCAGACTGATATGTCAACGATGATTTTTCCTCTGTAATGGCATAAGTGAGTTAAGACCTGGACACGCCATAGGACAGGCTATTAAGATTCTTGGTTGGGTTTTTCTCACCCTTCAAGGATCTTTTGGGGTCCCCTAGTGTAAAGACAAATGTAGTCCTCTTTGCTCACTTGGTTCTAGGGGGGAGCTAACGACACCGTACTGGTGCAGCCCCTGAAAGATGAAATCTGGTTCTGTTTTGCAGAAGAAGTTTACCTTGTGTTTTCATTCTGGGCTGTCCTTGGAGTCAAGATCAGACTAATGTGTTGTTGGAGATTTCATCAGAAGTGACCTAAAACTTGCAATACTTCGGAGCAAGGATGTGTTATTGGGCAGCCCATTAAATAGCTGGCTCTTCTAGATTGAGTTCTTTTCCAGCTTTCCCTGTGTGCAACCGTGGCTAGGCTATAGAATCCTTGAATTTCTTCACTAATGATGAGGTGTCATAGAACTTTGTAACTGTTTTCAAAGTTGCACAAAAGTGTTCAGTGAACATCCACTGGGCCAGCTGGAGCAGAGGATAAGTATCTTGCAATGGAAACCCTTAACTCAAAGTGACAGTTCATTAAAAAAGGACTGATACAATTTTGATGTTGCTGTTAAGGTCCTTCAGTGGTATTAATGGTAGCAGCTGAAGCTCTACAGTCTTGTTTTGTGAAAGCATAGAAAATAATCATATTCATTGTGATTCGAACACAAATATATGCTTCATTTAAGTTGAATCAGTATTTAGCTACATAAATCGGAACAAACATCCCGATAGTGGATCCTGGGTATTTTTTCTTTTTTTTTATTAATTATCTGTGCTGGAAGTGGCTTAGATTATGAAGACATAAACTAGTATTTTTAAATTAGTTAGTCTTTTACTGACTTTAGACCTAAAGTGGTTGGATGAGTGTTTTCCTTTGAAGTAATCCAAGCAGGTTTTTTAAAAAAAAACATTCCACTGTCAAAATTATATTAAAAATAATCAAAAAAAGGTGAGTGGGTATATAGGCAGCGCTATTTACCAAGTGCCGTGACTTTCAGGATGTCTTGACTGTATTATGATGATATGCCTGTGAATCACGTCTAAATAAGTGACTCATGGAGCTTCATGTATAAAGTAAAAACATTCTTTCACCTTTGTAGTTAGCCACCCATAAGCTCGGTAACTCTTCCACTGTGAAATAATAAAGGAACAGCTCATTGTCCTATCATTTCTGAGTGGCCTGGACTTTCAATTACCTTGACAATTCTAAAAACATCTTGGGGGTTGTTATATCGAGTTGCAATCACAAATTCTTACTTCAATAGGCAGCTATAAAACAGAGGCCCGAAACATGTCTTTTGCTTTTTTTCAAACATTAGCAACTCATCTGATACTAAGTCTCCAGATTCGGTTTCCTGAAATTCGATGACATGTACGACCACAAGAACGAAGCTGTTTCAGCATAAAAAGCTAATGCGAAGGAAGTCCAGGCACAGATGTTCTGCAAGTGTCTCCTTTTTTTTGTACATTCCATTCAGTTCTTGGGCTTATTCCTTTAGATTTTTTTTTTTTACCTAGGAATTTCCACACGTAAAAAAAAAGATAAATATCACTTTCTCCAAGTAAACTCCTAACGTTAGGGGTCAACAAGCTGCAAAAGTTCTGCTATATAAACATACAGTGAACTGGCTAATTTATTGAGCAAATACGCAGAGATGTAGAAACTGTAAAAGAAAAATGACAGCGCACACACTATTAAAAAAAAAATCCAGGCAAACCGAATCCTGAAATAATCTCAAAACAATCTGTGAATGAATCTTATAAAAGGCACAATTGGCTATATTCGCTGTCAGTGTCCCCACTTTGCCGGCTTTCTGCTGTCCGATCGCCCGTAACAGCTTCCGGCATGAAAGCCGGTAAGCTGTTACCGGTAAACTGCCCGATCGCGCAGTTGCAAACGCGCGATCGGGCATTCCCTTCCGGGTTACGTCACTGCTGACGTAACCCGGAAGGTCATCGGAGGAGAGGATATCCCCTGCGGGGATATCCTGCCCTCCGATGAGGCACAGAGACGCTGCGATCTCTATGCAGGTCTGTGAGGACCTGCATAGAGATCACAGTGTGATCGGTGCAGGGGGATCGCGGGGAGGGGAGTGAGAAACCATCTCTCTCACGCCCCCTCCCGGCCTGTAACAGAAAAGCTGAAAAAAAAAAAACGGTTAGTCATTTAAAAATAATATTAAATAAATCATTAAAATAATAATATAAATAATACTAAAAAAAATTATAATGTGAGCTGTGATGTCACTGTGACATCACTGGTATGTCCAGGAGGTCCCTAGGAGGACCTCTAACCATTAATGTGTAAAAAAAAATATATAAAAAATACAAAAAATGTAAAAAAAATTAAAATTAAAAAAAATTAAAAAAATAAAAATAAAAAAAGATAATAGAAAAAATTCTTAAAAAAACCTTACATCCCATTGCCCTAGCATAACATCTAGCCAGTATAACCCTCCTGCCCCCGTTCACAACCCCCAAACCCGTTAAGCCATAGGCATAAAAATTATACAAAATTGTACACCTAATAGAACGCTCCCTGGTGCTGGGAAAGTCTGGAAAATCTATATAAATTAGGTATTTCTGAAATCAGGACACCTGAATTGATAAACTTGGAGGGGATTTTCCATCACTTTATTTTTCTAATCTTCGCTAGTTTTTACTAAATTTCTCATTCTAAATTTTCAGCTAATCATCCAACTATGGTATCAAACGAAAGCTCTATCTCTCCTTGAAAAAACAATATATAGTTTACATGGGTACACTATTCACAGGAAAAGAGAATCATCGCTAAACCGACATACCCCAAAAATGGCAAAATTGCTCTGGGCTTTGAGGTACCAAAAACCCCTGGGATTGAAGGGGTTAACCACTTGAAAACCAAATAAACTCTCCCACCCTACGGTTTCATGTGTTTTGATAACAATTACTGTTACTTAATGTATTATGTGATTTTTATATAGTTCCATTTTAAAACATATTGTCTCTGTAATCATCACTGTAAGCATTTTTTTAGCTAGAAAATATGGTAAACAATAGGGCTGCAACAACTAATCGATAAAATCGATAATAATCGATAATGAAAATCGTTGCCAACGAATTTCATTATCGATTAGTTGAATCGATTTTTATCGATTATTAAATGAGGGTTTTTTCAGAGCAAACGCTCTGAAAAATACCCCTCATTATATAATCCGTTTCAGTGACTCACAGCAGCAGCTCCTACTTACCAGCCCCTCCCTGTAATCACTGTGACAACTGGCCCCGCCCCCTTCCTTCTCCCAGAAGGCCAGAACCTCATGGCTGTGACACTCATCTAACTGTAAGTATAAAATTAATATTTGGGCTACTGAAAGTTAGGGGAGGTGGGAGTTAATTTAGGGGCTGTTATGGTTAATGGGGTGTTTAGGGTTCATTTAGGAGCAGTTATGGTTAATGGGGTGTTTAGGGTTAATTTAGGGACAGTTATGGTTAATAGGGTGTTTAGGGTTAATTTAGGGGCAGCTATGGTTAATAGGGTGTTTAGGGTTAATTTAGGGGCAGCTATGGTTAATGGTGTGTTTAGGGTTAATTTAGGAGCAGCTGTGGTTAATGGGGTGTTTAGGGTTAATTTGAGGCAGTTTTGGTTAATGGTATGTTTAGGGTTAATTTAGGGGCTGTTGTGGTTCATGGGGTCTTTAGGGTTAATTTAGGGGATGCTGTGGTTGATGGGGTCTTTAGGGTTAATTTAGGGGCAGTTATGGTTAATGGGGTGTTTAGGGTTAATTTAATGATGAGGACTGAGGGTTAATTTTATTAATTTATTAAAGTTAACTTAAGGTGCAGTTAGAGATAAAGGGGGGCAAACTAAGGGGAATCTAAATCCTGGGGGCAGTGAAGATTAACCCAGTACTTATTTATAAAAGTATGGTCTGTGACTCTATGAGGGGACTATGAGGTATCTGGGGGTATAAGGCATATCTGGGGAGGACGGAGTGACATATCTGGGGGTATAAGGCATATACGGTATATAAGGCATATGTGGGGAGGGCAGTGTGGCATGTCTGGGGAGGACAGAGTGGTGTATCAGGGTGTATAAGGCAGATCTGGGGGTAGAGTGGAGTGGCTTATCTGGGGGTAGAGTGGAGTGGCATATGTGGGGAGGGCAGTGTGGCATGTCTGGGAGGCAGTGTGGCATGTCTGGGGAGGATGGAGTGGTGTATCGGGGTATAAGGTGTATCAGGCACAGTGGCATATGTGGGAGGCAGCGTGGAGTGGCAAATGTGGGAGGCAGCGTGGAGTGGCATATGTGGGAGGCAGAGTGGAGTGGCATATGTGGGAGGCAGAGTGGAGTGGCATATGTGGGAGGCAGAGTGGAGTGGCATATGTGGGAGGCAGAGTGGAGTGGCATATGTGGTAGGCAGCGTGGAGCAGTATATGTGGGAGGCAGCGTGGAGTGGTATATGTGGGAAGCAGTGTGGAGTGGCATATGTGGGAGGCAGAGTGGAGTGGCATATGTGGGAGGCAGCGTGGAGTGGCATATGTGGGAGGCAGCGTGGCATGTCTGGGAGGCAGCGTGGCAAGCCTGGGCTCAAACGTGCATAAATTGGGGGGGGCTGGTTGCGAAATAAAGGCAAGAAATGCATTTTATCAAAGTTTTTTTATTATGCTGTTTGTATTTAATATAATTTGTTTATTACATTATTTTAAATAAATGAAAAATGTGCATTCATTTTTTTTATCCGATTAATCGAAAAAATAATCGGCCAACTAATCGATTATGAAAATAATCGTTAGTTGCAGCCCTAGTAAACAATATCTAATGACATCAAAATAATTGACTTCATGTTTTAAGGTAGCCCCTTTAACATATGTTTAATGTAAAAATGGGACCCGTTTGATATTAATCCCTTTGGTTGATGTTTTCCAACTCAATATATATATTCTAGGAAATAAGTATTTTATGTAGATGTTTTCTTTCTGATTTCTAATAGAACAATTCTCCAAATGCCAATTTTACAGGAAAAAAAAATAAATCTAAAAAGGGCCCCAATATTGCCAATGTATCAGTTTAACACTTCCTGGTCCCTAAAAAAAAAAGAAACCAGTATTTAGGTGTTGACTGAAATTACCCGAGGTGCAGAATAGTTGGAATCAAAGTAAACTTACTGATATGTCCTTAGCCAGCATCTCTCTCAACACCGGTCCTATGGGAGGTGAAAGGGTAACCCTGAATAATATTGAATTTATCCCTAGTGTAATTAGACAGACAGGGATCATTTGAAAACAGCAAAACAAAAATGTTTATTTTAGCAAAGAGTTTTCTTAAGTGGAGACAAATGTTCCCATGCATTAGCCAAAATATGTTCGTTAGTTTTAGGATTCAAGTATTTCTTCTAATAATACGTACCTTACTCATAGCTTGCTGAAATTTTTCTTTTGAAGGTTTCAGCAGCTCAATATGTGATATATATATATATATATATATATATATATATATATATGTGATTTTTGTTGTATTTGATTATCAATGGATTGCTTGCATTGCTTGTTTTCTTATTCTTAAATAACTACTAGAATAGGATCTTTTTTCCTTTTTATTTATGAAAGATCAGGGTAAATAGTATCTTGATATTCAGAGAAAACACAAAAGTATTTGGATTCACATTAAGTGTTACATTTGTTTAAGCTAAGGTCCTAATAGAATTATATGTATTTTGCAGAAATTATTAGAAAACTAGAGCTCCTGTGATATCACAGGCAAGTCAGCCCACATCCTAAATCTTTTTTTTTCTATTATTATCTATCAAATTATTAATTGATGTTGTTTGCTGCAGTCATTGAGACTGAGGAGCTTGGCTAAAAACAAATAACAATGTTTGTAGACTATATCTCACACTTCTCTGCATGATGCAGGCTTGACTTGCGCTGCATCTCACACTTCTCTGAGTGATGCAGGCATTGCTTGCATTGCATCTCACACTTCTCTGTGTGATGCAGGCATTGCTTGCATTTCATCTCACACTTATCTGCGTGATGCAGGCATTGCTTCCATTTCATCTCACACTTCTCTGCGTGATGCAGACATTGCTTGCATTGCATCTCACACTTCTCTGCATTATGCAGACATTGCTTGCACTGCATCTCACACTTCTCTGCGTGATGCAGGCATTGCATCTCACACTTCTCTGCATTATGCAGACATTGCTTGCATTGCATCTCACACTTCTCTGCGTGATGCAGGCATTGCTTGCACTGCATCTCACACTTCTCTGCATGATGCAGACATTGCTTGCACTGCATCTCACACTTCTCTGCGTGATGCAGACATTGCTTGCATTGCATCTCACACTTCTCTGCATTATGCAGGCATTGCTTGCATTTCATCTCACACTTATCTGCGTGATGCAGACATTGCTTGCACTGCATCTCACACTTCTCTGCGTGATGCAGACATTGCTTGCATTTCATCTCACACTTCTCTGCATTATGCAGGCATTGCTTGCATTGCATCTCACACTTCTCTGCGTGATGCAGGCATTGCTTGCATTGCATCTCACACTTCTCTGCATTATGCAGGCATTGCTTGCGCTGCATCTCACACTTCTCTGCGTGATGCAGACGTTGCTTGCACTGTATCACACAGATAAGTGTAACCGTAGCCATTTCCAGTCCTTTATTACTAGATCAGACATGTGCTTCTTCCAGCTCGCTGAGAAATATAGATTATGGTGGAGTAAAAAGTGAGGGGGTCCTCGATCGCCTGCTTCCGTTCCTAGAATAAATGTAACAATCAGCACAGTGATGATTAGTTCCCCCTCTGGAATCCAGATACTTCATAAGATGTTTAGTTCGGTTTTAGCAGATGTTATTTTTAGATAACTGTATATGATATACCACTGTTGAAAATTAAACCATGTAGCTTGCACACAAGGGTCAAATTTATTGGGAATGAATGTTTCCATTTTATTTTGGAATTGCGGGTTTAAAAGATATTTCTGGCCATGTATTCTCTTTTTTGTTCCATTTGTGAACTAGTAGGAGCAAACAAAATACTCTGCTAGACATAACAGAAATTAAGACACTTAACATGAATTCCCAGGCAGAATCAATGTGCTGTTAGAAAAGTTTCTACTAGGAGATAAAGTTGAGATTTTTGTTAGACTTACAAGTGAAAATCACGACGATATTTTCAGGTATTTTCAAATATTAAAAAGATGTTCAATAGATATTTATGATATGCAAGATCTCCATAAGGCAAGTTGGACACTTTTCTGGAAGGCTGTAAGTGAGACAGAGGCATAACTGGGGATTCCAGAATCTGACCCCGATTGTGCCCCGAAGTGCTCCTTACCTGGGTCTCTTAAGGCTAGGTTTCCACTTGGGTTTTTGTCCTGCGTTTTTTTCTTGATGAAAAACGCCACTGCATTTACCTGCGTTTTGGCGTTTTTTCTGGAGTTTTTTCTGGCGTTTTAGCCTTTCTGTGGAAATTGCTTTTTTTGACCTTAGGCAGTTTTTCCAGCCTTTACAAGTTAGAAGTTTCACCCAGCTAAAAGGGATTAGGATAAATGGCAAGTATCTGCCCCCTCCTGATGTCATTTTCTTGGTAGAGTTCTACTTAAACGCCCCGGCGGACCCTTTTGTCTCTTTTCTGTGGTTTGTAAGGCATGCTTTATTCCGAATGTCTGCTCCTCTAGGAAGATTGGCCCCAAATGATGGTGCAAATTGTTTGCTGTTGCTTTTGGCAGGCAGGATCCAGTTGGTTTGTTTGTAATGGGATGTTTGTTCCAAATGGTGTAAAATTCAATATGAACTTTGTTTTGTGTGAAACTGTTTGTTTCCAGCCTATTTCTCGTAGGACACACAGATACTGGGTCCATCCTCTGCATTGTAACTGTGGAAAAAAACGCCAAGGCAAAAAACCCACATGGCTTTTTCATGGCGTTTTTTCTCTCCCATTGACTTCTATTGGAGAAAAACGCCAAGATTTCCTTGCAAAAAACGCCAGAGTGTCAACATGCTGCGATTTTGAAAAACTGCCACAGAGCCCAAAAAAGCAGAAAACCGCCAAAGAGGACTGAAAAAACGCCAAACAAAAAAACGCCAAGTGGATATGGCATTCTGCGATTTCCTATTGAAGAACAGCTAACATCTGGCTGCAGCGTTTTTTCACTAAAAAAACGCCAGGTGGCGCTATTGGCGTTTTTATGGGCGTTTTTAGCAATAAAAAAACAAGTGGAAACCTAGCCTAAGTCTCTGATCACGACCACTCCCTGCTCGAGATCTGCCCTCTTTTGAGACGAGGTAGGGTAATAATTTCCTTGACTTACCTTTCTGAATAGCAAAATATAAAAAAAAAGAAAAATGAATCATGGAATAGGTTGAAGTGATCTAGAATCAACAAATCTATTTTGTGCTATTGTGGCCTCGGCTTGTCTCAAAAATTATTAAAAAAAAAAAAACTTAGAAGTTGGTTGTTTCTAGAAAATGATCTCTAAAGCAGAGCTCTGCAAAGCCACAATAAATTCTAAACACATTAACATGAAATGCATGTCTATGCTCTTTTTTTTTATTCTAGATACATCAGTATAGAGAACCAGGTGGCTCCAGATGCAAATTAGAACTCTTGTACATTCCCTATTTATGGTTAAAGAATGTTTTCATTTAATAGGTGCTTCATAACCTACTTCCAGCAAAGACATCTGTGAGCCTTATGAACATTACAACCAAAAGATGAAGTGCAATAAGAACAAAGGAAGACACAGAAAATAACCAAATAAAAGACTTTTTTTTTTTAATTGTGACATTTTCATGGTAGAAAGCATGTGAAACAATAATGTAATGCATGTTTACTGGGGGGTTTATAGGATAATAAAACAAGAATAAACAGCTTTTTATATCACTGGTAAAAGGGTAAAAAAGACAGGAGCTTTGCTTCTGGGATAATTAAATAGAAGTTTAAAAGAGTATTTTAATACTCCTTTCATCTAAATTTGAGTTTTTGAGGCAGATTATGGATAATGAACACAACATTAACAGAAAGGAATGTATAGAGAGATAGAGAGAGCTTTTAATGATTATTCGGCTTCATCAATTTCAGTTTGTATAGATCATTTCTCAGGAGTTAACCATTCAAGTTGTTGGAGGGCTTGGTTTTACTATTGGAGTCAAGGTTAGATTCCCGAAAATGCTCATAGCCCGGAACTTCAGAGCTCTGGCTCCCGCTGATGTCAGTGGGCGTTCCTGCTGATGTCAGTGGGCGTTCCCGCTGATGTCAGTGGGCGTTCTCGATTAAACACCCCCATTTAAAGGGGAAAGGGACGGGGAGTGAAGCTTGTCAAGACCCTGCTCTCGCGGCTCCGAGGACTCGGGTGTTGACCCGGAGATCTCCTGGAGTTTTCTTGGTAAAATCCGGAAGAGTTCCCAGGTATCAACATGCTACGTTTTTAGGGGCGCTTTGGGATTGAATGGACACAGGTGAGGGGCTGGGCAGTGCCTTCCCCCATTCCTAGAGATATGCTCATATACTATTCGTGTTCTGATTCCTGCATCATGTCCCAGTTTAATATTTTAATGGTTTATATGGCAAACATAGTGATTTACAAAAATATTAATCTTAAAATTTTTATTATGAAAATAATTCTATCTCCAGTATCATTTTAAAGACACCATACATCGTTGTTTTTTTAACCAAATACTTTTTTTGTGTTCCAGAAGGGACGTGCACAACATATTGTGTTTGCAATGTTCCGTGGTGAGAACACTTAAAGTGCAACATTAACACAAAGGTTTTTGGTAAAATAATCTGCTAACTGTAATCTCTTTAAGAGCTTTTTATATGTAGTATGACTAATTGTGGCCAATAATATTCATATGCGACAGAATCCTTTGGTTAATTCTATACTTCTCAAAATTTATAGCAGGTAGCATTCCACCGAGCTGTGAACGCTACAAATTCACTCTAATCAAGGCTATATAGTAACACTTACTGTACAGATTGCTAAATCTATTTTATGTATGAACACGTCTATTAAAACTTTAATTTATTTAGTGCAGCATTACTTTTTGTGTATATTTAAACATTTTTGATGACCTAAACCTCTCTCGCCTATCTATTATGTAGGTGCTGCTCTAGTTTTTGCGGTAGTTTAACACTTTTATAACCAAATGCAACATTTTATATATTAGTCCTAATACACAAAAAAATGTAATTATCATGTAAAAAGCAAGAGCAAGTTGGCATCAAAATAAAAAAGGCTTTTTAAAAGTTTTTGTTTTTGATCTTCTAAGGATAAGTTGCTTAACATACTGGAGAGTGCAATAAATGTCTGCCAATAATGGTATGAAATGGTGTAACTGTTGACTGCAAAATGATGCATTATATTTTATAGATTTAACTATTTAACTGACACTCCTGCAAGGCTGATAATCCTCAAACCCAAAACTAACATCAAGATCACACCATCTGGTGTGAACATAGAATAGAGTCTCGGTTTTCTGTCACTCAATGTAAACAGTTAATTCTGGTGATTTCTTTACAATCTTATAAACAGGAGCAAGGTGACTGCCCTCCTTCTGTGGGATCTTGCTTGGAAATTACCGGTGGGTGAAATTAGGTTTCATGAAAGGGTTCCCAGTGTATATTACACTTCTTATGAAATTCTTTCTGGCAAATGAATTTAAAATGTTATGCCTTACACGTCCACCATGTTCAATCTGTGACCCTGTCACCCACTCCGCCTTTACATACATGCATTATATATATGCAAAACTGGAAATTATACACAAATAACAATAATTCTATTACTATATATATATATATATATATATATATATATAGAAAGTGACTGCAGATAAGAACCATTAGGCCCACCAAGTCTGCCCAACCTCTGAGTACTTTCCTTAGTACCTGCCCTTATCCTATATCTAGCTTGGATTTATGCCTATCCCATGCTTGCTTAAATGCCTTTACTGTATTAACAATATATATATTATTATTATATATTATTTATAATATTATATAATATCTAAGTCCTATGCTAAACATTGGAAAACTCTCATTAAAACTTACATGTCTACTATTAGATTGTGTTTTATTTCTACAGCACCAACAATTTAAGGAGCACTTCTTACAGCACCAACATTCAAAGAGACTGACGTAACTAGAATTGACTGACTAAGACAAACCGATACATTAGGTAAAGAGGGTCCGGCTCGCATGCTAACTATTATCGTTATTATTAAACCAGCCACACCATAAGGCTTAAAGCAGTAATGCAAATCTAACCATGGAAATGGAATTCGGAATGCCTGTGCTCCTTTTTAGCATTTGATACATTTATGTAAAGCTGAGCACCTGCTTGTACTGTGAATCGTTCTAAGATTTGTACACAATAAGGAAGGAGGAAAGAAACGTGTGATGTGCCCTGAGTCTGAATAACGGTTAAGTCTTTCAACAGAAGGAAGAAAGGAAGCCAGCTGAAAAAATACTTTTACATTTTGTCAGGTGCCAAGGAAAGAGTCCAAGAAGACCCCAACTAAACAGAAGTTACAGGAATTCGGAAAATGGCAGAACCACTGGCCTATGGCATCAGTTTATCCTGTGTAATGTAAAATGATAGCCACACCTGGTCTCCTAAACCTGATCTCTGAGAAATGTAATTTACATATGCACAAAAGTCTCCTCAGTTAAAACTGAATTAGTAATTATACAAAAAAAAAGAAAAGCATTAAAAAGATTGTAGTGTGTAATAGACATACACAGTTATATAGTTTACTCTCCCTGACGCCTCCTACAGATGAGCGCATAGTAAAGTTTTCTGTAAGTATTTTAATATGCTTTCTTCAAAATGAAAACAGAAACCTGAGGTAGAAATTGCAGCCATGCTACTACAGATGCCCTCCATGGTCTGACAATTCACACCATTGATTGGCTGCTTAAAACAGCCAATCAGCGGCAGAAAAGTGCACCCTTTAGAGTTTGAATAGAGCCCTGCATGCAGCGTTCCGCCAAGCCAGTGCTGGAAGTAAGTAAATCATATGCAGGCAGATGTGTTCAGCCAAACACATCTCCTTCAGGGCAACTAGCTGGAGAGTTGGGAAAGGGGCAAATGCGCATATGATGGTTGGAATGTCCATTTAGGTGATCAAAATCCCTCCTGAGTAAAGCTGATGGAAAATGTGGTGTATTTGCCACTTAACCCAGGGAAGCGCCTCCTGCCTTCAACTCAGTACTGGGCATCGGGATATATCATCATATGCCGGAGCCCCTCTTCTAAAACATGGAGTGGAGGGAACTATGGAAGACTGTGTTGACTTGGCACAGCCCTCCATAATGTTATGGGTGATCAGCCTCCCTGTTATGCCTGTGGCCCTGCCATCCTAGTTGAAATAGGCTAGCATACCCAAGACATAAAAAGGTACAAGAAAGAAACTATAGGTAATAGAACACACCTCATCTGCCTAATTCGTGGTATGGATTGTCTGTGCAATGTAAAAAGGTTGATCTTTGGGATTAATTAAACACTTTGTTCAATAAAGAAAGCAGTTTAACTGCGACTATTGTGTAGTAACCACATATTGATTGAGGTCACTGATTCACAAATATCCTGATTGCTTAGTGGATCTGGAATTATTAGAATAATTGCTTTATTATGAAAACTCATGGGACTTGAGTGGCTACATGTTTGCTGCTATCATCTGGCCTCAGTTCACTAAGGTGAATGAGGACAAAGCACTTAATAACATCAACCTTCATTGAAAGAGCTGTATGTGAACCTGTTATGGCTGTGTTTTCCATATTGATTAATGAAATAAAAATAAACTAAATTATTTTAAAGGGTTTCTTGGCCAAAGTAAACTAGGACACCCCAAAATAAGCTACAAGATCTTATCTACAACTCTTCGGTTGCCCAAAATAGCCATTTTTGGTAGGAACATACCCCGAAATAAATGTAGCTTGTTTAAAATCAATCAATGCTGGTGACTCGGTATTCTTTATTCACCACTAACCGAAAGTAAGGCATCATCCCACATTAAAACAAAAAAAGGAATTTTCTTACAACTTCGAAAAGTTTGTTGCGGTAAAACGCCTAGCAAGAAGAACCCCTGACCTCTTTGTTGCCCCTTTGTAAAGAACAAAAAGAGGAAACAAATAAAGGATTGCTCATGTGTTTATAATTTCTCCCTTTTTACGAACATTAGATACATATGCGTTGGAAACTGACCTTGCTGTTTCTATTTGTATTTGCATTGTTCTTGCCATAGATAGGGAGAAATAATCCAGTTGAGTTTATTGTGGGTGGGCATTGCTGAGAGAACAGTCCTGTGATACTTTTATATGGATAGCTGATATTTCGTTATCTCTAGAAAAGATGATGGATAATAGGAACTGATCCCTAAAAGTGAAAATTGAGCAATACAATACATGTTCTCCTATGTACGTGATATGAAACATACCAGACACAGCGACTGCTTGTTAGGGACTGCCTTGTTTAGAAGAACTTTGGGGAAATTATGGTTTGATTCAATTGCTGCAACTTGAATTGATTAAAAATATCCTGGTTTCAACTGGGTTTTTAGATGAAGGTTTTAAAAATAGCATCTTTTTAAAAAAAACTCTTCGTTTTACAATAATGTATATCTATATGTTAAATTTAAATGTAATGGGTTTATTCACTAAATCCTACATTCAACCTACATGGGCAAAAGCAAGAGCAGATTAATTCTTTTTAGCGGTTCAATCCCATAGTTGGACCCAATGCGATAATGATTTGTTATTACAAGCTTGGATCATTTGGGCCATCTCCGAGCTTTGAGGAGTGTTTGGAACTGAACCTGTAGTATAGTAAAATCTGTACATTTTCCATAAACTTTTTTTTATATACAAAAACCATGACTCCGTTTTATAAAGCACAGTGGCTGTATTCATAGGACAGACATAAAAAAAGCATCACAGTAATTTGTTTAAAATTATCAGCCTTTTTATTTGTCTGGCAAAGTTACTTAGATGGAGACCCCAGCCATTATAGTCACTTTAATGGAAGTTAGTGTGGTCTCTCTTCTATAGAATCCCCATAGGCATTTGCCCCTTCCTCTACACCAGGCTCCTTGGCTTGCGGGCGATGTATTGAAGTAGCTTGGCCCATGTGCTCCAGTCCTGGCTTGGGGAAGAGACCCTTATGAGCATGTGCAGAATGCGCTCCCATTGATTTCAAACTAGCCAATCAGTGGCATGTAAATGGTACAGCTGAACAGCAGCTGTGGAGCGCCAGCTTCTTCTAAAGGTAAGTACTTCATTCTTCAACAGGTTTAATGAATACAAATTAAACAAAGTACCATAATAAACATTTTTGTTGATGAGGCTGCATTGGACATTAGACTGCCTCTTTAATTTCTCATTTTAAATAACCCATTCTTTTGTTGTACCATTATTTGTGATGCCTTATGTAAATAAAATCAATGTTCGTACTTTTCTCTGAAAGTTTCATTGCTTTCCAAGGTTTTCTAATGGGAAAGAAAGAAAGATGGATTCTCCCAATCACATTGTTTTGGTAATTTAAACCCGATGCACTTTTTTCTATAATTTAAGTTTAAATATTTTAATTGGACATCTAATCAATATATAATTTCTCTATCCCCATCTACATTCTGGTGCCTTGACTTAATCAGAGCTATAAAAAGAATTTTCTGAAGGTTTTGTGTTACTCATTTTGAATTCTGTGGTCCACACATTTTTTTATAAAAACAAACTGGTTCATTAATTCTTAGTATGAGACCTCTGTATAAGATGAGTTTATGAAACCATTAAATTTCATCTGGGTTCGTTCCTCTATTACTTCCATGAGATTACATGGTGCTATGGAATTTAGCCAAACCAGCTGTACTAGAGTAGAGCGCTCTATCCAATTTATTAAACCCGATTCATAATCAAACACTGAAGCTAAATTCAACATTCCTTGTAAAATCGGACTTATAAAAACTTTATTGGTTCTTTTATTTTAGGAGAGCATTCCTGCTCAGAGTACTGAAAAAATAAGAATGTTATTGCAGAAAATGTGTACTTTGCGCAGGAATCAAAAATACATAAGATCATGCGAATAGACCACACAGTTTGATCAAAAGTTATTATTAATAGCTCGGCAAACAAACAAAAAAAAAAATATTTTGGCATATTGAGTAAATTAGTATTTTTTGAATCAGATATAGAATTAGTGATTTTTGAAACGTATTGTCATGTGTACTGCTCATGAATATAAATTCAGTAGTGGATCATGTTACTACGCATGCAATATCATTTCAGAAATACATATTTAATGTTTCCTATCTTGACAGACTACAGGAATAATTGTTTCCACCTGTCGTTAGAACAAGCTGAACATACAATGGACTGATACTGTATAAAGTTCTGCCAAAGTATGGAAACTCTGTCAAGTTCTTTTCGCAATTTAATATTCTTTAGTCATATTGGATACAGGCTACATTTTTCTGTATATGTCACTTATCACCGCATTTGTATGAAATTATGCATGTATTAAAGAGCATATAAGCACTATAATTTTATACCTTATAGGTAAGCGCTCAAGTTACTTTATGGGCATTTACCTTTTTCTTGCTGGAGTATATCAGATCAAGCCATTGCAATACTACTGATCTCTGAATTAAGTATCACTCTCTTTTGTGTTACCGCAGCACAAGATCCTACCCAAGTTAGACACATACATTTTTTATGGCAGAACCATTTCTATAGACCACATTTCCAATTATAGTTTTCTTTGTTGCCAATACTGACAATAGCTGGTAAAGTAACTAGTCAAATGCCTAAGGATCAAGAATACCATACAAGGATAAACCAAAAAATGAAATGAACAAGTAAATGGGCCAAAATTATAGTAAAACACAAATTAGCACGATGAGTGAGCCATACGGCCTTGTGAGTCAGAGAGAAAGGTGCCAAAGCATTGTCACAAAAAGCAAGAATCAGATATTTAGTGGTAAGAACTGTTATGAATAGGAATGGAGGAAGAAAACCACTGCTTCCGATATATTACACGGTTGTACATGTAGAGGTTACTTAAAGTTGCTTTCATATTATGCATAGATATTTTCCCCAACTTTCCTAGAATCTTATAAAATATCCTAATATGGTATACATCTTAAATAAACATATTCCTTTTTCAAAATAATATACAATTTGCTGGATTTTCTTTTTGAAAAAATTTCAGAGGGGCCTTTAGGTCCTGTACAGTCTTCTAGTTTAAATCGACCTCCCTCCCTTACATCTATCACACAAAACACCTCACACACATCACACCTTACTCTCATCACACATATCACACAAAACACCCTTACACCTATAGCACATCACTCTCATCATACCTATCATAAAAAACATCGATTCCTTTGTGCTGTTTTCATACTTGCTTTGTTTCAGTATCTCTGAGACCATATGCATTCTACTACCCCAATTATGTTGGGTTATCCATGCTAAACCCATAAGGCAAAGGAGTTTGAACTGTATTTTATTGAGAGGTTTACTTTACTTTGTTTCTTTCTTTGATTTCATGCTCACACTTTTTTCTGTTGTAACTAGACGGTAGTAATATTTGTTTTTACCATAATTAATTTCTTATATTTGACCTCTGAGTTGGATTTTGACACTGATAGTTCTCAGGCAGCCCTTAACATTTGCTTGGGACATTGTTAAAAAATGAACACAGACTGGCTTGACCCTGGATCTTGACCTGGACCCCATCTGTAGTCAATCATTCCCGACTTACACCTACTAACCTATTCTCCAATGCCTCATGTCTTCATCTTTAAATCGCCATTAGATCCTTTATACTCACAACTGTGATCTGATGTCAAATCACTTGTTACAGTGAAACTACTATAAATAATATACATTATATGATTTTGCCAGTACAGACATAAGGCTAAAGTATTTTTAGACACATCTAACATATTTCCTTAATTAAATTAAGGGTACACAGAAGCAAAAATGCACTCGAAAGATTATTGCTGTTATACATTTTCATACATAATTGTTGAATTGTTGACCATCTACTGATTATTGTGGGGGGTTGTGGGGATTTGGGGAGCCTCCAGCTATCTCCTATTAAAGGTTTTTGATAAACATAAATAAGTAATTTCAACACTGCCTCTTGTAAAGTCTCCAAAAGCATTTTAATCCCACGGAACATGCCTAATGCATTTTTTTTGTCAATTAAAGAAAATATGTTTTGGTCTCACTTGGGGCTAGGAACTGATTAAAATCCTAGGTTAGGAACAATGACACTGCAATAAATCACACTTTGGCTAATTAGTGGATGTCTGTTTCCATTTATATCATTATATTGGTGAAGCTGCCACCAGTTTCATGCATCGCATATTTCAGTTTAAGAAAAAAAAAGGTGTTGTTTATTAGGGCTCATTTATGATATAAAAGCCTTGTGGTTAAGGTGTTACAATGCATTATTATCTTTTCTGGCGCTGCTCTTGTGCGTCAAGGATCTAGAACCCAACTGGAGAACAAACCAATTCATGCGATGGTTCCTTTCATTATACAAGGTGTGAACCATGAAGCGTCACTGAGCTTCTAAAAACATATAGGGCTATAGATGACATCACAATTATTTACAGAGCTTCCTCTTGCTCTATGGCGCTATTACAATAGAGGGACAGTGAATATTAACAATAACATTCAAATATAAGATTAACACATAAATATATACCATATATAAATACATATAAAATATAAGATTAACACATAAATATATATCATATATATATAAATACATATGAAATATAATATTAACATAAATATATACCATATATAAATACATATAAAATATAAGATTAACATAAATATATACCATATATAAATACATATAAAATATAAGATTAACATAAATATATACCATATATAAATACATTAAATTAAATTAACATAGGCAGAGAAGGAGTTGCTTTTGCAACCTTAGCGTCTATCACATGCGTGAGTTCCAGTAAGTTTTAATAAAATATATACTCAAAAAAAGAGATTTTCAGTATCTTTAAGCTGTTCAGCAATCCCGTATCTTGAACACTGGTAAGGATCTGTTCTGTAATGACCATAATAAGGCTACAGTAGTTAGCCATCTTCTGTTTCTCGTAGACCTTGTATGGTAAATATCTTAACATATATCTTGTATACTGATGTTAACATAACTAACATTTCCACTCTACTTCAAGGTTGAATACGCTTGCCTCAAAACTTTACAAAGACAGCGGTGAATCTAGAACTGATATAGCAACCGCATATGGTAGAATGGTGCCAAATGGCTAAATGGCATAGCTCCTTGAAATATAGTTCAAAACTATAGTTGATTTTAATATATTTTGTATGTTTCCAAATACTATTCAAAAATAATTCCTTAACTTAATGCATTCTAATTATCTCAGGGAATTCAGCTTCATTCTACTGGGTTGTTACACCATGGAAAGAGTCCTGGTTGGTTAAAAGTCTTTGTTGACATAGTAGCAGAAAAAAAGCCAATTTAAACATTTTTATTTTGTCCAAGGTCCGTTTCTGGTAGGCAGAAAATCACTCTTATCTTCGGCATGTGCAAAAATACATTAAATATTAAAGTTACTTTCCATATAGTCAGATTATGTATGAAATATAATCACAAAAAAGTGAACAGGGTCAAGTAAATTACCTTATCTAAAGCAAATACATACTCCATGTAGCCTGATTTTATTTAGTTGCCAGGAAATGGATAATGCATGAGACCATTAAAGTCTCACCCGACATAATATTTTTAAAAAGGAATCTTCACTTTACGGTGCAATCAATTTTAAATGATTATTACTAGGACAGCATGTCGGAGAGACCTTACAAAACTACAAGCATGCTCACGCTTCAAATTGTAGATTTGCATTTACATTAATAAATCATCTTTTTTATTTGCTTGTCAATTTTTTGCTCTAGAACATACCTTTCTTAAAAAAAAAAAAATAGAACAGTGATAACAAGAAGTGGAAGTCTATTGTCCCCCAGTAACAAATGCTTATTCGACACTTTCCCATTTTAAATATTGAAGCTTCTAAAGAGGTCCTGAAAAAAAAAACCGAGCAGTTTATTTATTATTTATCCCACCATTCGTCTAATAAACTACATTTGGTGGAATTTTGGATTTTGCTTGCGTTTTTATTTCCATTAGACTCTCTTTAAAGTTTAAAACTGACCGTTTCTCTGCTTCCTAGATTTACATATCTGCCTTTTCAAGGTCCATACATTTGTAGCGGTTGAAACTGTGCAGCGAAATGAAAGCTTGATAAGCCGAAATAAAAGTTAAGCTGTGGTTACAGCTCAGCTGTCATAGTTGTTTAGTGCATTCTACCTTACCCAAACTCCAGCTTTCCCGTTGCGTTAGCGGTAGATGGGTTCCATGATACCATAAAGATTGTTCAAATAGGTACTAGCGGAGCTCAGCTGTTGGCCGGTGGCTGTGGAGGGGTGGCTGAGAGTGCTGCCTTGGGCCAAGCCTAGGTCAAAGCCCAAGGTAAATATGCCACTTATTATGGGAGCTCATTATCATTTGCAAATTTAGCCGGTCATTATAACATCTTAAAAAATGATTAAAAAAACATACAAAAAATAATTCTCCCCTATTATATATAAATATATATATATATATTTGCATCTTTTTTTGTGTGTATTAACTGCCTTACTTTGTTAAATTCCTTTCACTACTGTGGTCATTTGAGATTTAAATATCCTAAATATATAAAATCTAACAATAAACAATACAATACAATTACCATTATAAAGTTAACTGAGAAGATAACGGCGATAGATAAATAGATTTACTCAATATATAAAACTTTTATTACAATCTTATTATTAGGCAAAAAGAAAAAGAAATGGTTTTCCAAGCCTTTGTTGATAAGTGCAGAAAGAGCTTAGCAAGCTTTATATTGACCATATAAGGTATAATTTACAAATGTGCATGAACCATTAGCATTATGTATGACATAGGGACACAGTAATGGTGGGTAGTCTTTATACAATGTACGGTGTCACTGTCCACAATTACACTCAGAGTGCTTTGTTGTTTACTGAATAATAGCAAATTATTCCAGAATAAACTGAAACATTGAAAACAAGAACCACAAAAGAACAGCATGAAATATAATGGTCCACATTCAATATGACTTTTTGCTACATCATCATGATATATTATTATACGTTTTTATAATTATTTTTGTGATAAATCTTTAAACGTTCAAAGATGTCAGTGCTATATATATTTAGTATTATTATTATTATTATTTTATTTTTTTCTTGACTTACCAACCTTTGCAAAGAGCACCTAGTGAAGCATTGTCTTAAATCTAAGAAGAAGAAGCTCTTGTGCTCCCTCTAGGGTCACAAAGAGGCTTCTGTCAAATTTTATTGTTTGGTTCTACAAAATTAGAGTTTGTTAGCATAATGGCTAAATTTCAGGATTTATTTATCATTTTTTATGTGAAAAGATTTCTTTAAATAATTTGATGTTTACAATATTTATTCTATGATATGATATATTTTAGAGAAGTGAATGATTAGCAAAAGATATAATTAAATATTTCCAGTTTCTAACGTCAGAGAGAGTGCTATGAATCAAAGTTTCATGATATGGAAACCATCACTGTGTGATCAACGCTGTATAACCAAAGCACTAACAAAGTTTAGCTTTCAAGGTTAATATGAAATGTTAAATTTGATTAAAAAATAAAATGCTGAGGACACTTACATTTACACACATGGGCATTGGACATATTGTTTTTTGTAGTCTTAAGAATTTGAAAAGGCAGTGAGTCAAGTCCAAAAGCTTCATATATGACTACGTGGTGCAAAAAAATAATAATAAAAAATATATATATATATATATATATATTAAAATGTAAAGGAATGCTTCTAAAAAGCATACAGTTTGTTTAAGTAGGTTTTTACATCCATATTTCGGTGCAAAGTTCTGCATGTTATTACAGTAACTTATGCCAAATATGCAAAAATATAAGCAAGGAATGTTGGCTGAAAATATTACCGATTAAATCTGAGATACCAAAGGATAATCGACTAAAAATGGTTTGTTGGGCATGAAAACATTTCGCTCATGCCTGGAAGGTTATGTTCATTCCTGAGAACTTCCCAGGACAGGTTTGCTAACGTTTCCCCTCTTTGGTTGGATTGGCTTTATGAGGGACGGTCTAGCTGGCCATGTAGGTGAGGCTGGCCTGTGTGGGACAGGGCTAGGCCCAGACAATATTCAGTAGATGAAAAGAGGCAGGGGTGTGGATGAGAAAACCTGGCATGATTATATTACAAACAAAGATGGTTGGCAGAAACAAAAATTACATAGAAGCAAAATTTAATGACAGATAAGGACCATTCAGCCTCATCTAGTCTACCTGTTTTTCCTGATGTAGAGACTTAGACCTTAATCAGTCGTTGGTCTCGTCTTAGATTCAGGAGCCATATGCCTGTCCCATGCACAGTGGCGGATCTACCGGGGTCGCAGGGGTCGCGACTGCGACCGGGCCCCGGCGGCAGGGGGGCCCAAGCCAAGGGGCCGCCCGAAATCTTTTTTACGTTTTTTTTTTTTTTAAAATAAGGCAGGGGCGTCCAACATGAGGCCCGCGAGACCTCGAGGTGCGGCCCGCGTAAGATCGGCAGCCAGGGCAACCGATCTTACACGAGCCGCACCTCAAGCCCTGCTACTTACTTGTGGGAGGGTCTTCTGGACAGCACAGAGGAAGCGGAGTTCACGTGACTTCCTACTTCCTCTGTGCTTTAGCAGAGAAGGCAGAGGGAGGCCGCGCCCCCTGCTGAAGTCTGTGAGCGGCATCGAGGGAGCTGCAGTACAGGTAAGGGGGTGGGGAGGGTGTTTGAATGAGTGTGTGTGATTGAGGGAATGAATCTGTGAATGAATGATTATATGAATAAATGTGTGTGTGTGTGTGTGTGTGTTAGCATGGATGTGTAAGTGCTGGAACCTAGGCATGATGGGACTGTGATTGCTGTTAGCAATCACACTCCTATCATGCCAAGTCAGCCAGTACATGCTGAAACCTGGCCAGCTGCCCCCCTTGTGTAGTGATAATGCCAGCAGTATGGGGTCTGCACTTACAGCCACCCTGTACCAGCATGTACTGGCTGACTTGGCATGATAGGAGTGTGATTGCTAACAGCAATCACAGTCCCATAATGCCTAGGTTCCAGCATTTACTGGATGGATGTGTAAGTGCTGGAACCTAGGCATGATGGGACTGTGATTGCTGTTAGCAATCACACTCCTATCATGCCAAGTCAGCCAGTACATGCTGAAACCTGGCTAGCTGCCCCCCTTGTGTATTGATGCTGCCAGCAGTATGGGGTCTGCACATCACTTACAGCCATCCTGTACCAGCGTGTATTGACTGACTTGGCATGATAGGAGTGTGATTGCTAACAGCAATCAGAGTCCCATCATGCCTAGGTTCCAGCATTTACTGGATGGATGTGTAAGTGCTGGAACCTAGGCATGATGGGACTGTGACTACTGTTAGCAATCACACTCCTATCATGCCAAGTCAGCCAGTACATGCTGAAACCTAGCTAGCTGCCCCCCTTGTGTAGTGATGCTGCCAGCAGTATGGGGTCTGCACATCACTTACAGCCACCCTGTACCAGCATGTACTGGCTGACTTGGCATGATAGGAGTGTGATTGCTAACAGCAATCACAGCGAGCACAGTCCCATCATGCCTAGGTACCAGCATTTACTGGTTGCCTAGGCTAACAGCAATCACACTCCTATCATGCCAAGTCATATTGCTAATTTTGTCCAATTGCGTGTTACCTACTTTTATTAAACATGTGAGTTTTTATTATTATTTTTAAAGGTGGGGGTCATTTTCAGTTTTGGCTAAGTGAACCCTGAATGTTTTGGTCCAGAATTTTCATTTTAGTTCATCCCTAGAATAAATCTAGGGAATCCTGAATTTGTAGTCGCAAAACTTTCAAGGCCCAGAAATCAGTGAGAGGAAGAGTAAAGGTTTTGTGTCATTTTACTTTATTTTAATCTGCATATTTTATTAAAGGCCATATTTTTTGTCACAGTGAAAAATGAGTGCGGCCCTCGCACGTATACAATTCTGATGAAGTGGCCCACTGCAGAAAAAACTTAGACACCCCTGGATTATGCCCTTTGTACATGCGCCCCTTTTTCTTTGATTATGATTCAATATGTAAATTGAATTTGTTGAATTAGTTGAAAAAAAATTGTTGGGTAAAAATCATGTTTTTTGGGGGGGGGTGAGGGGGTGGGGGGCCCTGGGTGGGGGGCCCTTAACAGATTCTCGCACCCAGGCCCTGAGGCATCTAGTTACGCCCCTGCCCATGCATGTTTAAATCCCCTCACTGGATTGACAGAAGATCCAAAAAGGATCCACTTATTGAGTGTTTGGAAGGAGATCCAGTAAACGGGGGGCGAGATCCACTTCCATGCCAAAGTAATTGGGTGAGTGTGTATGGACCCGTGGTGGAGTTTTCCTGTTCTACCCTCGCATTCTCCTCTGTGTGAAAAACAACTGCTTGTGAGAGGATTTTTGCTAATTGATAATATTCGAGGGACTCTAAATTTACCTCATATTTTGACAAAATCTATGAAGATGTTCTATATGGTCAACAAAAGTTTTTTGGGGATTCTTATCGAGACCATGCCCAAGATATGGTTATCCGTTTCTTTTTGACCATTATTATATTTATTGGGAAAAACAGTATTTCGGTACATATAAACATAGAAAGCCATTTTTTCTATAATGGACCAAAGTGAGCAGTAGATCCCCCCTCCCCTTTATAATATAAAAAACAAAATAGTAAAGTTTTGAAACTTAAAAGTAAGCCATGCTCATAAGCCAAAATTTAAGAACCTTATTTTTCCAAAAGACATATTTTGTTATTATTATACCTGCCACAAATCAGAGAGCATGTATGATTTCTATGAAGCCTGAACAATAGCAAAAAAGGAAGTTTCATTTTTCCCCCCTTTTTTTGTGCTTTTGGAATAATCACGTTTTGAAGAAAAAAGAACAGGGTTATAATAAAGGTTGGGCGTGAAATACCAAATAACAGTGTCTGAATATTAAAATAAGAACAAAGGGATTAAATCACATATTTCTCAATCTTTTTGTAGGAAATGGACAAGGATTGCTGGGATAAATCGGAACCCAAAATGATTGCATGCCGTTTTAGATACAGAAGGTAGGAACAGAATTTAAGACATATTGTCACCCGTGTTGTTTTCCTTGACAACATGTAAAAGGAAATCACTAAAAATGGTATCCTTGCATTGTATGGTTACATCAAAAAAAACAGCTACAATTAGTATGTCATGGAGCAAAGGACAGCTTTTACCGCACATACAATGTCCACATGCTTTTCTCGTGACATTCTAGTTCACTACTGGGTTTTAATAGATATAGTTACAATGGGGGCCGTGACTAACTTCAAACAATGACTGTATCCAAAAACAATTAGGTTTTTTAAATGTATTGAAGTTTTTTTCAAATCAAATATGCCAGAATTTTCATTGGGATCCCATCTTTGGCTCTTAAAATATAAAGAGAATGTCAGACGCCTACTAGAAAGGGAAGAGGGGTATAAGCCACCGACACTGCAGGTTACTGTGATTGGTGTATTCTTTGGGGACAAAGAATGGAAATGGGGGACAACTGGGTGCAATGTGGTGAGGAATGGTCACAACTAAACTCACCACTCATCCCACAGTCTACACAGACTGTGTAGTAGACTAAACGTCTACTCATCAAAAGTCTACAAAAACTCAGGGATTAATTTGTAGACCCCATAGGTTTTCCAAAATTACCATTTTACGCTAAAGAGAATGAATTGCAATAATATTACAAGTTATGGATATTAGATTAATAGGGACAGAACGTTGATCCAGGGATTTATTCTGATTGCCATATTTGGAGTCGGGAAGGAATTTTCCCCCTGGTATGGGGCAATTGGCATCTGCTTCATAAGGGTTTTTTTGCCTTCCTCTGGATCAACACAGTAGGGACACAATATGTATATAGGTTGAACTTGATGGACTTTGGTCTTTTTTCAACCTTATGAACTATGTAATGCTCCCCCTTCCATGGGTGATCTTTGCTGTATAATTAATAATCCACCGTGAAAGGTCTTCAGCTATGGATATAATCTTCATATATACCTCTTTTAGCAAATGGGTAACTGGTTTATTTAAATATATTCCTGTTCGATCTTGTTAAATACTGTCTTCCTTTCCTTTAATAATAAAAAAGTTAAAAGTACTGTATCCTATAAAGTGAAGAGAGTTGAATATAACAGACCACAAGAATTCTTTGTTTCCGCCAGGCCATTCCTTTCAATTATGGTTTGACATGATCCACTGAGTACATCGCCTCCATTAGTTTTTTGTTCCACTTTGTAAAAATATTTTTAGTTCTCTATCCATATCCAAAGTATCTGGGGGGGACGAGGCCTCCGTAGCCTCAAACGCTGAATAAGCAGAAATCTTTGCAGGAATTATATTTTGGTCAATTAAAAGCTAGATGAAAAAAAAAACAACATGGCCTACATTTCTCTACATTGAATACAGTTACCCAATCATGTTAAATGTTACACTTCGGAGTATGCCCAATAATCGAATCGATGGCGGTTCCCTTAAAATACATATACATAATAGTGGTTTAGTCTATCCATCTTGGACATTCATGCTCGCTACAAAGGATATACGCAGAACAGCCGTTGCGAATGTATTAGACGCAATACCTGCTTGCTTAATCCAAGTATTTTAAATTGGACAGGATTATCCGCTATACACTATATATTTTCTTAAAACATTTGGTATGGTTCAACTAAAGGTTGGAATTGTTCTTATCGTAAAATTGCTGTAACGGAACTAAATTCAGGAGCTATGACCGGAAAAAAAAATAAAAAATGCAATTTTACATGTATAGTTATGTGTATAACTAGTGAAAAGGGGAGAAAACATTAAGAAAGAGAGGCACTAGTGTTAAAATACTTTATACTCTCCACACAAAACTATAAGCATCGTTCACACTGAGCATCCAGTGAATAACATTCCATATATTCCATACATTCCATATACTGTTGTATCACAATAATATGTATAGAAACACCAGAATGTGTGTTTGCGGGTTAGAATTGTAAATAAAATGCAGTAGATCACAGAGTCACACAAAAAGTCTTGGTTAAGCCCTGTCCCCTACCCACAGCTCTACCTATAGCCCCTTAAAAATGTGCCCTGTTTTCGCTATTTGGAGTGTTGGGCGGTTGCAGGGCCGGCCCTACATTGGAGCCGACTGGGGCAATTGCCCCAGGCGGCACTTCAGAAGCGGTTTTTTTTTGGGTTTTTTTGAAGCGGAGGAGAGAGAGAGGGGCACCGAGTGGTTTTCGCTTACCCGCTCGGCGCCCCTCTCTCTCTCCTCTGCGGCGAGTTTCCCTGTTCGGTCTCTGTGCCGGCTTGTAATGCAGAGCGCCGGAAGTGACGTGAATTTCCGGCGCTCAGCATTACAAGCCGGCACCGTGGCAGCACAGGGAGACTCGCCGCAGGACTGTTTAAGGGTAAGTACCGGTGGGGGGCGGGTAGATAATGCCGCCCCCCCCTCGGCGGGGGGCGGCATTTTAAACTTCGCCCCAGGCGGCGTTAAGTCTTCGGCCGGCCCTGGGCGGTTGGCGGCAACACCACTGCTCTCAACTAAATCTTTTGGAGGCCACATTAAGCGAAGCCATCACTTTTCTTATAGACCCGTATCTAATGTTTCATTATACTTAATATACTTTTTCAATTATTTTACAGAACAATCATTATTATAAATATATTAGAAATCCCCTTATCGGTTTAATAATGCAAGCCGCCATCTTTGATAAGAACATAGTTGAAGGACCAGAAGTTTAAAATAGAGAAGTGATTTATCCAGAGCATGTCGAAAAATCTATTTTCTTACCCCAAATGGGCTATAGCCTGGACACCGCTTTATCGCTGACATGGCACATGGTGAAGCCTCGCATTCCTTGGCATGTAGAAGACATGCAGAATTACTTCGGCCCAATTTAGCCATTGTAGTGAGTTATCCTACATTCAATCTTGCTAGCGGATTCGGTGAATACATAATTTGATGAGTTTCAGACTCGTGTAGTGGCTTGTCTTGATTTTTACTAATACATTCAGCATACTGCCTTGCACATGTATTTATTTAAATAGTAGCAACCATTTTAATTCAACAGCCTTCTGCAATACATCATTTTGCATAGCTGTTTACACAACATTTTTACTGTACACTTAAAAAGACTTCCATACGGTAGCCAGGTTCAAATTTTCATTGTTTCCACCTCCACTCTTGGCATTCCAATCGCATAAACCCAAACAGCCTAATTAGAACTGCTTATTGACTTTCAAAGTTGACAGTAACTTGGTAATGAAGAGTTATGGGTCTCTGATCACCAACTCGGCCTCAACTGTTTTATCAATAAATCACTGATGTCATCATTAACATACATTATGTTTCATTTAACCCCTTCCGTGTCAAGGGAGGTGAATAATGCCGGACTCTTTGTATACTCTGTCTACACAAAGCATTGCAAAATACCAAATACTAGTGGAAACAAATTAGAAGCATTGAGTTCATTTTGCTAACTGCATACAAATATTTTTTTGATATGTATATATGTGTGTGCCTCCAGGTCAGTATGTTCAATCTGCAGGCGAGGGACCCGCACACTCACCACCCACATTCAGCCCCGATCACACCCCTCTAAACCTCTTTCCTTGGTTTTGGGAACTAGTACTGCTTGGGTATGTATCTAGCCCCTTCCTAAACTAGATATATCTAGATATTTCCTTACCCCTATGAGAGGCAGGAGAGGGTGAGCTCTATGTCTATCAATAAAAAAAAAAGATACCTATTGATTCCCCTTGGGTGCTAGGTCTGATGGAGTACATCTAAACCTCTCACTAGGTCATTGTTACCAATATAAATATAGTAAACATGTATCTACCACTCTCTCAGTAAAGAACTTATGTTCATTATATCTAAGCCTCTAACCCTCTAGTCTTAGACTATGACCTCTTGTTCTAACATTTCTCCTTCATTCAAACATAAGCTTCCCTCCTGTTCTTTGTTAAATCCCTTTAAGTATTTAAATGTTTCTATTGCATCTCCTTTCTCTCTTCTCTCCTCCAGGCTGTAAATATTAAGATATCTCAGTCTTTCCTGATAAGTTCTATGTTGTAAACCACTTACCATTTTAGCAGTTCTCCACTGAACCCTATCCAATGCGTCAATATCCTTCTGGAGATGGAGGTCTCCAGAACTGTACACAATACTTTAGGTGAGGTCTAACCAGAGATCTGTAAATAAAACATACATTAAAAATATAAAAAGTCCTAACAGGTTGGAATAGTTTATTTCAGTTTCTCTGATTCAACAGTCCATTGTGTGTTGATTTTTATTCTCAAACTAGTTCTTTATGTCTTTGTATATACAGGGCTGCTATGTGTCAACAATACAAAGTATCTTTTCCGTTCAGTCATTATTTTCAGAACCATTTAGCTCCCCACAAGCAGTTATAAGGTTGAGAAATGTCCATCCGTATAGAGATTGATTTAATGGTTGTTTTGTGAGATAGGCCGCCTTCCAGGCCCTCAAAAGAAAGTATTATCTTTGCTAGGCATTAAAAACAATGTAACAGTGGGTTGTGATAGAGGCCATCTGTTATTAGAAAATTGGACTGTCACCTTGTGTGTCATGATTATTATAGCTTATTAAAGAGATATTAATCTACTGCCACTTCCAGCCTATATATCATCCGGAATCACGGGATTATTCAGATGCTCCTTGCTTTTTGAAGACAAAAACGAATGGTAATGGATATTAACTAAAACCTAATCTTTTATGGTGTTGGAATATAAATATCGAGCCAGTTAGAACACATCACTTGTTTTTCCTTACAAAGAATGCAATAGATTCTACTTGAGTAAATAAAACTGTTCATAGCGGTATTGACTAAAGCTGCGATGGGGTGAAATGATTTCAACAGAAATGCATTTTGCCCTTTAAAGTCACAACATCGAAAATAATTCAGCTGGGGAATGATAGCTATTTGCTCAACAGAAAACTGTTCTCCCAGAAAGAATATAAAAATATTTTATTTGGTTATAAACCATAATAACGAAATGACAGCAAATCAGTATTTAGCAATTGGTGATGTGTCTACCCAGAAAATCCTATTACAGCTACATATACAGATATGTATTATCCAGAAAAAAATACATCTCTTTTTTTTAAGCCTGTTAATAAGGGATCCGTACTGTATAATAATTGTCCAACTCAATACCAGGCAAGAGCAATGTTTTTACGGCTTGCTTGTGAATTACATAGGCTATATCATATTACATGACATCATCGTGCTAGTAATGTCTGGACCTCCAGCGTATGAATCTTAATGATTTGTGGCCCAACCATGGAACAATTTGGACATGGCTGGTCAAACGGATGTCAGACAATTAAGTTCTTTAGTAATATTTCATACTCACAGATAATTGACTTAAACTCCAATCAAATCCACATGGCTACTGTGACGTAAGTAAAACTTAAAAAAAATATATATTTTTTATTTACCAAAGGATCTGAAGAAGATTTTAAGCATAAGATAATGGTATTTGGATTTGTGTTTCAGATGCTTGGACACATAAGGGGTATGTATATGAAATGGGTTCTACAGCAACGTTTGGAAAGTTACGTTACCATCATAGCAACAGACAGAATGGCCTTGCTGTTTGGATCATTCCATTGATTGCAAATTGTAGTAAGAGCACTTCTTAATCTTTGCGTTACATTAAGCTCAGAAAGTAACAGAGAACTGCATGGTGTGGTCTAGAGACCAATTTCTCCAATCCAACATAAATTACCAGATAATGTAGCCAATGTTATTGTCTACAGGTATACTGTTCTAGCTCCAGCGGTCCTGGTCGATACTTTGGTGAGCCTGTATGTATAGCTAATCTTCTAAACAACTTCTTTCATAATGGTTTGACTGTTGGAATGCTAAGATCCCATGGCAGTTGGTCAACGGTACCAATTACTTTTTTGTCTACTCCTTGACGCCTTTCTGAAATCCCTGCTCTCTAGATTTTTTTTGTTTCCTCACACAATAAAGTAGGTGCCTTTAAAGTGTTTCTGATGAATTCTTATAGGCCAACATAGTAAAAGTTGGCTGACATGAGATTTGAAGACTCTGGGGTTGGATTTAATAACCCACCTCAAACCAAGACGTGTCATGACCAGATCAGATGCTTAAAAGGTCCCTCTAGAGCTGCAGCTTCTACTAAAAGTAAGTGAATTTTGTTATATTTCTTTAATACAGGTTAAAGAATGCATATTAAAGTATTTGCAAAGCACTTAGATATGCATTTATTGTTGGTAAGGCTGGCTGGGACATTGATCGCAATGTCCCTTTAATTAAGGCAGTGCTTAGGAATTGAAGGTGTAATATTTTTCATTTAAATGGAAGTTGCTTCTTATTATTTCCTCCTAGATTATATTTCCATTACATATATATTGCTTGTTTTTACATGTAAACATACTTAAACGAGTTTCTTTAGCGTATGCAACTGTAAAATGAAGTATTTAGATTAAGTGATGAATCTGCTTTAAGCTCCTTTTTACAAACAGAACATTCCCATAAAATAATGATATTGAAAAGTTTTCCTCTGAAACCTAAATTGTCAAGTTCTGTAACAATGGAAGTGGATATATATATATATATATATATATATGTCAATAACATACTTCCTTCAAGTTCAAAGGAGTCCTGCTGTGTATAACTGATTAAATATTTAGATGAATTCTATTACTGAATTAAGTATTTATTGATTTATAATTTAAAAGATTCATGCCTCGCTGTTAAAATGCCAAGTTTTATGCAATTTACTTCTGGTCAAAGTCTTAAAAGAACATATATATATATGAAAAAAATGCCATGTCAGTTCATGAAAATGCTGTAAAATAATTTGTAGAAGGAGTGGATTTTATTCAAAGTAAAATAATTGTTCCTCTTGTAATTCAACTTTCTGTACAGTATTTATAAAATAATGATTTAAATTTATTTCTATGTTTCACAGCATGGATTTTAAGTGAATGCTAAATATCATCGATGGCTCTGTAGTAAAATTGTAAAATGTAGAAGGGAATGTGGCTACAGAAAGAGGCTGCAGACTTTTAACATCCTTTTACTTGACATAATTATATCACGTGTGACCATGATGGGAAAGCGCTGCTTCTCTGGGTCACAGTGTTCTGTCTCCGGGTCACAGGAATAACGGGGCAAAGGATAAACAAACCTGGGAAATTTGGGTTGAGAAATTGTCTGAACCAGAATAATATGAACCCCTCTTCTCCGTCATGTTATTATCATACCTGGGAACTTCTGGGCTCCGGCTACCCAGAGCTTTCCCTTGCGGGACGCGGCCAGGACTCCACACTGAAGTCAGTCCCGCTGACGTCGGTGGGCGGTCCCGCTGACATCAGGGGCGTTCCCGCTGACGTTGAGGGAGTTCCAACTGACGTCAGGGCCGTTCCGTTTTTTAAAGGAAAAATGGGCGGGGAGTGGGGCGTGTCAACACCCCGCTCCCGCGACTCGGAGGATTCGGGTCTTGACCAGGAGAACCAGAGAAGCAGCGTTCACCCGGCATTCTCCGGGTCAAACCCGGGAGTTCCCAGGTATGGTTATTATGGATGTACATGATGACTTTGTCGGTAGACTTATGAAATGTGGCATTCATATTGATAACAATTTTAAGAAATGGATATACTGCTGCTATTAATATATAATATTTATTTATATATTTGTATGTCTTCATAAATAAAATTTATATATATATATATATATATATATATATAAATACATGATTTATATAAAAAAGTTAAAGGTCAGTTTTATCTTAGTTAAGTTGGAATCTATACCAAAACGTGCATAGAAGACAACATGGACATTTCTGAGGCTGAAATGTATACAGAGTCAATTAAGCAAAAAATGGCTACAAAATTTGGGATGTGAATAAAAGGGTGTATTTTCAAGTCAATACGGCAGGTGGTTTTGTGTCCTTTATATAAGTAAATACCATGTTAGAATATTTAAAACATTCATGAGTATTTGGTTTTATACATAATTTTTTTGTCACCAGGTTACTTTATTATATGACGATATATTTGACATTCTTCGGGTATTTGTGGAAGTCGAACATTCTCTACATCAAGTCAATCCTGGTGCAGTTTTGTGTGTCAAAGATGTCAGGAATAACATCTGGAAGAATCCAAGTAGGTTTATTTAGAAAGTTTTGGACCTAGCTCCTCACCGTTTACTTGCTTTTCAGTTACAAAAACAAACCACAGAAAGAGCAAAGTAAAACATGTTTGGGGAACAATATACATCATGTTAAAAAAGTTCAGGTTCAAGAATCTTTGGCCAAACCGAGCAAGGACTTTATGCTCCAAAATGGTTCCTTGTAGGTACTTCATCCATTGGCACTACTGTTCCTCTCATCTCACTGATTTAAGGGGGACTCCTGGCATTTTTTTTATTATTATCAGATTTTTAAAAAGTTTTTTTAAAGTATTTTTTAATTTTTGCCTTTAAGTTTACAGGCAGCTACATATTAGGTGTTTTTATGTGTTCTCTCTCTGCTATCTGAGCCCAATCTACTTTTTTTTGGATATTTCCATTTTTGTGAGCTTTTTTTTTGCATACATTCACAATAAACTACTAAGCACACAATTCCTCCCCAAAATCCCTTTCAATTCAGGAGATTATCAGATTTTCTGGATTCAATAGGCACACACTGTAGTTAATAACTATTTTAGAATTCCGATCGAGATACAGTGCTTTACTTAGTGATGGGGATTAGTGTTAGGAAAATAATTATAACACGTTCTTTCCTAGAAAACTGTAATAAAACCTATGTTGACGCTACAATGGAAACAATGGCTGATGGAACAGAACAAAACGAAAACTGCCCTCCATTATAATCTTTTCAAAAACGAATACTTTAGAATATTTTTAATAGTACATTAGAAATAGCTGTTTTATATTTTTGAAGCATATAAAGCTCTGTAATTATATACACATCCTGAAGTAGAGAAAAATGTATTTGCTGTAGAACATGCCACATCAAATGGGATTTTGTACTTAACCTCAATGAAAATTAAAAACATATTAAGCACATTTGATACCCCCTGATTCATGGTTTTGTCTGCACGATTTTTCTTAAGATTTCATGATAGAAACGGACCTCAAACAAGAGGCACTGGCCATGTACGGATTTGAAACTATATATTATTTCAATCCAGACCGAGGATTTTTTAATCTGATCATTTTGGTTTTAATGGAAACAATGGCTAATACCCATGCTCCTTGCTAATAAAATATAATACAAGGCGTTCACAAAAAAATATATGTTCCCGTATATGCTTGCTCTTAGTACATAATCCATTTTAGGAAGTCTTCAACTCGATGATCACTTTACAATACTTTTTTGAAGAATTTATGTGCTGCCAAAAACGGGGATTTCTACTAAATCCACTTGTGAAAGTGGTTGACTTGACCCTTCAGCCCCAGGGTGAGGTTTTATTTATCTCTGGGGTATTCTCAGGTCAACTTGCCTCTACGTATATACACCCATTGTTTTAGTACTTTGTTTACAGTTGTTTTAAGTTCCTCGGGGGTGTGTCAGTTGAATGAGAAGGGCATATATTGATCTCATGCCCACCAACATTTCCTTCCTGGATCCTGGGACTGTTGGCATTTTTATGCCGGGACAGACCCAAATTTGACAGGACAGGACTCAAACAAAAGGACTGTCCCAGGAAATTCAGGACTGTTGGCATGTGTGCCTGTGTAGACATCAGGTAGACCCCAAAGCCTGTTCACAAAGAAGCTTACAGCCCTGAGTAAAATGTGTCAAGCACACGAGACACGGAACAAATGAAGTACATGCCCTTGATATCTCTGTAAGAAAGGCGGCAGTGATTGACAGATCAAACACTTCATGTGTCAGATGTAATGGTCTGTAAACAGACGATGACACAATAAATAACAGAAGAGATGCGTGCCTGTCCTCCGAGACAGATTTTTCTTGTCAGTTCAATGAAATGCTGTTTGAAATGCCGCTAAAGATTACACGTGGCATTATCTGCCGTTATAGAGTAGAAGATGAAGTGTGTGCGGCATCGTATCAGATACCACTGCTCGACAGTTTAATAGCTTTGTATCAGGATATCTAGAGTTATATAATTAGAGAGAAATAGATCTCTGAATAAATACGATTGATGCTTAGATGCAGTCCTGTCTCATAGAAGGCTGTGATAAACAGGTCTGTCTATAGCATTTATGTGAGCCTTTTACACATTATAAGACATGTTGAAAAAAAACATTTAAAAAAAAAATTAAAACTCATCCAATCATGAAGTCAGGCATGCAGTTACATTTGATCTTTCAAACAGAAGAGACATAGTTTATGTAAATGTTGTGTTAAATTGCTTGTGTATTAGGGCCTTTATGTGCACAATATATAAGTACCTATAGTGAGAGTTCCACACCAGGCTCTGACTGGCCTTCTCCAAATGTCCAGTGGGCCGCTGGCGGACAGCACCCCATACTTACCTGATCTGCCGCTCCATACATGATCTGCAGCTCCATGCATGATCTGCCGCTCCATACTTACCTGATCTGCCGCTCCATACATGATCTGCTGAACCATACTTACCTGATCTGCCGCTCCATACATGATCTGCTGAACCATACTCACCTGATATGCAGCTCCATACAAGATCTGCCTCTCCATACTTACCTGATCTGCCGCTCCATACATGATCTGCTGAACCATACTTACCTGATCTGCCGCTCCATACATGATCTGCTGAACCATACTTACCTGATCTGCCGCTTCATACATGATCTGCTGATCCATACTTACCTGATCTGCCGCTCCATACATGATCTGCCGAACCATACTTACCTGATCTGCCGCTTCATACATGATCTGCTGATCCATACTTACCTGATGTGTCACCGTGCTGCTGTGCTTATCAACATTTGGCGGCCGCTGGCCTTAAAGTGCCAGCACCTTAGATATCTCCAAACTGGCCCTGGCCGACACATGCACGGTTTCTGTGTGGACTCAGTGCTCCTGTGTACTATAACTAGTTCTACTTCCTTGAATTTTGATTCAATACAGTATGTGTGATGCCTTCTCTAGAAAACGTGCTAAAAGCTGTGTTACAATGTAAAATGTTGCAGTCAAGTGCAATCTGCACTCCAGAAAAGCGTTTAAAGTTAACAGGTTCACTTTTAGCCACATATGGCTTATAAACCAAGCAAACATTTTAATGTTTTTTATTCTTTTTTTTGTTGCAATAATACATCTTTACATTCCTATCTGACTTGTCTGTCTAATTATCTAGAAGTTTATGTAGCCGTGTGATAAAAACCAGGAACTACTTCAAACTACCTCTTAATTTTCTCTGACAGTTGTCTTTAAACATGGTGATGCGATCTTGGTCAATTAAACACACATTTGTGTCCCGAGCAAATTAAGCACAATTAAGGTCCTTGAGTTATGAGTATCTATAGCAAGGCAATGTTTTCCCAAAAATGACCACCCTGAGATCAAAGTCCTGTAACTCCTTGTTTGATTGCTTCATTAGAGCACTCCGCAAAAAGCATCATAAAAATATATCCTGATGGGAATTAACTAAAAGACACTTCTTATTACTTAATTGTTTCCATACTTTTTTTAACTATACAGCCGAATGTGATTTGTAAATGTGGTTTTAAAAAACTTGAACTTCATTTTTAATGATAAATCATTAGTTCCTTTTACGTTTCCATTTAGAAAAAAACTCAGTCTAGTAACATCACTTCGTTACGCTGGAATCGTTTGTACATGACCTATTACTGACTTATTACGCCACATGGGGCCGGGCTAAAGAGGGGACAATAAAACCCTTTTTGTGGTTGTCTCCACAGCAAAAAAAGATGCCTGTGAAAGCGAGTGGCAACTGCCAGTTTCCTGAAATGTTGCATGGTTTATGATGTCATGAGCAGATGTGCGAAGCACAAGTGACACAAATGACCACAAGAGTGGTTTTATGATATGGAGAAATATTGCGGGAAATGTTGGAAAAAGCAGATCAAAAGTTAACCCAATTGCCTAAATATATAGAGTGGACCAATCAAGAGTGACTATCATCGATCCAATTGATTCTTCAGCAGTTATGACATGTCCTTGGCGGTCTGTCAGAGCCAACCGTCGCCCCTATACACAACTCAACAGGAGAAAGAGGAGAAGGCATATACTTCTGCGTCTGCCATGTGGGGGACCAGAAAGAATGTTACACTAACATATATAAATGTATAGGGATTATCTATAATAAACACGTAAATTATGCGCTTACCTTTAACTACTTCCTCTCGTATTTTCTACTGAAAAGTAAATGTAGATATTTAGTTCTGCAGGTCTTGATATACTGACGTAGTGACAATATAATATAAAGTGATAAAATGATTATTATTTATTGTTTGATATAGCGCCATCATATTCTGCAGAGCTGTATGAAGACATCTAATAGAAAAAATGACTATTTTCTATGTATAGAAAAAAGCTGAAACGTAAAAGGTTAAATACACATATAAAAAGTATGTGTCTTCTCTATAAGGAAATTGCCAGAAAACCAACCATTTTAATGTGCATTTTTTTCCTAGCTACTACTGCTATTAAATGCTAACGTTGAAAAAGTAACACAAGTTATTCTAAAATCTACCTTTACTTGCTAGAATCTTGTATTCTACTTTTAAGACGTTTAGTTATTTTTATTATGATTATTTTTTTTCTTTGCATGATTATATTATATTTTTTTTTTTTGGCGTAATCTGTCAGAATCGAGAAAAAAAAATCACATTCATAATATCTACACGTTCCGCCTAACAGCTGGTAAACATGTTTTAATATTTATTTTTTCCCAGACATATTTTAAAATTCTCTAAACACTTATTTCTCAGCGATGTTAAGATAATTGATAATGTGATAAACGTAGGGAGCCCCTGCTGGGTAGAAAATCCCAATTGTTTTCTTACCAAATATGCTGCTTATCTCAGGTTGACAATGCTAATAGAATATGCATAGCCCTATTAGCATAAAGGATAATAGCCCCCCGGAGGTAAAAGAATCATAAAACTTTAAGTAGAAATCAAAACAGAAGGAGGAAGCAAAAGGCAGCGTTGTCACAAGTGCAGCAAGCCCCGAGGTATATTTCGCAACAAAAAGAGCATGTACTAATAATTCTTTCACTAGTCATCATGCAAATGGTAATAGACTGTAGTCCCCTGAATACTATCAAAGTCATGTATGCTATGAAACATTAATCGCGATAATATGCCCCTTCCGCGGCCAGGCAGAATAGCGTGTCAGTGTGTACCGTAATGGAACAACTGCAACATCTGCTTGAGAAATCCGACAGTAACCAAAAAGAACCGACGAACTGCATTGTACGTGCGACTGGGCTTCTTAATTCACACTTATGGCTGTAATTTATTCTTATTGTTATTGTGGATCAGGATTTATTATTTAAACCCAGGCTACTTACATGGGGAGATGGCTGGAAATGATTTAGGAGGCCCTTCTATAAAATAGGTCATGTATTAATTAGACACAAGCTATTAGCATAATACACATAATGACATCATTTTCACAGACCAAATTCAAGTGATGTCATTAAGTGATTAATCATTTAACGAGCCGCTGTCCTATCATAGAGGGCCCCGTGGATTGATGAGAACCTTAAAATGTGTTATATCTAAGCACCCCTTATATTGTAGGTTGACTAAGATGTTCAGGTTCAAAATGATATAGTTATATAGAGTTGAATGTTCCAAAGGCAGACAAAACATTTTAACTGAACATCACTTTTTAGGGGACCAGATGAAACAAAAGTGTATTTGTCTAAATAATACTTTTATCCCAGCAATAGCTGTTCATTTAAGCACAATGTTTCTATTGTTTAATATGTATTGCCTATAAAGCTTATTTTTTATGCATGGAAGGCCATTTTTTGTGTTTTTAAAATAAATCTGATCAATGCAACATTCTAACGCTGGGTTCATTCTAACAATTCACCAAACTGATCTGCTACAATTATTGGCTTAGTGGGTCTTCGGTGTCCATTTGTGTGCTATTGACAATTGTGGTAGTCGGAGTTTGGTGGGTAGAGGACATGGCGTTAATTTGAATATATTATAATTTTAACAATTATTCTGCTGTAATAGTAATACTTCTCCTAACACATTCCATTGGAAAGGCAATACAGGGATACAAGAAGCATCTCTAGCCTGGATCCAACCGTATTTTAATTGAAAGGACACAAGATAACGTTCCTCTGTAACTTTTAGAAGCTACCTGAACCCTGATTTATCACGCTCAAGATTTTTTATGGCAGTAGGCTCTGTCTATGGGATCTGAATCGACATTCACGGTTTCTACATTAAAATCTTTGGTTTACCAGAGCATTCACAGTTCAAGCAAATCTGGAATGCAGCCATTCATTCATATTCTTTCTATACCACACCAATAGCCAAAGTAAATCTTTCATTGCTTGGCACAAGTGAATGACCTCAAAAGAAAAGATCCAAACAAGAATCGGATGAGTCGTCTCTCAACTAATGGTGAACAGTATGTCTTAATGTTAAGAAGAGTTCAAATCCTGATTGCAGCTAACTCTGTGTGACCTTCTGTCTCTGAAATCCATTTACAATACTCAATGGTATGGACTCTGTGAGTTAATATAGAAAGGAAGAGAAAATATCTTATCTAAATTCATCAAGGCTAAGGAATGTACTCTAATAGCATGAAAAAGAAAGCATATACAATGGGTTAGAGAAATCATAATCTTTCTCTAAATTTTATAGATTTTTAAATTAGTTCCCTACTTTAGTACATTTTTAAACATAACTACTTTATATAAAACATTACATGAATTTAGAACTGTAGTAAATATACAGGGATGCTATTGCAGTTATAGCCAGAGCTGGATTGGCGATGATGGGTCTGCCCCGGCGCTTTAGGGCCAGTGGCCACCTGATGCAGGGCCGGCCGAAGACTTAACGCCGCCTGGGGCGAAGTTTAAAATGCCGCCCCCCGCCGACGCCGGTAAAGTGGTGTCCAGGCTATAGCCCATTTGGGGTAAGAAAATAGATTTTTCAACATGCTCTGGATAAATCACTTCTCTATTTTAAACTTCTGGTCCTTCAACTATGTTCTTATCAAAGATGGCGGCTTGCATTATTAAACCGATAAGGGGATTTCTAATATATTTATAATAATGATTGTTCTGTAAAATAATTGAAAAAGTATATTAAGTATAATGAAACATTAGATACGGGTCTATAAGAAAAGTGATGGCTTCGCTTAATGTGGCCTCCAAAAGATTTAGTTGAGAGCAGTGGTGTTGCCGCCAACCGCCCAGGGCCGGCCGAAGACTTAACGCCGCCTGGGGCGAAGTTTAAAATGCCGCCCCCCGCCGAGGGGGGGGCGGCATTATCTACCCGCCCCCCACCGGTACTTACCCTTAAACAGTCCTGCGGCGAGTCTCCCTGTGCTGCCACGGTGCCGGCTTGTAATGCTGAGCGCCGGAAATTCACGTCACTTCCGGCGCTCTGCATTACAAGCCGGCACAGAGACCGAACAGGGAAACTCGCCGCAGAGGAGAGAGAGAGGGGCGCCGAGCGGGTAAGCGAAAACCACTCGGTGCCCCTCTCTCTCTCCCCTCTGCTTCAAAAAAAACAAAAAAAAAACCGCTTGGGGCGGCAAAGTGCCGCCCCTTCTGAAGTGCCGCCTGGGGCAATTGCCCCAGTCGGCTCCATTGTATAGCTCTGTTCCACGATTAAGCAACTTGTAATAATGTGGCATTTTTTACATATCTATAAATTTTAAAAAAAAAAACAATATTTAACTTTTTCAAAAATAAAAATTTTCACCCAAAGCTAGACAACAGAACCTATGAGGGATGAAACTAGGCTGAGTTCTTCGCCTCGCCCTGTGGGATTTGATGTCAGAAGACAGAAGAGATCTATGCTACGTTGTATCTTACGCTCAGGAAGATATTGTTTTTCCATGGGTCTGCCCCTTTAAGTAAATACTCTGAATCGAAAGTCCAAGCAACAATTCATGAAACTTCTACTGGATTGTTTCCTGATACACAGAGAAATTACTACACATATCCAACTTGCGTGCAAATATTTTAAAACCAAGAAAGCAATGATCGTGCATTGTGTTGTACAAAAACCTATAAGCTCTCTGCATTCTATCACGTAAATATTGAATGCCTACTAAAAAAGACAGAAGAAAATAACAACATAAAAAATGAATCCCAAGCAAATGATAGCGGAAAAAAAACATTGCGTATAATGTGATCGGACTGTCAGCGGAAATAATAAATATTATTTGAAAGTCTGTGCCGTGGAAGCTCCCTGCTTTCTCGTTTATGTTTTTTTTTATTTTTATTCTGTTGTTACGTTTCTGTGTGTGTGTTCAGTTTCCAGGCTGGGTCAGCGGGTGGGCATGCAGAGAAAATGAGTCCCTGGAGCTGCAATAATGGTATGTGTCACAGAATGAAGTCAGGGTCCCTGATAGCACAACGTTCTGCTGTGACTTTTGACCAGAAAAGCCTCTGCCTCAGGGCACTTTTTGAAAGTGAGATGATTTAACTACTTCTCTTCTAGCGTTCTCCAATCCAGCGATCCTTGAAATGAAGTCACAAATATATGTATATATATATATATATATATATATATATATATATATATATAATATTGTAGACACATTCCATACACAGCTTTTTTTGTCCTTCTTCTGCTTAAATGTCACCTGTAATTAGTACGTATATTTTTTTCCATAATATGCATTTTGATTGAATTAATATAGCTTTGTGTGAGGTCAATATAAGAGGACACTCAGGTTGCTCATGGTAAATTTTTAGTAAAACGTGTTAAAAACCTAGTAGATGGGGGATCTACCTAGTTGGAGATATTTTCCCTTCTGTGATTGGCTGTCCCGTATTTTAACCATATTCGTACTTACTCAGACGTAAGTTTTTCAATATACCCTACTTTTCCAGACCAACAAAAAGCTGCCGTCCAAGGTGAAGGATAAGGGGCCAAAGTAAGCTATGTTGAAGGATAAGTAGATGTTGATTAATTTGATGTGTTGAATACCTGGTAGCATCTTGGATTCAATTAAATCTGAGCTTGCAAAACAATGATGAGCCAAACACATGTCTGTACACTTTTAATACCCCTTCCCTAGTAATGGATTATATAAATACTTTGGGTAACACCAACTAAAATAATGTTAAGGGTTAATAGTTTTAAATGTACACGTTAGATCTGGGCCTAACAAGATGTACAAACCTACTACTTCATATTATGTTGTAATTATCACTACTGTAGAAGTGAATTTGATATGGAATTTAGTTGCTTAGATGATATAATTTTACCAGTACAAATTTTGCAAGGGGCAGCTATTTTTTTCTGTTATTATTATTTATAATAAATAGTTAACGGCGAACATCAGTTGCACATCAAAATTGCTATTTTTTGTGACTACGTTGTTCTTAAAATGAACGTTCTCTAGAACTTTTGATCCATACCTGTAAGAAGAGAGGGAGAAGAAAAAAAAGGGAAAAATGACTGTGCCGCCGTAGAGTGCTGTTTTAATGAAAACCTAACCTACGCAGGACCTCAATGTCACCAAGTAGCAAACTGGAGAGAGAACAGGAGGCTGAAGAACGCTAATGTCAATTTTCTGCATCAAATATTTTGATAATTAAACAAAGCTGATCAAGAGAGGAAAAACAGCATGCCTTCTGAGCACAGGAAGCCAAGGTCCATAAAATAGACTAAGCAGAAAGTGCCAGAGGCGGCAGCCTCAGATTAATGACACCCCAGTAATAGATTTTCCCAGGAACAGTTACACACAGGAGACATCCACTATGTAGCCAGAGCAGCAATAGGGCTTTTAAAGGTACAGAGACCTTAAATCAAGCCGTTAGTGGCTGATGGTGTAGTCCAAATCCTTTTTTTAACAGTTTGGGGATAGCCCTTTTAATTCGGAACGCATCACAAACTCTGTCACAATGTAAACTTGCCGGAACAATAATGTTTCTTATAAATACCCAAGAAGCATTATATACACACACACCAAATATATATGATTTTCCGTTTCACGTACTAATTTAAGGAAATATTAAAACCAATTGTAATATAAATATTCAAATCTTAATAATTCATCAACTATAAAAAAGGAAGTAAAATGAATAACGTGTAATAAAAAAATATTAAAAAACAACAGTTTACAGGCCATTTTGTAGGTTAATTAAAGAACTTCTACTTTATCCAACATCTAGCATGAAGTGGAGGTTGATCTGGGACAACAAACTCTTGGAGAAAGGAGATCCTTGTCCCTCCCAACAGCCTGCCCGTGCTATATATATATATATATATATATATATATATATAGTAAACTAATAGAAATACAAGTGAACAGCAGAAGATTTTCATCCTTGATAAAGTAATACTCTGGGTGACTCAACATGCATCTGCTTTTCTACTGTTTCCTTTTATTTCTATTGATATTGACATTATTTTTACCGCACCCTGACTCTATTTCATTTCATTTATTCAAAAAGAATGTACAGAACTTTTTACAATGGGATAGAAAACAGCCAATTTATATTCGTCCAAATATTCACTCTCTTCATTCTCAATTTAACACCCGAAAACCAATAATAACAACAATAATAATTTAGACAAATTACTAAGTAATTGGCTGCCGGATTACTACGAAGAATAAAATGCCGATGACACGAAGGATGGTCTCTATGATTAAGCCGGCTGCACAATACAGGACTTTCAATCAGATGTTGGAGTCTCATGAGAATTTCTCTCCACCTAATTTATCGGTTTGTCTTAGTCTGTCAATTCTCGTCTTTTCATACCTTTTGAATATATGTATTGTATTAAGCGCTGCGTAAATTGTTGGCGCTATCTAAATAAATAATAATAATAATAATGTAATCCCATGAAGTTTTAATCGTGGCCTCCCATAGAAACAGTAACCCAAATGGCTCTACAGGATACGAGGTTCGCAGGGAATTAGAGCCCATTACCAGTGGACATCTCCCGCAGCTGGAATTCATATAAATCCCATGAAGAGCTGAAAATGGGAAATAACCTTGAAACCTTGTTGAATACAGATACGATCGCTTCGCAGGCATGGGTTAAATTTTCTGATCTTATCCAAGATTTTGTTTGTAATCAGTCCCAGACCTACTGGCTACTACTCACTGCTCGTCTGTTCTTTCTCTTTTGCTAACAAGGTAAAGTTAGAACATTTGGGGGGAAAAGACGTTAGGAGACACCTAGAAAAAGTAATACATACGTAAAAGGCCAAGCAGAACACTTCTGTTATGTGTAAGTGTTTTGTAAGTCTCACTGTATACAATGCAGATAAAGCTTACATCATACTACACTTACTTGGTATTTGTGTAGTTTGGGCAGGGGAGGAATTACTGTTTATTTATTCCCTTTTTTAACAGAAACAAGCTCTAGACTTTATCGCACCTAATGCACGCTCTCCGAGGAAAACAGATACACCTTTCAACTAAAGGATGTAAGCTGGCAAGCACATCGCTAGCTTCAAGGCGTACACGGTGATGAATTATAAAGATCATATATTGTATCAACATACTATACTGCACTGTTCTCGGTGTTGCAAAGTGAAGACAGACAATACGCATTGATTTGTAATGAAACAAAAACTCCTTCTGTTTCTTCTTTCCTTCTTTTTTTCTATAGAACGTTTTTCGTGGTGAGGCTTATTGAGTAGGAACGTGTGAATAAATTCAAATCCAAATAAAGCTCTCTAAGTTCCAGGTGTGAAATACTATGGAAGTACTTAATCCGTGTTCCATGCATCCTCAAGTTCATGTAAATCAATTTGACAGGCCAGATACTTTTTTTTTTGTAGCTGATTTAGAAAGCAGGTTGCAGAAAATTCAACCGAATAAATAAATACGGTAGTCAAGAGTTTATTTAGAATTTAATAAAACTTTACTAATGCTTTAAAGTCAACATTTCGTAAATCTAGCCTCATTCTACAGCAAAATCCCAAAGGTTGTCTCACTTAGCTTCCAGTGATACTCCTTAGTATTCTAAGCCTCCTCTTGATATACACCGTGGGTCAATATCCTGAAAGTAGAGAATTCCTCTGCATTTATAACTTTGCCATAGCATTATATATATATTAACTTTTTGAGCGATTTTAGCAATAGTAGCTCGTTTGTTGGATTTGAGCACACAGACCGGCCTTCGCCCCCCACACTTGCATCATTGAGCCTCAGCCGCCCATGACCCTGTCGCTGCTTCACCGCTTTTCCTTCTTTGGAACACTTTTGATGGGTACGGACCACTGCAGGAACCCCCCACAAGAGCTGCAGTTTTGGAGATGCTATGACCTAATTGTGTAGCTATCACAATGTGGCCCTTGTTAAAGTTGCTTAGATCCTTCTGCTTGCCCATTTTTCGGCTTCTAACACATCAACTTTAAGGATTTTGGTTTTTTTACGTTTTGTTATTCTCAAGGTTGACAGTAGAACCCATTGTAAAACCATTGTTTCCCCCCAAAAAATGTGTTTGTTCTTTATCACTATATAAAAAAACACAATACATGCCCTAATAAAATCAAAGCCAACAATGTCTTGAAGTCTTCCTGTTCCAGAAATAACTGGTCTATTAAATCACCAATGATGAAGAGGAGAATTGAATAAATATTCATTAGACTTTGCCTCTAACCACGTCTTTCGGAATGTTTTTTTTCTTCAGCTGTACATGTATACTGCAGTCACATAGCCAATGGGCAAGTGATTGCTGGCATAAAATCACCTGTTTAAAATACAACTTACAATGGCCAGACTAGACCAGATTCGTCTCACAGAAACTAATTTATACAACTTCATGAACACATAAACATAAAGCACAAAATACACATTCATGCAACTTACAACTTGTTACAAAGTAGCACAGTCATCTCGTCCATTATACTGTATAGATGGATATTTTCCCTACTCCACTAGGTTGTGACAGTAGGAGGCAAGCGTGACGTTTTCTGTTATATGTCTCTTTCAGATGTCCACATTTAGACACAGATCTTAGCTAAACATACAAGTTTTTATAAATGAACTTACGGAGAGTAAAAGCATGATTGTTCCCCTTTGAGGATCGCTTATTATAGGATACAATCTTGTTCACTTTAATTTTGCTGAACCTAAGACCTTGTTATGAACATCTAATGCAAAAGGGACTATAACTGGGGTAACAAAGTTTCATACTGATGGTGATACATTGTATAGAGTTCAGTCTGGTTGTATCGCTATTGAGTTGGTTATTTACTGACATTCATGATTACTGAGCCCTTGGTATCCAGGACTGATATGTGAGTTTATGTCGTATGGGTACGTCCCGGTTGTCACCACCAGATCTTTTATCAGTATATTAATTGTGCAAAACTCCTAAATGAATCCCAATGGGAAGCTATGTTTTCAACCAAATTCTAATTTGTATGTGAGAAAATGTGTTACAAATTTTTGGAATGGATTTGCTTACATAGATAGATTTTATCACATGCCGGGTCACTGAATTGTTTTTCTTTCTTGACAACCATATTATTAAATAATTTAATTCATTTATTTGCCATTTTATAATTTGTAAGAATTATAATTTTATCACATAGCATTTTTCCTTTGTGATGTAAGATACTGAAAGTTTGGGAGCAGGTCTGGAGTGAGACTTTAAGTAAATTAGTATGTGTTGTGTTATTAATTAAACAAAAATACATACTTAGAAACTCTCGCTAGAGAAACTCTAGCTATCATCTAGCCAAGCCATGTATGAGCCAGATCCCAGACTCCGCTAGAAGAGTGATGCTTGAGCCAGATCTTAGACCCAGCTAGCCAAGCCATACATGAGCCAGATCATAGACTTATCTTGCATGCATGACCCAGACTTCCTTACAACACGAACAACGGAGGCTCACAAAGACCATACCGGTAAAGAAGAGGAAGAGTTGTACCTGGCTTGGCTCCAGATCCCACTTCTCCACCCTTCATGAGTGGCCGAGCAAGGTGTTGCACTCAAGGCTTGGTCAATCAAAAGACCAGCCATGGAAAGTGTAAGATCATTTTGGATAAAGATACCAAAGACCAGAGCAATGGGGAGATCTCATTCTGCATACAAAATCTTTGAACTTTTATGAAATCCACCTGTTTTTTTAGGGTTTTTTTTGGAATATATATATATATATATATATATATATATATATACACATATTGAATTTTGAGGATGCTAACATAGCTCCTTTTGTCCGCCACCTGGTTGAATTGTATTTTTGCATGCATAAAAAACTATTCTGTTTGCAAGAAGGGACATTTTATCCGTATCAGTAAAAAACAAAAATAATGAAATGGAACAGGTAATCCTATAAAACACAGTAGAACGATATAGGTTTTAAGGTAAATAGAGCTTATAATCATGGATTTCTTTTAAGGATCATAATACGTAACTACCAATCTGAAAGAAAAAAACCAGTTTCATGTTAGATGCTAGGCACAATATTATTACATATATTTTTGTATTAAAGGGATTAAAGTTAAATATATATTTGCTAGAATCAGTCACTCCTTGTTTACTGACGGAGATACGTGCAGCCTACTTACATCAATAATGCGAATTTAAAATGAGAACAGGGTAGCCAACGAGTACAACAGTGCCACTAATAATGCATATTATGGAATCTAAACAGAGAGTTTAAATATATATGTTTAGTAGAAGACATGCTGGTGAAACATTCAGCTTTGAAACAGGTATAATCCTTACAAGGTAAATGAATATTGCCTCCATAAAGCAGTGTGTAGCCCACTTAAACATTGACAAGGTCAGAAACTGACTTTTCAAATTGGTCATCCATGTTGGCTTTCGATGAGTATTAGTCCCGCATCATTATGTCCTGTTTAGCCCATAAATCACAAAGCTTCAGCCAATCAGCTCCCTGTCACTATCGGTAAAGAAGGCTCTAAAAAACAATAACATCTCTCTATTGTCCGTGACATTGGTGTATAAATATGCTTGTGGACGGCCTACGTGGGAAGAACAAAGCACTTGAAGAACACGGACAGACAGAATTGCATAGAACCAGTCCGGGTAAACTAGGCAAATGCCCTGAGGGCTGGTGGTCAACGGCGCCACTCAATTGTCTTTACCGGATACACACAGCCTTACGAGGCAAGATTGTAAGAGCATAGCGTGCAGCCACGTGTATCTAGCGGCCAGTGGCCACATGTACATAATTTATCATGGGCTTAAAGTATCAGGACCGATTCCCAGTCTGACACGGCATAGAACAATTGGGATGGACGGTCAAACTTAAAATGACATTATTTATAATGCAATATATGATTAATTACTTCATATTTATAAATGCTTCCCATAAACAAAGTTGAATCACCACCATCAAATACATTATTGATATATTTAGCCGATGCATAACGTAGGTAAATGATGATTTCCAGCCAATGCCTTGACTTATCTAATAACGTTTACATGGCTGATAAATAGCAAAGTATCTGTATGTCTACAAATTTGGTAAACATTTTTTATAGGTGATCGGAAGGTCCAGAGATTACTTTTTATATTTGTGCGTCATGCCCATCTGATATCAGAGCATATAATGATGTCATAGAAAGGGTTAAGTGGAATACTTTGGCATTTGCATTCAATTCAAACAGAAATATGACCAAATACTGTTACTAAAAACTAAACTAACAACGCGTCATCAATAAGATATTAAAGTGTAGATTCTAATATATAGTATATACTGTATATATATATATATATATATATATATATGTTTTGAATCAAATCAAACATCTACAACAGAAGAAACAAACACTCATTTTGGGTCTAATTAATTGCTGTTTAGTTCCATTGGCTACCCAAAAGACTAAATATCATGATGATTGAGTGGCAATCACTAAAACCTTAATGCATTCACTAATTATTTCTAGATAAAAGTGTTTTTGCAAACAAAGAAAAATGTTGCCTTTCACCTGCACTGATTTTTGAACTGATGTCCCCCGTCCAAACTGATAAATCTGATAACGATATTAAATGTGAAATGCTATGCAGTGTTACTATCTCCGTTCCTGGTATATCGCATAGTAAAAAAGGACTCACTCTCTAATCTCGGTGAACAAAAGTTAAGAGATATGTTAATCCTTCCATTATCAGAAAGAAGGTTAATGCTTGAAATTACTCGGCAATAATTACAAACTAGAACTAGCAGTGAAATATAACATTTTTGCTTTGTAGTATAATATATAAATCTAATCCATGATCTACATTTAATTATTTGCTTTTTAATCTTGAATATAATCACTACCCACTGAGGTTCTTATGCGTAGAACTCTGAGACGAGTACTAGATAAAATAAAAAAGTATTGTATTGAAATAATTCTAGGTAACCGGTAGGGGTGGATAAACCATAATTTTTAGCTTTCAGTAATATGCACTGAAATGATGAGTTTAAACTGAATGGTTCTGTGAACTTCAGAAGGTATATCTGCCATTGAAACAATGCAAACTTTAGAATGCTGGGCATTGCTGGTGGCATCATACTTCTTAAAAAATATATTTTAGAAAAGCAGTGTCGCCATGTTTACATTAGATATGACTCTCCATATGTATTGGAGGGCTAAGGAATATATTGTTATATATAGCAACAGAATACCAAATATTTGTCCTTTTTTAAATAGCATTTGCAATATATATCTACAGCGCTACGGAATTTGATGGCGCTATATAAAAAAATAAATAATAATAATAATATCTACTGGGTGTGCACCGATTACAATGTTGGCATTATACTCCCTACTCGTTGGGTCTGTCTTCTCGGTCCACTTTAACATACCATAACTTCTATAGCTACCGGTTGTATAGGAACCCTATCGGGCCACATGCTCGTCTTATCGCCACAAGTATATCTCTCGTATGGAGAGAACTGCCAGGTCCCCCTTTTTTCGGGTGCTGCTGTTCCCAGTGTTCTAGAGTCTGGAGTTGGGCGCTTCTCACAAAAGTGTGCTGGGTTCCAGAAACATTCTTTTTCTCACCCATGTTTAGAGGGTAAGGTGCTGGATTCCCCATAAACACATTTATCACTTTGGGCCACATCTGGCTCAGATAAATAATAAAAAAACGAATTGAATCCGTTCCATTCTCTGTCCATTTTTGACCATGAAACTTGCACGTTTTGACGCGTTAACTATGACGGTGTGTACTGCAGGTGTTTACGTAGACGTTTGCATGGTCTATAGCTATAAAGTAATGGCAGAAAAGAACTCCATCTTCACAGATTTTAAGCTATAATTTAACCAGTTATTGTCAATTCAAGGCTATCCCGTACAAGTTCACAGGTTGTACATGGAAAATGTCCGTCAGAGCACCATACGACGACAGTGCCGCAGCGTCCGGCTACCAGCCGAAAATACCTGACTACAGACTACATGAGGATAAAAATTTTACGTGCGACCTGTCATATCTAGACGTCGGCCACACTTACGTCATGAGGTGCCTGTTGGCCTTAAAGTGACAGGGCTGTACCCCAAGTCCATTCCTGTTGCATGTATATATGTCAGTTCCAATATTAAATACTTAAATTAGAATTAATTGGCACAATATGCATTTGTAGTATACGTCTTCATTAGTTAAACGCTATATCGAGTGTGATTGATTTAGCAACTACGCCCGTAATTCCCTCCTTCAAACTACTTTTACAATTATCAACAGATTAAGCTCAAATAAATTGCATTCTTTTTTTTTTTTTTTTTTCTATTTTAATTTGTTAATATTTATTAAAGTATCAGACAGTAGACCGGACTGCGTCTTTTGCAGTTCTCCCCGAACGCTGAGACGTTCTCTTTCCATATCCTTGATAGATAATGGTTTAATAAGCGGTCTGGTTTTCATTTAAAGGGTCGGTAGTAAAACCCAGATCGCATTTCTCACTTGGTGGGTTAAAAAACCACTTATGCTCATTTCTGCAATGTAAAACGACACTATATCAAATCAAACATTTCCAGATGTAGCCAGCTTGCGCGTCTGTGTGTGTGTGTGTGTGTGTAGAAAACAAAACAGCGGCGCATGTACATACAAGGTTACTGGCAGTAGTTTTATTGGGCCTATTACACCACCTACTGGCACAGATTTTATTGAAGGCGCACATATCATGTTCTGCAATCTGTAATAGTGTATAACTTTAGAAAGCCCAGCAGTAGGTGGAAATTACGTGTAATGTTGTTCAATATAGTTAAATATTCATCTTTCTTCCCATGCTTATAACGAGAAGCATATGGCCACATTTAAGGCACATATGTACTGAAAAAATAATTTTCTCTGTCATTTCAGATCAGTTTTTGAAATTTGTGTCATTTATATTTTTTTTATGTACAGTGTATTGAATTTAAATATGAAATTTTATTCTAGTGCAACTGTTTTTCAGAAAAGCTGACTATATTATTATTTTTTAAAATAACTCAGTGGGGTTTTTTTGTTGTTTTTTTTTTACAGCAGATTAAATTAAAATATAATATGTAAATTGTTTGTATAAGTAATTTACAACATGCTGGTTAATAAAAACTAAAAAGAAAATATAAGCAAATGGAAATATTTGATAATTAATTTTAATTAAATAAAATCATTGAAAAAAAAAATATGCAAGTGATTTAAAGCATTTAATATTTGCTAAAGTCAGCAAAAAATAAATAAAAATTCGTATTTCTATAATGACTTTAATATGCCAGAAGTTAAACAATCTTGAAATAAATAATATAAACAAAGATGGAGCAATATAGCTAATTTTTGACACTCGTGCTGTACCAAACATAATTACATTGATTAGTATTAAGTCCAGCAACAATGAGGATACTGAATTCGAATTCCGAACAAACATAATCTGAATTGGGCTAAAACGATACAGTGATTCATATCTTTTTATGGATAACTATTCTTGAGCAAACATACAATTAATTAACAAAAAATGTGTAACTATAAATACTAACATAGATATATACGTACCGTATATCCTTTTCCAAGGATCCTTGTCCTGGTTGTATGCAATTTATTTTGGCTAATTTAGTATGTAAATCACATTTTCCTTTACACTTTAAAACTGTCATTTTTTTTTAATTGAAAAAACTAATCAAAATGCCACAGTTGTTTTATAATGGAAAATCTGCCTTTACTTGTTCTAGCAGGTGTAATATACGTTCAGAGGCGTCCTTACATTTGAACTTGTGATCCAATTAAGGTTACGTTCAGACAATATTCAGCACTGCTATATCATTCACAGTTTCATAATATCGCAATGTAACATCATACAGTATTAAGTAATCCTTTTCAGTTTAGGCAAGGGTTATGTATAAATGATAAGAAGGAGGCAATGTCTTCTTACCCCATTAAATATAATTTATTGCCTAAATGAAAGGTATTGTACCCAAACCCAGGGCTATCCTGCCGCAGGTCATGAGTGTGAAAGAAGGAAGGTGGGGGACAAGGGTGAAGGGGCCACCAGCTCGAATGCAATAAAGGAATGATACAGCTTTCTAGTTGTTTAACAATTCTACCATATTGCACATAAATGGCTACATTTCAGCTACAAAGAACCTTTAACATGCCTGATATTCTATGATTGAGACATAGGGTCCCATATTTAATCGAAAACTGGGTGAAAAGTGATATTTTTCTCCCATGGGCATATTTGCATATATCTTGTGACTTTTTTAACTTCTTGTAAAACCTCCAGCAGGAATGTAGATGCATGAGGACATACAGCAGAAACTTTGCTGATGTCATATCTCACATGATGACATATTTACATAATGTAACTGGTCATGTAATTTCAGGTGAGAAGGACATTTTCCCCACCAAATCGGGGGGGGGGGGGCAGACAGTGCCATTTTCTGACATTTTTAGAATATGGGTAAATGTTTTTGCCCATCTATCAGACCCAATCCCTTTGGCAGAAATCCATTGCTTCTGTTGTATCCACTGTACATCGCCTTTACCCCCCCCCCCCAGCTCCCATTCCAGTTCCAAAGCCTCGAGGATTTGTAAGACACCCCATTAAAATGTTGGACAAGGCTGTGCTAGCTCAAAGGATTGTCATTCAAATTTGTAATCAGAACCATAAAGCCTTAGGACTGTTTATAAAGCCTCATATCAAATAAAAATGAAACAACTTTGTCTTGAGTCAACTTCTATCATTTTATTTCGTATTTTAAGAATCCGGCTGGGGGTGGTGGGGGTGGTGGCGAAGGCTGGTGCCAAGTTGTGTACTTTATTTGGATCTGAACTGTTATGACTGTTAAATAGGATCTTTTCCCATATTTACATGCGGAATGGAATACAGCCATTCAACCACAAAACGTTCCCAACGAAAACATCCAAGAACTTCACTTTGGCAAGTAAAATTGACAGAATTGCCTGAAACCAGTCATTTAGAGAAAGATGAGACAACATACTGCTAATAGTTAAAAGCATACAGATTTGCTTTAATGTCTCCTGCGGAGAAGCTTTATAAAAACAGCTTCAGTTGGCAATCGGAAAGGAATGCGAGTGTCCGTGTTTTCACAGATGTGTAGGCATACATATTCATAATTCGCTGGCACATCCAAAGGTAACGAGTGCCATTGGGCTGAATGGACTGTACCATGATCTATGAAGTGATGAGGGAAAAGAATGTCTATGAACGCAATAAATCATTCCTTGTTTCCCAAAGTGCCTCGCAAAACATGGAAATACACGTCGAGTTACAATTTTTTTTTTTTGCAATTGATGAGAAGAAAACAAATATATTGCTCCGAGAAATGTAACATCTTGAACATGAAAGCATTGCCAACTCTAAGATGTAACACTACAGACTCTGTTCTGATCTTGCCGGAGAATGATGTGCCCTTTAATGGTGAAAATGTCACCAGCATTTATTTGAAGGGAAATAAGTGTTTTTTTAGAGAAATATTCTTCTCGATACATTGAATAAGGGCTAATGTCATCTTAAGGTCGTACTATCTGGTTAGTTGGCGAGAGTATTTCTCATACATAACCCCTTACACTCATTTGAGTATAAGACAGTGTGTCAAAGACACACAAAAAATATATTTTTACAGTGCAAGGGCCTCTTTTCCTAAGGTATTCATACCTATTGTACCCCAATCAAAAGGTCTGTAGACTTCTTTACTTATTATATGACAGTTTTTATTGTACCTCTTTATTATACGGCAAAGCGTTCAGTGTATCTGTTAACGTTCAATAAATAAAACTATACCCACATCCAAATACACATATAGTGTCACAAAGGCGAGCACTGACACGCACAGGGAATACGGATAACACAGGTGACACAAACTTACACGCCCGGGGGAGCCACAAATCCACAAAGGCAGAAAAAGCTTTAAACATTCTAAATTCCACAGCTGCTTTACTTATGTTCTAGGAAGTTTGATTATTGGGCCAATAATGCCTATAAAGATCTTTTCCATGGTAATAGCTTCATTGCTTTTGAATTAGCGAGGTAGTATTTTTTGGTCATGCCTTCTCTACATGTCGGCCTACACCACTGCGTGTTTCAAATATGATGACAGCAGATATTTTAAGGTTTTTTTTTTTTATAAAACCATAAAGCTGATATATTGCTTTCCCAAATCTGACTTATTTATAACAATAAAAGTATTAATTGCGGTCTACGGTGTGGAATAAGAACTATATATGTTTTGAAACCCACCTTATGCGTATACAATGGGTAGCCCCCATTTCAGCTTCCCGTTTGCAGGATATACATGCTTATTAGTCCCCAAAAAAGTTGTTCCTTCCTATTTTGACGTTACTTCATCTTTTTTTTGTTGGAAAGCAGATACGTTTTTGTTACACCCTTTGTAAGGATGAGGTACGAAGAAGGAAGATGATGTCGGAACATGAAGCCAATTAACTGTAAAACATTTCGCCTCGGATCTCCGATTCTCTGTGTTAGACAATTAAACAAGCTGAAAAACTAAATAAATAATAAATAAATTAATAAAATAATAAATTAACGCAGTTATGCCCAAAGCTGTGACGGTGACAGTTTTCCTTTTAGGAAAAATATTAGCTTCTTTGCTACTTGTGAAGAATGACCAGAATAGTTCAGAATAATCAGATGTCTATAATAAACTCTTAACATTTTTTTTAATATCGTTATAAATTCACATTGACACTAAAAAAAAAAAAATATCCGTATTATTTTGTATAAACTGCCAACTCTAGACTCCAGATAAAAACGCAGACTTACAGAACAATCATTGTGGATTTCGGGCACTTTGGGAAAAAAAACAGTTGGTTAATCAACTACACAACCAAAAAATTTACCACTTAATGGACCCTAATGTCTGAATGTTTATCTTTTTTTCCACGTTCCTTATAACTTTTCTTGCCGTGTGCATGAATTCGATCTTGTTCTCTGCTTGATTCATATTTTTCAGCCACGCCACCTCTAAAAACACACAATCTTGGTTGCAGATGTCCGTGTCGTTGCATAACAATTGGCTCATTGATATTTTTTGTTGCTATTCATAGTTTTTACATCCAATCACTCATGTTGTACTTCTACAAATGAACTGAGGAATAACCAAGGCTCAGTCACTGTAGCATGACTTTTTCCAGCTCTGTGAGTCATAAAATTCAAGATTCATCGCTCATTATATATAAATGGCGTGTTTTTCCATAGAGATGAGTCTAGCCATGCACCCTTACATGATACAACTTAAAAAAAAGACAGTCTAGGTAGGGCATAAACAGGAAATGGTGGAGAGTGGCCAAAAACTGGCATACCCCCCCCCAATATTTCAGTGGTCCGAATCAGGATACATGTGTTGGGGTGTATGGTAACAGGTTGGCAAGAGCCTAAGAAGAGTTCGCAACTCATGGCCACTTGCCCACCTTACCCGAGGAGCTTCCTTGCAGCACTTCACAGCATCCCAAGGAGGCTATGTGAAAGCTGCAATGGAGGACAAGACAGACCTCTATTGATTGTAATGCTCCCTGGGCCGGTCGGGGGTAGATTAGAGTCTATCTCGCCAATCAACCCATGATCCCCACCGCCAGCAAAATTGAAACAGCGAGATGTCTACCCAGGGCACCAGGGCAGTGCCCAAAAATCTCGACTGTCTCACAAAAACCCAGGACTGTTGGGAAGTATGAACCGATGTCCCTGTGTTATCTGCACAGTGTTCTTTGTGAGAATGTATTAATTCTGCTTCCATTCTCTCTTGGTTTTGTAATGTTTCCCGTTCCCCATATTTTTCCTTAACAAGTCTCATAAGCATGTTCTCGCTCAGATGTGTTCCCTGGAATTGTGCTATTGTAACCACTAACATCATTTAGTAGTTTGTCCATTGCACAGCTGAATGCACGGATACAAGGAAAAAATCTATTATTCACGCGTTATTAATACTTTTCGGGTAAACCCCCCCAAAAAAAGGTTGAAATCTACGTGTTATAATCATCACATCTGACTACTGTTCACCACAGACAAACATACGCTATTCATTAGAGCAACACAAAAGCCTTGAGGTTTGAACTGTGCTCGAGCTGTCTACGGAAAGAAATTGTTTTGCAGTAAAGCACAGATTTCATGTAGCTGAACAGTGAATCGAGATCCCTCGCGTAATACTGATCATCTTTACGCAGACATTTTTTCAGGGTGCTGACAGAACACAGCTGTCTACACCGACGGTCTTTTCGAAATACAACCACCTACACGCTCTTAGGGCAATGTTCGCTAAGCCTTGCTTTACTAAGTAAGCTAACACATAAAGAATGACCTGTATCTATGCCATGGTATCTACTTCATGCCAAAGCTAAAAAAAAATAGACTAGATTGTCCGAATGGTCTTTACTAGCCGGCAAATTTTATGTTACTATCTCTATGTTGCCTTTTTTGTTTATTATTTTTTATAGAACTTCATCACTTCACAGCTCAGTGCACCACATATTATGAACACACAGTACACATTACATATTATGAACGCACGGTACACATTACATATTATGAACACACAGTACACATTACATATTATGAACATACAGTACACATTACATATTATGAACACACAGTACACATTACATATTATGAACGCACGGTACACATTACATATTATGAACACACAGTACACATTACATATTATGAACGCACGGTACACATTACATATTATGAACACACAGTACACATTACATATTATGAACACACAGTACACATTACATATTATGAACACACAGTACACATTACATATTATGAACATACAGTACACATTACATATTATGAACACACAGTACACATTACATATTATGAACACACAGTACACATTACATATTATGAACATACAGTACACATTACATATTATGAACACACAGTACACATTACATATTATGAACGCACGGTACACATTACATATTATGAACACACAGTACACATTACATATTATGAACATACAGTACACATTACATATTATGAACACACAGTACACATTACATATTATGAACATACAGTACACATTACATATTATGAACACACAGTACACATTACATATTATGAACACACAGTACACATTACATATTATGAACACACAGTACACATTACATATTATGAACGCACGGTACACATTACATATTATGAACACACAGTACACATTACATATTATGAACGCACGGTACACATTACATATTATGAACACACAGTACACATTACATAAGAAAGCAGCCTTGCTACCTGGACCCTCCCCACAGATCTATCAGTTTGTCCTTAAGAGACTTAGTCCTGCTCTTTCTCTCTTACACCTCTCTCTCTCTAACAAGCCTACGTTCCTTCCATATCGATGCCCTTGGGACTGATTGAGAATGCAATAAATTAAATTCTAATTCTAACAGCTTGGGTCTGTAACCTGCTTAATGAACTATAAACGCAGCAAATATAGCATTTGTCTATCATGTAATTCCCTGCCCTACAAAAAATCCTTTGCTCCCTCTTTTTTGTTTTCTCAACATCACTCTACAAGTCAAAGCAAAACTGGAGTAATTCTGGGGCAACCTTTTAAATTAAGATCAATTACGGGCACACGGTCGCTTGTATCCAATGGCAGTCCAATTGGCGGCTACATAGTAAAGAATTGGACCAGCCAACGACATTTGCCCCGTTTGCCCAATGGCCAGGCTAGACATGCTTAGTAGGCTATTCTGTAAGGTCACCTACCTTCAATAACAAATAAAATATTCTAATTAGAATATTCTACCAATTTAGGTAGACTAGAGTTAATAGTTCGAATACCTCCAGCGTAGTATCATCCAAAGTTTAGAATAATATTTTAATAGGTATCTGACTGATACCTAGAACTAATCCGTGAAAGCAGCTGTAGAACAATAACATCTGTACCACCTTAGAAAAAACCCTCTTGGTTTTCAACCTGCATTGATCTGCTCCTGGTAATGGAAATTGTCCAGTAAGCCAAAACACCCAGCACAGATACTATATGGCCATTGCAACACTTGTCAGCAATTTTTAACATATTACCCCATCATTTTCATTAACTTTGGGGGACATCTTGTTAATAAGGTGATATTTCAATTGTAACATAATAACAAAAAATGACATTTTTTCAAACAAGTTGAAATGTCGAGGTGGCCCTATCACTTCAAGTCCAGTGGCCGCCTAATGACGTAGGTATAGCTGAAAGCTACATATGTGCGGCCGAAGGCTATGTTTTTATGCCCAAAATGGCCTCCCAGGCATTTGTCTGATGTGCCGGATAACCGATCAGATTCATTCAGTTCATTGTGTGTTTAAAAGCCATCACCTTACCATGCGTTATTGCCCTGAATTTAGATACTGGCCTTGTTTTATCTAAATCCCATGTCAAAACCCCAGATTTTTTCTGATAACACACAGTTTTGTTGTTCTTGAATTAAGTTAATCGTGGTCATAATGCTAAATGGCGTGTGTTCTACCAGGCTTTTTACGGCATTCCAATATTTTTACCTCCTATACATAGGATATAAGATATAACTGTAGGTCATGTGTCAACAACACCGGCTCTATAGGCATAAGGATTTTAGGCTAAACTACTTAGTCTCATTTGTTTAAAATTCCATGGCTCCCTACCACTGATATGGTGCCAGAAACCTTGGGCAGTGAACGATGTGTTATACCACTCATGGGGCCGAGCCAAGAAAGTAAAGCAGAGACAGAAACCACATCTGTACTTTCATGTAGTTTTGGACATTTGCAATGCATATTTCGACTTAAGGAACTGGTCTCTCGAAATCTATTAGTGCTACGGGCCTTTGTGTAATAAGGCAGTTCTTCACACACACATTGCCATGTTTTCAGTTTCGGGGAAACAAGTTCTAAATTGCAGTAATCTCCATGGAAACCGAATGGGATTCCTTAGCATGTCGTCATAGAATTGCAGTTTTTGTAAAAAAAAAAGTGGTATTATCACTGTGGTCACCCACTTGAATGGTATAATCAGCAGGACCAATTCTTTGGTTGCTATGGAGACAAGACCACTTTTCAAATATGCTTTGCATTTATGGAAAGATCTATCTATCTATCTATCTATCTATCTATCTGTTACTCATATAATAGGTAATGATGAAACATAAACATGGGCTCTTTCTAAATTGGGGATTATTTACCAGTCTTAACAAAAATCATGATATTTACCAGTTGTTCCATGTTGAGGCCCCGCTGGGCACCATGACTTTGGTTCTTCCAAGTTGAAACCTGAAAATAGACCTCCAAAAGCCTCACAAGGGTATGAAGATGCCAGTAAGGGCTATAATCGCACACAGGCAGAGGAAGACTGGCCCAGGGGGGTATTGCAGTCGGTTTAAAATTCTTCAAAGAGGGCAGGTTGGACTTGGACTGGGCCACTTGGGGAGGTGAGAGTATGTTGGAGTCATGTAGAGCAACATTATATGACCCTGTAGTAATAGCGTGGCCACTGTGTGCTAGTAGCAATATGGAAAGGCTCCAGGCAAAGCATGGGTGTGAGGCCTTAGTGTAAGTGTGTTTTTAGGCTGACTGTGTGTTAGAGTAAGTATGTGTGTATGAGTTTGTGTGAGTGTGTATGTGTTTTAGTGAGCGTATCTGTAATTTTAAGTGCTAGTGTGTATGTTACTGGGAGGCTAGGGGCCAGCCAGCCAGGTATATGTGGCCCCCGAGCCAAAAGGGGTCAGCCCGTCCCTGTACCTAGAGACTATAGTCTACTGAATAACCAACATGGTAATTCTCTCAAACTAACCATTCTTACACAATTCCCCATCACATTCTATACATGAAAAATAAATTATATATAGCTGTATTAAGACAGTTATGAAATTGTACATATTACAAAAACATTACAAAACAGCACAGATGTGAATGTCCTTGTAAATATTTTTATCTGAAAATTTGAAAACTGCAGGAAAATAAAACTACTGTTTTTTGGGTTCATAAATATTTCAGTGTTTATACATCTTTGCCCAAACAGATATTTTTGGATATTAAATGAAAATTAAAAGTAAATATTAGCTTTTAATTATTTGCACAGCAGCTTCTTACCACAAGTGTATTTACAAGTAGTGAACAGGGAATATATTACCCCATGAAAAATAAGATGTTACCAAAGGAAGTTGTGATTATAACCTACAAGGAAAAAAAGTAACGAAACTGGTATTTATCGATGTAGCGTTTAGTGGCATTACCTCAGTTATTCTCAAATATGTTTTAATTTGTTGTGTCACTAGGATTTTTAAGAGGTTAACCAAATAGCCACAAAAAATGAGTTCTCTTTTTGGGGCTGACGTTAGTAGTAGAACACGCAATACAAATGTTCTGATGGGTTTTTTTTACCTTATTTGTCTCAGCATTTTAATGTATCTTCCTAAAAATACTAATTCTTGAGTATAAAATTTATATGGATTGGGGTACATCAGTTTTTGTATTTTATCCAGGGCTGGGAAGAACTGGGATCACCCAAGGACTGATTTCATTTCTGGGATCTGGAAGTTGTCCTACTTTTGGAGAACTTGGTTTCTCATGCATTTGTGATTTTTGTAGAACACGATATAGATAGTATATCATAGCTTGATATAAATACACGTTGTGTTCCAACACTATACAAATAACTAGGAATAAACACTCAAATCATCGTTTAAATAGAATTACCAAATAAAGAGCAGAAGTGACTGTAGATCTTTAGACCACAAGCCAGGTTACCCTCATACTCTGGATTAACCTGGTCTTTATATAGAATTCCTTCCGTGGTTACATCTGCTCAGACGCTTTTGGTGGAAGAACAGGTTAAAGAGGTTCAACCATTGTGCTGTTCTAGGTCTGCCAAATGGGTTACTGATGGGTTACACAAATTCCGCTATTTTAAGATGGTTCCATGGGCTGAAAGTAGCCAGCCCGTCCATGCCCCATTAACCCTATTAAAGGCAAATACAAAAAAATGATATATTAAAAAGAAATTATATATACCGTATTTGCTCGATTATAAGACGACCCCCCAAATCTGAATATTAATTTAGGAAAAAAAGAAAAAGCCTGAATATAAGACTACCCTATAGGAAAAAAGTTTTACCAGTAAATGTTAATTCATCTAAACTATTTTTTTTTAATAAAACCGATGATTGAGAAAAATATTTTGGTTTTATTTCCTTCTATTTTCCAACCTGCCCCCCAGTTATGCACATCTGTCCCAGAAATGCCTTATACCCCCTATATGTCACTGTGCCCCATGATATGCCTTTTAACCCTCTAAATGCCACTGTGCCCCATGATATGCCTTTTAACCCTATATGCCACTGTGCCCCATGATATGCCTTTTGACCCCCTATGTGCCACTCTGCCTCCAGAAATGCCTTATACCCCTATATGCCACTCTGGCATTTAGAGGGTTAAAAGGCATATTATGGGGAAGAGTGGCATATAGGGAGGTTTAAGGCATTCAGGAGGCAGTATAGAGGGTTAAAAAGGCATTTCTGGAGGCAGAGTGGCATTAAGGGGGTTAAAAGGCATTTCACAGAGCACTCTGCCTCCAGAAATGCCTTATGCCCCCCATTTAACACCCCCCCTCCCTCCCTCCTTCCTCCTCCCTCCTCCCTCCCTCCTTCCTCCTCCAAACTTACCGGTGCTTCTGGCTTCCCTGTCATGTAGCCGGGGCAGCGTGTAGATCCCACGCACTTTCGCTGCAGCCGGAAGGAGGAGTGGCTAGCAGCGGGGGTTGTCTGCGTCCATCGCACAGACCTTCCCCGGCGCGGGGAACTCTGATCTCTGACAGCCAGGGAAGGTCTGCGCGATGGACGCAGACAACCCCCGCTGCTAGCCACACCTCCTTCCTGCTGCAGTGGAAGTTGTCTGCGCGAATCGCATAGACATCTACACGCTGCCCCAGCTCCACACCGGGGACTCAGAAGTACCGGTAAGTGGGGCGGGGGGGGAGACAGGAGGATCCAGATCCCCTGCAGCTGCGGGGGATCTGGATCTTAGTCGTCTCATAGTCAGACCTATTTGAGGTCTGATTATAAGATGACTCCGATTATAAGACAAGGGGTATTTTTCAGAGCATTTGCTCTGAAAAAACCCTCGTCTTATAATCGAGCAAATACGGTATATATACACGGACACTACACGGACACTAAGTTGCAACGTAAAGAAAAAAATTACTATAACTATATAACTATATATAATATAGCGCTTTTGTAAAACTTAAGTCAATAAAAAACATGAAATTATACGCAAAGTGAAAAACAAAACTCGTGTCTAAGACGTTAAACATGCTTATAAGGCCCAAAGTTGTCATACTTGAAAATTTTCAATAGATTATTGAAGGATCAAATAAACTTTGCTGTAGAACATAACGTCTTGTTCTGTGTTGCTTCTAAATGGAGCCCTGTACGTATTAGTTCCTTGGGATCTAAATCCATAGAAATTGGAGGAATTCTGTTTTAGGATAAGCGTTATAACATTTAAACTCTTTAGAGTGGCTGGAAGTTATGTGGCTAACGCACCCCTGAAAATATTCTCTGGGATTAAAAATCTGAAAGAAAACGTTAAAACGGCAATGAGCTTGTAAACACATAATGTTTGATATGACAATAAATACAAAGTTACTAACCAACATTAACCTACATTAATCATTACGGAATTGCCCCTCCAGAGTTTTTTTCTTGCCTATGACAATTTGTTGATGATACACGGGAAAAATCTGTCACAACATTTTGAATGTGTTCTGTTTTAAAAATAAATAAATAAATAAAAAATACCAAGAAACCCCGAGGTGTTAGAGAGTGCACTAATCTTTAGAAAGGTTAATTTATTCATAGAGATTTTGACAGAGATGTATAGCAAAGCCAAAGACTCGGGCAACTCTTCCCGCGGGAGGGGGAAGTGCAAAGTGTGGAGAATATATTCCAGATATAGTGGGATCTGCAAGAATCAGACAGCAATGCATGTATTTATACACTGAAGCTTTGGTATAGCAGGGAAGGTCCGCTTAACCCATTCCTTTCCAAGACGACAACTAATGCATTGTTTTACTATGGGCCGAGCATCCTTCTCAAGGGTTAAAAAAACAACCTTATTTCACTTCTCATTTCAAGTCCCAAATTTCCCTAAAACAGTCCTCTGAAGATATATGTTAAGCCAAATATAAATTGGATGTATATATTTTCAGAAATGAAATTAAATTGCAACCGTTTTATATGTTTTACCTGTTCTGTATGACGGGGCATACATCGTGTTAAGGATTGCATGCTGGCTGCACAGATGTTCTCTGCGTGGACGTCTCCTGGGTTTCTACGTACACAGAATCTCTGTTTCGAATTAATTATGTTTTTGTTTTAATATTCTTAAATTAATTTCACCAATCAACAAATTAATGTTGCTAATCAGATTTACAATATATACTCACAAAATTTACATCTGATACTGATGCTTCAACACAGAGCGGAATCATCCATTTCAAAATGCCCTTTTTAGTGCATTTTAATACTTTATTTATTTTTGTGTTGAAGCATCAACCACTCACAATTCTGTGTACTTCCGCAATCGAGCAGGCAGCACCAGGTCCCATTTTGGATTTGGATTTAATCTATGACACCATAAGGAATGGATAATTAGGGCTATTAATTAGTTTGCACCACTCCACCAACCAACTTATACCATATCTGGGAAGTTGCCCCCCTGTGGTAGAGTAACATTGTGAGGGGCAGTGCTAGCCATGCATGCAGGTGAGGCTAGCTGTATGTGGGGTAGGACTAGCTGTGCACAGACGTGGGGCCAGACTGGCTCATCCTCAGCATACCTGGGAACTCTCTGTGGTTGACCCGGAGGTTGCCAGGTGAGTCCTGCTCCTTCAGTTCTCCAGGTCAACAATCTTGACACGCCCCGCTCCCCGGCCGTTTTTTACCTTAAATGGGGCTGTTTCCCGCTGCCGTCAGCGGAAACGCCCCCGACGTCAGCGGGAACTCCCTCAACATTAGCGGGACCGCCCACCAACATCAGCGGGACCACCCACTGACATCAGTGTGCAGTCCTGGCTGTGTCCCGCAAGGGAAGGCTCCGGGTAACCGGAGCCGAGAAGTTCCCAGGTATGTATATTACATATCATCATAGATATTATGCAAGTTAATAATTTAGTAAATAGTACTTAATGTAACTAATTGTCCGAAGATTTAAAAAATGGAATATAAATTGCCACCTATTTCAAGTCATGTTTGGGAGTAGAGGTTTAAAATAAAAAGGGGTCACCAACATACGTGTGCTGTACGTCTTGAATGTTAACCATGGCTAATGAAACAGTAACTTTATTACAGAGCTAAACTCCCAAGCTATACTGGATGAGGTTCTCAATGAAATCAATTAAAGTAAAAACCCCTTCAGAAGGAACAGAAGCTGGTTACATTTTATTTAGTCACCCTCAAATGATTAGGGGAGTAACAGTTTGAGCGGATATGTTTCTGGGGTAATACAGGAATGGATGTGATGGTGGGGAGTAAGATTTTGAGGCAGAACACACATAACCCTAAAAATATCTTTAAATTAAAATACATGACTAGTGCCGCTTGGATTATTACTCATAAGCCCCACGCCACCCTTATTGAACCCCTAGAATGTATGAATCTAATTTTGATGACCACAGCGTTATTGAAAATAGTCGGCTTTATTTAGTAGATAAACTTCATAAACACAATTCCTTACAACGAAAGAATGAACAAGATCGTGTTTTGTTAATCGAATCTGAGACCACTCAAGGGCAGAAAAATGCAACAAGACTGACCCTGTGAAATGGGGACCATATGGGTCTCCAACATACCTGGTATGAGGGGACCCTAACAACTTAACAGTGCACTTGCTCCAACGCTTACTGGGGGTATACCGGGTGGCAGTGTCAAACCCCTACCCCCAACCATAGTCCCCATATTAAACATGCCACCTCACCTTCCTCTCACCCGCTAACATGCAGCAAATTAACAACCCCTTATCACTTCCTCTTATCCCCGTAATTCAGCCCAAAACAGTTTGTAAAAAAAAAACAATACACATATTTTCTTTTTTTAAGCTTTTGAATTATATTATTCTTGGGAAAAACACTTTAAGCTAATATGAGTTTTGTTATTAGAGAAACATGTTTTCCTCCCTATCGCAAAGAATCTGGGTTAAAAAGTCTAAGTAGAATATACTATTTTCTATTCAAAATGTTGATATTTTAATAACTTTCTATTTCTATATTTCTGCCCCCATGACTTTACACATCCGTGCAGAACGCAGAGGGTAAACCTCAGCACAGCTATAGAATAAATGCAAGTTAAGAAGGTTACTTAAAAAAAATCCTCATAGTTCCAGACTGATGGTGATGCTCGGACAATTTAAGATCAGTTCTGAATGCTGAGCCTGACAGAAGTGACACTTCACAGGACTCCACGCTTTAATGGGGACTTTGTGTAGGAATCTGATGGATTCTGGAATTCTTTAGACCTTGAGATTTGTGACAACTTCCACGGTGACATGTCCCACGATTTAAAAGGTAACTGAGAAAAATATTTATCTACCAATGGTCTGGATTAAATTATACAAAAGGTACAATCTAAGTACTGTGCGCCTTCATCTAAGAAACGTTGGTGAATGTCTGGATTCACAGTTTACAATTAATACGCAAACACACCGCAAGAATGGTACATATTACCATTCTCTGACTGTGTTCTGTATGTGTGTGTGTGTAATGATGAGTTTCCCATTCAAAAGAAGAGTATCTTTTTAATTAAATGCATAGCAAGACCAGGATTGGATAACATTGCTCATCTTTTACATTGGATTATAAAGTATATGGCTGCATTAAAATCATTGCATGCAGGTCCTTTTATACTGGGTTCTAAATAAAGGGTCAGAAAAGCCCAATCAATCAAGGTATGGGTGAGGAAAACACAGAGAAAAATGTAAAAAAAGACAGAGGTGGCACATCTTCTGTTTTGACATCGGTCCCCAAGATTGGATTGGTGATGACGAGGTGTCCTGGCACTTTAATGCCAGCAGCCGCCTGGTGACCTGAGTGCGGCAGACGTCTGGATACACACAGCTGCACGCTACGTTGTGTGCCGGTGGGCAAATCCAGCCGCTGGCTACATGCCGCAACACCCGATCTGCGGTTGTGGAGCATTTGATTGGTATGCCAAATGGCCAGCGTGGACTTGTTGATCCCCAGTAGGAAGGTACAGAGTTTTTAATATACATCATTTTGCATTACATCACAGTCTTTCTTAGTTATTTGTCCATTCTGTTCACCTGGGGTTTGGCTATTCATTTTTGGCTGTTTCACTGATGATATGTCTTTATGTTGCTGATTTGCGCCCCGCAGGAATCTTTTATCCCAAAGTAACGCAGCTAACTCGTTACGGTTTTACATTGGGCAGATGTTACCACATGGGGCCTCCCCTGTAAACAAGACACAGAGATTCCCTAGATTGTATTACCTTCCAAAATAGTTTAAAATAAATAAAATGATGGTTGGTATGCTTCAGGTGAATTAGTATGATTAAAACTGTCAGTTTTAAAAAAAAGTCAAAATAAACATAGTTCTTTAGGGATTCATTGTATTGTAAACTAACCAAGACACGATGCGTAAGATCTGAGGCATTCATCAAACTGTAACATAAATGATGACCAGGTCACAGGATGCTTGAAATGCTTTTAATTTACTAAATGTAAGAACACGTATGATGTTACTTTCTAGAATGACTTCACTGATAAAGGACTCCTGGTATCATTTAATAATCCTTAACCCTAAACTCTCGGCTTACTTGTCATTTCTTCATGAATACAGTTTTAATTCCAGGCCCTAAAAAAACTATGCTCCCTCTTGTATCTTGGACCTTATCACTAAATATGGCACTAAATGATCACTAGTGTCTACTCATTACACTATTACTCATTACCTATAAAAGCTCCTGACCTGTGCCATGACCTTGGACAAGGGATAAGCAAAGTGTCCATGGCAAGGGTTGTGAAGACCCATAGAACCTCATTAAGTTGTCTACCACCGACCCCAGTAATTGTCCACCATGAGTAATGTTGGTGCCGACCCCTGCCTTGGACCTCCCAAGTCTATAATAATCCAAATCGCATAAAACTCTTTGTGTTTACCCAAGAAGGCATTATAACTTTCCGTTCACGTAAAATACATAAGGGCTTAGGTGCCCTCAGCTTCAGTTCACCATGCAGCTTGCCCCACGTTGTGTCTTTGTTGACTTCAACACAAACCTGGCTCAGGAGAAACTTGAATCATGCTCAAGAACTCCGTGTTTAGTATTGAACCACCACTCAATCACTTTTGGCCACATCTTTTACTAGCCATATTTCTTAATATGTTTTAAAACATGCAATAACAACATCAAATAATTTTGGAAGCCAACCTGACCATTTGTATTTTGAGGCTTAATATCTCAATAAAGAGGAGAACACATCTAATTTTAAAAAAATCTTACATTTTTGTTAATTCATTAACTAGGAATATGCTCAGTGCATTGCATTGTGTAGACAAAAACATAGAACTATTTGTCTTCTTATTTTTCAATTTAAAAATGTACATTTTCCAAAGTAAAATGTCACTCACCCCTAGGGCATTCAACAGTTGATCTTGTTTACTTAGATAACGACACGTTCTCCTTACTTCTTCACACAAACATTTAAAAACTAAAAAATAAGCAGCGTTCCTAATTGTAGACTTTAATGAAGGGACGGCTATGCCACCAACTGGCTATTTAGGCAACTGTTTGTTTATATGAATGTTCCAAAGGATTAGCCAAGGACCAATGTTATATTTATATATACCTTGTGTCTTATACAAAACCCAGGCCTGGCCAGCATTGAATTAAAGCAGAGATACATGTCAATACTAATTTGGTAGAATTCTAACACTCGTTTTCCAGTTCCAAACACTCCTAAATTAAAGCCTTAAGACTGTCGCAATCCTTCAAGTCGAAATACGCAACACGATGTTAGGAACATCCATTCCTTAGCAATTAAGATCCCCCCCCCCCCCCATTGAATAATTCAAGAAGGGAAGAAAACTAAATCTGTACAGATGATTATAATGAAAGTTTAGAAAGCCCGTCTGTATACAAAAAAAGCAGTTGATTCAGACAACTGTTGAGACACAACATTTAAGGATTGTTCAACATAAATAAACAACCTGTAGTTGTCCAAACAGTGTGATGCTACTGATCTCCGCCAAAGAAAACAGAAAGCCATCAGGGGTTGCTTATTCTAAGCGCTGCCTGTAAACTACAAGGGCAAGGCATGAACCGGGTCTTTGTTCGCGACTCCAATGCGTGTTTAAAAATTGATGAGAGTCCCACTGTATCCATCAGACGTTTTCGGGAAAATACAAGCTCAGATCTGTTGCACTTAGAGTTTTGTCAAAAGAGACATGATTCATTTTGTCATTTGTGCCCCTTCCAAGCGTGCACATGCTCTTCATTACCCTTTGGTGGAGAAATGAATGCATTTATTTGTAGCATTAAAAGTGATTTTGTTTACTAATGACACTGCTTGTTTAAAAAAGACTTTGAGCAGACGGCTGGATATCATCACTCTTTCCAACTCACAGAGCACATTGCAATGGCTTTATTGGCTTTGACGGGATAACGTTTAACCCTAACATTGTCAAAATGCATGTACTACTTTGGGGCAACCACAGAGTAAACGTATGTAAAATATTACAATTATTTTTAGAAAATATTATATATTGCAACATGGTTCCATTAGTTGTATTCAAGATGAATTTGTAAGGTGTCAAGAACTTGTTCTTCAAGATCATAGTCTCCCTCCGTGTGCATTGTTTTAGGATGATTCCATAGACTAGTAAAATGCTACTGTTAAATGGAAGGTTCAAAAAAATGTCCAGACTGAATGAAAATCAGCTTCTCGTGACCATGCGCCTTTGCAAGGACAAGGCAAAATTGTTGAGGGTCCTAGAGGAACCCTGCCCAGATTTGGAGGATATTTGGTGCTACATTATTGCTTCCAATCCAGAAATACTGTACACGTTCCATTCTTTTGGGCATGGTCAAGGGATGTCCAGTTTAAATTCACTTGACAATCCCCTGAACAACATATGATGTCATCCTTAGGGTTCTACTTCCAGGGAAATCCGTATTACATGGGGACAATCTAGTCCAGGGCAACCGGCAGCCAGGACATAATCCAGGACCGTTATTGGGATTATTCCAGGAATTAAATACTGTTAGGAGTTACAAATGACTACTTGATATAAAATAATGTGTTCCATTGCCACTGTAGAAGACAATTCTAGAAGATAGCTAATTTAGTAAGATTTAACAATTTACAGCCAAATATAGGAGGAATGATTATATGCATTCACACATATACAGAGGTGAAAAAAGTGACTAGTCAAGCCAACGGCAACAATTGCCCCAATAAATGCTTTCTATTCAGGTATTGCTGTATTTTAAAAATATCGTTTTTAATTTTTCACTCATATCAAATTGTATTTTGATCCACAATAGTCATTGAGATTGAAAAAAAGCCTTTCCAATAGCACTGATCCAGATAAAAGCAAATAGCCCCCCCTCTTAAGGTCATCTTATATTTGCTCATAGTGGGGGAAATATTCCTTCATCGCTACCCAGGGGTCAGATTAACCACTGGATCAACCACTACTCCCCCCCCTTCAAATAAGAAATAGCCCTACATTGAATATTACTAAACCTGTAAACAGGGAATCAGATTTACAAAATAAACTTTCTAGTTCTAGGATACACTGTGACCCTATAATAAATCAAAAACGTGTCCCTTCCAATATAGCCAAAGTACCAGCGGGTTTGAAGAAAGATGTCATTAACAGTAAATGCCGGCTATAACACTACATATGTTTAGTCTCATAGACAGGAGTTCAGGGTACATGTTTCACGTCCAGCGTTTCCTATAAAAACATTTCCAACATCCCATTGAAAGAGCCATTTCTGAATTAAAATTATTGCTAAAGTACAAGTTGTTTTTTTGTTTTTTTAATGTTTACATTTAGAAAACCAACTCTGCTATTTTTTATTTTAAATTTCTGATTTATGAACTTAAGCCTGACATAAAGTGGGGGGATTTCAGCAGGATGCTATACCGGTTCCTTTTCAGACATAATAACTCAGGTTTTCGTACCTTTCCGCAATATTTTCTGTGCTACAAAAGTGACGGCAGTCCCCCAAGTGCCGACAATTGTCCCTCCATCTTTTTCCACCCCCCCCACCTAGAATGAACCTGCTTGTAGATGTTTCTTGCAGTCCTCCGCCGCAGACTTCAAACTAACCTACTCCGGTCCTAAGTTAAACATCTCCTAGTCACCCATACTGTATTATAAGAAAAAAAACATCAAACATGTATTTGCTGCAAATCAATGTATTTATTTATTTTTTCGGTGATAATAATAGAATAGACTGATGATGGCGTTGTTTCAGAACATTGGTGTTTCCATGAATTTAATCTTTCATTATTTAGAAAATGCTTCTATTATTGGCGGTAGGGAATCATTTTATGTACGTCATAGGGGTCCCTAAATACCATTCATTTTCCGCCTCTCCTTAACATCTGCCCACGTGATATGTGGTATTATACGGTGTTCCAAATAAATAATGAGGAATAGTTCTTTCCTGTTCTGTGCCAATCTGGTCATTAACGTGGTCAAAGACATCAGAATATGATGTCATAAGCAGGCTCCTTGACTCCTTAAAATACAAATGAGGATGATTCTATTTCAACAAGGAATGGATAATGCTTAATAGCTTGCCCTATGATGAGTTCCCATTGAGAAGGGTCTTACATTTTTTGTGTCGTCATAGAGGGAAAACCATACCATCGGTACAATGTTACCTTGGTACTCACAGCACATGCGCAGCTGCACCACCTTTATAGTTACACCACCACTCATCATTCGCACACCAATCAAGCATCAATCTTCAGAATTGTGTATTTCTTCTGCATTGTGCGCACTTCATCACCCTATCAGTGCATTTCTGCGGAAACAATTGAAATGATAGGTATATTGATGTACTTACAACTCCTCTAATATAACTGCTACAGTATGCAACCATTTCTCAAATCTAAAAATTTGCTGAAACACATAAATGGGGATCTGTTGTTATAAATCAAAGTATTTCCTGTGCTGCCTGAATTGTGGAAAATTGCCAAAAGAACTTAAATGTTTGCCTAACATGATTTGCACAAGACAGGGAAATCATGTCCTTAATGGGTTCTGGAGTATAAAGTAATGGTTTATTAAAATCAATTCATAAAACCCGACATAACATAAGCTCGCAATAAGAAAATGAAAGATGGCTAACCTGTCAGAGAAATACATTAAAAATAGGAGTTTTGCGTTACCAGTAATATGTGCAGGTTTTTTGTCTATAATGTAGTTTAAAGTCATATAGAGTTTTTGGGGTTTTTTTAGACAATATTAATGTCTATTGTATATTATGGATGGCTCTTTTTGTGTTGTTTTTTTTTATACTGTTTTTTTTTTTTCTAAATTAATATAGCCACAAACCAAAATGCCCAGTGGCAAAAAGATGATGTCAACTAGCTCAATGTCCATCAGGACCAGACATGGGCACGTACTTTATGTAAACTCCAATGATGAACCAGTAAAAGGATCCAGTCTCTTAATTCTAGACCACTGAACTACAAGTTAACAAGGTATTGAAGCCGTTATCACCTGAGTATAGGATGTAGTATATATCCCAAAGGCGACGCATATTCTACAGAGGGTGTATTAAAGGAGATTTATTGAAAAATATAGTGAAACCACCCAAGCTTTGCTCATGTCTACAACCTTTGTATGCTCATGCCCCAAATGTCCTCAGAGTCATTGTAATCATCTGGTGTGTCAGTGATCTTTTTGCCTAGTGGCACCTACCTGTGCGATTAAAAAATCCAACCCTGTAGGTTATCCTTAAAAAGCAACATCGTTGTTGTGCTTTTTCGGTTTAGAGTGCCACAAATCCACATTTCATTATCATTCCCTAAAGCGACTTTATTTAAATACTAAACAATTTGCTATTTTTTTGTGTGTGGAATCGCTTAAGGGAGCCATCTGAATGCAATGAAATTTCATTTCTTATCTGAACAATAAAAAGTGCCGGCATATACATTACTGAAAGAAATCCCTCAGCATCTATAATGAATTTTAGCGATGTAACGTCTTCCTAATTCCCGTGCAAACGTTTGCCTTGAATTAGCTCGCTTTCTACAGAACCTTTGGTAAAAGCCCAAAGCAAAAGTATTGGAAAGTTTCTGCCTTCTTGTTTTCATCTAACATCAAGTCCTGACTTTCGCCTCCAGCCCATCTAATTGAAACTAATCTTCGCGGGCGAGTCCTGTCTCTTTTTCCTAATCCTTCTCTAAAGAAGCTCAGATGGTCCCAATTACGTCCACACCGACCTCTTTTATTCAGTTCTTAGTCTCCTTCTGCCAGATTCATTTTTTCGAAACCTTACATTATTAACTCCATGCTTGCAAGTTCCTGAATGTCACGAGGGCCTGAAGATGTTATCAGCTCTTGCCGTGGTATAAAGTTACCATGAAAGCATTTTGTGGATTACATTTTGCAGGGGAGGCAATGGAGGGCATGATAGCCAACACAGTGCTGAGCTTTATGGAAGGTTTTTATCAGAAATCATTTTGGGGCCAAGCAAGTGTTTATTTTGGATTAAACACATATACCTACCTGACTCTCTCGGGCAAGAGACAATGAATACTAAGAAAGACTGTCTAATGCTGATGCCTCTGGGGTGTCCATCATGTCCATGAGGAATATCCCTCGGAGAAAGATTCATTATATATGTCTGTTCGGCATTAGAGTTTACGAGGTCATAGTGTACGGAGAAGGTAGTCCCCAGTTTCCTGATACTTAAACACTCATCCATTTATAATGAAATGATAAAAATGCACCGTGTGTGCGTACATTTACAGCTATGTACAGACGGGTGCTTTATTCAAAGTTGCTGTATCACTATATCCTCTTTTTTTTATAAAGAATATGAACTAATAATTCAAAATACCAGAATTGTCTATTGGATTATCAGGCTTTTTGTTCTAAATTGAATTTATTTTTTTGTAAGACATAATTAGCGGGTTAAATTTAGAATTCAGACAAGAATAGGTTTTATGTGTATCAAGGAATGTACACTTTATTGGGAGAACACAGGGGGAAAAAATGATGTTAGCTCCTTTCCTAAAGTTTTCATATCTATTAGACCTGACGCTCTATGTATATATATATATATATATATATATATATATATATTAGCACTAAAACTATATACAAAACCAACTTATAATTTACGCTTTTGATAAGAAACACTGATAAAATAATTAATTCATATCCTTGATCTGAAATTCAAGATCCCGAAAACCAAGCTTACGCTCAGTCAAAGAACACACGGACCTATATAGGGATTTTCTCAGTAATGCCATATAGTGTATTGGAAAAGAAGTCAAAATAAATCAAAATTTAATTTTGTATATTCTACCATAAAAAACAGAACTTGGGTTTTCTGCTGGTTTAAGTTAGACTATACAGCATAGCATTATACAACAATTAGAGTTACTGGTTCACCTAAAAAAAATCCCTTTTTTTTGCATAAAACCAAAATAGCAAAGTGTATTTGCTAAATTTCTGTTTCTGTAAAAAATCTAACTTGGCAAAACTTTGCTCATTTCAGAACCAAACTGTGACTTGGCCTTTATTGAGCAGGGATCTACATAAGAGTGCATTCAAATAAAATGTTTATTGGAGTCTTCTACAGCGTTCCTGCTCATAAGAACAACACAGATTGGAGACACTACCGTGAAAAAATGTTTCTTTTTTTCTGACCTCTGAATTTAAAATGTTAAATGAATTTAATGAATTGTGTTTGAAAGAAAACGGTTGCTCAATGTCTTGCCTCTTGTCCAAATTTGTATTTTGATTAAATTGAAATATTTGAAACCAAATGTGTTTTTTGTCAGGAAGTTCAGGTGGAGTCTTTGGAAGAAGATTCTATTTTGATATTATTTTTTTAATGTTTGGACTATCTTTTCTTACATGTTTTTGTTATTTAGTTTATGCCTTGATGATGACCTTTCATATTACCAACATAGTCAAGATTACTGTGTCCATATACCAAGTGTGTTTACTTATGGATTATGCTGTTTTGGGGTTTTTTTTACATTTATTGGGAAAAGTCCCTTTCAAGACTTCTGAGGTATCTTCTTCCAAGTCCTGAAAGGTTAGGTGTTAATGTTTTTTTTAATGTTGTCAAATAAAAGGTATAACGATTGCAGGCTCCATCTTCTCTTGGACCAATAAACCTTTATAGATTTTCCTCTTTATTTATTTTTTTACAGGGCTCTATTGGGAGAACATACATGGTGTGGAGAGGGGTTAAAATGGGAGAAAGTTACTAAAGTAGTCATGGAGAGAAATTTGTTCTCAATATGTGAATATGGGGTAGAGTAACCAGATGGATCCTCTATGTGGAGACCACTCTCTTGTTGCAAGGTATGTTGGAATACCTTTTTATGAAATCTTATAGATTTTTCAACATTTCCACAATAATGAGACCATATAGATAGCACTTTATGAAGTACATGAATACACGTTATATATTCGTTCTTTGTTTTTCTAAAAAATGTGCTCTCAAAATTTATCATGGCGAGTCTCGAGCAACTGAAGAGCAAAGGGCAAAATAAGGGAAAATGTGGCATATTAGAAAAGATTGCATTGGATACTATGGTGATTATTCCAAATCTATCACCTTGCCCTTTTATTTTAAGTGACCTTTATATAGCATGTAATTCTATTGTGAACAGTAAGAACACTTTTTTACAATATTCGGCTAAAGTACCCTACTACAGTAACAATTAAATAAAAAAATGTGCTTTTCATGAGGCTCCTCGTTTGAAGTCATGACTATTACATTTCCAATGTTAAACTGCAGGAAAAGACATTTTTCATTGTATTTTTTGAAAATATTATATTACCGTAATTTAAATATAAAAAAAAAAAACATTAAGCAATTGTGCAGAGTGTCTACTGTAGCCATCATCCAGTGAATCTCCAAATATGTTCCTGTGTAGCAACACCTCTTATTAACTCTGGAAACGCTTTACTTACCAATATATTCCAAGGTACCGGGGATTCAGATCATTTAAGGAAATGACAAGAAAATTGTCCAAGTGTTCATCCTTGGGGAGAGTCAAGAGCTGAAATATTTTGACGTATGTCAAGAACCAAATGGAGACCATCTGGAGAAAGGATAATGCGGAGAACTGTGCTTAGGAAAGGTCACAGAAGAGGCAGATGAAAAGGTAGCTGTACAATATTAGGGATGACTAGGCCACCCAATTTGGTGAAGAACTCATGTACTGAAGGGACAGGAAAGCAATTGCAAAGACTCACTGGTTGCCCAAGAGCAAGAATACAATTACAGAGACATAACGGCTCCCTGTGAGGTGGAATTTACTTGCCAAATAGAATAAAGGCTATTATTTTAATACAGAAATTGATGCTGAAGGCATAAGTGCCCACGCTGATGTAAAATAAATGCAAAGGCTCCATGGAGATCATGGATAGAATATGTAAGCATTCAGTGTACAAAATCATCCTATATGGCCATATATTGCTTAAGCATACGAAAACAGATCTAGGGGTACTGCTGGATTCTATATAGGTACATACTGGAATGCAAATGTATAAAATGCAGTTTATATATAAATATATCTTTCTATACAAACAATATCCTTGCTATGTTGGTCTTGTGTTTACAAGAAAAGAAAAACTCTTTCACTAAAGCTGCATTTCGCTAACTGCTGACCAAATAACACACCTAATAAATTGTATGACTCTAAAAAAACCAGATATTCATAATTAATAATTATTAATGTTTTAAATAACTGTATATTTTGTAGATTTAGCAAGCTTATTATTTACCTTCATTGAAGGTTGTGGTTGAAAGAGAGAATTTAGGAGATTGTTGTAATATAACACTTAAATAAATAAATAAATATATATATATATATATATATATATATATATGGTTTGTGGTTTATGCAAAATTATATAAGATAATAAATCCAAAGCACATTATAAATCTATATTAGAGAGAGAGATAGATAGATAGATAGATAGATAGATAGATAGATAGATAAAATATAAGGCTATGCATTTGGCAACAGAAAGAAACATGGTTACCACTTAACAATTAATAAGTGGCTAATTTTTTTACACTACAGGAATGCTATATTGCCTCTCTTTCTCTTTTTAACCCTGATCTGGAAATATCAGATGCTAAGCACCTTCATTTTACTACAGGATTACAGACATTACTACAGAGTACTGCCAATCATCCTCTGTTCTCACTGAGGAGTCCTAAGAAGAGTTTATGTCATTCTGGTGCTGGTGATTTCTTTGATTTTTAGAGGGTATAGAGGTTACTGACCGACTGCATGTCCTCCACTTTTCTAATTTTTGTCAGTGTCAAAATAATACATCAATAGCATTTTAGTGACCTACAAAATACACAGTATATCGCATAAAATCTAGCAAACTTTATAGTAACGTACTGTGAATTTCTCACTGTCTTTTCATATTTCACATTAATCCCCATTTGTGCGATGCTTTTTTTTTTCTGCTGATCTGTTTGTTGTTGATAAACCAGGTCGAACGCGGCATTTTTTTGATTGACGGGACACCTCATTTAATGGCAGGTTTCCACCTCTCTATAAGAAACTTGACAGCGGGTCGGTAACAAAAAAAAAAAAAAATAGCTTTACAGAAACTTCAAAATCTAAACCACAGACTTAAATCTCGAGTAATCTGCATTAGCAGCCGCCTGACATTTCCTACAAGTTAAGAGCTTCTTGTAAGAAGCTCTTCGATAGGTCATTCCTCACAAAATGTTTTGCAAGCCATTACACAGTCTGAACTCCAGCAAAGCAATACAATTGCAGTGCAGCTGCTCCCAGCAAGAGCCAAAGGTCACGGCACGGTGTATATAAGCAAGCTGTGAAGGGTACAGCAGTCCACATCTCACCCTCTTGCATTTTAAAAGCCAACACAAGCTGAAACAAACAGAAACGTGCCTCTCGATTTTTTTTTATTTTTTTTTTTTTCAGGTCTGGAAAAACATTTAAAAGCATGGAGAGATTTGTTTTTATAATTCGATTCCTATTGCTACAGCCTAATCCAAAAGCCTTTCGAATTTTTTGGATAACGTTCAGAAGAGCTGATTTTGGAAGTGGTAGTGTTTATTGGAAAATTGTAACTTGCCCGGCAAATGCTGACAGTGAAAGTAGTCAAGTCTATTAAAACAACGATGGAAGACACTATTAGGATTTTTATTAAATTATTACAACAGATGGTGTTTGGCAGGAGAAATGAATGGATTTTTTTTATAGGGTTTTCTTTAAAAAAAAATTGGGACTGTCCCTGTTAAGTCATTTCTTCACTTAGCAAGGACCTATTACGGAATGGGTATTAAAAGGTGAACTTATAAAATCCCAAATGCCAGCATGTCGTAATATGTTGGACTAGAATCTTGGATATAACATTTTTTTACTAGCTGGCACCCGCATAATTCACTTTCTGTGACCTTACATTGTTGGCTTAAATAACCATCTGGTATTTTACATTAGATTCCACGAACTCAACAGAGAACACTTTATTTAAAGAAATGTTCATGCTTTAAATCAAAACACTTGTTGATAGTATTTTTATGCTGTAATCGTACTTTTGTCTTGTGGGTCCAGTAGTATCTTGGGGCAAAAGAGGCCTACAAGATGTGGCTCATTTGTTTGATCGAAGGGTTGCTACAATGTGTTCTGTAGGGTCATACCTGTTTGACCAGTTGGATTACTCTAGAGACAATCTAGCAAAGGTTTATCGTATGCTGGGTGATAGCTTAAAATGGGGTCACCTGGTGGCATTTTGTTTTAATCAGCCTTGGTTATCTCAAACCAACGGGAACAGGGCCCAGGGCTCTGCTTACGTCAAGATAAAACCAGGAGAACTTAAAAGAGAGATTTTCTAGTCCATAAACTTGACCTATCCACAGATTTCAAGATACCTTCATTTTTCCAATTTTTTCATAAGCAGGGTAAATATAAGGCAAGAAACATGGATATAGCCAATAATAGCCATTTCTGATGGATGTCATATGTGTTCCTTCAGGAGAAGAGACTTCTGATGTCCCAAAAGCTTTTTAGGTTGGCACAATAAAAGGAATAAACCTCTGCGGAAGACTCCAGAGTAAATATAAATAACAAATACTTATACATTAGGTATAATAAAGTCTAGAAAATGTGTAGTTAGGCATATGGCGCTCATGAATCTAAGTTGACATCTAAGGTTTGAGTCTTTACATCAGGAAAAACTGGCAGACTAGAAGGGCTGAATAGTTCTTATCTGACAAATTCTATGTTTTCTATGTGTTCTAATCGTAATGAATATTCACCAAGACTAGCCGTAAAGTAGAACCCTATGTTTTGATACAGCAACATTGAAACTAATGAGTTCTTCTACATGGAAGCAATCAATTTGCCTGCACAAATAATTCAGAAGATGACCCACGTGATATCTTGAAGGAAGTCTATAGTTAGTCTATACCACATGAACTTTGTACACCATAAAGTTTGGTGGTCATGAACTATATGTCTTTAAATGCCATATATATACAGTATATGAACATGCAGACGCATTTAAGTTAAGTGCATGTCTATGGATCAAGTTAATTTGATTAGAGATTTAAAAAGACCTTTTTCTATTATACCTATAGAGGAAGAACAGATAAATGACATTAGTTCTGCTCCGTTCCATCAAGGCATTTCAACTGAAGACATCAGAAATACATTATATTTAATTGCTTTTATTCGGTTTGAGGAAACACAAATATCAGAAACACACCAGGGTTCTAAAGTGGGTGGAAGGAGTCAGTCTCTTTGGACATTTTATTAAAGTATCCTTGCTTTAATTTGCCAATGAAATCTACGATGAGTTGGGTCGAGTTTTCCAGTAGTTCTCGTGAAACTTTATCTGATGCAGCTTACACATTTATAGGAAGTATTTAATATAAAAAGTAGCAGCAGAACCTTGTGAAAACTGATCCTGCTTACTGCTCGGGATTCCTGAATTCATACAGATGTGTCCCCCCGCGCGCTTTATAGCCCGTGTTCAAATTCCCAGAAGGCCTGCTTAACCCTTTAAGTGCCAAACTGATATGCGCCTAGAATGCATTATTGTCTCTCTAATTAATAATTCCCCGGCTGCATGTTCCTCATCCATCTCTTTAATTGCATGTTTACTTCCAATGTTTTATTGGATTATTTTTATTTGAATGTCTTATGTTTGTAATATCCAAACAATGTTATACCCATTTTAAGATTTGCTATTATTTAGTAAAGATTTATTAAGTTTAAGTAGTTTATCTGACTTTTTAGGAATTCTTTTTTTTGTGCCAGTAGGCGACAGTAATCAAGTCCAAGTGTCTAGCTCGGAGTCATGTTGGGTCATCCCTTGCTATTAAAAACTCATCCACCTCTAACTTAGCAGTTTGTCTATCTCAACCAGAGTCTGATATTAACCCTTTGCTTAAAAATATAACCGGTGCCGAAAAGCCCCTATAAAATGTATTCGCATTTGATCAACATAAATCAGATATGTTCTAAGTAACATTTCAGAAACCGCATTTATGTATTTTATTTATTTTAATACCATCTGGTATAGATATACTCCTTTTATAAAATGTGAAGAAAATAATTATTTTGACTAGGAATCTAATATTATAAATAACTTAACTCTAGGAAGAGGATAACGCCAAAAAAAAAAGCAAATGCTAAAATGTGTGCTTTAGATGTTCTACATTAATAAAATCCTGGAAACTAGAAGAGGTTTGGTTTCTAAGATGCCTGTAGTTTATATTATAATCCATTATTCATCTAACAGAGTTGATAAATTTAGGGCCCAGAGGTTTTTCTTTAAGATTCAGAACTAAATATTTTTCTAATTAAATAAGGCTAAGGTGCACATTAATGGAACCTGCTGTTTGCTTGACAGAAAGGGCAGTGAAATCGGTGGAATAATGATTTTCATTTTTTTTCATTAAATAGAATTATAGGCAGTCACTCAGGGCCATTGGAAGCTTAATTGAAAGAAAACCATTTCTTCTTAATTTACTTTCATGGTTGAGAGTGATAAAGAAGTGTGCAGGCTAGGAAATTAAATAAAAAAGCATGAGGTGAGGAGAAAGGTTGTCCCTTGAAAATAATGATCAGCAGGTATAATGAATAGCTAAAAGTACATGAATTTTCACAGCGCATTTCTAGAGAGTTCTAAAGGGCCTGGATGTGAGCGTAATATGGTAACATAATACGATTATTATCATAGGCATCTTCATCACATGCAATAGATGCAAGAAAATGTATATATTTTGCTTAATGCATCTTTTGCAAACATCTAAAAGATTTATTCAAAAGCAACTGCAGTGTAAATTTCTGTTGAATATGATGGAATTTCATAGATACATTATGTGTATTAATTATTGTTATTATTAATACTATTATTGCATTAATAACCATATTAATAATAATAAATCATTATAATAATATACTGTTTTATGCAATAAGACTTACAAAGCATTCTTATTCAACCTATAGCACTTTTTTTCCAAAAAAATATTAACAGAAAATAACTCCTTTTATATTTTAAATGCTGCTCAGGTGATATATTCTATTGCGTTACTTGGTGTGTATATCAGCAACTTCTCCAATACGATGGAAAATATATTTTTTTTTGTTTAAAAGGCTATGGGGAGCAGTCGTTTTACTTTACTGAGAGACGTCACATGAGTAGATTTAGGAATATTTACTTGTAAATACTTTAAAACCAATGTTATCAGAGGGTTTCACTGGAATCAAATGTTTTGTGTAATAAATAAATTAATAAGGCTATCCCTACCTTCTTTTATTTTCTTGTGTCTTCAAGCTGCAGTTCTGGCACCTGTTACTACTGATCATCTTTAGAACTGCATTTTTGCTCTTATAGGTATTTTCATAGCAGTCCATTAATGTTCATGATTATCCCATCCCATCCCATCTACTGCTAAGACCCATAAATGCCCTTTAGAATTTACCATACCCTGGGAAACTTCAGGGGTATGTTATAGGGAGCTTTCCCTCTTTGTGGGTCATGTAGGAAAACACATGAGTGGGGAGTGGGCATCGATAAACACCTCTTCCCTGAACAGAGAAAAGAGGAACGTGACCGGGAGACTCAGAGATTCACCTAGAGACTCTACATGCCCGGGAACCCTCCAGGTTTGACCTAAATAACCTTCGTTGTTGTTAGGCACAGGCAGAACTGGGTTCATACTGGATAGGGATTAAGCAACTGGTACATAACATGAAATTACAATTTTTATTTTTCTTAATGTGACAATTTACCCTTACTGTAGACATCAGCCCCAGAATAAGTGAAATCGGATGGAGGGTGACCGGGGTGAGGAACAGGATCATTCCCCATACCCTGAGGTTGATAGGACTGGTCATTTTGGTGGCCTGGTGGGCACCTCGGAACTTTTAACCCGATACTGAGGAGGGAGAGCACTCTGTGCAGCCAAGGAGCAAAAGTAGGGGGCGTTTTGGCGTGCTGCGTAGGTTCAGACCCCCTTCACCATTAATAGTGGAATTATGTTTATGGTTATTGGTATTACGTTGTTGGCTGGTACGGTGCATGAGGCAACTGTCTGAGGTATGGTAGCACTTGTGGTACACAAGCCTAGGAGCTGAAGTGTAGAGCATAGTTGACGATCAAGATTTTAGTTACAAATAATAAGGGTACTACATCACCCCCTCAAGCCATCCTGAACAAAATAGTCTACCACCATAGGAAACAATGAAAACTTTTCTGCTGATTGGACCATTACATTTGTTGATAAGGTTATAAGACCACTTTTCAAATATTGCTCTTGAATAGTGTTTCACACAGAAACCCCAATTTCTCAATGTTCCATCAATGCAACAAATCATTTTCACTCAAAATGTCTACATTTATGATTAACCCCTACTATATAAACAGCTTAGAAACCATTGCAGGGCCCCATTCTACCATAGCCCCTTGTCCAGAGTTTATAGTTCCGGAAAATGAATCTCCAGTGTCCTTTCTGGACAATTAGTAACTCTCCGAGCATGTGATATATTATAATTCTTCAAATAGAATGCCATTTTATAAGGTTATAGGGTCCCTAAAACATGCTTTGAGCTCCATAAAACAAACCCGGCCTTAAACTCCCCCATAATACTTCTATTTTTTCTAGATTGTGGTACACGTAACAGAGGTCTACTATACGTGTAGCCCAGGTGCCTAATTTCCTGTGCTAAATGCTGCCATCAATATGCCATTTAGTGCAGATATGTTCAATAATGTGCCCTTGTTCTAAATGAAATAAATATCCTGTTCTTTATTATAAACATTCCCCTGCACTATCCAGATTTCCGAGCCATAGATACAGTCTACATTTGAACCATGATATTTGGAATCTCAGTTGTGAAATTGCTGAATGTCCTCACCCAATCCATATTCATTTCCCATTTCACTTAATCAGCTGCAAGTTACCAACATACATTTGGCACATTACCTGGTACATTATAATTGGGGGAAACAAAAATAGTTTTACATTTTAAAAACGCCAACTGTGTATGAGTTTGCAATTACTCTTTTTCATACGTAAATTATATATATAATAATATATAATGCAATATGTTTTTAAGAAAACTCTTATTTTTTGTTTAAAAAATATGCAGAAACATGACAAACGTCATTCACTAAATAATTAAATACTATTTAGTAATTGCTTCTGTTACTACGAGCTGTCCTTAATTATGCAAATTATCCTTCACATGGTAATTTGCACCATGTCCTTGACTAATGGTTTTAACTACCCTGTCTGTAGCTACTTTTTGGCTTTTTAGAGAGTAAAAAATGAATATACCCTCTTAACATCAATATAATAGGAGATGGAAAGCTGGAGTTAAATATAATGATGATTCTTAATGTTTTGATCCTCAGAATGACGTAATAGACTAAAGAAAATAATTTTCAGCTATGTTATGAATCTCTTCTCCATTATTTGTTTGTATCACAGTTCAATCTATAACTATATGAAGGCCATTCCTGCTTATTATTAATCATATATAATTTTTTCTGAATGTGCATCCCTTATAATGGCAATAACATTCATACTGTTATAAACAATATCTAATAAAGTAGTTGGAGAAATTCTGGTTTATTCTGTAAAAGTTAAGAGGAGACAAAAAAAAGCTTTCAAAATAACTACTTCTGTTGTTATAATCAGGTAGTCGATTTACGTCACCAAGTGTATTCTTTTTTGAGACCTTTAGCCGTTAACAAGGCAACCACCTAAAAATAAAATAAATACAGTATGCCCCCTAACACAAAATCATTAACAGCAAGTGTTCAAAGCCAAGTCATATCCTGTTTGGCAAATGTATAGATTTTATATAGAAAAAGTAAAAAAAAAAGTTTTTTTTCAACAAGCACCAAAGAGTGACTAAAGCTTTGGTCACAACTCTCATAGACAAAGATTTGCTAAAAATAATTCTCTCTTTGATCTGTATTAATAAAACAGAGAGTGGGGGAGATGTGCAAAGGTGTCACAAACACACAAAAAATCAAATCCCATAAGAAAAATGTATTTCCTAAGCTATTCCACCTACATACTAACAGGAGGGAGTCTTTATACATTTTACCATGCCACGTGCCAACTCCATAATATAACTTAATTAGACTGTAAGCTCTACGGGGAAGGACCTTCTTTCCTAATGTACTTAAACCTATTGTATCCCAATCAAAAGTTCTGCAGGCTACGTTACTTATTATTTCACAGAACTTATTGTACCTCCTCTCTGTTATACTGTAGGCTGTAAATCGCTAAGTAAATCTATTAGCTCAATCGATAAAACTACATACATACAAAACATTCCCCTCTGTTAGTATTATTTAATGCCACTGGACTAAGTGTATTTTTCACCCTATATTGTCGTGTTTGTCCATATTGTAATAACAAGTATTTTCTGTATATACATAAGTGTTCTTGTAGAGCTAATAAAACTTAACGAACACACATGGTCCTTTAGTGCCCTCTGGTGGTGATTAGGGGAAAAGCACCGAAGATGTAAGGCAAGCACCGTAAGGAAGCATGCGTCATGATGCTCTGGTAGCAGTAGTGCTGAAACTTTGCTCACAACCCCTTTTGGATTTTCGTTCACCTTGAACTTTTAGCGGTAATGAGTCACCCTGTACCAGCGGTTGTTCACACATTCCCAGAATGTCCCATATTTTAGATAAGGAACATGGTGAACATATCCAACAGCAACAAAAGAAAATGAAATTTTAACAGAGTGTTAAATACTTAAATGTTTTTGATTTATTGCATAACAGCACAGTTACGGCAATCTCTTAGCTTTTAAATCCATTAAGGTCATTGTTCAATGTGAAAGAGAAACCTTTGGGGTTCACCAACTCTGGTTGATAATTCCCATCATGTTCTAAGTCCCGGTCGACTCAGTGCCGGTTCTATAGTATAAAGTTATATATTTAGAATGAATTGTGATGTAACTGGTTACATTTTAGAACTAAGCTTTACGGGAACAATATTAGGCCCGATTTAGGTCTAAGCCTGGCTTGGTTTTAACAGAGGTGAATGATACACGGTTTGTGATTCAACGACCTGTCTAGAATCAAATTCTCAGTGGGAGAAGCTAGACAACGACAGCTAAAGGACGCTACAATAAAAGCTAATGGAAACATGTGAACTGTCAAATGTGCTTCGACGTGAAGCGCGGACAAACATCTCATGTTAAATTGATACATTTTAGGCAGATTTTCTTTATGATCAAAAAGCAGGTCTAGAAGTTTGTTGACAGGTCTAAATTTAATTAATGTACCCTTAAAGGGTAAAACTAACACACATAGCACATGGGCACTTTCATTTTCTGATGGAATATTTAATATGTGCTTAAATTGCAATGTCATAAAGAATAGTGTAGTTTATGCGGTGCATATTAATATATTAACATTTAATGTAATTTACTGATAATACCAATAATATGGATAATAATGACAATACATAAAAAACTGCTTATTTTTTAATACAAAAAAGTAAAAAACTATGATAATCTGTCTATTAATAGTTTACTAGTTTGAATCGCTGAAAAAGTGAGCAAAAATGTAGCTCTCATTCTTTCAAACCTACACAGGCCTAGAATCCGGCCTATTATGTTTCTCAAAAAAGGGTAAATATTTGCCATTAAACTTAAAGGGGAAATTTACAACCGTGGCGTTTAGCATAAGCAAGTGTAACGGTCTATATGTGGACCTCCTCGCTCTCCTGTGCCTAGAGGGATACCATCGGAACCCCACTGATGAGGCCAATGAAGGCCGTAACGCACGTCTGGGGTTGTCAGTTCTCTCGTGCAGAGGATTCAGTGTCTTGTGATCTTCCTTCACTGGTTTTACACTGATAGACGCTCGTTTCCAATATTAATCAACATCGGAGCTCCAGCTAAGACCTTCTGTGTCCTTTATGAACCATATTCCATATATGATTTTATTTTAAAAGATCGACCGCCAAGAGGTGATCGAAACAAAAACGTTTTAAGGGCTTCTATTAAGCAAAAAAGTTATTTTTAATGTTTCAGGGCTATTTCACTTTTATAAAATAGGTTGCAAACGAATGTGTCTCTTTTTATAAAAACTTTTCTATACAGACCTCTCTGTTTTAAACTGAAAACCAAACCAGTATTACGTATAACTCATTTTGGGCATATGCCAAGTTTACCAGGCTGCCATTAGGATGCTTGGCCATTATCAATATTTTCTTCTGTTTCTTGGGGGGGAATGATAACTCGGCCAAAGTCCACATTTGCCAAAATAATAATTTCTTAAAATTTGCCACAAACTACTCCATAAATCACTAATAATAAATATAATTTATGAATCGCTCAATGAATCATTGGTTTTAAAGTTATTAAATCTAATACAATTCATCCATTAAGTGCATATTAATAAAATGTCAACTTTAATTTATGTTTCTGTTCACCAAATCTATCATGCGACCACAAAAGAAAACTACCTGTAACCGAATCACACCCACAAAATTAAATATATTTTCTCGGTTTTCAATAATTCCACTTTCCATTCAATATCTTTTACAAAAATCGTACTATAACATTATTTCCTATAGTGCTATTCATTTTCTGTCAATGAACCTTTTTAAAATACTTCTGTATTATGTAATTAAATCTTAGTAAATTAGTTAAAATGTTAATGGTATAAACGGTTTCGTCTTTGCCTGCGTGTTAACATTTTCTGGTTCCGAGCACTGGTGAGAAAACGTATTAAATAAAAGAAATCAAATGTGAAACATCGTGCCTTTTAATGTAATAATGTGTATTTTTGTTCAAAGTTATACTCTTTGAGCATGCATTAAACAAAATATTTTTTATGGATTTTTTTTCACATTTGGCAGTTTAGTAAAAATTATTCAATTTTTGCCTTGAAAGATATGGCATAAAAAGGCTTAAAATTTGAGACGTGTGAAAAATCTCTTGGTTTGTTTTAAAAAGATTTAGCAAAAATCTTGGTTTTGCAGCATTGTACAGAAAATTACCAAAATGGGTGTATTTTACTAATTTAAAAATGCAAGTGTAGGCTTTGAACATGAAGTTGTGTCACATCACTGCTTGCATATTTTTTCCTGCGTTATATTTTGGTTACTATATACAAAATATATATACTTTACAGTAGATTTCACAGTTAACCTCTTAATGACAAAGCCCGTACATGTACGGGCTCAAAATGCATTATTTTCAATGGGTTTAGGGACCGCCCGTTGTCCTTAAGGGGTTAAATTGGTCCCCTCAAAACAGCTAAACCCCTACAATTACTGAAACAAACCATCTTTTTTTATTTAAAACAAAATTTTATAACACAGCATAAAACATACAGAAAAGCCAGGTTTTGCTGAATCTACAAATATGCCTTATCCAGATTTTTTTTTTCTGCTTGGTCAGCGTTCTCTAATAGAAGAATTGAAATATTTTTTTTTGCATAGGAAACCTAAATAATGAGCGCTATATCCAAGTTGGATTTTAGATCAAGTTTCTATTCTATTCATCGCTACTGATTTTTCTAAACATAATACTGTCTTATCGGTTTGGATTTAAGCATGGTCTCCTAATGTTGATAGTTCACGGTTCTCACAGAAACCAAGTAAGATCTGTCATTGAATTTATCTTTGGAATTAAGTGAAATTAACTCTGTGGTTTTTGGCTTAGCCACTGATAGACTGAGGTTCACATCGCAGATTATTTATCTTCAACATTCTTTTAAGTCAACAAGTCTTACGTTCTTATCGACAAATGGAATGTTGCCACCTTTGTGGAACTGAAGTAAAAACTCAATGATTAAGGACTATTAGTGTAGAATTAAATTATGGACAGTATGTGCCTTTTAGAGTTTTTGGCATTAACGTTGAGAACACCATTACTTATGTTTATATCGATGTAGTATACCGGCAAGGTCACCTTGTGATAGCTGAAGACAGCGGTGGAATGTGTCCAGCAGTGTGGTCACCCTAAGATGAGCCAGTTCAATTTACTGCCAGTTTATATTTTTGCAGGTGGTAAGTGAAATTTCCCCAAATCATAAAGCTCTTGGGGATTTCGACCAAACATACCATTTTTTTATGAGTACATTTTGTTTACTTTCCGTGAAGTTTATTTATTGTTTTGTTCCCGTTCCTAAAAAATGAGCTAATCATAGAATGTGCCTTTTTTTTATTGTCAATTCTGTGATTGCTAACAACGTAATTACTGGCGAGAATAAATACATAAACAAAGCCGGCCATTAACCTTCGCTCATTTATTGGGCTGCCATGTTGATACATTTTAAAAAGGAAGGTGCACTTTGATTAACTTTTCCAAGAATATACTAATTTATAGTGTGCACCTGCCTAGGAATGCTATTTTTCTGGAAATCAGCGGATGATTTGGAGACCATGGAGTCAACTGTGTTGGAGACCATGAACACCTGACATTTTTATCTTTAATTGTTTATAACCAGATTAAATCAGGGATGTAGACTGTACTGTGTGGTCCTGCATATGAGAGACCCAAGTACTGATTCAATATTCAGAAGAAAAAACACAGGATTTGCCTATTTTTCATGATGTAAAGATAAGCAGAGGTACATTGACCCCAATAGCCCATACATTATACATTATGGTGGGCGGTCCCGCTGATGTCGGCAAAAATGGGCGGGGAGCGGGCGTGTCAAGACCCCGCTCCCGTGACCCGGAGGATTCGGGTCTTGACCCGGAGAACCGGAGGAGCAGCGCTCACCCGGCAATCTCCTGGTCAAACCTGGAGAATTCCCAGGTATGATTGTACCTTCCATAGTCACAAATTCAAAAGCAGGAATAGAACATGCAAAAAAAAATTGCACCAATGCACAAAACTGTTTTAAAACAAAATTTTTGCAGTAAACACACCAAAAAGTAGATCAATGTATGGAAAAGAGCACGCACACAAAAAATGCCATTTTACATGAAAAAATATTTTTCATGTTTATTTTCCAAAAAAAACCCTTTAATATATTAAATATTTTAAGGACCATTTAGCGGTAATACCGGTTCATTATCCCATTAAGTATGTTTGCTTTGCATTTACTCGCGTGAACCACTTTTCTCATATAAAATAAACAATATCATTCGGTTTTGTTGGAAATTCAAATGACTTTAAAGAAAAAAAAGATTTTCTTTTACTTTATTTATATATTACATTAAAGGCTCTAAATTATTATACATAAGTAAATCACAGCAGAAAGTGCCCTAATCACTTAATTAATCTAACTTCTGCTCATGTAACAAAATATGACGCATTTTCTTGTAAAAATGATTAAGTTGCTAATTAAGCTGTTTATAACTAGTTTCCCTGGTTGCCAATGATAATTAACATGCAAATTAGCTCCGGGAGGGGAGACACAAGGGCCCGAAGTTCATTAACAAGTTAATTACTGTTTGCATACTTAAGCAATACTGTTATAAATGGTGGTATTTAACTTAATAGGCAAAAAGATAATTATACCAATGGAATGGTGAAAATTAGTTTCACTGTGCTATTTTTCGGTATATTTTTTTTTTAAATCTCCATTACGAAATTAATTTTTCCAAATTGGCACTTTGCTATATTTTCTTTCACTACTTTTTCTTATAAAGGCTCCGTGACACATTGCCTAGCAAAGCAATTGAAGAAAAAAAGAACATTATTTTTTTTTTTGCTAGTTATCTTTTAACACTTTAGAATCCAACACGCTTTGTATTTATTTACATTTATGCAGAAAAAAACATGCTGTTTTCAAAATATTTTTTATTTAAAAAAAAAACATATTATAGCGGATATGTCACATTTCCTAAATAGTTTTTTTTTTTTTTTTTACATTTCAATACAAGAAATAAACCTGATCCGGTCTTGTCTTATATTCATGATAGCCGTTTTTAGACGTAAAGGGGGCCGGGGAAAGCTCCCACTGTGGACCCCAAGCCCAAGTGTACCTGGCCGGAGGTCTATGCATCTAGCAGACCTCCACTGGACTGTTGGGTCTATAGAGGGAGCCTAAAGCATAGCTGCCAAGGGCCCCGTGTTTTAATCTCTACCTTGTCTGCTGGAAGGCTGTTCCACTTATCTACCATAATTTTGGTGAAACAAGTTGCCGAGATGGTATTGTCAACCTATGAAAAAGCAGAAATATCCTAAAATGTGCCATCATCTTTGCTCCTTTTGGAAATACAAACTAAGAAAGGGGATCCTTAATGTGCAATTCTACACCCTTGTTCTGTGACTTCTGACTTCAGCAAACGCTTTCCTTTGGAACACATCTGTGTATCTATTATTAAGCATTGGGTTAGATTGCACACGCAGGGAGGGATATTCGGCTTTCTAGGTGGCTTCAGGTTCAAGATGCTAGGGCGTTCACGGCCGGAATGAGTAAGGTAAGGTTAATGGCTCCTCTATGTGAGTTGTATATGTTGGATAAGTATATGACCTGTGAAGGTACAGTCCAGTCTCCGAGCAAGATTATTATTTGGAACAGTAAAATGTAATGTAACATTGTGAAAGAATATGTATATATTGAATTCTACATATGCATTTATTTCGTTATTATGTCTCACAGGCAGGGCAGATCTGGGAACCCATAGGTTTTTATCTTAGGGTTCTTATACTAATCTTAGAGTAAATGGGCATACCTGGGAACTCTCTGGGTTTGGCCCGGAGAACTCCCTGAGAAGCACTGGTTTCAGGCTCAACACCCAAATCCTCCGGGTCGCGGGGTCCTGGCTCGCCCCACTCACCACCCAATTCCCCTTTACGTAGGGGTGTTTCTCGCAATGTCAGCGTGAACGTCCACAGACATCTGACTAGCCCAGGGAGCTGTACCCAATTGCTAGTCACGCATGGCAACCTTGTGACACTTTGTTGCATAGCGCCACCGGGTGGTTCTTCCAGTATGGCCACACCCCTAGTCCCTCCCACTTCTTGGCAATCCCCTCCTATTCTGTGCCTGGCCCTACCCCTTCCCGCTTCTTGTTACACCCCCAAGACAGGGGCATTATTTGGACCCCTGAAGTATTTGTCGGTATGAAAATTTTATTTGTTTGTCCCAATTTCCCTATTTTTGACAAATACCTTTTTTTATAATAAAAGAAAAATTGTACATGAATTGTATATTATAAACACAAATAGTCCACTCTCTAGACATATAACTGGCATTAATTCAAATGTATCCATAGGGGGGCCGAACTATTAAATTATTTCGATAAATTAAACGTTGTTTGATTCTTTATCCAACATACAAGGACTGAATTTTATAAGACAGTTAATACATGCCAGACTCTGTGTTTGGGGGAAAAGGCTGTTATTTCATTCTCGTAGTTTCTTCTGCTAGCTAATGCAATGCGTGCGTAGAAGCAATATTATGTCTGGTGCAAAGTGCTAGACATATTATAATTCTATAGGGCATTGTTCAGCCTTACGTTATAGCATGTTATAAATTTAGCCAAAAGCCCAGGATCCAGATGAAATGTGGCAGTGTTATAGTGATTATGGCCCTTACACTTATTTCAAGAGTTCAGTAAAATATTATTTTGGGGATATCAAATTTTTACAATTTTTTAGAAATTGTAGATTTCAATCCAAAACATCTCGGTTTGGTGTCGGAAAGCATTTCTCCGGTTTGAATCTGTTTAATAAGTACATTAGATTTAACTCTCTGTATGAAGTTGTTACACTTAGTTCTTTATATTTTTTTTACATTTTTTAAATACATTGATTATTTTGGTTTAGTTTTGGAACACGGCACAAAGTGTAACTCCTAAACGTACTGTGTATTATACATAAGAGAATAGTTTAGGATGTTTTCATTGAAAATCATTACTTGTACATTTTTATTCTATCTATGTTTTCACTTCGTCTCCTTTACACCACCACATTTATGGGCCTGTTTAGAAAAACTAAAATCAGTCCTTGTTTACCCCTTTTTATAAGGTTTTGGGGTAAATGTGCAGGATCTGGCTGGGTACATACAACCCGGATAGAAAGAAAGCAAGCATTAATATAATTTATGTCTAACGTATACAGTTTAGTTGAATTCATGAAATGTGCATTTTTTTAAATGATTAATAAATTCTTTAGGAACAATATCTCATTGGTCGTTAATATTAATGTCACTCGTCTTGGCAGGAAGTTTAATTTTTATCTTGGCTTGTAATTAAGTGAAAATAATCAATGTGGCAATTATTATAAAAAGTTCTGAAATCTTATAAAGCACAATCGTTAATAATGTTCTTTCTCCATTGAGGGTTGAAATGTTTAAAATATAAATAAGTTGCTAGAAGTAAATGTATTCTTTCTAGAATTGCACAAATTGTAACTTTGCTTCTTAAAAGCATATATTTTAATATACAAAGGAACATGAATTGCGTGCATAAAATGCTGAAACCTAGAATATCAGGATTTGCAGGAGAAGCTAATCTGAAACTCTAGGACAGATGGCAGATATGATTGCAGAAAATAATTAAATATCCAAAACAATGGCTTGCACAACCCTCTGGCTCCAGAAATGCTGAAACCTAGAACAGACGTCACAGCATCGGGACTATTGAGAAACTTTAAGACAGATATGAGATATGAGTGCTAAGAGACATTGTATGAATTTTCAGTCATATATCCTTGGTTCTAAAGTGATAAATAATATTATTATTTATAAATTTATATAGCGCCATCGTATTCCACGGTGCTGTACAATGGGAAAACAGGACATAACAGATGAGAGCTGTGCATCACAACAAGTTTACAAACAGAGGATATAATATAATCAATATATATACTATTTATTTTATATATGTTTATAAATATTTTCATTTTCACTTTCTTATTTATTTTTTTATTTGTATTTTTTATTATCAACCAATATTCCTGTGCAAAAAAAAATCCAAGTGTCCATTTCTATTGTTCATGAATGTAACTTCCATACAAAGCCTTTTACGCACACACACACGCACGCACGCACGCATGCACGCACGCACGCACGCACGCACACACACGCCGGCCCCCCTCCATTGTGCAAGAGATTCTAGTCAATGGGGAGTGTTACTTACAACAGCTAGTGTTTATGGTTGCCATGGCGATGGGGCATGTGGGCGGTGCTGTGACCAGCAGCTGCTGTGTGGTAGCTTCTAGGATCAAGTATATACAATAGTGAGTATATATATATATTTATATATCACCCACCGTCAATTAATAGGGCCAGAGAACGAATCGAATGAAGATATGGAGGTTCTTTTATGACCGGCATGGAGGATTATTCCACGTAAGTAAATAACAAATGCATGAAAAACAAAGTAAATAATAATAAGAGGGAACTTTTCTCCATGTGCCTAGTGATCATATTAGTAGCTCTGTTGTATTATGTTCTATGGCGGACCGGTAAATGTGAAAATATTGCTCTTAAAATACTTTTCAAGGCATGGGGTGTTATAGAAGTGAATAGAAAGGGCATCATTAGACACGCGGCTTACAAGACAAAGGCTAGGGGGATAAACAGGGAGGGGGCAAGGGGGGGTTACGCACAAAGACGTACCCTCATCCCGAAAATGAAACAGGCAGACATCGCCCCGTGCGACTGATGGGAAAGGGAGGATACGGTTAACCCTCTGAGGATAGAGCCAATTCTGGAGTAAAAGCAATTATATGTATTTTATTACAGTAGCTCATGTTTCAATGACTTTGCTTAATCTCTTGTTATTATTATTATTATATTTTATTTATATAGCGCCAACAGTTTACGAAGCGCTTAATGCAATATATAAATTCAAGGGATATGACAAGACCAGAATTGATAGACTAAGACAAACCGATACATTAGGTGGAGAGAGCCCGGCTCACAAGCTTACAAAAAAGTAATAAGGTCCAACTGTTTATTGCTTTGGATCATCTACTAATTAGATATTTTTTCATTAAATCAAGACTTGAATTTCTTATTTTTGGGTTCCTGCTGCCATTATACATATATTTACTGTCTGGTTTCCTTAGTTATGTTATATTGTAGCGTTATACTGTTGCAGTTTTCACTCTACGTTTGGCGTTCCCGCAGAAGCTAAGGGCCAACATCATGCTACATTTGCTTTAACTCCCCCCAGGAGCAAATTATTGCTCTTTGCCCAGGTCCATTAGCTGCCCTATTGGTAGAAAAATAGAATCTGGCAGCAGATACGAACCATCTGACCCATCTAGTCTGCCTAATCCTAATGTAAAGACTCGGTCTCATCTTATATTCAGGGACCATATGCCTATCCCATGATATTTATATAAAGGGTGATACAGTAAAAGTGCTCTGTAACTGTATTATTAATATAAAAGTTGTACAGAAGTCTATGCATATATCACTATATGTATCTATATAGGTCCTACATGTGACCCTCTTATCAACCTCGGGTTAGCGATGACATCATTGAAACCCAAGTGCCGATGCACGATAAATATTTATATGTATTTAATTTTTAAGTGATTTGCAGAACAGGTACTAATAACAGAAAATCCTGCATTTTTCTATCTGCCAAAACTATTTGAATCCTTTATGTCTTCATATTGCCCTGTAATAACACGGGCAGGATGTGGAAATCCTCTAATCCACATGAATGAAATCTCAATATTGTCCTAACCTTCGGGTTCTAGAATGTTATGCGATGCATTCCGAAGCAATATACCACACAGCTAGCTTTCACCTAAAGTGTTAATATTAACAATATTATCAGAGTCCCAGAATGTCATAACTGCCCCCCGAGCCTCTTTAAATATTAACCCTTTATTGTAGTATCAACTTTAACGGTCTATAAGGATTCTGTTGAAGTAACCTACCAATAATTACGATCAAACTGTCCTAACGATAATAAATATATTTTGAATTAAGTCACCTGTATTCAAGCAGGATTTCATCTGTGTTGTCCTGATTAATACCAGTGAAGAAACCTGGTATTTCCTATCCAGGGAAGTGCCCCCAAACAATTTTACAGATGTACCCACCTTGTCTGTGCCGTCCTTGGGCTCTCTACCTAGGGCACTCTGCAGAGGGCCATAACAAGTACTGTCCCTAATTTAATATATTCTCCCTAGTTCTAACCCTGGGAAGTTGCCCTGGTCACACATTCCTAGTTATTCTTCTGCGCTTATGTTTTGCAGATACCCATTTAGAAGACACAGTTAGGATGAAGATACAGCTCCATACATGACCGTAATTTAGAAGCAAGAGAGATGTCTAATCAGGATGTCCCTGGGCGATTGTGCCAAGAGGCTTACCAGCACATCCTTAAAGAGGAATCATCTCTAGCGGCCGCATTTTATATGGCTGCATTTAGCTGTAACGCGCCTACTGCAATACAAAGAGCTAAAGCGCTAGCCGGTGGACAATTCCAGCAAGTAATAGCTACCCTGGAGAGCTGGTGCTTCGGAGAGAGCGAAATACCCAAAATCCGCTGTGATGGAATGGCCATTGTATCTCTCACCCCCGGCATCGCGGCTGTTTTTCTTTCTACACTGTGTCCAAATAATTTTGCTGCCTCGCTGTTTAAAATGAGCACATTCCTTAAAAATGGACGTTATGAAGACGTGGTGAACAGATGCAACTCTTTATTAAATACCCACCCACAATATAGGCTTGAAACATTGCTAACCAGAGCCTTGGCCTTGATTTTGTCCCAAACAAACACGCAAAACGGTGTACAAGATTACATCCAAGCCTTCACAAAACACAAAGATAAAACACAGGAGTTTATCAGAACAAAACAAAGGGAATACCTTCCTCACTTAATCAACTCATTTAATAACTATATTTGTGTTTACCAGAACGATACTAATAATGGATGTACGGATTCCATGCTTCAAGACTGTTACAATTTTTTGTCAGCCTTGGCTCCCGATGACGTCCAGATATGCAAGACGCAAGCCGCGTATTTGTTTGAGAAATGCAAGTTCGAAGAATGCATAGCTGTGTATTCCAGGGCCATCGAGACGCTATCTTTGGAAACAAGAATCAAAGAAGAGAAGATTTCTTGTCTACTGGTTGACAGGGCAGCAGCGTATTACTCTTTAGGCTGTCGGACAAAAGAAATGGTGCAAGACCTATCGGAAGCGTTTAAAGTCAGCCTAAGTCACGCAAGGAAACGATTTCATGACATTTTCTCCGCCGATGATGTAGCCAGAGTTATCGAACGTTCCAAGTCATACATAGAGATGGAGTTCGGAGATTACAGGGAAACGGTACGGACTCGAACTGAGTTAAGATCTGATACAGGTGCAGAACTTCTTTTCCCAATAGTGCAAACTCTTGAGTTTTTGATTCAGTGCTGTCCAAGCAACAGACGTGAAATGAATGTCCGTCTTGCAGATTGCAAACTCCTATCAGGAGATTTCCGGCCTTGTCTGGACATCTGCAATCATCTACTTAATTCGGAAAAAAAGACGTATCAGAACACCTTGTTAGTTTTGCGAGGTTTTTGCCACTTTCACAATAATGAGCACCAGGAAGCCCTGAAAGACTTCCAGAGGATTGTAGAAGATGAGTCTCCTCACCCTTCCAGTTGCGTAAAAGCCCTCTGTGGAAGAGGCCTCATTCGTATGATCAGTGGTAGCCCCTACTTGACTGCCTTGGACTATATTACAGCCTCTAAGCTTAAACTGGACGAGACCCTCCTTACAATTAAGTCTTACGTGCCTTGGAATCAAAGAGGTCTGCTTTATAAGGTGCTGCAAGAAGAAGGACAGAAAATGTTGCACAGGAAGTCACCCAATCCAAATGATACTGAAAATAAGAAGAAGCAAAACAAGCAGGATGGTCCTTCATCTAAAGAATGGTAACAAATAAGTAAAAAAATGTGCCAAGTGGGGTTTTCCCTTTACAAAGTGATTATAAAACCTTTGACTGTAAATCAAAATGTCATTTGATAGAAACATAGAGTTAGCTACTAATACTATAGTCATATAATTTTCCCTATTAATGGGTAACTAACATGGGTATTTTGCCCCCTCTGGAAATAATTCTACAGATGTGTATGCTAGTGTTATGTGGTTTTACTTATTATATTTCTCTTCAGTGATGTTTCAGGTGTTCACCAGCTGGCCACACTCCTGATGATGCTTGACCCCTCCGATGATGTGTGTCGGATCCTCTGCACAGATGCGCTCTACCAGCTCGACCGAATAGATGAAGCTCACAAGATGTTATCTTTAGCTCTCAACAGCAGTACCCAAAGATCTCCGGTTCTTGCTAGACTTGCACTGCTACAGTTCAAGAAAGGCTTTATTTATGATGGCAACCAGGTATTTTTGCGGATGATCTTTATCAAGCAGGTTATCATATTCTGTAAATATGACCAGGTGTTTTTGCAGTTAGTTTTTTTTCCAGTAGATGGCACTATTGTTCTTTTAAGGGAACCATGTTGTTTGTAAGTAAGCATTTATCCAGCAGATGGCAGTATTGTTCTGTTAAGGTATGATATCCTGCATTTCTTTAGGGGGGGGGGGGGATCCAAAAAAAAAAAAGATTTATTAGACCACCTCCATTTGCATTAATCATTTAGCACAATATTTAGGAATATTTTTAGAAAAGTACATTATAACATGTTACAAGTGCAGCAACCAGCATGAAAATATTGACCAAAACCTCCAACTCTCCATGGTCCTTGAATAAATGGGGACATGCATCATATGTCTGGGCAGATTAGTGAGGAGGCTAGCTCACCTGTTTGTTCATGTACCCATTGTGTCCTTCCAGGATAATAGAGGCAGCATGGAACAGGCTCAGCTAAATGATAACAAGTTTATATTGCCCATCTGCGGTCCCAGATTTGGGGGCCACAGCAAATACCGTGAATTAATATTATTACAATTTTTACTGGGAAACATATCTGGGAGTATAATATGGTAAAGGGAAAGGTGTAGTCTCACCAAGATAATGGAATTGTGGAAAAGTGGTAGATCCTCAAATAGCACAAAAGATAAACATCTGGGAGACCCAGATACACTCACTTATAACGATGTAAATCCTTAAGAACAGCAACCTTTAAACCGGTGTGTCCTTTTTCATTTGTATTTTTTAGGTAGGCAATTAACCGCTATAAGTATTGCCTGACGGCGCCTAAGGTTGCAGTTGGCCAAGCATCCATTAGGTGGCAGTATTTTTCATAATGTTAACCTGAAATAAACTTTTACATAGATAAAATATAGACCAAACATGGGTTAATTTTGCTTAAATCTCATTTTGTTCTTTCTCTCTGCTCTAGGGACGGAAACATTTCTTAATTTAAACTTATAAACAAACACAAATGACAAACAATAATGAGTTCTTTCAACTAAAGCACACAGCTCAATTGTCAATTATTTTTCCTTTTAAAAAGCTGTTTATCTTTTAATTTAAAATAGATGTCAAACAATCTACAAATGGAGATGAAGTGATTATGACAGCCAAAATGATTTAAAAAAAGCCAAATCCTCAAATCTTTAAACAGTATTGCTTATTAGAAAGCAGGCATATTGTAAGTACTTGAATTGATAAAGTGTTAGTCTGACCTCTCTTAGAGATTCAAGCAATTGTCTTCACGATGATGAACAAGAAGCTTGAATAGACTTTTATGCTTAACCACCCTTACTGATACAAGATTTCACTTTCCTTACTCAGTGCCTGTAGCATATTTAATTCGATTCACCAATGTAATAAGCTTCAATGCTGCTCAAACCTGGGTCCAGAGCAACTCCCCACTTATGCCCCCCCTTTATACTGCTGAGTGTAGGGTTATGACATCATATTCCGACACTCGTACTTGTAAGGATGCTGTGTACCAGGGACAGCATGCTATGGAGGCTGTGCTGCCTAGACACAGTCCTTCATACTATAAATGAGCCGGGTGGGGAGATCAGAGCTGTCATTTGTAACAGATCCATTGAGTAACTGGTGTAGGGTTAAGTAGCTGGCCCAATAGGGAGATCTGCCCCTGGTGATGCCATGAGGTGACGCCATGTCCCTAGACCTGTCGCCTTGGCCTGACCCAGAATACACTGCTGATTAGCCGTTTGATTTTAGATGCATGAGTGCTGTTCCAAGGACGGACCCTTGTGACAGATATTGGTTCTCTGCATGGGGCCAGTACCCACAACTAACAATTCACAGGGTTTGACCTGGAGTATCCAGACGGAGCCCTGCTTCCCTGGGTCTCAGGGTCAATTTACTCTTTCTCCAGGCAGGGGGAGCAATGTTTAGCCATGCCTACAAACCGCCCACTTCCCTCCTACTCCCCACCCACTTCTGCTCTCACGAAAGGCTATTTGGGACTAGTCGCTCTATGCATGGCTAGCCTTGCCTCTTCGTTAAGCCTCTCGCCAGGTAGCCTACCATGGGACATTCTCAAGAATATAAATACCTTATAAGCAATGTCTAAAATAAATGTTACTTATGAGAAATAACAGTCTTTGTAGTAAAAAACAAGATTTCTACATCTATGTCCATTAAAGGTTGTTCTTTTTTTTTAAATTAAATAACTAAGTTATATTGCACATTCTATCTTTTTTAAATGTTGGGATATTTTTCCATTTATATTATTCAGCTCACCAAGTCTCCCCTTTTTTTTAGCTCATTAAAAAAGTGATACAGATAGGTGACACCTCCTGCCTTCTACCCATCATGGATGTATTTAAAGAAGAAGACAGAAAATTAATGCAAGATCACTGCCATTCGAAGGCTCTGTCCGTTTTACAGAACAGGGAAGGAGAAACGTACATCAAAGAGGCAATAGCATACTTTTCATTTGCAATCATTGCATCAGGTATGATAACGTACATCATGAGACAAGACTGAGTTGAGTGTTTCGATGGGTATACTAGACGGGCCGAACATTTCTTACCTCCCTTAAAATTCTATGTTCATGTATTTAATATATTCTAAATCCACAGTTAAGAAGATTTTTCAGTTGGTGTTCAATGACTTATCGGTGCCTTAATGACTTAACGACTTAACGGCTTCTTAACAGGCAATTTTCATTGGTTTTCTAGAGACCAATATACTAATTTAATGCATTAGACGTCATATCCCAACAGCCACCAGCAGATGAGATGTAGACCACGGAAGATGTGTTAGCGGAAAAATCTGTGCCGACCTCTACTAAGCGACAGGCTGGGAGGCCCCACATGGGCAACTTGCCCTGGTTCCTTTTATTATTATTATTTTTATTATTATTATTATTATTATTATTATTATTATCTTTTATTTATAGAACACCAACAATTTATACATCTCCATACATTCAAAGAGTCTACCAAAACTAGACTTATATATTAGTTAAAGAGGACATATATATGTACGATAGATTGGTATAGATGTTCAAATGTTTTAGTAACTGTAAATTTTATGTTACAAAATATAAAACAATAAAAACTAAAATGTAAATAAAAAATAATTCTTGTGTTATCTATTTATTTATTACATCATGTACCGTATTTATTTTAGGTGGACATGCCAAAGATTCATTGCTTGCAAGGGCTAGGTGCTATGGTCAGCTTGGACAGAAAAAAACGGCTATTTTTGATTTCAACGCAGTCCTAAAAGATGATCCTCGTGATGTAGAGGCTCTCAGTGGAAAAGCGTTCATGCATATGTCTCTCCGACAGCAGAAGGTATGTAAATAGGATTTTGTACAGCGAATGCTTATTTTTGATTTGTAGTATATAAACCTGCTAGAAGTTATGAATGTTAAATTCATGTGTGTGTGTGTGTGTGTGTGTGTGTGTTTTACGCACTGTTTAAAGTTTCCTGATGAATTGACTATACCTATCATTTTCGGAGAAGGTGTACCATGGCAGCCACCCAATATTCTTTACAATACAGTTTTTGCAAGAGAGGTTCTATATAATCAAACCATGGGAATAAAAATAAATCCAGTTCTCAAGGTAGAAAGATGTTTTTTATGAATGGTAGAACACACTCGCGGTGGTGTTCTCACGCAAACTCCTGATGCAGAGCTCTGAGCACAAGTCGGTCAATGCTGAGGTCATCACGTGAGTTAGTGATCTGGCTTCAATGGACATCTGCCCAGTGTGTTCATTGTGTTATTATGAGTTGATAAGCAGGCATCATCGATTATTTTAATACAGACATTGTAATTAAGATCAAGAGCCCCTGTCCCCCCACTAGTTGACATGAGTACGGCCAACCGTCTTATAATAAGAATATGTAAATTCTAATTCATTGGCATGGGGTTTAGTCTAGGAGTAGCCTTGCAGCTGCTTTCTAATGTTGTAGTCCATTGCCAGCATTGAAAGACTTTTGGTATACTGTGTTTTGCAAGGTGCCTTGTTTTGCGTAATGTATCATCATTATTATTATTATTATTATTATTATTATTCTCCCTTGTGGCCGGAGGGATACCAACCACACACCACTACATGAAAAATCCCTCCTTTCCCCAACATGTCCATTGAAAAGTGGCACTGAAGAGAGACTAAATCACCCATGGGAGATCCACCAAGGGCCACAACACTTATACTACGCATATTAGGATCACAGTAGCCTACTGTATTCTTATTGATAACGCATTATGCCCACGCCGAAATGGTCTTACTCTTGGAATCTTTTTACCGTGGCTAAAGATTTTGCGCACTTATTCTGCTCTTTATATGCAGACGATAAGAAACATTTATAATTTATTTCTTGAATCTTTAAGAGCATGTTACCTAATAACTGCCTAGTATCTGTGTTCCAATACTGCCCTTTGAGATATCGAAAACTGCCTACTTTTAAGCCTGGACTTCTTAGTGATAACAACAAAGTTTGGCAATTGGGTTGAGTTCCGTGGACGGTTGTTTTTCTCATAATACGCTTCTTTCTCTTTCAATTCTTGACCGTTCACCGATCTGTAGGTCTCTAGATCTTCTGTAATAAACAACTCCACATTAATGGTAAAAGAGGCCCGGTAAGGTTAAACCACTTTTATATGTTACATAATGTGCTCTCCTGATTGAATAGAGGAGAGGACTAAGAAAATAAAAATCGAAATGGCCAGGCAGATGAAGCAAGTAGTACTGTAAACTATAAAAACAAACAAACTATAGAGTTCTTCAGTACACGGCTAGCATTTTGTAATTGGAAAAAAAAGACATGAAACGCATTATCATTAGGATAAGGAGTACTAAAGGATGTGTGCTTGGTTTGCAATTTGCTATATTCTTTAGTATATCTAGAAAAATAAATCAAGGGCAAATTGTAACCTCTATTTAAGTAAATGCGCTCTCAGTACTAATGTGTCTTTGCTTTAGACAATGTTTGCGATGGTTAGACGACTTCGATTCTTGTGATATAGAAACTTAAGTGGAAGAAATATGGAATAATTGAGAAGCACTTTGCCTTCAAGTTCTAGGCTAATAAATGCATTCAGCAGTGACCAGAGCTGAAAAATAAGGATGAGCCATAAATCCCTTTGCTGGGCTTATTCACAAAATAAATATACAGTATATTATGCCCATATCTGGGGTTGTTTTTGAGTAAGTAGCATGGATTACATTCCCTCATTCGTTTGTCCTGCCTGATGATTAAATAATTCTATCGGGGGGGAAAGGGGTCAGTGTCGATACATTTGGGCTTGGAAGAGTAGGATGGCGACTCTCAAAAAGTGTCCCTTATGTGCTGTATGTCATAGAATAATTAGAACCAGAGATGTTCTATCTTTAACGTTGGCACTACCCTAGGCTTGATTTAGGACAGCACCCCATCTGTGGCATCTGTCCTCACTATTGAGTACCGGCATATGATATCATATCATGGCGCTCTATGTCTTAAAGGCGCAAGTCTTTCATAGTGTAAATGGGCCAGTTGGGGAGATCAGAGACCTCCCATTTAACTGACCCATTGAGCAGTGGTACATGAGAGGGCTTGGTTGCCCACCTGCTGCCCTAGTCCAAGGTCGTCCTAGGTCAAAATACATTACTTGATAGAACCAGAGTAAGGAAAACAAGAAGGATTTTATGTTAAGATTCCAGATATTTTTCCATTCAATGTATTGTACAAAAAATTCTTAATTGTAAATTAGAAAATAATTTTGTAAAAGCGCTATTAATAAGTATCCATTAAGAGAACATAAAAGGTGATTTTAATCACTGCCTATAAAGATAGGCAAGGCCAATACAACAGCTAGAAATAGGCTTTCATTTTCCTAGTTGTCCAAAAGAGATAAATGTTGATTAAAATAAATATCTTTTTTTTTATGTTTATTGCATTATTTTTTATCTGGGGAAAGCAAAAAGCTAATTAATCAGATGGCGTTTTTATTATCGGAAGATAATGGGAAGACTGTTCAAGAAGCTAATTAAAAGCTTTTTAACTCTGCATTTTACTCCGTGGATTTGTTTCATCTACCAAAAAATAAAAAAAAGATTAAAATCTTAGTCGTGTGGACCGTTGCCCAGTTTCCTAATTCTAAATTCCACAAATGTTTATATCCCATCCTGAAAAATTAATAATGAGGAGTACAAGAACACAAATGTGGCACCAATTTTTTTTTATGTGAGTTAATTCAAAGACTTCTAAATGTTTTGGCTCTTTGTTTTAAAAAAAAAAAAAAAAAACATGTTCAAAAAATCCTTACTTTTTTTTCTTTTATGTGCTTAATAATGAATTTGTTGATCAAAAGCTAAATAAAACTAATCTTCAAGTCCAATCTGTTCTGATATTTTAATAATTTGTATCTGAAACCCACTGTGAAATATTATAAATCTTGTATGCCCTCGATCAATTAAATGAAAGAACATCTAAGCCCAAAAATCTATAGTAATTAGAAATCTCCATTATTCGGGTAATGTGTTTGTCTTTATTAACCTTTTATGTGACAGAAGGATGAGCAGGGTTTATATGTCACATGTAGTCAATGTCTTAGAGGGCTGTTAATATATATTTATCGTAACATATTGAGTATTTAAATGTCAGGCTTAGATTAACCCTTGAAGGCGTAGAATAAATGCTCATTTTAAAATATGGTCTGGGTAGTCAAGGCATTGTCGTTACAATGAAACTTGATTTGGAATCTGGCATACATGCTGACCTCCAAAATAACTTTATTTCTTGTTTTTTTTGTTTTTCAAAAGGAAGCCGTGCATGATCTTTGCCTTGCAGTCAAGGTGGATACAAGCTACGTAATCCGAGAGGCTCAGACTCTGAAGCCAGAGGCACAACTTTTGGTCACAGAATGGTTACATGACCACTGTCGGACATCATTAGCAGAACTTCTTACTGCAAATGCAGAGCTCCTAAGTGATCCAACCTTTGGTGACCTAGAGAAGATTTCACAATGTCTTACAGAGATAGACAACACAAACGCTAATGTCCACATTTTGTATACGGATATCCTTATTGGGAAAGGTAAATCGTCAGGATTTTTAGGTATCTGCCCATTAATCAAAGAATTTTGGCATTTGACAAACATCTAAATATTTTTCTGTCCAAATTTCTAGCAAACGCAATGAATCGATATATGTTATGTATAGTTTATGTTTGTATGTATCTTGGTCATTATGTTCCGGTGAACATTTGGTTTTTCTGCTATGTGGGTTTTCAATATATTGTGGTGCTCAGGGTATGCTTTTAATTAATTAACTCTCTTGATTATAACCGTGGTCCAATGTTTTGTAGAGTGTGTCCTCATTAAAATGTATCTGTGCACGTGTTTGGCTATATAAGCGATCACATGCAAGGAAGTGCAGGGAATCTGCTATAGACTGACAACAGCAATGACCCTGCTATCATCCTAATTGCAGCATTTTTAGCACATGAAGTAGCGGGTACATCACTGGTCCCATAGGGATATCTTTTCATGACGTACCTGGTATGTCATTGGTCATTAAGGGCATAAACCACACTTTTTCTATGTTGGGGGAGAGTGGGGCTGTAAACTATCCCAACTGGGTCCACTTTTGTCTGCTCAATTTTAGTCATACACCAAGCATCAGGAAAAATATAGGGGGAGCACTATTCAAAATCTTTAAAATGTTTGTTACATTTTTATTTCATTGAAAGGAGGGCAATATTTTAATAAACTTGGATTGCTGTGTCATCTAATTGGATTTTTTTAGCAAATCTAGATTAAAACATTTGTTTTTATAGATTTGCCTGGGTACCTGCAAGCTTACAATTGTGTTTTCTCACCAGAAAAATATGAAGAGGCCTTTATGCACCTGAAGAAGTCGTTCAGTAACAGCGCAATTGATGAATCTGCTAAAGCTCGATATGGAGTGCTCCACGTCAAATATCGGAACGTCCTGGCAGCAGCTCAGGAGCTCTGCCCATTGGCTGGAAAATCTCCCAGTGACGTCGAAATTCTAGTTAAATTTTTAGACAAAAGACAGAGACAAAGCCTATCACAGGTACTCCTTTGTTATCCCATATAAGTGTTTTTTAGCTTCTAAAACATATTTTATTTATGAAATGCAACTTAAATATACAGTGGGGTATAAATAAATATGTATAGCTTAGTTATAGGTGGGGAGTGGGTGCAACAAAAGCACAAATTGATGAAGTATGAAAAGAGCATTATTGGGTGAAGCTTTGAAGGATCAGTGATCTAAGGTGCTCCCTAGTCTGTGTTACCTTTGAGCTTAAGTCTGTGATCATGCACATCTATGTATAAGTGTATTTGACCATGGATGTGTATGTATAAATTTGTGCGACTGTGGATGTAGATGCATAAGTTTGTATGAGTATGAATGTGTAAGTGCTGTGAGATGGAGTGTGTGTGTTAGAATGAGTGTGTTCATGTGTTAGAGTGTATATGTAACTGTGTGTTAGCATGTGTAAATTTGTGTAAATGTGTATACATATGTGTGCCATAGTGTATGTTGGAGGGGGAGCAAGGGGCAATGATGCCGCAGACAAGCTGTTTGGGGGCAAAAATGGCACAGATAAATGGTTGGGGGCACTGCCATGCTGGAGCAAAATATGACACAGACAGGCTGTTTGGGGCACTGATAATCTGCTTGGGGTAATGATGGAACTTACAAGTTGTTTGGGGCAAAGGAGGTACTCACAAGCTGTTTTCACCTTAATGAAATCTGAATAATGTTCCCTGAAAGAGCTCTCTACTTTTCTTGGCCACCGACAAGTGATTTTCGGCTACTGGCCTTAACATGCCAGGTCAAAGCTTTACTATTCCAGTCTGGTATTGATATGGTCTAGGTAGATGCATATGCAGACATATTTTTAAGTCAGTTATCATTATCGGACCTATTCATGGGACAGTATTTTTTGGTTTTGGCAGTGCTGACTGCATAGTGTTTCATAAAGAGTTTAGCCTGTGGACCCCACGTGACTCCGTGCTAAACACAGTCCAAGAAGCTAATAAAACAAAATAAGACAGGGACAGTGAACAGTTTACTCTATTGAACCTTAAAAATGCATGAGTACAACTCTCCCTTTTAAAACCTTTTATGGGAAAAGTATTTTTTTGCCAATTGGGCACAACATTTGATTTTTTAACCTTTATTTATACTAAGTATTTCATAGGTGCTGGCACTTAAAATGTTTTTTATCCTTATCCTACCCATAAGGGTCAGGCATTGCAAGGAAAAAAAAAAGCCAGCAATGCTTATCCCAAGTATTCAAATGTGTTCACATGAGAAAAAGAAGATGCTTAGATTGCAGCTGAAATCCAAATATATGCATCATTACATCTAAAGCATGCATACAAGCAATTAATCTCCTAATGACGTACTTGGAGTCCACAGAGCTGCTATCCTGTATCAGAGCCGCTATCCCGTAAATGCATTTTTTCCCCCTCTTAATTTGGTCCTCGTCAAACATAATTTATTTTTACCATTAAGCTTTGTGAAATGTGTTCTTAAAGTTCGATTAACCTTTTTAGAAAAACCAAACAGCTTAGTTGTTCTTGTTGCGCCAGGTGTTCCTGTTGGACATGAGCCTAAATACTTTGATTTCTCACAATCATTTATTCCGGAGATTAAACACCCAGTTCTTCACTTCGTGTTCCCGCTCTCCGTTTATCAATCATGTTCTCGTTGGGTAGGAGCCTTAATGCTTTTTAACACACTTTGTGCAGAGATGTTGCGCGTGTTCCATGTTGTGTGTCATTTATTAAATGTTTCCATTGTGCAATAGGGTTTATATCGATTATGAATAACACAGGGCTGGACTGGCGAAGATGGGGCTGGTCTGGCCGTGTAATGACATAAGTGCGGCCCCCGGCACGCTACGTTTTGCACGGTGTGCCAGGTGGCCGGTCTGGATATCCATGGTAGTCATGTGCCCTGATTTTTTTGTTTTTTTTATTAGTGCTTTGAAAAACTATTGCATCTGGGTATGTATAATCAAGAGCCCCCAAGCTTTTGTGTCCATGTCCCACGTAATTGTTAGGCAGGCTTCTCCAGTAAGAAGGGCTGAACTGGTCCTGTATAATGAATAATTCAATGTGTGAGGAGCCTGAAGAAATTTCACTGATTTATCCATACATTATACAGGGTCACTCAAGCTTTCAATGCAGCAGAAGCTTATTAGGGACGGGCCTTCATAAGGTATAGAGACAACAAGGACCACAACCCTTCTGCAAACTCTCCTGACAACTCTCCCTTTAGTGAATAACTCTCTTTCTCCATCTCAGGTATAGTTCCATAACACAATCCAATAGAAGGTGAAGAAATGTCCTTTAGGCATGCTCTAATAGTATTTTTTTTTTTGGAAATGTCAGTATTTTAATTCAAATTATTGTGCGCTAGACCACCCGCCACACAACCGTTTTGATGTTACAGCATTTAAAGTATATGGTTTTGTAACTGACCCATTACATTAATGCATCGGATTATAAATTCTTCATAGCTATCAGCAGGCAATGAATGAAAATGTATGAAAAAGTCAGCTGGAGGAAACGGAGAAATAAAGAACATAACTGGGAAAAAAATATGATTTCTTGCCAATTTCCTTCTATGTTCCATGGTTTCGTGAAAAACCTTCCGCACTCAAATATTTATAGCCCAAAGGATCACTATGTTAATGAGTCTGAAAATAGCTTCGAGGGCATTTAGCTTCAAAAGATCAAAGACTTTCTAGAACTCTCGGATGTACGGAAAAGGGTTTTAGGAATATTTAACCCAGTTATTTCAGATGACAATGAAATCATTGTAACACACAGAATGACCACTGTTTATGCCCTTTTATTTCCATTTATCAGTGTTTAATGTGCATTGTGGTTTTCTATAGCCGATTTTTTATAAATATAGTAATCTATAATAATAATATTAATAAGTATTATTATTATTATCCTCATTAACATCACTATTATTATAGAACTATGCAGATCCAGGGGGCAGGAAGTTACAAAGCTGACTTCCTGTGCTATTCATAAATCTATATATATATATATATATATATATATATATATATATATTCTGTTGTAATCTGATCTACCATTTCTCTAACTATATGTGAGGTAACAATATTTTAAAGTATAAAATGTCATTGTATAGTGAAATTCTATATTCCTACATTTCTGTGGAATATGATGGTGCTATATAAATAAAATAATATTTAATAATAATAATGATAATAATGATAATAACAAAAACAACAACACTATTATTATAGAATTATGCTGATCCAGGGGGCAGGAAGTTACAAACTGACTTCCTGTGCTATTCATAAACATAATAATAATAATAAGAAGAATAGATGAATTTGGCAACCTAACCTAAATTAACTGAATGCACAAACACATCAAATATCTACAACAAAAATACATATTAGTTCAACAAACCCAAGTGAAATGAGACCGATTATGCTGTTACAACAAGCAGCAACAGGGAGACAGTAGAATTTGTACAGTACAGTCTCACTTTCTGCTGCAAACAAGATGGTGAAACTATTACCTGAACACCTGTGAATAAACCTTGAGAACTCATTTTTAGATGAATATTTATTCTTTGATTTTATGATTTTCTTTATAGAATTGGCTAAACTGCGTGTTGCTTTGCTTAATATTTGAGCGGGTAGAACTTTATATTTTTAGGAACAGAGTTTCCTTGTTCTGCTGTTTCTTGTCGAGTTCTATATAAAGTCTTGACGCCGTGTCCTTGGATGGAAACCCTTCCTGTCACAGTTGACCTGTTCAGCTGCGTATGAATCATATCACACATGCTTAGTGGAGCTTTTGTCATTTACACGCCCGTTCCCCAGAGTTCAATAAAACAGTTTCGTTAGAAATCCCTTCTGGAATTTGGCAATCCAGCTGTGGTTATACTCATTTTTTTATGATTATATTGATCATTCACATACTGTCTGGCAAAACGTGATATCTGTGTTTCACTTGCGATATTTCTATTGTGTCGTAGGATTGAATGATGGGAGTTAAAATAGTCCAGGTGGAAATTCATAGGCTTTCCTCTTATGGCGTTCAGCTGTAGCACAAGCTGTATAATGGAATAAAAATACATAATTCGGTATTACGTTATGGCAGTAACTTTAGCAGATGTAATGTAAACCCAAAAATGAGTTAATTTATTACAGCTAACAATACAATAGAAATGTTAATTATTTGTCAACAGTTCAAGATTCCTTCCTCGGTTCAAGCGAGGTCAACACCTAGTCTCTGCGGAACAAACCGCTTCCTAACTAGTGACAAACAAGAGTTCATTAAGAGTTTAAGTGTTTCTCTGATCCCCTCGTTTCATTAGCAATTTGCTAAGAGTCTCCAATCATAGCTGCCTTGTTATATCATTAATATCCTTGATGTCTTAGAATAAAGCGATGTTCTGGTGATTATGTTAATACCGTAGATGCTTTGAAAAGTTTGCATTTTTATTAGTTCCTACAAAAATGTCACCAGTGGCTATCGGGGAGAGAGGAGAATGCTCTTTTATATCGTCTTCCTTTCCCTTAAAGAGAAACTGTTACAATCCCGATTATTCATGATTCTAATTCTAATCTGGTTTGCCTTGTCATATATAAATGATGTCATAGGTTATATAAACAGCTTAAAACAGGACATAAAAGGTAATAATAATAATAATTTATATAGATGGGATAGTGTCCCTTTAAATATTTGGGCATGATGATAGTAACGCTACATTTGTACACATCAACAAAAATGGTTATAAATATTTGGTTATAAATCGACGCAGTTTAGTTTTGTGGAGTGTAACAAAAGAGCAATATCTTATCGGCCTCTTAGCCCCTCTGTAACACACGCACTTGCACACATATTTACACACAATCTTGACACTTACGCATTCATGCTAACACATACACATGCTAATACACACATACTTACACATACTCACTCTAACACACGCTTACAAAATGAATCTCCATTGATCTCTGTGGCTGCCATGGCCTCCATGCTGAGTCCTGGCATATGATGTCACAGTGAAGAAGGTCACTACAGTAGCTGTGCCAGTTAGGCAGAGTCCTCCATAGTGTGTATGGGCTGGTTACAAGAATGAGCTCTGTTCTTCCCAACCAGCCCATTGAGCAGTAGGGTGCCGGTAAGCCAAACCACCCAACATTCCCGGAACTTCCACCTTATCGGGTTAAAAATGAACCTGCAAAAATATTTTCCCCTAAAACGATATGTTTTCTGAAAACCCCATAATTCTTTATCTGAATTTAATCATTTGTACACACTTAACTATATATTTTATACACAAAACTTTACATCTTAGTCCCATAATTGTTTTATAATTCAAGATATAAAAAATAAGAGAGTATAAATTTACGTAAAGCAACATATATAAAATCTAGGATTTTTTTTTCCATCCACTGTGGATTATAGGATTTTTTTTTTAAATAATTTGATGTTAACAGATGAGCAAATAATGTCACATGAACAAAGTAATGTTTAGTGGCCTAGAAAAAACTGAACCTTTCAGCTTGTTAACTTTAAGAACTGACAAGTAGATATTATTTGTAAATCATGAAACAGAAATTCTGAGAAATCTGTTAAAGCAGAAGCAGTAATTTGATCATTCTAATCTGTATTTCGCAAACTTCAAAGATCTTCTGTGCTGAGCGCTGAGCTGTGACGTTACTCCCAGTTATTTAATGGCCAATGTGCGTTCTGCATTAAAGATATACTCCTGAGATGCTTTGTGCTTAAAATGTTCCTTTGGTTGAAAATTTCTAAAACCTTATTAACCTGCTTTTAAACTATTCCTTTAAACATCTGTAAAAGCAGAATAATGTTATGGAGAGAATAAGTATATTGTGAATATTATGGAAGACAAAAGACCCGATCTTCATTGTTGATGCCTGTATAGCATTTACCGATGAAGATATATTCCTATCTGAGTTTTAATTTGTATTTTAAAGCAATAAAACTTTAAATAAGACATTTTTTAAATCCAAAGAGGATATGTTACCTTAACGTGTATGTGTGTGAGTGCCAAGTTAAATAATTTTTCCTCTGTATATCCCCATTGCCAACATTTATAAAGTCACTTATGGAATTCTCAAACACAGAGATCTAAATTAATTTCTCCCTTGTTTAAAACACATACAAATCCATGCTAACACGCATACACATCCATGTTAACACACAAGCACTTACAGATACACATCCATGCTAACACACACTTACACGTACACATCTATGCTAACACAAACACGTACGTATAAACATCTATGCTTACATAAACACATATACATCTATACTAACACACAAACACACATGTGTTTTTTTGAGTGTTTATCTTATTCATCGAACCTGTTATACTTCACCCTGTTGATATTCTAAAATATACTTCTTTCTTTAGGTTGCAGGACAAGAGGGGAATTCATTATCTCAAGAGAACCAGCACGAAAAAGCATTGAATTATTTTTCACTTGCCATTATTGCAAGCAATAATAACCCGAAATACCTACGCCAGCGAGCTTCTTGTCTCTCCCATCTTGGAGATTATAAGAGGGCTTTGATAGATATGGACAAAGCTATACAGAGACATGGTTCCAATGATCTACAGGTTCAGGTGGAAGACTACTGCTCTAAGGGTTATGTTCTGCTCTTAATATCCGAGGAGGACACAGCAGTCAGACAGTATATGAAGGCTCTCAGTCTAGATAACACATTTTCTTTGGCGTGCATTAGTAATACGCCTGGAAAATGTAAGCTATCCCAGATTTTCACTCAAATAGCACACAAATATTTTGAGCAACGCTTGTTCGAGGAATCTTGGAAAATTACCGACTGTGGTCTTCTTATTGATGAAAATAACCATGAACTGAAAAGGCTAAAGGCTCGAATTAAAAGGGAAGCATCTGGATGTATCGTTCACTGATTTAGCCCTCATGTTACATGGACTTCATTGTAGTGTATTCAAATGTATCAGATGGAATGTAGCCTCATATACATATATATAAAACTGGAAACTGGGGCAACTGCCTATGCGGTGCCATAGAGTTAGCCTGACTACAGGAACCACATGTAGCAATCGCATTTAGACTCTTCGACAATTAGCCATTGTTATAGATTCATTGAAGTTGTCAGTTCCGTAGATCTTTTCCATCCACCAAAGCTATATAATTATGGCAGCAATCTAAATAAAAACAATCTAAATAAAGATAAAAGTGGACATAAAAGTGATAAAAGTAGTTTCCATGTATTGAAATGGGAATCCATCATGGAAGAACCAGCACCAGCCTCGGGAAGACTTATTTAGCATAAACGTAGCTACAAATAGTATAGATCAAATAATGCCTTAAGGCATCTCGTTAGTTACTGCATTTAACTACAGAAATAAATTTCACTTAGAAATAATGGAGTTTTTTTGTTTTTCAGTTTAGATTTTCACATTTATTTAAACATCGAGTCAACTTTTCATCAGAACATTATGTAAAGTAGTGTTTGTGTACTTCGATCGTATGTTAAAAATACTTACTTTTATACTGCATTGCAGAAGACATGTAAATAGTATGCTGTGGAAATAAAAGTCGAAGACTCGCTTGTATACACAATATTTTGTAGCCTTTAAAACAGTTTTTTTCAAAGCCGTAGCCTGTGCTGTTCTTGCACCCTGTGTTAAACATCCTTCTGGAGATGGTATTTGGGATCACTATTTCTACTGTGCCTGTATTTCACTAGGAGAGTGCATATATTTTTCTTTACTCACTAGATGCGTATGTTTCTTTTCTACCTGCATACCCCCCAAATATCTGGTGTCCAAAGTGGGGCACTTTTGTAAAGGGAGTATGGTCAGAGGACATGGTAAGTGGTGGGTGGGCTGCCCTCAAAAGCTGTAGAGTGGGGCAGTTCAGCAGGACAGTGCCTGGAAGTCGGGGGGCTCATGAAGTATAGGACAAATGACTTCCAGACCCTATTCTCTCTAAAACATTCATACGTTCTACTATTTTTTCCACCTCACCCCCTTGCAACCAATCCCAAATCACTGGACTGATATGCAGCTCTGGGTAGATTATGACCAAAAGGAATAGGGTGTGTTGACCTGCTATTATGTCACAACTACTTCCTCCTATTGTGCATCTAAACAAAGCGGTTTAAACAGCGGTTTAAGCATTTCATTTCTCAGTTGTTTAAGAATAAGGAAATCGTTAGATTTTACATTTTTAAATTTACAAACGCCTCTGAATAATGTTCAGTACATATCAAACTCCTAAAGTGTTTCAGTGCCAGATTCATCGGCACCCTACTGGACTGAAAGGGTTAAATCCTATTGTTTTTTAATTATAACCTTAAAGCTAAGCGTATTGGACAAGTGGATCCAAATAGTTTCCCAGTTATACTGCTTATTATCGTCAGTGACAAAATGTAATGGAATTAGGTCAAGGTTCACCTGCAGCTATAAAAATAATGAAACAAAAAACCATAAGGTAATATGATTTGTACCATAATTGAAATATAGTATTTCCAGAGCAACACAGAAACCATTCATCTTCACCCAATGTAACATTACGAACAATGTAGCTTTTCTTCTGAATTCACTGCTATCAAGCATTCTGGAATTTAGCTTTAAACTTTATTTTGATGAAAAAAACTACATTAAAGGGACACTGCATACCCATATGCGCTTTAATAAGTAAGCTCCAGCACTAACTCGGCGGGTAGGGGTCTATTCAGACACTCATGCGAATGTGAAGGAAGTGCTCCCATCGATTTCAATAAGAGCACTTTCCTGCCAATGATTGGCTGCTTCAAGCATGGGGCATTCAGGGGCAGTAAACTTTAAGCCTCATTTATATGGTGCAATTCAGTCCTAGAAGTACAGCAAACCCCCAGGAACATTTGGTTTCCATGGTAATCGCTCCATAACTAGAACATGTGCCCCGGAATTGACCCAACAATTCTAAATGATATTCATGCTTGGATGTGTCAATGTATTCACAGAGCCATGGATGGAATTATATTACATAATTATGCTGAAATGTATCAAATCTGGACACAGTGATATGACTGGTCAGGCTAGATTTCTATTAAAGTCTCACATGGCTCTTGGCTTCTGTTACACGGCTCCCCTGATTAGCATTAGGTAATTTCAAGCCTCCGTAGAAGTACTGTCCTTGTACACTGAAGGTCACTTATAATAAATTGCAATTGGCATAACAATCTGTCTCATTAGAAGCTCGGGCTATAATCACATTTCAGAAGTATGGTGCGTGTTAAGTCTACTGGAATTCTGAATCCATTACTCAATGACAGTTCAAATCAGTAATTCCCTTCTTTTAGATATGCAGAAGTTTAAAAATGTAGGGAAATGAGTCACAAAAGCGCTCTCTCTCTCTTTTTTTTTTTTAACTTTAAACAAATTGTGACAGTAAAATGATCACAGTGGTGTTATAAAGATTATGAATGCATTAAGGTTATTAAGGGATCAGAAAGAGGGCTTGTTGTGTTTTGTGGTAATTAGCTTATATTTTACTCTATACATGTATACATATATATGTGCCAGAGGTCTGCACACTGTGTTGCACAACTCCCTTACATTTAAGTGGTTATTATTATGAATACAGTATGGGTAGAAGAGTGTCACCTCTTTATCACACACACACACACACACACACACACACACACACACACACACATGTATGTCTTTTGTGACATTAGGTGGCCACTGCACTGGACTTAAAGTTCCAGAGTCGCCTCTTGGTCCCCAGTTTGGCTTTGTTCAAGCACATGAAACAGTCGAAGGACAGAAGGTGGAAACGTGGATTAATGGAATAAGAGAGTAAAAACAGCTAAATGTAAAAGTAAAAGGACTAGGTTAGATAAAAGACAGTAAGCTAACAGAGTGGGGCTAAAGAAAATTCCCATTCAATCATGAACTCACTTATTTGTTTATTTGTTTGGTGTAATTGATTTGTTTACTGCTATTTTAAAGTCCCACTTTGAGCAATTGAGCGCTGTATACAGTAATGTAGACTAGCATTGAATAAAACATGCTTTTATTTAATTTTGTTTGCGTTGACTTTGTTTATCTGCAGACCTCGAGGCCACTATTGTTGTCAGTCATCACGCTCAGCTGATACTTTATGGCAATGCTAATGAAGTCTGTTCCCTCACAGACTTTTATTAGTCAGAATGTCCAGTTGAGTGACTAAGAGTGAGACATTCTAATGTTTACCCCAAGGCATTATGATAAGAAGTCAGGGTGCTTGTCTAGTAGATTGGTCTTAAGTAACAGAGTGAGAACGCATCCAAATGGCTAAAAAGCCATATATATATATATATATATAACTAAGTTTGGTGGGAGTTGTTCTTTAAATAATAGCTTTCTTGTATTTGTTCTTTGTCTATATCTTATACTTTGTATCTGATATACAGTGCACAATCTTACTTGTGCTACCTACTACTACTATGAAAAGCATAGAAGATTGAAATAATAACCCTGGGCACAAGATATTGTAAGGTGGGACGAAACCAAGATGTAGATGAAGGAATATAGAAATGACAAAACGCATCTAGAAAAGATTAAAGGGACCAAGCATGAAAATATATTCAGCAGAAAGAACATTAGCTGTTATCTAGATGATAGTTTGCCTTGCTTGCCATGCTCTATCCCATTAAAGTTAATGGAAGCCGCTTTAATATGTCCCCAAAAGCACGTTTCTTCGAAATTACTCTTTGTTTGTCTTCCATTTCTCAGCTCTGTCATTTGTTTTCTCTATAAATATCTCCCAATTCCTCATCTTATTGCTGTTAATATTATGACAAATGTTCCTATTCCTTCTTGCTATGATTATTGTAACACATCAGTAAACAGGCAAATTAATTGACAAATTATTTTTTTCATGACAGTTTGCATTCCTGTTTATGGCTTATTGGAAATCAATTTAAATGGTATTTGAGATAAATGTTAACCTTTACAGCAGATGAGTATTTAGCTCCTTTTTGTTTGTTTTATTTGTAACATGCAAGATTTCTCAGTTAATGTTGTTTTTCTGATGGAAGCACCAATAATTAGAATTCCTTTTAATTTTGGTTATTATTGCTGTCACTAACACCAGAACATTAAAGGGTCTTTTCCATGAAGGTTACATCATCACCCAGTTCACCTTCACTGACTCAACTGGGAACCTTTTGAGGGATTGGGTAAGCAAGCTTGAACGGCCATTTGTCTATTCATGAAAAGCCATGCTACTGTGAGTGCCGTTGAGTTGAACATTGCAGGTCCGCTGTTGAGTTTTGCTTGCTGTTGAGTTCAAATGAGTTTTAGATCAACATCGTCTCCTTTTGCAGATCGATTTGAAAACATGATTTTACCAAAGTGTGTGAATTCTTACAATCTATTAACTAAAAAAAGATGAGTTTTCAGTCAGGTAAGGGTTAACTCTGTATTATTAATTTTTTTTTATCAATTGTATAGTGGGGGGTGACTTAGAAGTCACTTTGCAATCCCCAAGGTTGTAAACTAAGCATTTGCAGCTCACACGCTAATGAATTTGTGAGTTGCTTGTCTTTTTTTAAGTCAACTCTCTTGCAGGCAAGCATGTGTGAGTTGTCATTTTTTTCCTGAGTGCATATTCGAATTGGCAGCACTGAATTTGTGACTTGGACCTTATGGAGATATGTATAATTATGCGCATAAAGGTTTTACTCTCCATAGTGCTGTAATTTTGACACACTACGCTGTTACGCACTCAGGCTGCAAGTAGTAGCATCATGACATCATAATGAAACATGAGCATGGTGGTCGCCATTATGAATTTATTGGTGATGTTCATTATTTAATCTCTCTATTTTCAGCACATTCCTTAGATCTGTCCTTTTGATAAAGATGTCGGTGCTCTAAAATGTTGGGTGGATCTCACATCATGCTCGTTCTGCTCTATTCTAATAGTTTTTCTTGATAGGGTTTGGGTATTTTAATAATGTGCCTCCACTACTTCAAATGTTTAAAAAAATATATAAAAATGAGGTTTCCCACAACTTGATACAGCACAAATATGTTTCTGTACTTTCACAATTGCATGTCATCAAACGCTTCTCCACAATTATAAATGGATTATGTGGCCTATTGGTTGTTTTCTCTGGTTCATCACTTTGTAAGGAATGTCGGGTAGAAAAGTGTTGATGAAATGATTCATGGTTTTGTTAATTCTGCTGCTGAAGGATATTTTTGTTGAATTCAGGGCAAAGGCAGAATTTAAAACCACAGTACATTTGACAACTTTGAGTAATATAAACAAATATCATGAGCTACTTAATGGCTTCCTTATGGCGATGCATACATTTCTAATGACCTTGTGTCTCTGACCAAAAAAGACGAAAAAGAAAATAACTAAAAGTGTTAGCTCACAGTTCTCTGATACTCATTCTTGGTGGTGGGACATGCATTTTTCATGAGCAGTACCAGACTGAGGATGATGAGGAGGGCCCACGGTACACTTTTATGCTCACATGTTGTGTGGTTGAGAACATCCAGCCAGGGGTTGCAAAATACAAATGGCCAGTCCAGGCCTGCTCATGAGCCAAACATTAAACATGGCGTATAAGGAAAGGAACCAGGTTGGTGATTTTACTTTATCAACTCTGGAGCTCTGGGAATCATTCCTCCTCCTCAAGACAATGACGGCGTAGTCTCTAAAGTAGCTGAGGATTAGTCTGCAACAGTCTCAGAAATGGGCCAGTTCCCTACCTACCTGTTTTGAAAAAAACACAAAGTGTCCTTAACACAACAGAGAACACTCCAAGCTTCTCCAGTGTGAGTTCCAATACGAAACCGAGTGGTAGGAGCTGAACTTTCTCTCCATGGAGTCTCTGAGTTCATTTTCTGGAGTTCTCCAAGAGTTTTCATTTCTCCCTCATCAGGCAGTTCCCGATGAGCCACAAAGTGACCTTAACACAACATATGAGCCACCAATCTTCGTCCATAGCACAATTCAAGTCATTTTTTGTTTTAAGTTGAGTGTAGTAACACTTTCAGAAAGCAAATACAGGCATTGTTGTAACAGACGTATTTGTGAGGCTTCCATATCACAGCAATAACTATTATCATTACATTATTATAGTACATTAGGGAACACTACTCCTTCTGATCATTTGAGATCTATCTGATTTTACACTGATAAGACAGCTGGGATTTCTTTATAAAACACATTAGAAAACAGGCATTGAGACAAGATGTCTGAAAACGATATGACTTTTATTTTTTTATATTTTCGATAGAAAATGGATAATTTTCATACACTAGGCTTTGTCCAAAGCCAAAAAGGCAAATCCTTGAAGAAAAAAGATACTTAAGAGACATCGCTTTTATTTAGACACATTTTGCATCTTTGAGGCAAAAAAATAAGGCTTAGTCAATTGAATTTACTTTTGAAAATAAAAAAGGAGAACTGAAAACCTGATGGCAGAAGCATTTCTCCATCAATGACATTGGTCTAGCCAAAGATAGTGATAAATGCCTTACGATTTATATAGTCACAACTAGTCTTCTAATATATATATATATATATATATATATATATATATATATATATATATATATATATATATATATATATATATATTCTATAAATGGCAACAGAGAGGGCAACTTGCATGCACTTTGGTAGACTGGGGACCATAATTAATATGGCCAATAAAGAGACAATGGAGAGCTACTCTGAGAACATTATAAAAGTAGTTTGGCTGCTGACATTGGCAGACATTGGTAGATTTCTATCTGTAAAACAGATTATTCTGCATGAAGCACCTTTTAGCTCTTTTTTGCATTATTAAATCCATTGGTGCTAAATACAAATATTTAGTATGATAAACATAGATCAATTTATGGGGACAAATCCCATTAAATTATACTTAAAAGAAGTAGCAGTGGTCTTTGAATAGTTTGCTGTGATTTGCTGCTCTACCCTACAGAGAAAAAAATAAACTAGAAAGGTTTTAAAATCACAGCCAAAGACTTTACAGTGCAATCAAATATGCTGCAACCAAATCCCCAGATATTATGCAATCTCTTATAAATATTTATAAATACACTGGAAATCAATATTTCATTACACGTCACGCAGTAAGCTGAAGTCAATGATATTACTCTATCAACTCTGTAGCTCTGAACACACATTGGCTCAGCTCTTGTGGTTTGGAAAGAGTTAAATATATGCCAATAACCTTGCTAATGTATTACCAGTAGAGAGAATTCATTGGGTAATCGTAGGCACCTGAGTAGGATGAGATAGCTAGACCCATTAAAGAAAGAATCATTCAGAGGGGGGTAAGACAGATCTGTGGGCTCAGCACTTTGCGGAAATCATCCTTCTGTGAAAAGCTTGCTAGAATAGACCGGTGTTGATGTGAATTAACATTTGATTTCACTGGAAAATGTAAAATATCAGTACTCCCTCTATCAGATCCAGTTAACACCTGCCTGCTGTTGCAGAGAGAAACCTTCCCAAGAGACAGGTAAGGCAACCAAGCAGTTATTGCTATTTTTGATGTACTTATAATGTATTACGTATGCAAAAATATAACACTTGAAAATCTATGCTTTTTAAAAAAAAAAAAAAAGTGAGGATACACCTCTATAGAGTTAAATATAATTTGCATATTGTACATATTGTTAATTTTATGTAGATATTTGATATGGAAAATCTGAAATACTTTCTACATTGTGTATAATTTCTGTAAAAAATCATTTGATTATGTTGCAAGCATTCTAATATGAATTGGTGTTTTCATGAGCAGAAACATATACTTCTTCACTCGATGCTAACAGTTTATATTTGGAATGGAATGTTGACGATTGATATGTTTTGGAAACAATTGATTCCAGTTCTATGACCGCAATGTTATGATGTAACATGTTAATATTTTAATCTTGTTCAGTGGTGTTCCTTAGCTATCCATTGCTGACTTAATTAAACATAATTTCTATCATGGTAACAATACTGGGTGTTCTAAACCTAAGAACTTTTACACATGTGAAAAATTGGGATAAATACAAGTTATGATTCTGTTTTCGTGAAAACCAATATTAAAACCCCCCAGATAAAACTGATGTTACAATTGTTACAGGAGGCATAATCTACATATCAAAAATTAATAGGTAAAACTCTTGACATTTTAATATTTTGAACGTGATGAACAAAATTGCTCTTTGGGGGGGAAAAATAAATAAATATATATATATATATATACTTGGGATCTATTTAAAATTAAATGTATTTATTCAAATGTTGCCTTCAAGTGTATTTATCCATAATTCCCCACCATCTATCGGTTGAGCAGACTTTAATATAGTAAATATAATGAAATATAAGGAAAGGGATGGACTGTGTAAGAATAGTTACCTTCTGGCACACAAAGAGTCAATGCCCATCGGGATACCCTATTCTATAGAGCAAGAGTGGATATTTGAAACCTTTCAATATGCAAATATGTCAAGTCTATATATAATATACTTTCTCTTTATCATTCAGCCTTTACGTTGACGCTTGAACATTTAGCTTGCACCTTCTACCCTTTATATGGGTGCTCATGGTGTTGGAAATTGATGAGGTGGTATCATTGTTGCATTCGTGTTTGGGTTAACGCACATCCACCCATACATTATTATATGCTCTCTGTAATTGAAAGATAAATCCAGTTCCAGTTTCCCACCAGGAATTTGTTCTGTATATTATATGGTTATGCCACCTTGAGTATCTATTTTTTTGATGTGTAGTTTTGGAACTTTAACTATAATGATTACTCTAATTATAATTTTGAATCTTTTAAATACAAAAACGCAAGGCATATTTTGTAAAGATAATATGCAGCTTATTAGTTCATCATATTGATAATTGAAGGATATATATTTGTATATTATGTATAATTATGTTCTACCTTTCAAATAAACACTTTGGTGAATTGTGTTGTATAATGGATGGTACTTTCCACCAATGTTTTGTTGAACGGCATCATCACCATCTTTCTTTTGTAGCTTGAGAAGAAACAGCATCTCAAATAGAAGTTCTCAGTCTGTTAAGCAATACTTTAATCACAAATGGAAGACACAGGTAGTGTTTTTGTTCAATAATAAAGAAAGTATTGTTAACCCAATCAAATAAAATGTTCATTATTCCAGACTCATTCTTCATGACATTGGTTTTCTTTGGTCACTTTCCAATTCCACATATTATTTTATATGAATTACTAAGAAAGACTTGTGCTCATAGTTCTGTGTAAGTGGTTGTTTAGAATATCCATTGGGCATTATGTATAAAAAGTGATTCTAGTGTAAAGTTTTTTAAAAAAAGGCAACAATCCATGGAATTATGAAATCACTATGAACATTCTGTTTGATTATTATGGTGGTAGAACCAGAATCACTGTACATGGCTGCATAATGTTTTTGGCAATGTACTCAGGGAATGATAGCATGTAAAAGTCCAGAACCTCACATTTTGCGGACAGTCCACCATTAATCAGAGGTATGACTTGCTTTTCCTGGTGGTAATGTGTTACTGTAGAATAAAAGCCTGCTCGATTTAGTTTTAGAAGCATACTAGAATTATTTGAAATTATTCTCAGAAAGCAAGCTGAATCTATTTATCAAGTCGGAAAAAAAAAGATTTATGCTGGTTTTCATTCTAAATGAGATGTAATGGAGCAGGACCTTTGGTTAATGTCATGCATCATGTGTAGACTCGGCCAACAATGGACGACAGGAATTCCTTTCATGGCACATTCCATACAGTATACCTTAAAATAAAAGCCCTTGTGGCATTAGTTACAAGGGAATAGCTGAAAGAAATTAAGCAGCATTCGCCAAAGCCAGATATTGTATGTGATTGAAACACTGCCTTCTTTATAATTCTCTGACTTTACCCAGACATCATTGTCTAGCTCCTAGCAGCTGATAATTCCTGACTGTAGCAGCCTTGACTCCCGTGCTAGGCATTCCCCAAAACACATAGCCCCCCAATGAAATACACAACACTGTGTTTTGGGTAGAAAAGGCCACAGCTGATTTTATTTAAACGCTAGCCATTGCTACGCAGGCCTAAAACTGAAAAAATAGGTGCGTTAAGAGGACAATGACCAACACACGGTAAACCAATAAATAACATAAATTAACATAAATAATTAACATAATGATTAACATTAACCATTTAATGTAACAACCACCCAAAGCTTACCTGGTTATCCAGGTACCACACAGGGAAGGACATACCGGGATGCCCAAACCCAAACCTGAGGTTCCCAGCTCCACCTGCCAGGAAACCTCCCAACACGAGTGCCACCAAATGCTCTCCCAGCAGCATTAACCCCCTAGATACCTGGTAAGCTTGTGCACGACCGTGACAAAAAACACACACACACCAGAAACACTCAACACAAAAAAGGAAAGGGAGGGAGGGTGGGACAAACAACGTGTGGTAGGTGACATAAAAAATGGCGCCAACCCTAGTGGCGCCAACCCCTTAAATAACCCACCGTTAACCCCCCCCCGCATCATTCAAAAAAATGCCGCCAAGGCCTAGGCCTGCTCGGCACCCACTCAAGGCCCACTCTGGCCCATTCTGAGTCCCGTGAGCTTCAGTCTTGGTAAGGCTAAAGTGGCACACTTTAGGTGAATTTATATAATCTAAATAAAGAACAAAAATACAAGGTTATATGTTTAAACCGTCCATTGTGTCACAATTATAAAATTATTTTCAGTAGCAACTGTTAGATCTTATTGTGAGCCGGCCTATTATGGCGCAGACTGGGAACAGGAAAGAATGGAGGGATTATATGTGCAATTTGGCCTGCAGAGGGTAAAGTGCTACTGTCCACATTTCTTAGGAACTAATTCTAGTATAACTTACAGATCTTGTTGTTGCTTTACAAAATAACACATAAAAAAGACTAATATGTGCGCAAGCAAACAAATTATTAAAAATATCACCCCATATTTTCTTCTACTCAAATTGTTTAGCAACAATCAGGAAGAAAGAACATTAAACAATCATGAATCTACTGTAAGCAAAATCATCAAACATCCTATTTCTGGTTACCTAATAAACAAAGCTAAAAATAAAATTATGAGAAATATTTACTCAAACAAAATTAATGCTAAATTCAACAGACCATAAATAATTTTCATTCTACTTGGCAAGCTGGGTCATAATTTTATTGACTTAATAAAACAAATTAAACTAATTCAACCACAAATCAGGAACATACATGATTTTAGTATTATTTTTTTTTAAATGACCTACATCCACATTATTTATTAAGAAAGCCCCAAAACAGGACAGTATTGTAACGATTAAAAATTGGAAATACAGCTTTCATAAGTAATTGAGAACTTATATCAAATTTCTTTTTTCTTATTTTTTCCATTGCAGTTTATATGAAGATTGATGGCACTTTTTTGAGTTTTGGGGGGTGGACAAGGGGGAGGTTATTTAAGGGCAGGTGTCATTAGGTTAGGGGCCATTTTATGTGTCACTCTACCTTGTCCTTATTGTTTGTGGTGTTGGTTGGGTGGTTAATTCTGTCACAGTCGAAGGATAAAGCTTATCGGGCATCTAGGGGGTGAATTATCTGGGAGAGCATTTGGTGGCATTTCGGTGTGAGGTTCCCGGCTGGGGGTGCTCGGAGCCTCCGGTCTGGGGTTGGGCATCCAGGTATGTCCTCCCCTTTGTTGGTGGTACCTGGATAGCCTGGTAAGCATAGGCATGTTTTTGTTATTTAGTCATGTTAATTATTTATATTATTTATAGTGTCATTGCCCTGTTAACGCACCTAGTTTTGGTTTAGGTTGCATGGCAATGACTATATTAAATAAATAAATAAATAAATCGGCTGTGGCCTTTTCAGCCCTACTGTTGGTGGTCTATATACTAAGAAGGGAAATGGTAGAGTTAACCCCTAAGACTTCATTAAAGTTGCATGATGAACCAACTCATATGTTCAGTAATATACCAGTCGAGTAAGAGTAAATGTGAATGCATGTAACTTGAAATTTTGCTAGATCCAAATGAGAATTTTGAATGACAACATGTATGCTCTGATCTGAAAATCTTAAAATTGCATAAAAGAATTGCATGTAACTTGTTAAACCAAATGGAAAACTTGTTAACCAAATGGAGCTGACACATAGACTTTAGTTCAATCCAATGGTGGATGCAATGTATCCTCTCACCACTTGGGGAGGCTGGTGTATGGAGCGTGTTTGCATGCTTTCATTTAAGAATCTTCTACCATTGGGCAAGGCTTTGATTATTTCTTTTCTGTATCAGTTTTCTAAAATAGGTGTCTTTTTTAATTGTTGGATGAGTCTCTTCCTTGGGGTAAAGTTGAGGACCCAGTTACAAACTTTAGATGGTCCCTAAAAGAAAATATATTTCATTGCAGGTTGCACCATTCGGGGGGGCCAAATGTAAGGATAGTGGGTGAACTGGATGGACCTCTTCCCCAGGGGGATGAGTAGGGGCTTTTTTGTTTTTATTATGAGGATAAATGTGGCTACATTTCTACTCAAAGGGTTAATGGCAATAGCGCCCACCTATTCCCTCCACCCTTTCATTCACTGGCTACTGAGATGGAGGGCATGAAGGCATAAGTGTTCTTTAAAGGGTATTTTTATCCTTTTAAACATCCCATTCAACTGTGGAGATGTTGCACAGGGAGGGCTCTGTGCATCAAATAGATTTCTTTTATAATACTTTAGGATCCTAACAAAGGTTAACGCCTAGGACCCCTGTTAACCAAGAGGAGACTGGTGATCTCCTCTCGCTCCAGGTGAGATGGGATAGGGCGTAATAATATTTTAACATTGTAAGGGTATAGACTCCATGTTTACCCCCTCACCCCTAATCCCATGCCACAAGGTAAGTAAGATTTGTCTGGTGCCTACCAGCAGGGGTAGGAAAAAATTATTCAGAAAGGGCCACTTGCGGAGTCTAGAACCCAGTGGGATCACTTAACAAGATGTTACGTGAAACAACAGTAAGGGAGGGAGTCTCTCAGTGTGCATGTGTGAGTGTGTATGTGAGTGTTACTAAGTATAAATGTGTATGTGTAAGTGCGTGTGTAAGCATGAATGTGTACGTTTTGTGTGTGTTATCATGAGTTTGTACGTTTGTGTCAGCTAGCATGAGCGTGTAAGTGTGTGTTATTAGTGTGTTGGCATGAATATGTATGTGTAAGTGTTTATGTGTTGGCATGAGTGTGTAAGTGTGTGGAAGAAGGAGTATGTTAGCATGAATATGTATGTGTAAGTGTTTATGTGTTGGCATGAGTGTGTAAGTGTGTGTAAGAAGGATTATGTTAGCAGGAATGGATATGTGTAAGCGTGTGAGGTGGAGTGTGTGTTAGCATGCGTGTGTATGTTGGCATAAATGTGTATGTGTAAGTGTTTATGTGTTAGCATAAGCGTGTACATTTGTGTACGTTTGAGAATGTGTATAAATATATGTGCTACTGTGTATCTTAGTTAACAGGGTAGGGGTTGACAGGGCCACTTGGCTTTACCTGTCCCCTTGGCCAGCCCTCCCCTGCCTTCCTGATAAAAGTATATAGCAGCCAGACATCTTTATCTGTTTTCACTATGGATTAGAGCTGATCTTATTTTGATGTTTTTCATTAGCAGAATGAGCTAATCACATCATGTGATATTTCAAGGACAGTGTTGTGTCTCTAATTCATTATTAATACTCTCTACTGAAGTCTGAAATATTTATTTTAAGGTATTGCCCTTTGAATCAGTACGCTATGGAGATATGCCAACAAAAAAGAATATTAAACATTTTCCCAGTGCTCCCTGTAATTATTTAGGGCAAACAATAATTATTATCTGTGGGAGCTCAACCTGCTCATTTAGTCAAATGCTTGATATGTTTTATGTACACATAAAATTTGGCGGTAGATAATACACATTTGGCCCATCTAGTCTGCCCATTTTTCCTGTAAGGACTCAGACCTTAATCAGTCCTTCTTCTCATCTTAGATTCAGGAGCCACATACCATGCATGTTCAGATTCCTTAAAATTGGCAAATGTGAAGGTCAGTAGCTGTCTGACCTTGGAAAGGTAGATCGGGCACTCGCCAGGTGTGCCAGATGACCAGTCCAGGTAACTTTGCTCTTGTGCAGCTTAGTGATGGGTGAAAAATTCCCTTATCATATCATAAAGAACATCTAACATCTGATATAACTTTACTATTACCTTGCTAATTATAATTATAGAGATGTCATGTATTCTACATCATAAAAAATTACATTCTGGATGATACTCAACAAGCAAAAGCCCATCAAGTAAAAATTCATTTTTTTTAGATTTTTAGCTGGGAACACTTAACTGTCACGTGACCCAAAAACAGGCACTGATAGGTTGTTCCCATAGAAACAGAAACATAGCTTCTGTGTTGTTTTTATGAGATGAAACCTTCAGAGGAGAGAATCCAATGGCAGATCTGTTGGGGGTTATTTGCTTAAGACACTACACAGTGTAATTAATGTGTTTGTCTAAGTGGAACGGCACCTTAAAAAAAGCCCCCTGGTGCATCCTTTTCTCTTCTATTTGAAAATATTTATGTCCTCTAACCTATTTACATCATGATAGAATCCAAAAGATAATGTTTGTTTTTAGTCGGAACACATCATTGCTTTTTTTTGTTTTAGTAAGAGAAAAAGGCAAAATAAATACCGTCTCTCCATAAAAACAGACCTTGTTAGCTTAAGTCTCATTCCAGAGCTGCAGAAATGTTGTTGTATTTTCAGAATTTATCGTTCTTAACCAAAAGCTTAGAAACCAAACTGGGCTAATTATGTTATTTCCATGTCAAAAATGTATTCCCATGACAATTTTCCCCAGTTGGATTTTTTTTTTTTGTTCAAAACTCTCAAAAAAGAAAAAACATAGAAAGGAGCAAATAAACAGGAACATATGGGAATTGTATCCAGAAAATATGCCAGAAATGTTAAAAATGTACGTAAAAAAATGTTTTTTGTTCGAAGTTTTCTAATGGATAATATTAATTTAGTATTACGTTCGTTTTGTGCCTTCTAACCCAGGGCCAAAAAAACCCTTGGTGTTAGTAAAATATGTTCTAATAAAATATTAACGAAGAACCTCTATATGTTGAGAACCGTAAAAAATATTTATAATTGCATAAATGTGTTGCTACATTGAAATTATTTACAAGTGATCATCGTTCGAACTGAACTTAGCAGCTGGCAAAGATCTCTGGTAAAAGTCCATTCTAGTCTACTTGTGGACTGATGATATCCGTCCTCTGGAGCTGATGGGAAGGTAATTGGGCAAGATGGGCACACAATGACCCCAAATCTCCCCTTATTCTTTTCAAGACAAACAAAAGCACAAACAAAATTAAATATGGATCATGCCCAAACCCCGATTTCATTTTATTTTTGGGAGAGATTTTATCACAATATTTTTTTTTTGTAACCCATCTAAGCATTTGAACTAAAACCAAAACAGAATATAGTGGATGGCTACATTTTAAACCTGAAACTCAATTGAGTATTTGTTCTTGATGATTCTGGAACTGTAACAAATATCTTGAAACCTTTTTGAACACAAAGGTTTATTGAGCGGAAGGTTTTCCAGTAAAACGTAGAATGGTTTCATTGTGAGCGTGCTCTGTTGTGGTCTGGTATGACATTTTAGTGGTAATTTGGTAATCATTGCCTCGACTGACTTGTCACAAAAGCACAACTATGTTTATTCCTTATTAAAACATTTTAAGCCAATCAGACTTTCACTTGCATCACAACTGAATGTTATTGGAACCAAATAACAACAGTTGGTAGATCCCTGAATACATCGCCACAGATTAAATATCATGGATGAATGAAAATGTAAAAATGTGGGCCCTAATCACTAAACTGTGAGTTTGCAAGTGAGTTATAATGAAGAAAACATTTCCAGCGATTTGACCATAGTATGAGGTCTGAAGAAGGCTTTTATTGATCCTTTCTTTTATTACTCTCTCTCTCTCTATATATATATATATATATATATATATATAGTTATAACTTGTCCAATGGTGCTGTTTCCATTTTTCACGTGAATTTTATAAGTTTCATATCTAGGTCTTAAAAAATTGGTATCGTGCAGCAAAAAAACATTTTCATCAACAAAAATATATCTAGATTTCTTATAGATTACATGTGACCAGGACTGTACTGGGGATGATGGGGGAAGATCATGATGTATGCGCGGCTGGATATGACAGGCCGCGCATACAGCCGCACATTATGTTTTTTTGCCCACTGGCAAATTCAGTCAGTGGCTGCACACTACAGCACCCAATGTGCCATTGGTTGTGCATGGAGCAATGACGGACAGTGGCCCACTGGGCATTTGGCCGATGACCAGCCTGGGCCTACACGTAATGTTCTAAACTATATTGTGTAAACTTGTAATGTGCTCATGTTTGCTTCATTTACTGCTTTGTTTTGTTTCACTATTTCTTCAGTCTTCAAGTTCAGAACTTGGGTATCCTGATATTTTTTAAACTAAATGATGGTATGTTGGTTCATTTATGTTAAAAATAATTGAAGAAGATGATTCGGGGGGGGGGTGAGTAAATTGTAAATAACTGGAGAAATTACTCAATCTCACAATTCTCCTGCAAACTCCCATGTCAACTCACTCTTTCGTGAATAGACCCATCTGAAGAATACCAAAGATTCTAGAATGACATTTCCTACACTGAAAATCAACGCTCCTTTTTCCTGTAGTTTCTGAAAACCCAACTTGTTTAATCAGGTATTAATTCTTTAACCTGGAAAATGTACTGGTAAACTGACAACTTGCTGATCTAACCAGACAAGTTTGTTTGGTAGACATCTCTAAGCTCCTTTTGATTTAAAATCCAAATGGAAGAAACATTGAAGGCAATTCACATTCTACACACAAGGTCTATGTTTGTGAAGCACCATACTATGCTGTCTTCATGATCTGGTTCTACATTTAGTATGGATAGACCATTGAGATGTGGGAATTACTATTTCTGGGCCAAAGTATTCTGTTTGAGTAAGTTTTGGTTTATTCTTACCTTAAACATACCCAAAGAGGTACCTTACCTTCAACGCAATTTTGTCATCAAATTCTGTTGCTTTTGGTTCTAGATAAAATGACCTGCCATGAGAGATTTAACGAACCCTGCTTACACTGTGGTTTTGAAGAGGTTAGAGATGAGAGAAGTTGTGAACGTAAAAAAATGACTGATAAGACAAATTGAGATACTTCTAAGAAAAGCACGTTTTTTGGCTGTGAACAAAAGGAGCTTATGTTTCGACTTTTCTACAAATTCTGCATTTTCAGGTACCATAGTGCAAAGAAACCATTAATTCCTTCCTGCCACATTCATATGGTCAAGGGAAATAGGGTAATTTATCATTCGGACAGTTCTCCAGCAGAGAAAATTTGTCTCTAGTCAATTCAGTGTTTTTCAGTTGAAGGATAGTTGTTCAAGCTGACCTTGTTATTTTTCTTACTTGTATAGAACCAACCATGCCCATGGGCTTGGATCTATTTATCAACAGATAACTGCCTCATTCTTACACTATTGCAACAATGTAACAGCTTATCCTACTGGAACCTGGAGCTCTTATTTCACACACATTCAGAGTAATTTCACCAAGCAGCGAACATTCTAAATGAAACATTATTACAGACTTTCTTTTTCAATTTTTATAGATGTCTGTGGAACATATTGCAGACACAGGCATTTACATTAACTCTTGTTTCCAATGAAATATATTTACAGTGGGATCTATGAGAAATCCTTAGACCTGGAACCTGCAGAACATGTCATTCGTATGTCTGATGCTTTCTTTTTATTCCTATATGCATATTCATTACTTTTATTAAATGATTCAAGGCTCCATTTCTGACTATATGTTGCACCCTTCAGACATTCCTGGCCTTTTCAGAACCATCATATTCACATAACTTGACAGAAGTTAATATATAGGAGCAGATGAGCAAAGTTCTTGTGATTTTCATTGTACACCAATTTGCTGGAAGGGCCATACATTTCACTGAATTCACCTACAGAACATCCAGAATGGGTGGCAGGTCATTTTTCTTGACAACGTAAAATATGTCCATTTAGGGAGTTAGATTAAAATAAATATTCATTGATAATTACATTAGATTACAGAAGGCAGAGTGAAAAAATAACAATATAAGCATATAATTAATGCTCTCCATTATCATGATACATTTGAGCACGTTCTCCTCACTTTCTGATTTTATGATATAAGGATTTATAGTTTATTTACAGGTTTGACCAGGGGTCTCCGGTTGAAGCTGTGCTTCCCTGGACCTCTTGGTCAGTTTCTTTTTTCTCTGGGCAGGAAGCTGTGTTTGGCCACACCTACTTCCTGCCTACTCCAAATCCACTTAAGGCTGTCTGGAACTAGCCTTACCCCTATATGTGTGTTTAACCTTGCCCCTTCACAACGCCACTCCCCTAGAAGAGGAAGAGCTCTGAATAGCCTATAGTGGGATGTTCCATATAGGTGTGCATATAGGCATGTTCTGTTTCTGCTTCTACCACTTGGTGCAATTTGTGATATCATTAACATTTCTTAATTCATAAAAACACACCCAAACCCTGAATAAGTGTATGAATTAATGAGTTTAGAGGCTGGACAAGTGACATTAGGTTAAATCGACATCTTAGGAATTAAATGGACAGATTTATCACTTTTCACTTTTTTCAGGCTTCGACTTGCCTGTATTGTTGACCATTTTTGCTTCATTAGTCTTTACCATTAACAGTGTCAATCACAATTTGCTAGACAATTAGGTGCTTGGCTGCAAGGAAGCAGAAATAAAATACTGTGATTTTTAAAGTGCCTTTAAATAATTTCTATGGTCTCGTGGTCAAGTAAATTGTTTCCTGAGATCATATTAAGGAATGTGAGATTAACCTTTAAGAATTCTAGACACCATAGGCAAGGCTGGTCCCACGTATGGGTAGAGCCAGCTCCAGATAGCCTTTATGAACGGGATGGGCATCAGGGTAAAAAGGGCCGAGAGTAGGCAGAATATGAGCATTGGCTGGACGCGACCACACATCACTCCCCTGTCTGGTGAAAGAAGAAATTGACCAGGAGACACAGATACTTTGGATCAATCCTGGAGAGTTCCTGGATATGAACCTAAATCACCCACAATTTGCCATTTAGTAAATTCAGTTTAATGTTTTTATTTAACAAGAAACAAATAGATTTCCAAGCATTATAGAAATACAATTCCTATTATGTTCTGCTGCCAATAAAAAGGGGTATACCAGTATAGCATTATGGGAGTTTAACAATTCTTGCAGAGGCACTTTTTGGCTATACTTCTGCTTTAACCTATTTATCACAGGATTTACAGGGGTTAACTTTATTTACAGTTCTCCTTGAATAGGTGTGAGCTGTATTTCTGTCATATGACATATTTTCTGTTGTTTTTGAAATGGGATATGTTGTGTGGGTGAAATTCAGCATGTTACGCAATCGCCTTATTCGTTTTCAGTGACTGTAGTAAAATACAATGTTTTTCATTATAATGATCAGGTAACTTGTTTATACTACTGAGGTTCACATAGGAAATACAAAAAAAATCAAAAGCCTCAGCATGAAAAAAGATCAAAGAACTAGCAATGTCTAGGTTGAAATTTCACCCAAATTACCTGGAGTAATTGTCCCTGATCTAACTCATCCAACAATGACCATATTGTCAAAGTCCAGACCACAACCTGATTGAAATGCTGTGGCGGGACCTTAAGAGAGCAGTGCATAACCAAATGCCCATAAACCTCAATGAACTGAGGCAACATTGTAAAGAAGAGTGTGCCAAAATTCCTCCATGACGATGTGAGAGACTGATAAAGTAATGCAGGAAATTATTACTTCAAGTTATTTTTGCTAACGGTTCTACAAGCTATTGAATCATAATGTATACTCCTGGCTTCTCCATTTTGGCTTCATTTTTGTTGAATAAATCATGACATGGTGTAATATGTCATGTGTACTTTTTAGACCTGCTAAGGAACAGGTGATTGTTATCATGCCGATATGTAAAGCCACAGAATTCAAAGAAGATGTACATTCTTTTTCACATGTCTGTGGCAACTCAAATTTTAATAATATTGGACAGAACACAGAAGACCTTCCAAAGGCCTGACTACCTCTTACAAGTGTTATAGAACTACAATTAGAACTTATTATGCTCTGCTGCCAATAAAAGAGGGATATACCAGTGTAACATTATTAGATTCACAGTTCAACACCACCTGCAGAGGCACCATTTGGCTACAACTCTTTTGCCTCTTTTAATTTGAACAAACTTTGGGACAATCAATGTATTCAATTTAAATTAGTAAAACTGCTAACAGACATAATTTTGTAAAATAATTTAATGTAGGGTTACTTTTTTTTACACCTACCACCTCACCCAATCTTTTGAGGTAAGGCTTTGGGAATCTGACAGAAAAAAACATCAGCTACTTATGCTGGCAGAGGAGGAATTTTTAGTTTGCCCATGTTAAACTCTCGAGTCCTCATTGAACTCTATGAATCATGGTTCTTTTCTGTTGCGGGTAGATAACACATTCAAACAGGATTCCAACTCAAGTGCATTTGGATAAAATTCTGCCATTCACAGCCAATGTGGTGGCCCAGTTTGGTTCCTATAACGGAAGCAGAGCCACAATCTAAGCCAGCTATAGCATAACCACCGGTATGGGTGGAAGCGACTGTGTTCCTGTAAAAGAAGCCAATGTAAATCTGAGAGGTTGTGAAGCTCATTCAGGGCTGGCCTTACGATGTACGCTATTTAGGTGGCTGCTGAGGTCTGCCTTCTGTGTAAGGAAAAAGGGTGCAGGAGCAGGTTTGGATAGAAAGCTTCCACACCCCAAGGCTGGCATTGAGAACATATAAATAGTACAAAAAAAGTTCCAAAAAATGCTTTTGTTATCAACATTTCTGAGGAAAAAGAGAAGAGAGAAAGCAGGTATGCTAATTTTCAGATAGCTGACACTTACATGTAGAAGTGGTCAGTCATTAAAAATCCAATAGGCATTTTGCCACACTTGTGTCCTGTCCCTGAGCCAAACCAGAGGCGAAGTAATGGCAAGATACTATGTACTATCCATCATGTGGATATTAAATCCATAAATGCTGGTGGGTATTTAAATATATCATTTACGTATTTTCAGACAGGAACTGGAAAATAACAATAACTATTAAAGGTCAAATCCCTTTTGTTTAACACTAGGCGGAACTTAATTGGCAGAATTTCATTAAACTTGTTCCCTATTTTTTGGGGGGAAGCCAATGAAAATCCCCCAAATCCCAGAACAGACATGATGAAGCAGCAATTAACTTTACAAATCCAGTGGGAATTTATTTTATTCCAACAGTAACTGAAAATAATCTGTATTGTAAAGATGTAACAAACTCTATAAATGCCAGCATGGTGGGAAGGAATTGCAACACATCTCTGTAAATGAAAAGGTTAACTAAGAGAAGCTGAAGTTGTCAGTGTTTTGAGCAGCAGGAATTATGCCATCCTGATGCAGTGTTCTCTCTTCTCTCTCTTTGATTCTAACACTGGGATAAAGGAACTAGACTTAACACTCCAAGCAGTGTACTTCTGGCATTGAATGGGTTACACCTTATTCTCCACACACCCCTTTGGATCATATAGTTCCTCAAAGCTCAGAACAGCTCATTTGTGCAGAGAAGTTTGTGTTTGGAGTAACCAGAGGTGAGGGAAGGCTGCTTTCCAGAAGCAGCACCATCAGACCATTAATAAGAAGGATTTTGAAATATAATAGGAGCTGTCTGATGGTTACTGTGGTTGAAGACACCAATTACTGCAACAGCCAGGATGGATCTTTGGTGAAGGATTACAAAATGCAATTCATTTTTGATGTATACACATGCAGGGAGCACCCTGCTAGAAAATGAGATGATGATGATGATGATGATGATGATGATGATTTAAGATTTGATATCCAGGTCCAATGTGGTCTCAGGAACAAAAGAAGGATCTCTAATTGATGGACATCAACTGCAAGCAATACCAAGAAATCTGACTGCAACATCAGTCCCTGGGCATCACATTCCAGCATTGTCTTAGAACGCCAGGGATATCAGTGAAATCAAATTATTTGTGATTCATTTTGGGTTACTTTCGCACTTTGTGGAGATGGAAAATGAGGTGGCAAAAACTGTTGACAATCAAATGGAAAAATACATGTAATTTTCTTTTACAAGATTTTTTTATGCTTAGATGTCTTTGCCATGAATACATTCTTTTTTTTCTTAATTATATTATTAGTGCTGTACAACCTTTTAATTCTATCCTTTCTCTTCTCTCCTGCTTGGTATTTATGCAAGAACTGGTTATTATTTGTTTGTACTTGGATTTGTTTTTACACATATTTTAGATGTGTTCCTTTCTTTTGTTGCCTTCTAATCAGGTTTGGACATCAGTGAATGTCTTCTGAACATAACTTAATTCTTCTAACTAACAGTAGATCTCATTGATCCTTCTTCTTTTCAGTTGTGTTCTGATGACAGGTTATAATGATATGTCTTCCTAAAAGGGGTCTTTGTTTTTGTTCATTTCCAAGAGTTACAATAATGGGGAAGTCGGAAAGCCAAATGGATATAGTGGAAAAGTCGACCAAGTCAGTGAAGAAGTCCTGGAGTATTGTGGAGATTGGACTGTCAGTGTTACTCTTTCTGATGACTTGTGCAGTGGTTGCACTTCTAGTCTTGTATACAAGCAACAAAGGTAAGGGAGCCACTAACACTTATATTTCAGTATTTTTACTATACTTGATGTTGGATAAAATTCCACAGCTGTGATCTGTGAATCATATCTGCCAACTGTCTCTGGGCTTTGCTGTCTCTCCCATTTTTACTTGAGAGAGAGAACAGCCTCCCAGCAGAAGTGGTAGAGGCTAATACAGTGAGGGAATTTAAACATGCATGAGGTAGGTATATGGCCCTTGAATCTAAGATGAGACCAACGACTGGTTAAGATCTTAACATCAGAAAAAATGGGCAGAATAGATGGGGCCAAATGGTTCTTATCTTATTCTATGTTTAGTTCTAGCTGCCTCAGTTAAATCTTGTTGTACCTGGTTTTAAAAATACATAATTTATTGGAAAATTATGTGGAATTCAAAGCAGTGATTTTTATTATTATTATTATTATTATTTTTATTAATAATATTTTGGTAGTAAACGTTAATATAGTTAATATTGCATTAAATTATATCAGATTAACCTATAACATGACTAAAGAATGCATTTAAACCTTGCCGACGCACTAAATTATTTCAATGGATCATATATACTGTACGTGTAGGATTACAATTGTGATTAAAATGGATTGCTTGTACTGTATAAATTGCAATATAAACAATTGTTATAATATCTGTTTGTTCTTTCCTGTGCAATTTCCTTGTTAATAGGCAATCATGCGTACCGGTAGTACTAGTTACTTTAACTCTATAAGAGAGTTGTGAAATGTTTCTTTGATCAACTCCTCTACCAACTTTTCTTGAACGCTTATTACCGTGTCTAAAACAATTTATTTAATTTTTTTATATATAACATTATGGATATGATCAAACTTTTCCATCCAGTAAAACGTGTGTTGTTTGTTATTGATTACTTTAATTTAATATGGGTTTATCTAATACAGGTAAAATTGTGCAATCATCGGTAATATTTCATTGGTTGCTATGGTGATTGCTTTACTTTTCCCATGAGTTTTTGCAGATGCTCAGACATTCTCATAACATACATCCGTTGGTCCTGGAGTAGAGTTTTGCGGTTGAGTTCATTGAGGTCAAGCTTTACATGTGCCTGTTTCCAATACTCTTTGCACCTTGTGCAATCTGCATTTCATGAGGTCAACTCCAGCTACTCACTTTACAATATGTTTTTTGGAATTTTATGGCTTTTGCACATGTACAGAATTCTTTGACTTTGAGGGATTTTAACTGTGGAACATACTGAAGGAACTAATAATTCCTGTCTTCTGCAACCTTATTGAGTATGATTTGGGTGAGCAACACCTTGACTATTTTCTTGTACTCTGGCTCATCCATTGCTCATACTTCTCCAACACCCAAGCAGTTACAAATATCAGGGTGATTGGTCATAAATATCCAAGTACCACAGTTGTTATGATATCACTTTCTTCAAGGCCATATTTAATGTGGGGCAAATGAGGCAGCTGCCCTGGTTTTCCTTAGGCACCCAGTGGCAACTGTCTCTTTTACCTCCTCTTGTACAGTGGCCAAGGACTGGGTGTCTGCAAGGAACAATACATGTCTGTTATTTATTCTACATTGTTTTTCACTGTCTGATGGTCCAGGGATGACATCATATCTCAGAGCCCATCTTCAGGTGGATAGCATAATGTCTCCAAACTGTGCTCTGCAGCCTCATATGCTTCAAGTGGCACCAAGGACATTGGTCCCTTATTTCTAGCATGTTTTTAGATCTAAAAAAGATGATTATGAGGAAACTAGCACATGATTAACAACTATATTGGAAACATTTTAGAGAATTGAGGGAGTTACTCTTAAAAAGTTATGTTGGCATTTTTTGTTGTATAATGCCACATATAATGCCACATATAAAATGTTTTCTTTGTTTAAACTATATGTTTTGGAGACAATGTTCGTTTTTTGTTTTTTTTTTATTATATATGGCTTGAATGTTAGGACATGTACACCGGCAAGCGATTATTAAAAATTATTTACAGCTGAGCGCTGCACTTCTGTGAAGTTTGCAGAAAAGGTATTAGCGTTCAAATGAAAGAGTCCATTGTAAGCTTTAAACTTTGTTTTCCAAGCGTTCTGGCAGATGGGCAACCTTAGACATTTTATCAGACATTACTTAAAAGTAAGTGGAATCCATACTTAGACATTTATAAATAATTCTTTCAAATGAAAAAACTCATGTGAAACCCTTGTGTTTCTGTATGAGCTGCAATGGTTTTCTGTTGCAAAAGGCAACTTTCTTTTTTGCTACTTTTAGCTTTACTTGATTCAGATCTGCAGATCTTTTTAACCCTTGATAAAGGTGTTTATGTCAAAACTCTTTACATTGTTTTATGTTTGAGATTTCAGTATATGTCTATTAATTCATGCTGATGTGCAAATACATGGTATGTTCACTGTTGACTCATACTTTTATAGCAGTATTGGTGTGCTGCCTTTTTTGTGCGCTGCAACAACAGGTGGAGTGTAGACAATAAACATATACGATAGGAGAGATCTGTGCCACCTAGCGTTGCCACTATATGTCCCAGATACCATTGGGTTGGTGGCGGTGTGTTGGATCTATAAAAGACAGAAACCCGGTTCAGTAGGGTCATGTAACATTAGTGTCAGGGCGTGCGTGAGTGTCAGTGTCTTGGTATGTGTGAGTGTTTATGTGTATTGTGTGAGTGTGCAAATGTGTCTCACATGCCTCTCCTCCCAATTCTCTCTGTTCTGTCTTTCCCTCTTTCCTTTTTTCTTCTCTTCTCTTTACTCATTCAACCTTTTCTCCTTTCTTCTCTGCTTCTCTCCTTTCTTCTTTTTCTTCCTCCTCTCTCTTCCTTCTGCTCTCATTCCTACTTTCTCCTACTCCTTCTTTTCTCCTGTCCCTTTACTTTTCTCTCTTCTCTTCTTCCTCTTTTATTGTCTCCCTTTTGCCTATGTCTTTCATTTCTTTTTCTTCCTGTCTCCTTTGTCTCTTATTAACATTTGCTCTAAATTGTAAAGCCAAAGCCCTGATCACACCCTGACCAAACCCCAAGTGACCCTTTAAAGATTTTCCAGGAAATGGCTCTGGAAAAGGTGAAACCACCTAAACAGACCACCAATGAAAATGCAGCTTTAGTGAGCCCAGACAACTGCATTAAGCGAGGGGGGGGCAGCTGCCCTTTTCCACCACATTAAAGTCCAGCCTATATGTTCTTTTTTTACTCCCCTCTCACTACTCTCTTTTTCTCTAATTGCTCAAAATGATTGTTGTACAGCACATAGCTACACTACACAACATTCATTTTTCTGATTTCACTGCAGCTATATTAAGTTCTCATGTTGCGCAGGTACATGCTGTCCATTTAGCTAATTTACTTTTTTTTTAATTTTGTCATATAATTTTTCCCATTAGCGGGTAACTAAAGTTTGTCTTCCGCCAGGAAACCCCTCTTCTGAGCCAAAAAAAGGTAAGCCATAGGAAGGAAGTATTGGGGTTGGAGAGAGGAAGCTCAGGGAGGATATTTCCCCCCCCCCGAAAATCAATTCATGTGGTAGAATCCAGGGTGATTAAAACTAATAACTATTGTGCTTGTGATAATCCACATAAAACTGCCGATACTGAACTTTTTTCCTTTAATGGAATAAAATGTGTTATTTTTTCTGGTTCCACTTTTAAACTCCCTCACTGTCTGAAAATGGACCGCTAACAAATATGTATTGAAGTTCATCAGAAGACATGATCCTATATATCCTATATATATATATAATCTAGATACTAGAGTAGAAAAGTTGTATTGTGTGGTTATTAAAAGTACCTTGTGATTAAGTCACACTGAGTTTGAACTCTTCTTTGAAGTTTTGTATAGAAACATGAGAATCCATAATATTTTTCCATATAAATATCGGACCCCAGGACATATGGTAAGAAAAGTGTGTGGTCTGGTAGACATATGTGCAACTTCACTGTCCATATGTGAACTATTCAGAGGGTCGCATAGCAATATCAAAAGCAATATCTTTAATTCTCTACAAAGGTCAGTGGACAAACATTTAAAGGCTGCAAGAAACACTATTTTCTTACATTTTCATTCAAACAGAGATATCAACCATGACATACTGGTAGCACAAGCACTAGTTAGGAGTCTTAGAAGTCATCAGATTAATAAAGAGGATGAAGGAGTCTTCTCCAAATGTATGACCCTTGTTCCTTCACCCTAATGTTCTAGCAAAAGCCCTAAGAGTTCCAAGGTATGATTATAGTCAACCGAGGATGTAGCCATCTGACCACTTAGGACTTCCCTCATGCAACCAGTGGCCTTTTTACAATCTGCTTCCGTAGGGAGTGGGTTTTAGATTATGCTGCAAACTTGCCTTTTCTTACAGATCCCACACATTTATTGAATAGACCTAATTTATATATTATTTGGGTAATATCAAAATATTGCTACAATAAGAACATTAATCATAGCATAATAAACATATATGTTATAATGGTTGCTGCTGCTGCTTGTTTTGTAGATCCTCGATCACATGGACATTTAGACATTTTTAAATGGTAATTAATCAGCTGTATTGATATGGCAAAATAACTGATGTGCTTAACGACATCACATTTTTATTTTCTGATAGTCCATGTGATCCTTATGTATTATCATGTAGGGCATCAGAATAAAATGTTATACAGGACAGTTGGTACCCTTGCTTCATATAATGCTGAAATGCTATGATCAAACAGTTGGTATAAGAACACACCTAGGGATGTCGGAATATTTTATTGTTCAGGAATAAATTGCCATTTCAGTTTTATTTACTCAGTAGCGGTAGAACTCAAACACCTTCTAATTACAATATATCGTACGGGTTAAAAACTATGGTGTTTCCGAAGCTCTATGTACTATTATTTCATGCATGAAAAATGCTCATGTTGGTCACTCGAAACCTAATTTTCCCCATGAAGAAGAACTTCGATCCTGACAATTTTAGGAAAGATTGATGTTGTGTGAAAAACAAGCACATTAAAAAAAGAGGGGGGAAAAAGTCAAATAGGCAACTCTTGCACCTGCTTAATGACAAATTCAGAACTTGTTTATTGAATGCTCTATGCCAAACATCTGCACTATTTAAAGAACACTAGAAAAGTGAAGGAAAATCTTCAGAGCGTGACCTTTTATGTGATGAAAATAAATCCTAGGAGGAAGTTGCATCTGCTTATCAGCAGGTGGTAGAGCGCGGAACCACACAGAAACAGAGAGGCGATACTACAGGGAGTCAGCATAACAATGTATTCCATAAAAGTGTTAACCAAATGATTCATATAATATTGCCAGAATACTCCAAAAATTGACCATCTAATTGTTTGCTAAAGGAGAATATACTAAGCTTAAAAAAAGATTTACCTTCTGGACCTGCACCGGATCCATGATCATCCATGATCCAAGGTCATTTTGTGCCACTGATTGGCTGCTTTAAATCACTGGGACATTTTTGTGTACATGAGCATAGGGGTCTCATTGGACCCTCAGAATGCTGACCGAGCCAGCGCTGGCAGTAAGTATATCGTGTAACATCCAAATACATCTTCTGCTTGGCAAATAGTAGGAGGGTCATAGAAAGGGGCAAATGCAAATGGGGAGATTCTGCAGAACCCCCCTCATGTATTTGCAAGGGGGACACCACAACAATTTACAGGCAGGTGCTGCATCTTCTTATCAGCAACTGTTAGAACACAGAACCGCACATAAAGAGAGAGGCGATAGTACAGGGAATCACCGTAACCATGTACTGTATTGCAAAAAAACAATTATATTACATATAATGTTGACATATAATATTGGCATAATATTCAGAAACTGGACGCCTGGTCTAACCAATGCAGAATTTGACATCAGAGTGTTCTTATCTGCAGTAAATGTCAGGTTTTGATCCTTTTTTTGTCTTAGATGAAGAAAGACTAAATAGGCCAATCATTTTTAATGGAGTCAGTGTGTGGGTGTGCGTATACTGTAGTGTCAGAGTTAGCGTGTATGTGTGTAAATGTATAGTGCGATGTGTGTAAATGTATAGTGCTGGGATGAGTGTGTGTATGTGTATACTGTAGTGTCAGAGTCAGTGTGTATTTGTATACTATAGTATCGTCTGTGAGTGTTTGTCTGTATACTGCAGTATCAGTGTGTATGTGTGCTATATGTATATTGCTAGAATCAGTGTGTGTGTACGTGTAAATAGTCACTATATACAGTGTAGTGTAGATTATCAGCTTTATCAGACTGGATAATTTGGGAAGCGATATTATTACACATTAAAATGTTACCATTTCATATGTGTTTTTGATCATAATATCATAAGCATATCAACATTTGATAGAGTTAAAAGGCAGATCTGAACAGGGACATCTGAGGTCATCGAACTTATGTGACTGCATCCTACTCTTTCAACAATGATCCACTAAAAGTGTGACAAACACCTCTGAACTCGCCAATCAAAACACGTGGTTCACCTGGGGAGCAAAAAACACAGCATTATGGTTTTGTTTTTATTTAATATTTTGTTTCTATGTATATAAAGATTACATAGTTTGTATTAAGCAATAGAGGATATGTTACCCTTTGAAAAGTGTTTTCAATTTGTATTAGGTTAATGAAATTGTATCTAAGAAAACTATATCAAGTGGCATTTAGCAATAAAATCAACAATAACGCCCTTCTGTTACATTGTCACCAGAATATCTACTTAGCTTTAGCATCAACTGTATCTCATGATGTTGCTTCTTAGTTTATTTCCAAGCTTACCTTACATATTTTAGTGTAAAATTAGCATTTTAAGGCCAGTGGCCACCTGATGACATAAGTGTGGTCAATGCCTGGATATGCGCAGTTGCATATGCCGCTGCTAGAGAGGAAGATTGGTTGAGTATGGGGCTTCAATAGCCAGCGGCTCACCGGACATTTGCCTTGGTCAAGGCAAAGTGTATTCACTAAACCAAGAATCAACCTGGCCTGTGAAATATAAACCTTGACTAGTTCAGACCTGGTTCAACCCAGCAATATGCATCATTCTTTAGAATAGCTCCCTGTGACATTAAACTGTCCCTTTAAGTGGCAGAAGGAACGTACCCTACGTAGTTGTTTACCTTGAAAATAAATGGGTTATTTTTCTTAGGCTTTCAAAATATTTGTTGGAGTAAAATTCCGCCTGTTGTGGATATTATTATAACCCATTTTTCTAAATGCCTCTAATAAATGATTATGGGCTTATCCATAAATACTCCTTATACTAATATGACTGATAATTGGCTTTGAGATATCGGTAAAAAGCAATTCTGTACAAGTGGGCCATTAAGCTGTTACATAAAGAATAAAACCATAGGAAAATGAAAATAATGAATGTTAGTATGTTGTTTTAAGGCAGCATGGTTTACTGTGCATGCATACATTTATATATATATTTTATATATATTTTCCATGATATTTTATAGTTGTAATGCAATCGTGTAGCTGGGAAAAAAACATTTTGCCTTGGTATTAAGCTTGGTATTATGTAATCTTATAATATGTAAAAATGAAGTTATACTCATAATTAGTATCTATATATATATATATATATATATATATATATATATATATATGATCTGAAAAAGGAGAGAATTTCAGAGAGAAAAGAATAACAAATAGATTATTTCACAAGCAGGAAATGTAATTGTTTTTTATGGGAACTTCATGCACTCCAATAATGAAGTGTTTTGAAATTATAGACATTCCTATGTCAACGAGGCATGATTATTATTATTATCTCATCCACCCGTAGGCATGCATTCTTTGGAACTCTCCTTCTACTTTGTTTGCCCAAAAGGTTTCCGTGTGCCATCCTTCGGTTCTTTAGAATGTGGAAGGGTTTAGTTTAGTGGATGTCTGTGACCCCTCTGAATTGGAGGCATATGTGGAAAAACATATAAATTAGCCATAATTCTGATTCCAATGATTGCATCCAGGATTTCAAAATTAAACCTCAGAATGTCAGAACCCTTTCTACTGGACATCAGAATATAACATAATATCCTAGTGCTCCAGTTCTAAAGGAAGCACGGAATGGAGGGAAACTATGGAGGACTATGAGGTCTCAACATAGCCCTCCATTGTGTTAATGGGCTTGCCTACCAAGTAGTGGGGTTACAGGGAGCCTGGTTGCCCAATAGGCCCCCTGGCTTTGAGGCCTCCAGGACCTGCTGCCTTAGACCTAGTCAGCTCAATTTGTCTCTGCCAGATACATTTGTTCATAAAAACATGTAGTGTGTATTACAGACACACTAGTTGCGCATGTCATATTAAGATCTTAACTTTTACTAAGGTATGCCCCTTTGACACAAATATTTTTTGGTCACCATTTGTAAATGCTTGTTGATTTTTTCCTTCTAATTACTGTTTTTTGTAATTCTATTATTACTGCTGGGCCGTTACTCATCTGAGCTGCTCTACAACATTTTTTGGTTGCATATCATAAATGGGATCATCTGTTTCCCACCAGATGGAGCTTTAAATATTTTAATACGTATCTTGTGTTTTATTATGAGACAGGGGTCACATCTGTAAATAGAAAGCTTTTTTTAGGCTTTGTAGAAAATAGTACATTAAAATCATGCACAGTAGTATAACTGACAGATATAGCTCACTGGGAGGCACTAATACATTTTCATCATAAAATATTACTTTTCTCCAGGGTACCATTAAAGTATTAAATGGAAAATTAAAAATGTCACAAACCTCTGTTCACATCTGTAGCTGTTTAATTGTTTCCATGGTGTACAGTTACTTTTTTTTTTTTTTTACATTATAATGATATATGCTATGTTATGTAATTCCAGAACAAAGCTGCTTCATAACATTGGTCATTTCTGTCGAAAACCTGATACGAGTTGCATGACAGATGATACAATATGTCACTCCAGGACTCAACTGATTTGCCCAGGAGACTCCGAGATTCATATATTGAATTACTCTTTGCCAATATTTTGGGGTTTTTCTCATCTTAGAATGGTCCTTGTAGCTCTATTGACTACAAAAGCTTTGCCACCAAAAGAATGAGTACAAGCCCTCTATATGCTTCTAGGAAATTACAATGCTGGACGGCAAGGAGACAATCTAATGCTGAAACAGATTCTATACAGACCTGTTAGTGTCTTAAAAGAACCTAAGGTGGCAGACAGCAGCAACAAAATCCAGTCATTCACTCCTCATTTTTAGAATTCTTAATCTGTGTAAAAAATGTTACAACCAACTGGGCAGAAACCTAAAACCTGAGAACCTGTGTAAAAGTCAAATTTTGATGGTTTTCAGATGAGACAGGATATTTTGATGGAAGGGGCAGTTGGCTAGAGAGAGCCTCTTCTTGGCTTTAAAGATCTCACTGATTTTTATCTTCCGCATTCTACAGTGCTTCTTTATTCTATTCTTCACCATCTTCTTGCGTATCTGAAGTCCAAAGTGCCAGATTATCACTTAACAATTGCATGATAAGCGTGGAGTAACTTGTGACTTCCTTCGCTCACCGTGTCCAGTTCTGCAATAGCATCATCAAATGCTGCCTTTGCCAACCTGCCGGCACCGTCAGGGGAATTAAGAATTTCATGGTAGAAGACTCAGAAATATGAGCGCAAGGCCTCAATGAATTGGGTGTGTGGAAGTTGCAATATCACTTGCAGCTTTGTAAGCAACCAAGCTGTTTTCATCAACTTCCTTCTGGTCGTTACAGTAGAAGAAAGTTTCTTTCTTTTACTGTCTTCTTTCTTCATTGACTCAACCATTTCGTCACATCTCTCAGCCTGGTGAGCCAGCTTGGCTTCGGACACTTCCATGGCGGTAGCTTGGGAGAATAAACGGTGATCTGCTGGCTGGATGGAAGCCGCTTGTGTCTCTGCGCCTCCAAACAGCTCAACCTCTCCCCCTGTCTCTAGAATTGTTTTTTTTTTTTAAATAATATATTTTTAACCTTATTTTTAACCTGATGCAAGTATTAAAAAAGTCCCTTTTAAGTGAACTTGTGATTGAATTAACTAGGGTAAGAATATTGTAGATGGTAGCCAGGAATTTCCTGATGACAATCTGATTTAAAGATTGTACTATTTATTTATTTATTTGTTTTGTTTTTTTAAATCCTTGTTCAAAGTTGTTCCAATTTTTAAGTCCTTGAATGCCCTCAACATGAAATATATGTTTGATAAATCGTTACAAGTGAGACAGATTGTCCTTTTTTAAAACTATTAAACACATCATTGTCATTCTTTTTATGTTACAATCTGAGAATTATTTTAATGCTTCCTGACATTCTCTATTTCACATTTGAAGATTGAATAATAAGCCTGTCAAATACTTAATAAAATATCTCTCTCCTTATCATCAGAACACACCTTGTCCCAAGGTAAAATCTGATGTTTATAAAGATGCTCCTCTCGGTTATTATTCTGCAAAGGGCATAAATGAAAAGGGGCAGAACACAAAAGCAACATTTCAAAGATTATCTGCCTCATTAGTTTTATTTGTCACTGTCAGAGAAAGAAATAATTAGTTTCTTTCATGGCAGGCTGAATGTTTAATTAGATAAAGATTATGCAAATGAAAAGCATTTTGTAAGTGTTTTTCAATTTAAAGCAAATAACTCGTTTCACCAGGACACAGCCACAAATTAACAGAGATGCAGCTTCCACAATATGCCTACAGGTTGGTTTCTATAATTAACAAAGATAAGCAACATTTTTTATTTTTTTTAATCCCAAGTAGAAATCATTCTTTGGGTAAATCTGTATGGTTAAAGGTGAAGAACGGTTGCCAACATAGCTTTTTAGCATAAATTAATTTATTTATTGAAAGTACGTACCCGTGCTTTGGATTGGTCGATATAGGTTTTTAATATATATTTTTAACAGTATTATATGGGTACATAATAGCCCTTTGACTTTGAAGTCACAAGACAAATCTAGAACTTGTACTCATTGTTGTAGGAAACGCAATTTTGTTGGATTATTCTCTCCCTAGCCCATGGGTGGTAGATCGGAGTAGAGTGTGGCAGCCCCTGGGCCACTTTACTATAGACTGATCTTCCTTAATGGGCATTATGTCTCACTAGTGCTCTTCAGGTCTTAATGGGTGATGGAGACATCAAAGATTTCCCTTTAAATCCGTCGATTTATACTACGGAAGTCTATGCAGAACTTGCGACCTAGTGCTACGCGCCGGGATATGACTTCATATCCTGGCGCTCTACCCAAGAAGACTGGCATCAAGGAGGACTGGTGTAGTTATGAAGGAGGGCAATGACCCTCTATAAATACGTCACTGATTGTATTATATAACTGGGGGTATAATCAATTTCCGATCCACTATCCACACTGACCACATGGCCTAATTCTATGCCTCCTATAATACAGAATACATAGTTTTATGCCCCTCATACATGATCTTGATTCAGTGCTAAAAGCAGTGTTTAAATTCTCCTCCAAAGTAATTGCTTTTTTTTAATGCCTTTGAAGTGCATTACATTAAAACGAGGGCATTAGAGCAGGTTTATGTAAATGGTGAGATAATAGAATCCTGTTCTTATTCAGAGGTTTTCTTAGTAATTATATGGCTTAACCACATATAGCAGGCCCCATACTTTTCTTCCTGCTGAATAGATTAACTTACAAATGCCTTTGGATAGGAATTGTGTGTAATTATGCCGAACATCTTCTGCAAGGCAACGAGACTCTATTCAAACTTGAGAGTTGGGAGCCGATTGAAATAGGTTTCAGCTAAACAAGTTAATTTCTATTTTATTGTTCCATTCTCCGTTTCACAATCTATTTCTCTGTAATACTTGATATGCTTATTCTTGGGAAAGAAAAAATGTTGGAAAAGAATATATTATCTCTGTATTCCATTCTGTTGTATATCCATTACATGAACCTGTCCATGTTCTATAGTAATCCTATAATGTCTGTAATCCCATAAATCGGCATCACGTGAGCAGGACACAGAAAGGCCTTTATATCCAAACCACCGAGGCATTATTTATATCTACCTAATGTATCGGTTCTAGTCTTGTCATATTCCATTGAATATACCGTGTTTCCCCGAAAGTAAGACAGCGTCTTACTTTCTTTTTATCCCTAAAAGCCCCACTATGTCTTACTTTCGGGGTATGTCTTATATTGGGAAAAAATTGTCGAATTTAATGCTTTCCTACCTTTCCTTTCTTCTTTCAGCTTCTTTTCCTCCTCTTCGCTCCTCTTCTTCAGTTCTTGTCTCCTTCCGGGTCAGAGGGCACGGACAGCGGTGGGCGCGGCTTCAGTGTTGTGCGCCGGGATCTGACAAGAAACCCCGGCGCACAACAGCTGTTGCCGCGCAGATCACAAGGGAGCGGTATCGGAGGTCATTAACAGACCTCCGGCTCCCTTGAGTGATTTTAAGCCGGGTTGAACCCGGCTTAAAATCACTCAAGGGAGCCGGAGGTCTGTTAAAGACCTCCGATACCGCTCCCTTGCGAGCCTGCTCCTCCAGCGGCGGACATTACTGTCCGTCTCTGGAGGGGTGCCGGGTGCCGCAGGTTGGCACCCCCTGGAGTGTGGCGCCCTGTGCGGTCGCACACCCCAAAGGTCGGCCCTGCTCTAAGGGGCCGGCCTTAGGGGTCTGCGGCCGCACAGGGTTTAAATAAAAACATCGGGGTTTTTTTTCAACTTTATTTAACATCCTCCATGTTAAATAAAGTTAAAAAAACTTTATTTAACATCCTCCATGTTAAATAAAGTTTTTTTTAACTTTATTTAACATGGAGGATGTTAAATAAAGTTAAAAAACCCCCCGATGTTTTAATTTAAATCCTGTGCGGCCGCAGACACGTAAGGCCGGCCTTGGTGGGGACTTCCCGGCCCCTTAGAGTGGCGGACCCGGTCGCAGGTGCGGCGGGCCTAAGGGGCAGGCGCCCCTTATGCCCTGCGTTAATGCGGCCGTAGGCCGTAGGCAAATCCCCCGTGTTTCCCCGAAAGTAAGACATATGTCTTACTTTCGGGGTACGGCTTATATTAGCTGACCCCTCTGAAACTCCCGATACGTCTTACAATCGGGGGTGTCTTACTATCGGGGAAACACGGTATGTATTGTAAGAAGTGCTGCGTACATTGTTGGCGCTATATAAATGGAGCCCAGGTACCAACATCGTGACTTCCCAAGTATGCTGATGTAACATCTACTGTATGAGCTGATATGTTCAGATTCACAGTTTTATGTTATAATACCACACTAGGCTGAACTGCGAACTATGTGGTCCCCAGGAATATTTTTATAACTCAAATCCACAATCTTACATTTTTAAGCATTTGTATGTACAGTATATCGCTTGCTCGACTATGCCGTAAAATCTTACATTAAGAATTTACACAAATAGGATTAGTTGACTCTTCTAAATGCTATTGATGGTAGGAATGGCGGTTTGATTCAAGAAAATAAATGGACCACAATTAGACATTAAGTTACTCTTCTTAGCAGTCGTTTTGTTTCACCACATATTATAGTATCAAAGACATATGGTGCAGGGATTCCATTCAAGGTTTCTGCTGGCTTTGTAGAAACACAAAAAGGAAAAACTTAATTTTAAGAGATATATGAATCTTGTCAGCCATATATCTAATTGGCTCCTATCTCCTCTGATGTTTTGGCTGCTCTCGTATGACTGTAAATCTCTAGCCTTGAAAGCTGAACAATTTAAAATGTCCTTGTACTGGAGCGCTCTCTAAGTTAGGTATTTATTTATTTATAAAAACAAAACCAAGAACCGCAGTTTTTACCTGGGAACATTTGCATTGGTATCAGCAGGAGAAGAGGGTAAACTGGCTCACCTCCAAGGTATTTTGCCCACATACCCTATTAGCCCCTGCATTGTTGATTTCTGTAGATGTTGATAGCTGGACTCCAGTGGCTGGTGGCTAGAAGACCTTTAATTATAAGCCCTATCCTTCTCGTCCAACATCAGCGCCTGACCTCACAAATGCTCTACTGGATGAATGGGCAGAAATTCCCACATAAACTCCCCAAAATCTTGTGGACGGCCTTCCCTGAAGAGTGGAAGCTGTTATAGCTGTAAAGGGGGGACCAACTACATATTACTGTCTATGTGTTTAGAATGAAATGTCATAAAATCCCTGTTGGTGTAATGGTCGGCTGTCCCAATACTTTTGTCAACATAGTGTATAAACGTGTGTTTTTTTTAGTGCTCATAACCCTGAAACAGATTCCTTCCGTTGCTTTGTCTTGCAGCGAAGAGATGGGTTATTACGACCAGCTAATCAAACTACACTGATAACAGCATTCCCAGAAAGTGTTTATTAAGAATAATATCTTCGAACATTGCCATAATAGCAGAATTGTGAAAATATTCAGTCACAGAAAAGGCCAACTAAGATCATCCATCTGTCAACATTCTCTGACTTATCTCGACTGTAGGGCTAAAGCTTTAATTTCACACCATAATTCGTACGTCAGTATAATTAAAGAATGTATTATACATTTTGAAAGATATGGTCTTGGTTTCTATTGCGTACATTTATTTGGCAACCAATGGAATATGCTGAGATGCATAACCCTTAACCCTTCGATGTCTGTAGAACTCAAAATACTGTAACTGTATCAAATGTGGTAATTCACTTTGCTGAATATAACACTTTTTAAACTAAATACATGAGTTGGAATATTATTTCTCTTATGTCTAAATGTCTTTTCAGAGTTTGACCCATTCTAGCTTCCTTAAAAAAATGAAAGAATGTGACAAGCGGAGCCAGGTCTGGACTAACCATCTGGCAAACGGGGCAAATGCTTGGTGGACTATTGCCAGATCACGTAGGCTACTTACCCTTACGGCTGCTTGCGTGGCAGATCCGATGTTTTACTGTGTGGCCAGGGCTGGGTACATTTGGCCACACAAATCCAGGCGACAGCTGAGGACATATACTTTAGAAGCCGCCAGGACTGTTTTTCTTCCCCAGTCCAGCCCTGGATAGAATTATACTGGACTATCTGTAAATCTATCCCTGGTTATCAAGCTTTCCTGTGTTTTGATATACATATCACCTGGCAATCTGCCGGATTGTTTTGCAGAAAAATAGAGACAGAAATCAGATTCAAAGTAAAATTCCGGCTCCGACAAGCCCTAACTAAACAGCGTGGCAAGTCTGTCTAAACAATAACAACAAACCTGTTATTAACCATGGTGCGTCCGCAGGATATTTCCCAGGGAGGGCAAAATATCCTCCCCAACTTTTCTCTCTCCTTACCTCATCCCCATTGCCTACCTTTGTTGGCTCAGGTGAGGGGGTTCCTGGTAATAGGCAAGCATTAGTTACCCATTAATAGGTAACATATACCCGCGCAACAATAGCTAGGGTGGTAAAGATTAGCCACAACTACCCCAGTCTACAATTCCTATGGTTTTCAGCCAGTAATTGCCGACTGTATATCATACTAATGTATTTTTTTTTTAAACTATTAAGCATCCTGGCAATGTTAGCGCAAGTTAGCGAGTTTAATATTCAATCAACACCAATGAATTTGCGAAGGTCAGTCTTTACAGCTTGGCAGTAATACTAATCAAACACTATTCTATATCCGTTGGCAATATTTGCAAATGTTTAATTGGCTATTCAGAGTAAATCACTTTCATTTGTCGTTAATACTGTAACACCTTTACAGAATTTTGATTAAAGGGCAGGGCGCCTATTTAATAAACCACTTAGAGATAAGGTGTCTACTACATAAAACAAAAACTGAATTTAGAGATAATACGTATGAAGAACTAGCTGCTAGCTAGCTGGGTACTCAAAATGTAATGAAAGGAACCTTTTTTTGTAGAATTACTAATTGTTGATGGACTTTTGAGTTCTCCGAACATTACGTATAAGTTTTTACATTGCATTTATTTATATAGCGCCAGCAGATTCTGTAGGGCTTTACAATCGTAAGGATAAACTTAAAATTACAAACGATAACAAACTGGTGCGAAAAGAGAAGAAGACTGCTCATCTTTTAGGATCACCTCACTGGGTTTAAGTCTTCATAATGTAAAGATGTGGAATATTCAGCTCCACTGGATACCTCCAACAAACTCCCGGTTTAGGGACAATACTCGCTACCATGGAGTCGTCCTCCATCTCTTCCTGGGATAACAAGAAAGGCTCAGGACTCGGCCATTAAGCGTTACTTGGTTACCTAAAACACTCAACAAACATGCAGTGGAGGGTCTGTGCACCAAAAACATCCAGGGGGTGATCCAGTGGGCACTTGTTGATGTTTATATGGACCTATACTCTATGGAATAATTTGGAAGTATTGCTCCCCTTATTCCCTTGGTCCCCATCTCTGCACATGGCGACATCAAAGCAGGAGAACATTATAAGCCTAGAGGTGGGTGCATGATAAGTTGGGCAGTGATAGGATCCCCGTAACAGAAGATGTTAAAGGGAATACAGATCATGGAAGCTGAATACTTCAAACGGCGCCAGGCTATGGTCAGCTGTACACTGGAACGTGTCCAAAGGAATAGCTAGAATAAAACATCGCCATAGAACGCCAAGTACGAATGGCGTACTGCCTCAAAACTAAAAACCACAAAAAATACAAAATATTAACAAATATAAATAACAATTGTGATTAATGTGGTGTTAAGCCGCATGCAGTGTCTGATAGCCATCAATATGCGTTGTTTCGTTGTGATAAGAATAGAACATTCTGTAGTCAGGACAGCGATGGTATCTTTACAGAACTTTGGAATCTGTTTTGCTGACCACACAGACATCTGTTTCAATAGCCTACAAATTATATTTTATTTTGCACTTTGTCATGTTTATTTCTCACGAGAAATAAGCCCTCGTGACATGTACTCTAGTATAGTATTTATATCATCTCATTTTTGTTGACAGCAAGGAAATACGTTAGCAAAAAAAAAAACCTCAATGACCACCGTGTTTGCAATGGAATTTAGATATTTTACTTGGATTGCGAAAGTATTAGTATGAGGGTAACAGATTCAAGTTACTGGTCAACCCTGATGCTATTTTTCTCTGGAATAACTATAATCAGTACTCTATTTGGGAGAAGGGAACATTTGGTTTTTAGTTTGTTGCTAAAACATGAGGGTTTTTCTGAAACAATGCACATTAAAAAAACATTCCGATAAATTAACTTTCAGATTGAAACCGTGTTCTTATTGTCTTCCCAAAATGTTAATTTTATAAGGAATCGATCCATATAATGTTACAAAGAAAGCTATAAAATGTCCACATTGATATATTTATTATGTTTCCTCTTCTGCTAAATTAGCACTAAATTAAAATGTATCACTTATCACATTGTGGAAGAGACCAGGCTTTTGAATCAGCATGTGAAATAAACCTTTGTATTTTAACTAATAGCCTCTTCTCAGGGCGATGAAATGGGTCAGTTGGGGACATCCTTGTAACAACCATTTACATTGCAGAGGTCTTCTCCTGACACAGACCTTCATGGCACAGACCTCAATATACTTTCACTTACCGCACATTGATAAGCCTCTTAAGGCAGAGTATTAGGAAATGCTTTTATGTCCCAACTCTCCTGCCGAAAAAAAGACATGCTGAACGAAAAAAAGAGTCCCTCTACTTAAGGGGTTGGTTGGGGGAACTGCGCTGAATCTAGCCTAGGGCACAGAAACCAGGAGTTCATGAGGCCACATAACTTTTACGATTAGGAACAATGCCCATTTTACTTGTTGCCTTGCGCCATATGACTGCATTCTTGTTCTAGAAACAGTTGAGTGCAAGAATGTTCCCCAAACTATTATTCTAGGCCAGGTATATGGAAAGCCATTGATCCCGGACCCGGAGACATCTCAGGAGTACAAAACTAAACCTGTTTCACTTCTCAGTGATGCACAATGGTAGCTGATTGCGTGTTATCTTACAATTGTAACAGGATTATATCGTGAGTGGCGACAGGGTTCCACACCCCTTCATTAGACCTTATTGTATTGTAGAAATTTCTTCCTAGGAGATTTTGAACAAATCCTGAAATAATACATCACTATATTCTGCTATTCTAGTTTGGCTTCCTGCCCCTGTATTTGTTTTCAATACATTTTTGTTTAATATATTTCGTTCATAATTTAAATTAGGTTCCTTGTGATCTGCGGTGTTGCAAAAGCAGCCAACATATCATAGAATAAGGTTTTAAAGTTTTATGGCAGTTATGTTTTTCAGAGAAGTGTTATATATATTATATACAGCATTCAAAGTAATATGAATGGTATAAAATATATGAATTACTTAATATTAATTAATAATATTAATTAGATAAAATATAATTCAAACTATAAAATAAATGTCTAAGATTGCTCAAAAAAAAATCTAACAAGGATCCGTAATCATAATTAAATGTGATATTTTAATATGAACTTGAACTTTATCACACTAACTTTTGATTTTGTATTTGTTTTCTTATTTCAGAAAGTGTATGCACAACAACAGGATGTGTCACAGCGGGTGTGTAAGCTTTTTTCACAATATAGTGATATAAGATATTGTAATATTAGAGTTTTGTATTTAATTATGTGTTCCGTATTATGATTTGGGGTGGAATAGTTAAATATGTATACTTTTCCAATCCTTTTATAACTGATAAAAGCCTGTTTCACTTATTATTTGGTTTGGGCAACATATGGATTGAAATGTTTCTTATCCTAATCTGTCCGTAGCTGCACGAATCATTCAGAATATGGACCCAAGTATCGAGCCCTGCACCGATTTTTACCAATATGCTTGTGGTGGTTGGTTAAACAAACATGTTATCCCAGAAACCAGTTCCAGATACAGTATCTTTGATATACTTCGAGATGAGATGGAGATCATTCTAAAAGGTATTCCATTAAATGTAATTTATGTCACTGGATAGATTTTTTAAATCTGTTTGTATATTTCTACAGTTAGCTTCCGGAACCATTGCCAATCCCTTTCAACAAGCAGGAGCATCAAACCTTTTTCTTTAAACCCAACAGGTCGTTTTAACAATTTACCTAAAAAAAAACCTCAGTTGACTTTTATAAGAGATACAGTTGACTTCTATAAAAAAATAACATCTTAAAAACTTACACCAAAGTAATCCAGTAGGATGTGGTGTCCACTCATAAAGGAAATATCGTACCTTAAAATACATTTTAAGCAGTCTATTAATAACTACATAGACGATATGGCTTACAAATGAACATCTTCAAAAGATGTTGTAGTACCTTAACCACAATGGGGTTTGCTCACTGAACGCTTTTTATTCGGTATATTATAATATTTATGTGGGTATGTGGCAAGGGAAAACTCAAATACTTCTATGCTTGTTTATACCTCAGTTTTTACTTTTGGATGTCTTCTAAAAAAACATTATGTTGTTTTTAACATCATTAATCGCTATATTTTAAGGTTTGCTGGAGATGCCAGAGCAAGAAGACCGTGACGCCTTCAAAAAAGCCAAAATTTTATACAAATCATGCATGAATGAAAGTAAGTAATAAACTTAACACAAGTACTATGACGGTTATGGGTAATATAGCTGACTCAATTCTGTGCACACACAGAAATTTGTAGAATAATCCAACATAATATCTTCATAGACAGCATCACCCCAGTGGCTGATCCAGAGCCTGGCCTCGGGAGGGGCACTCACACTAACATACCCAGACACTTACACACACTAACATAAACGATCACACACAGATTGACATAACCAGACACACACTAACATACCCAGACACACATGCTAACTTAACCAGACACACACACTACCATAACCAGACACACACATCCCCAAACATACACACACTAACATAATCAGATACAAAAAGAAACCCAGACAGACACACATCCCCAGACACACACACTAGCACAGTCAGACACACATACACACATCCTAAATACCCAGACATACACAGCCAGACATACACACTAACATAACCAGACACAAATACAGATACCCAGACACTAATGTTAACATACCCAGAAACCTAAACTTGGGACATACCTCTTTATTCCTACCCATGAAGCATGCTGCCAGCAATTGCCCTGTACCCCCCAGATCCGCCCATGCATCACACATGTTGACCCATGAAATAGGTTCTTCCCTTAACACAAGTTAATGTGTCAATAAGTCGTCAGATATGTTGCATCTTTCTAAGGTTAAAGAATGCCTAGTGTATTTTAGCTATAAATAAATTTTTAATGTTGTATCAACTTCATTTGAACTTGACATTTTAAATACCACATTTGGCCAATTCTGCAGTACGAGTTAACACAGTGTTTACATATTTCATAATTGGGCTTCTTGCCTTAGTTTGCATTCTACAATAAAGTTACTTTGGGAATACGTGGGTGTATTGTTGGAGTTAGTCAATGTCAGCTAATACTGACTGTTCATCACTTTAACCACAGAAAACAACAATGTACTACATCCAACCCAATATATATAGCCTTCCACCTCTAAATGTTTCAGATCTCAGAGGATCACAAACCACAGCTCGGTTGGTTAAGAAAATTTTGGTTCATTTGGAAGCAAAAAATAAAAATCATAGCACTGAAAGATACCAAAGTTATATTAGTTTGTAATGTTTTCTTGGAGATTTGTTCACTGTCAGTATTTGTTTACTACCTGATCAGGTAATGTAGGATTAGGGGTATATATTACAAAGCGCTTCCTCCCAGTTTATTCTGTTACCCCCTGCCCCAAAACCCAATGATAGAAAGGAAGTCCTTCCTTTATTTATTTATTTATTTATTGTGGGGAACATAATTTTTGTGACTTTTAGGAGAGTTCATGCAAATTAACATCAAACGTGTGTGCCCTCACATGCCCTCACCAGAAACTCTCAAAGTTTAACGTTGCATTCTCTCACATGTTACGAGTATTAGCATGTGAGAACAAGGGACTAAAGTTGAGTCTGTTCAGTCTAGTTAACATTTAACCCGATCACTCTGCCTTTTAGTGACTAGTCCCTCATGAGGAATGTTCCCTAAACATAGAATTTATGGTACTGCTTTAAGTACCTGAAAACTCTGCAGTGCACTGTGCTCCAACTTGTGAATTCTATCAGCCCCAGGATCTAAAGTTCTTGATTTGCATCATGTGGGTCCCCAGAATTCCATCACTGTCTCCAACATGTTTTTTCTTCTGTTTAAATGAGTTAATAATGTCAATAATTAAGGAGTGCATGCATTTGCAGCAGACCCATAGAATGCAGTTTCATGGACCCAGTGGTTACATGTATGTGATCAAAAAGATTATGTGGCACATGTTTTTGTATTTTGTAAGATTGCTTTTGATGATTCCTCTGCTTTTATTCCAGGTCTCATTGAACATAGAGACTCATTACCTCTGTTAGAACTATTAGCCATGGTTGGAGATTGGCCAGTTGCTTCTGCAGACTGGAATCTTACCAAAGGTAATAGTGAATATTTATTATTATATTAAATATTCAAGCAGAAAGAAAACATTGATATTAAAACTTATTTTCATTGATGTCCTGAAAACAGTGCAATTATACAACATAATTGTAATGTAATAATAAATAATATTTCATTTTGATCTAGTTCTGGGGGAGCAATTCTATGTGGAAATATGAAATACAGAATGTGTAATGTATAAAAACAAAAATAGAAGTTTTGTTTAAGGTGAACAATAACTTAATGGTACAACTTAAGTTTATTAAATAGTAAAATCACTCGGGTCATGAAAAATAAAAGTTTTAAGATGGTTGTAATATATATGATGATTAAACAGAAGGGAAAGTGATGAAAAGCCTTTTGTAGGCACTGCAGATATTTAAAGTTATATTCTGTTACGTGTCATGCACGAGTAATTTATGGTCATTTGTTTTATTTTTAATGGCAATGAAAATAGCTTAGCAAAGCAAATGACTGATTTTTTAGTGTTATTGTTTAGTGTTATTGCAGATATTTTTTCCTAAACAATTGTTCTCATTCATTTTAACAGAGTCCGGTTGGAGCTTGGAGGAAAAGCTGTCACTTTTAAACTTCAAGTTCAACAAAAGAGTCCTTGTTGATATCTTTGTTTGGAACGATGATCGGGAGTCCAGCAAGAATATCATTTATGTGCGGAAAATATATTATTTTTACTTGTTTTTCACCCCAGATATTTACCAACTTGTTAGAAAAGGTCCAAAGCCTTTGAAGGTTGAGCTGTGGGAGTAAATGGGCTATGGGGTCTGTCCATCAGAGCCTTTGCGGGCAGTAGGGATCATGGGGTTTGTGCTGTTACAGCCTAGACCTTTATCACAGCTCCCATATGGCCACCTTGAGGCACAGTTGATCTTAGTGCTACAAGTTGGCTAGACAGGTAAGGTAGGCAGGTGGTTCCACACCTCCACACCTCTAACCATGCCTTGAAGCCCTGCCTTTACCCGCCAACAAAAGTATCTCAATTTATACACCTGAAATACCCCGCTAGTTTGTGATAAATTCACTCTTAACCTTCTGATTTCATTCATGTGGACATGTGGGGCTCCAAAAATATTTTAACCTGGGATATATGCAGGGCCGGCCCGACAATGGAGCCGAGTGGGGCAACCGCTCCAGGCGGCACTTTTGAAGGGGCGGCACTTTGCCGGCCCAAGCCCTTTTTTTTTTTTTAAAGCGAAAGAGAGAGAAAGGGGCGCCGAGTGGTTTTCGCTTACCAAGCTGTCAGTACCCGCTCGGTGCCCCTCTCTCTCTCCTCTGCGGCGAGTCTTCCTGTTCGGTCTCGGTGCCGGCTTGTAATGCTGAGTGCCGGAAGATTACCTCATTTCCGGCATTACAAGCCGGCACCGAGACCGAACAGGGAGACTCGCCGCAGGACTGCTGAAAGGTAAGTACAAGGGGGGGTAGGGGTAGATAATAGGGAGGGAGAGGAAGGGTAGATAATAGGGAGGGAGAGGAAGGGTAGATAAGGGGGGGGGGCGGCGGCATTTTAAAATTCGCCCCAAGCGGCATTTTGCTTTGGGCCGGCCCTGGATATATGTACAGCCCTAACTATAGGGGTTTTAGGAATGGTAGGAATTAATGACCATAGGAATAAAGGTTCAGTTAAGTGTTATATCCTACATGAGTTTCAGACTCACTGCTTGTAATGCATAATCGTGCAGACTAGGCACATGTACATTTGGTCTAGGTCCCTATGAAGCAGAAACGATACTCCTTAAATGGTTAATGTAACATTTTCCTTCTGTAATAAATAGCCATGGGAACATTAAACCTCTGCCATACTCATGGAAATCATTTATTTTAAATGTCTCATTATAGTACGAGCTCTCAAAAAAAAAAAGGAGAAAAACTAAAAGTGAAAATAACTGTAATCAGCTTTGTTTACTGAACGTTTGTACATTTGACTGTTTCAATGCCATTGCAGGGAATTTAGGAACTTTTATGTTCAGTTTTAGAGGTACTATGCCAAGAGTCGATCGAAACAAATCAAACTATTTAATGTAACAATTGACTTAAAGGCTGCGATCTTCACTTGAATCATTTTGTCTTTTTTTTAGATTGACCAGCCAAGTCTTGGAATGCCTTCTCGGGATTATTATTTCAATCGTGGAAACTATCAAAGGGTAAGTCGATTTGTGGGGAAAAAAGGCATTAAATGCACATTAATCACTAGGAGACTGAGTTTAAGGACTAAACTCGCACTTGGACCAGACCCAGGGCAACCAATTGACTTAAGATTCCAAAATATTGAACAACTCACCTGTGGATTGATCTTAAAATGATTTAGATCTTATCTGAAGTTTGCAAGAGATTCCAAAGAGTCTACATTGTGAGAAGGAATGAGTTGAAAATCTCAAGAAAACTGTCTATGTTTATATCATTTCCCAATTCTACAATACTTTTTTGCTTGGATTTTTTTGAGAAAAACAGAAATATTTGCAATAAATGACTCTAGCTTTGAAATACTAGCCAATGACCTCATGTGGAAGCCACATGCATTGTTTTTCCATTAAAAAACAGTGTTCTGTTTTATGCAGTTTATGGGCCTCGGTATTTGAATTGATGTATTTTGCATGTAATGTTTAGGTAGTTATAGACGTAAAGTTCTGATTTTTATTAACTATGAATTGCCCAGATGTGCGGGAAAAAAATATATGTTTTCAAGGAACAGATTTTATTTGAACCATACCTAGGAACCTCTCAGGATGGGTTCCCCGGGGGTCTCACCCATCTGCTTCTAATGAAAGAGGGTGTTTTACGTAATTTTAGAAATTTTAGGTGTGGGTCTAAAATCACTAGCAGAAAAGTTACTAAATTGTCATAAGGCAACAGATATACCATCTTTCCCATTGCTTTCTATGTACATGAATCTACCAGGTAGCGCTAAACGGTATCATGGGTTGGTATCCTCTGGAATCTCAGAAACTATTATGAAAAATGGAAGGTTTGGGAGAGAACGTCTACTAATTCCCTATTCTCCAAAGTATACTTTATCTGATGCGACCTTGAGTTGATACATCAAAACTTTCCAACTTCAATTATTTGTAAATTCCCATCAATTTGGAAGCTGAACATACATCAGAGGGAATAATACATCGCGCTCCTTAAACCGGGCGTCCTCGCTTATTCTCAGTTTCCTGTTATTTATGTGACTCCGTAATTTGGATTGGGCTCGGCTGGACACCAGGAACATCCCTACCGTGAACAGTTTCAGGTTATAAAGAAAGATTTTGTTCCGACTCCAGCCCTGGTTTGATAGCCATCTCTTCAAATTGTTATCTCGCAAAAAGAAATAATTATACAAAACAAAATGTACAAAGCAAACAAATTTTATGTATTATTTTCCTTTTGGAAAATGGAATATGCCGCGATAAAAATGTTTATATGTAGCATAAAAGAAAGAAGAGCTCCCAGTGTAATAATATTTATTAAAAATAGAAAAAAAAAAAGAATGAAAGTCACCCGCACATTAAACATATAATAGAATTTAATTTTAACCAAAGATGAAATTATTGCTAAATAGTCTTATTGCCAATCCAGGTCTAATTATAGCTGTGAGAGAGTTTTTGTTGGTTTTTCTGGATTATAAAAATTGTTCTATTTTACTTTGTGATTTTTTTTTTTTTTTAGATAAGGGAAGCTTACCTGCAGTTTATGATTACCATTGCAAAAATGGTACGTGAGGACAAGAACTTGACGAAAGACGACAGCTTTGTTCAAGAAGAAATGACCCGTGTGATGGATCTGGAAACAGACATAGCAAAGGTAAGCGTTGATCCTATATATTTGAAATCTCTCTCGGAAATAGAACGATTAATGTTTAATGCAAGACTGTCAACATCCAGTCTAAAAACAAGTCGTATTTTTATATTAATAGAAAGATAGATAGATGGATAGATAGATAGATAGAAAGAGATAGATATAGATAGATAGATGATAGATAGATAGATAGATAGATAGATATAGATAGATAGATAGATAGATAGATAGATAGATAGATAGATAGATAGATTGCTCGATACATAGATAGTTACATAGATAGATAGAACGATACAGAAAATGTGCAAAAAAAAAATTTACATTTTATTCTTAATTTTTTTTTCAGGCAACAGCCCCGTCAGAGGAACGCAATGATGTCACCTTGTTGTATAACAAGATGACCCTTGTCGAGTTCCAGCAAAAATTTGCACTAGATGTAAATCATCCTCATAATTTGTTACACTTCAAATATATGTATATTTGATTTGCATTTTTGAGTCATGTGTATTGATCTGTGAATTCTGGTAAATAGTGCATTATTCTATTGAAATGTCTATATCAAGGTCACAAAAAGCCCTATAATAACATAGAACCAACTGGACGTACAAATCCCTGGCTAAGTGATCCTTTGGTAAACATACTAAATATTGTCAATATAGCTGCATCTGTTAAAATATTTTGCGCATTGGTTTTGATTGATACAAAATCGGTGTCTATCATAATGCATTTTGCAAATATTTAGAATTATTTAAATTCTGAGGCATCAGACATATGTAATGCCCAGCCCTTCATTGTACAAGATAATTAAAGGCCAGTTTTTAATGTTTAAAAAATTATTTTTTTCGACATAAAGTAGTTTAATTTGAGTACCTGTTTTACATGATGGTCTAAAAAAAAAGTGGATACATCAATAAACTGATACTATACTAACAATAACAGTGTGTGATACAATGTAATTGTAGAACATTTCCGTTTAAAAGAAAATATTCTACATTTTGTAAAATATGTTTTCTTTCCAATAGGATTTCAACTGGACCGGTTTCGTACAAGGAGTTATGGCCTCTGTAAATATTCAGCTCCACTCAGACGAGGAAGTGGTAGTTTATGGGGCTCCTTATTTACATCAACTAAGAACTATTCTATCCAACTATTCAGCCAGGTAAGGAGTCTTGAATAATTTATGAAAAATATGGATGAATCTGCCTTTTGCAACCTGTTGATTAATAATTGGACTTCCCAAATTAGAATTGAAGTAATTTAAATATTGTACACATTTCGGTGAGTTGAGTCGGTTTTTAATCTTTTATATTTAATATTTATACTTTAATATGGTTAGCATGTTTGCTTGTTTTTATTTTTTTGGGCTTGAATCATTAATAGTGGTAAAGAAATAGAAATAAGAAGCGTAGCCTTTCTTCACCACATCAACTGATCTAAAACTCTATCATGTGGCTAATATAAAAGTATTTTTTTTTTCATGGTGAAAAAGTTAGTTTTCTCCAGTATTACTTTAGAATGTGTACAGTGTTTCTTACAGTTCTACACTTTCATTGTATTTTCTCAGCACTCTACAAAATTACCTTGTGTGGCGACTTGTTATTGACCGAGTCAGCAGCTTAAGCAGACGTTACAAAGATGCTCGGGCGAATTACAGGAAGGTATTATGGGGTTTTTTATGGATAAAATGCCAATTTGTAGGCCTATGTGGTAGTTTAATATTGGACCAGAATGTTCTGCAAATTCAATATCGATTGATGCTGAGTACACACTCACTTTGTAGAACTTTAAATCAGAACCACAACCAAACTGGGTGGGAAGTCCTCTCCGTCTGGAAAAGAAGAGCAGCTTTCAATGCATTCTGTATCAAACTGCAAAAGTTCCAAATTGCAGAGCATTCCAGAGTAGTTTAGCTGCCAACTCAAGCCAGGTTGAGTTTTTTTTTGTTACCAAGGATTGTTAACATGGAGTCTTTTTAGTTCAACTCATCTCATAGACCAAATAATCCTGGCGATTGAATCTATTCCATATTAGCACTTCCTAATATTTCCTGATGGATGCTTCGGCCATAATTGATATAATTCCTTCACAGGCACTGTATGGAACAACACTAGAAGAGGCTCGATGGAGGGAATGTGTGAGCTATGTTAACAGCAACATGGAGAATGCCGTAGGAGCCATGTATGTCAAAGAAACATTTGCTGGTGAGAGTAAGAGAATGGTGCGTATCTTTTAAATTCCCATGGTATTCATTCATAAATGTATATTTTTGTATAACACAGGGGCAAACTGGCAGCTTTCACGCCAGATGAACCAAATGACAAGTGACTTTCCAATAAGGTCAATACACATTGAGCAGGTTTTCCCCAACAAGCAGCATCCAATAAAATGGTCTCCAGGGAAGTAGAACATAGAGAAGAGATTCACTACTGATGGAACGTCTTCTGAAAAGCTGTGTTTTACTCTATAGACACCACCTTTGGCCAAATACAGAACTGAACATACAGAACTGAACATACAGAACTAAAAATAATAGCACCAAGAACCAATACTTGGGAAAATCATTTAAGTGGGAAAGTCTTCACAGACCAACCCCAACCACTGTATATTGTAAAAATAATGTTCCTCGTAAGGGTCAGGAAAGGGGTATGGCCAGAATGAGGGGGACAAGGCTAACCATGCACAGGGGGTTCTAGTCCCAGAGAGTAAAGGTGAGTTTCACTTGGAGACTCTGGGTGAAACCTGTTAACTCCCTAGATCTGCCCATGATGCCTCCAGACATTTCATGTAGTATGTATCAAATGTAACAACTGTCAACCAAAATAATCTCTAGATTATCTTTATTGTTTGCTCGTGATTCTTCCAGATCAGCGACCTCATAAATAAAGTCCGTGAAGTATTTATAGAGACCCTGGATGAACTGCAGTGGATGGATGGGATGTCTAAGGAAAAAGCCCAAGAAAAAGCAAGTAAAACAGAGTCTGTTTGTGGCTTGGGGCAATTGCAGAATTTCTAGACATAGAAACATTGTATCTAACATCAGATAAGGTCCTCTTGACCAGGGGCGGGCTGGGGCGGGGGGCAGGGGGGCAATTGCCCCCCAGGCCGCCCGAAATATAATCTAAACGGCCGCTGGGTGCTGATGCCGCTGGCCGGCACTACTTTAATACTTTTTTTTAAAACTTAATATGGCAAGCCGGATCGGCTATTAAATAAAAAAAATAGTATTAAAGCAGCGCTGGCCAGCGGCATCAGCACCCAGCGGCCGTATGCGATGGCCGCCAAGTGATGGGAGCAGTGTGAGGGGTGAAAGCTCCGCCCCCTCGCACTCACCTTTCACCCCTCACGCTGCTCCCATCACTATGCGGCCATCAGATTGTTGGAAATCGAATCTAAACGGCCCCTGGGTGCTGATGCTGCCGGCCGGCGCTACTTTAATACTTTATTTATTTATTTTTAATATGGCAAGCCGATCCGGCATATTAAATAAATAAAAAAAAAGGATCAAAGTAGCTCCGGCCGGTGGCATCAGCACCCAGTGGCCGTTTAGATAAGTTTTCCAGCAGTCTGATGGCCGCATAGTGATTGGAGCAGCGTGAGGGGTGAAAGGTGAGTGCGAGGGGGCGGAGCCACTTCACTTGACTTGCCCCCCAGGCCTTAGGCTGCCAGCCCTCCCCTGCTCTTGACCCATGAAGTCTTCCAGTTCTCTCTTATTGAAATAGAAAGACAAAGCTTGGGGCTAATTGCCCACTAAACTGGATTAGGGTTTTACAGCGGTGGATATGATAAAGGTGTGTGGGGCTGAAAGCTGAATGCATGCAATTGCAGGTTACTGAATACCGATGTAGATCTCTGATAGAACTTCTAAAAAAAAGTTGTTTCTGCTATAAAAGTGCTAAAATTAGAGGTTTAGCATAAGGGATAAGGTAATGATAAGAGAGGCAATCAACAGAAATATTCTGTAGGTTACATTATGTGATTTCCAAAGCATCAAATATATGGTAGAAAGCACAACAAAATTAAAGCCCAATAATAATGTTATTGTTCATGTTATATAATGAATATCATGGTGAAATAAACTCTCTAGCTATCACTGATACAATTAAACCATGCAACATTTTACAGAACACGTGTGCAAAGCTGACGTATTTGTGTCACCTTCTAGGCAACAGCCATTAAGGAGCAAATTGGGTACCCCGACTATATTTTGGAAGATCAAAATGATAAGTTGGATCAGGAGTCTGCAGCAGTGAGTTAACGTTTGTCAAAATTGTAAAATTGCATTATTATTGTTTCTTGGAATTTTACTGTGCCTGCAATATATGTATTTTGATTATTTTTTCTATTTTTTTGCAATAATTGTGTATTTGAACCGCCCCAGGGGCTATATTTAATGCCAAAGTACTTGTGGACCATACATTTTTATTTCATCCCATGGAGCTTGAAATTTTTTTTAAATTATTCGTGTAAAGTGCTTTTCAAAATAGTGTTTACACAATAAAATATTGTAACCTGCCTCTGTAATTCCAAATGTTTTAACCTAGTTGATTGAGCTAATCAAACAAAGCAAATTAATTAGGAATCAACACTAAAAAAAAAACTGATAAAACCAATAAATAAATAATTTTCATTTCGATGTTCTTTTCATCCTACTTTTTAGAGGGAAGAATATAAAGTCAATTTTATTATTTCTTACACAGCGTTAAAATGCTGTTATTTTAAGGTGGAAAAAAAATAAATAAAAAGTTATTCTTGATTTTAGGGGGGAAAAAAACAGCACTCGGGGGAAAGAAGGACAATTTACGCTAAAATCAAAAGGTTCTAAAATTGCTTTGATTGTCATTTCATTTGATACCTGGAGTTCGCCTGATCTTGCAGAGGTCAGGAAAATGCGAGGGCTTTCTTTTGATTTGCAGCCTCTCAAGCGGCCCTTATGACAGCTCTAAGCAGCTCCTTGGGATGCTTTTATAGCTACTGGAAGGTCACAGCATAATTGCAGTGCTTCTAATAAATCAAACTGATTTAAAGTCAGCTTGACAAAAGTAATGGCTTTCGAAAAAAAAAACAGCACAATTCGTCTAGCGGAGAGCATAAAATACAGCGTGTGTAACAGTATGCTTCTTCTTACAGCTAAACTTCAGCGAGCACCAGTACTTTGAAAATATATTGGAGATTTTAAGGGCCGGAGCACAAAAAAGCCTTAAAAAATTAAGAGAACCGGTTGATCAAGACGCGTAAGTACTCCGGTCTCACGACGTAACTGCGGACAGGAGAATTTGTCATGAAATAGTATTCCAAGTTCATTTGGCTGGTACATAGTAGGTGGTAGATTTACATAGTAGTCATAAATAGGCATGTATGGTATCGGCGACAGCTGCGCCCTTTTTAAATTAAAAACAGTGAGGTCTATTCACTAACGAGGGTGCTTGCATGAGAATTGAACATGAACTCTCTGACATCGATATGCATTATCAAGGACAATCCTCGGTGAGCTTCCATGTAAGATGGTCTGAGCTGTAATGATCGTTAATGTTAATAGGTAATACGAGAGATTTCTTAAACTTGTTTTATTGGTTTAACTAATCGTTTTTCAAACAAGCTCAGCACTTTGTGCAAGAGAAGCTCATTGTGTTCCCTGTTGATAATGTATAGAATCGAAATAGTCAGCTATCCTTCAAGCTAGCCTTTATAGAATGATTTATTCCATATATTGTAACAGGTATTGTCCCTGTTGGTTTCCAGTTCTGTAAGACACCAACTATGAGGGTTTAGTGATCATACTTCAAGACGAAAAGCCATTAATACCTTTCCAATCAATAGTTCAGTCAATGCTTTAAAAAAAGTGCAGTCACCCACTTAATTTCCAGTGCATTCCACAGATTTACAGCCCTCACTGTAAAGAAAGAAAGTTAGTCTTTTGTTATCTGCTCTGTTCTTTTAATCTCTGTCTGAATGATTTGAAATCCAAATACAGTGACTGTCAGTTAGTATAGGTAGTTATTATAGGCAGTCATTATGGAGTGTTAAAAAGTTATCGGGATGATGTCTCTCTATAGGTTATAAATGGCAAGCAGGTAAGACGGTGTATTCAACAATCGGGAGCTCTTGTTTAGATTAAAGCACCATCAGAGAAACGTGTATAAACTTTATAAGCTGTATAGTTGTGTTTTGACTTCACGTAGTTACACATGGTATCCACAAATAACTCCTGGACATTTAGGGAGTGTTCAGGGAAGCCTCACGCACACTTTATTTGGCAATAACAAAAGGTCGGAAATACTTGGACATGAATTGAGATCCTGATAAATACCATCTTGAAGGGTAAATAAACTACACCCAGATGGTTGTCTTGGTTGACATAAAAGATGTTAAGGTGTTTAATAAACAGTCTAAATTCATATAAATGATTAATATGCATCTAAAGCTAAAAGAATCTAATTTCTGCCAAGAAAACAAAGTGATTAATGATTCACAAAATGTATAAAAATGGGATCAAAAGTTACAATTAGGTTTGAGAGCAGCTACTCACAAAATCATGCAAATCAGGACTGAATTCTGCATTCAAAACAAAAGATTTGGTTATTTGGTCAGCTTGGGTTGTTTTAATAAATACATTTACAGCTCTCAACTAACAAAACTCCAAACAGCAACTTGTAAATTCAGCTTGTTAATCAAGTTCCTTGTGCGAGTCAGAAGCCTATTTGGTCATCAAGTAGGTAGGACTATTGAGTTTAACAAGGTTTTGGGTCAAGTCACCTGCTTTTGAAGAAGTTGGGTTCATTTTTGAGCTAAAACAATTCTTAATCTTTACTCACGTGGAATTAGCTCGAATTTCTGTGAACAGAGCACGTTCATATGCTTCTCAACACAAATCTATGGGAGTTGGCAGCCTCATCAACTTTTACTATAGTCAAGTTAGCAGCCTCGTTGATTTTAACAGAGAAGGTGGACATTTTCAGTCAATGGAATTGACCTGGGCTTTAAACTAAACAGAATCCAAAATCTTTTTCCAACAGAACCCTGATCATTCTGTGCAGAATCCCTAATTGTTTTTATCTGAATGCAGTAACAGCTGGTAACTGTTCGACTACATGTTCCTTCTGTGTGTAGCTGTTCTCTGCAGTTCTCCGTGATGAAATTATTACGGTTACATGGTTCCAGATGCCATGTAATCTGTCCAAGTTAAAGTGTTGAGCCTTTGAAACATAGAAACATAGACTATGCCAGCAGACCCATTCACTCCATCTAGTTTGCCTATTTTTCCCCAGATATTGAGACCTTAATCAGTTCTTGGTCTTGTTTTATATTGAGGATATATGGAACTATGTTCAAGTAACCTAATTATAAAAGTATCCACATGTTTTTCTGGTCTAGACACAATACACAATTTCCAGTTATGTCAAAACGGCTGCCTTGCTTGTGATTGTTAAAAATAAAACATATATTGTATTTGATTGTTACTGCATTGTTGTCTTTTATATTTTTTTTTGGTGCTGCCTGATATCTGCAATAAATACATTTCTGAAACCGTATGCCATATGTATCGATTAAAGATTATAGGATTAACAATAAGGATTGTTGTTATTATTAATAATCACCATAATACTTATTATTATTAACATATTATTCTGCATTAAACTGTTTGTTCTTGTTAATTTCTTTATACGTTAGTTGGATTATTGGAGCTGCAGTGGCCGATGCCTTTTACTCACCAAACCGAAACCAAATAGGCAAGTAAAAAGTAAATTTAATTTACTTTCTTGATGTGGATTCCATAATAATACATAATTCTTAAGATTGGTGATACATTTTACATCTTTTAACATTTTTTTTATTTTTTTTTAAAAAAGAACTTTCACATGGTGAAGAAAGGCTCTGTTTTAGGGTTTTCTTCGCTAAATTGTGATTTTAGCCAGTAATCTAATATTGGTGTTCTCTCAAAAAACTTATGAGAAAAGCCCACACAATGCACATGGCCCGTACTAAAGATATGATGTATGTCCTGACATCATGAATTGTCACATGACATTATGCAGCATGATACTCATGACTTATATATTGGTGGAAGGTCAGCATCAGTAAAAATAGGTAACCCACGCCACCTGGCACTGGCCCACCTGGCCTTTGTCTGGTTTGCCAGATGGCCAGTGCGGACCTGGACCACAAAGTTGCATCAGAGGGGTCTACTGGTCAAGTATGATTTGCACCTACGAAGCTTTCTACATGCAACGTTTTACTAGGAGAGATATTGCTGAAAAAATGATACAAACATTCTGTTAAATTAAAGGGGGGAAGAGATTTAGCCCACACAGCATTTTCTCTCTTTTGAAAATTCCGTTTTCAATTAAAAAGCTATTTTAAGCTCATAGGGAGGCTTTTGCTATTAGAGGGACGTATTGTTTTTAATTCCACATGGGACATGTCCTCTTTTATTACCTTAAGTAGCAATTAGTTTAAATATTTCTTTGTGAGTTTTTTTTAAAGACAAAACACTTTGCTAAATATAGTATTGGTGTCTTATAAATCTGACCTATGATAGCAGATGAAACATACACAGCATGCAGTATTTTAAGTTAACCCTTAATATACAATTCGTCTAAAAAAAAAAGATTTGGTTGAAAATTGGAATCGTACTTAACATTTGAGATACTAATTTTCCTTGAGCATGCTTTCTAATTTCTAATGTCCTGACACCGGGACGTTTAACTGTATGTTGTTGTATGTAGGTCCTCTTCCAATGCCTTTGGTTTTAGGAAAGCCAGAAGACTGCCAGGATGGGTCCAGCATATTTTAGACAGTCGGGAACATTTCAGCGGGACTCTCTTAGAGACTCCAAACTCACCTCAATGGATAGACCCAGTGGGGTTTTTATAGAAAGCCTTAATTCCCAATTTTACCTTTTGGGCAATTATCCATTAAGCATTGAATTTCCTAGGTTTCCTTGAGTCTAATTCTTCAAGTGTTTGCTCAATCTACAGAGCTCGGCTCAGATGTGGATACATTAAGAGACACCAAAGAGTTAGTAAATTAACTTAGATGATTAACTTTTTAGTGTCTTTCTTACACATAAGGAAAGAAGGGTATTCTGTTTGGAAGCGCTCTACAATGTTCAATCTAAATTAAGTCTTCTGTGTCTCACTTTACATCCTCATGGCAAAGAAAATTGATCTGACTTTATACAAATTCTGTATTTCACAGTCTTTCCTGCCGGCATCCTTCAGCCTCCATTTTTCAGTAAACATCAGCCGCAAGCCTTAAACTTTGGTGGCATCGGAATGGTTATTGGGCATGAAATCACCCACGGATTTGATGATAATGGTAATCTTTTTAAGATAAAGCAGTTTAAAACCTTTAATTCATTTTCCATGAATCAAAGGTTATACAGAAAGAAATAGAATGGCGGGGTTAAATAATAGTTTTAGCCAAATAATAGTAGTAACAAAATGTGGTGGTTTCTATATATATATAATTTATATGTACAATTTTAAAATGTTTTTTTTTTTTTGTTAACCATTAATATTATGACGAACTTATATCATCGATGTAATGGTGCCGGCACCATTCACAGGACACGATTAAAGTTATAAATGGTTTCTTTATCCCGAAACAGGGCGAAATTTTGACAAGGATGGTAACATGTTTGACTGGTGGAGCAACTTCTCTGCGATGCATTTCAAGGACCAGTCACGGTGCATGGTGTATCAGTATGGGAACTACACTTGGGAACTGGCCGGAGGGCAAAATGTAAGCATTAATATGAGATTTGTGCCGGGTGTACATTAATGCACAAAAAACATTGTCTTTTATTTTACCCTATGAAAAAATATTTTATAAAAAATAAATAGTTATTAAATAAGAGATAACAATCGTCACAGCCTCTTAATTTCCTGAATGGTACACTTCATCAATAAGAGCTGCAATTACAACCACAGAATTGGGATTGTAATTCCTCCCCAAATTGAGCCTCCTCTGGGGAAAGAGTTTGCTCGGAGATGGTACCGGGTAATTAAATCACAGGTTTTGCCCAAAATAGCTTAATAATAAGCATGGGGGGAATCAGAGTTATCAATACAAGGAGCAATTCAAGGCTAAACTTGTGCAGCAAGTATTAAATAATACATAAATAATATACCGTACTTAACGTGGCTATTGGCATTAACCACTTGTTTTCCATTTTCAGGTCAGTGGCATCATTACATTAGGGGAGAACATTGCGGATAACGGAGGAGTCAGACAGGCATACAAGGTATAATATCTCATTCTTCGATAGGTAGAGGTGTATGATCGAAGTGTAATCATCATTAATGGTCTCAGTAGCTTAAAAGAGACAGATTTTTAATTCAGTCGCTGCTCCAGTTCTTCATGACTTTTAGTTACAGTGTCCTTTCACCTTAGCGCTCTCTCCCTTTCTCTCTCTCTCTCTCTCTCTCTCTCTCTTCTCTCTCTCTCTGTCTATCTCACTTCTTATTTTTCTACCTTTCTGCTTTGAGTAACTTTATTTACATAAATATCTCCCAAGTGACCCTTTTAGGACCCAAATCTATTTGTTCCTCTTTCATAACAGCTCAGAATGTTTTATAGAAAAAAAACTAAAATTGGGAACAAATTAAACATACATTTGGCTCCTAGCACATTTTTGGAGAGCTGTTATGTATTGTGAATGATATAGGGCTTTATAACTAGACTTTGCCCGCTGTGCCAGCCCTTCGACTGGCTCCCATTATCTTTCAGAATGTAACTTCTTACCTACAGAGCCCTAAACAACTCTTCACCCCTATAGCTCCACTCTCCTCCATTATCGCTTCTTCCAACTTCTTCTGCAGGACTTTATCTGTGATTCTTCCTATTAGTTAAGCACAAAAACCAACCTGTTCAGAGAAGCTTACAATCTATCCTAGCCTTTACAAAGAGACCATCTGCCCCCCCACCTTTCAGATCTCCAGACCACTTCTTCAGGTGGCGCTCCCTTCTGTTTCATTCCCCCTCAACCTTTGCAAGGACAGGGTGATTGTAAGCTCACACGCGCCGAGCCCTTTACTCCTTCTGTAGCAGAATACCTTAGCGTGCGTTACATGCATTGTCTATTGTGCATTTCTCCTGTTACATTTCAGGCGTATTTAAAATGGGTGGAAAGGAATGGAAAGGAGCCAAAACTACCTGGCCTGGACCTGACCTACAAGCAGCTTTTTTTCCTGAATTTTGCACAGGTAAATATATCTGCTGGCAAAGGTACCATGAAACTTAAAATATGCCACCATTATCTAGATCAGCTCCATGTAGCAACATTTGTGAGGACTTTTCACTTCATTACCTAGGTCATACAGTATAACTCAGTTTTCTAACTTTAACTTATATGAGAAGGGATCAGGTCTGACCACAATTATAAGTGGCCCACATGCTGATGTCCCTCCGGGCTCCCTTCATAAATATCACCTTATAGCATGTTAAGAAGACTGGGACCCATCCCACTGCGGCTAGTCGTCTATGTCTAAATCACAAGTTATACACAGGACATAATTACACAGTATTCTATTGGAATACTGCGTCTCAAGTCAAAAAAGAACGTAATTGTAATTCCCAAACATACTAAACATTGCGGCCAATTGTAAAATAACTATTGGCTGCCAAATTGCATCAGCCCAGCTCTCATTAAGTGACTGAGATGCAATTCTTGCTTACGGTGGTATTTCATTTGCAAAACAAGCCGAGTAACCTACGTTAAAGCTTTCAAAGATATATGACAAAAAAGAATGTATCTCCTCGTCAAGCAGAGGCAATCGGTGGGGGCTTGGCATATTGTTGGTTGTCGAAACTTGTTGGCTTGGGCAGTAAATGAACATAGTCTAGAAGTGCTGATGATTAAAGAGTCCAAATGCTTCATCAGCTTTAATCAACCCGGTCATTTTTCTTCTAGTTTTGGAAATTTAAAAAAAGACTAAAATGCCAAACAATTATACTTCTGCTTAATAAATATATCCCACAGTGCTGTGTAGTGGGATTGGAGAGAAAGCATTGTAAGGGAGGGATGCTCCTGCAATAAATCTTTATCTTAAATCGGGGGGAAAAAATTTAAATTTACATTTTGTGACCCCAATCAATGTAAAAACAACTCAAAAGTTGAACTCCGCCAAGTTTCATGGAGTTGGACGGCTCATAGAAGCTACAACATGTTTTCATTGAGACTTAACAAGATGCACCTAGATGACCTTTTCAGCTTGGAAATTAATACACACAAAAACATGAGTGTAACGTGTCGCCGTGTGTATCCAGCAGGCGGCCGCACACGCCATTCACCTGCCACTGCTTCTGGTGCAAGCGGCAAGGGCAGATTATATTTCCCAGTCTGTTCTTGGACTCTAATGTGTTCATTTAACCTTAATTGACAATCTTGGTATATTGCTGTGACTGTGTATTATTGTATCAATATACGAGCAAATTCAACTTCAAGCATATAATATGCCTGAAGAAGAAACCTATGTGGTCTCCAAAGCTTGCAATCCATTACACTTCAGTGAGCAAGTAATGGCATCTTCTTTACCGAATTTGCCATTGAAAGATTATTTGAATAAATTAAAAATGATAAGAACTTGCAAAGAGATTAAGCTAATCACAAAATAAATGTTCATGTCAAACATATTTAGCACAAGATGAGTTAGGCTAGGTTTCCACTTGTTTTTTTTTAGCTAAAAACGCCCATAATAACGCCAATAGCGCCACCTGGCGTTTTTTTAGTGAAAAAACGCAGCAGCCAGATGTTAGCTGTTCTTCAATAGGAAATCGCAGAATGCCATATCCACTTGGCGTTTTTTTGTTCGGCGTTTTTTCAGTCCTCTTTGCCGTTTTTCTGCTTTTTTGGGCTCTGTGGCAGTTTTTCAAAATCGCAGCATGTTGACACTCTGGCGTTTTTTGCAAGGAAATCTTGGCGTTTTTCTCCAATAGAAGTCTATGGGAGAGAAAAAACGCCATGAAAAAGCCATGTGGGTTTATTGCCTTGGCGTTTTTTATGGCGTTTTTTCCACAGTTACAATGCAGAGGATGGACCCAGTATCTGTGTGTCCTACGAGAAATAGGCTGGAAACAAACAGTTTCACACAAAACAAAGTTCATATTGAATTCTACACCATTTGGAACAAACATGCCATTACAAACAAACATACGCGACACATCAACTGGATCCTGCGTGCCAAAAGCAACAGCAAACAATTTGCACCATCATTTGGGGCCAATCTTCCTAGAGGAGCAGACATTCGGAATAAAGCATGCCTTACAAACCACAGAAAAGTGACAAAAGGGTCCGCCGGGGCGTTTAAGTAGAACTCTACCAAGGAAATGACATCAGGGGGCAGATACTTGCCATTTATCCTAATCCCTTTTAGCTGGGTGAAACTTCTAACTTGTAAAGGCTGGAAAAACTGCCTAAGGTCAAAAAAAGCAATTTCCACAGAAAGGCTAAAACGCCAGAAAAAACTCCAGAAAAAAACGCCAAAACGCAGAAAAATGCAGTGGCAGTTTTCTTGGCGTTTTTCATCAAGAAAAAAAACGCAGGACAAAAACCCAAGTGGAAACCTAGCCTTATGGTGATTTTAGAGTTTACGCCGAGATTAAAAAGAAAAAACTCATAAAAACTGTCTGAAGATCATCTGTGCCGGTTAATAGGATGATTCTGTAGTCCGACAGTATTCGGTACTGAGAAATAATGAACGATTTTGTACCTAGGTGTGGTGTGGATCATACAGACCGGAATATGCCAGACACTCCATAAAGACAGATGTTCATAGTCCGTTCAAATACAGGTGAGTGTAAAACACAAAACATTTTCCGTTTTCTGTACACGATGGGTTGTGTGTCCCAATTTATAATATGTATAAAATTCAGGCAGTAATAGAGCATGTGGCAAACACATTGTATGTAACAAAAAAAATAATATTCAGTGTTTGAGTCTGTTGATGCCAGCACATATCATACAAAACATATGAGATGTTCAAACAAGAACGGACAACAGCTTCATAGTCTGTCCTACGGTGCGTCCCCACTTGGGGCATCTCAAGCGTTAGCTGTCTTGGCCATTACAGAAAAAAAACTCCATCAAAGTATCAGTCTGATCCTGCCACAAGGGCAGAACCGAAACGTGAGGCAAATCTCCCCTACACAAGGGGACCAACAAACAAAGACGTACGTTCGGCCTTCGTGGCCTCGTCAGTGGGGTGCGTCCCTGATGCCAGGACGTCTTCTTTTACTGACTTGGAATCCGTGAGGCAGGGTTTCAAGCAAATACATCATGAATCAACACACACTCTTTATTCGGTATAAGGCAACCCTTGATTTCTTAAAATATGCAGAATTTATGCAGAAATCACCATACGAGTGGAATCAGTGATGTCCCAGCCTTTGGGGTTGCCCTATCCCAAGTACAATAAAAGGTGCTGCGGGAGCGCATAAATATGATGTCATATCGTGATGCATCGTGTCTTATAATGGAGTCTATGGCATTTATGTCCATAGCGTAAACTGGCCGGTGGGGGAGATCAACGATCTCCCTTCTAACCGGCTCACAATGCATCAGTTGGAGCAGAAATATGACTAATGGAGGTCAAGATAATTTGGATATTTAATAGAATTTTCGTTTTACCTGTATGCAACATGTGTAATTTTCCTACAGCTTTATCACATATTTTATTCTTACCTTAAACAACAAACCTATGCCAACCGTAAGATAAAGTCTACGTTCTTTATTTTTTTTTTTACAGAGTTATGGGGTCCCTACAAAACTTTGAGGCGTTTGCAGAAGAATTTAACTGCAAGAAGGGTACAAAGATGAATCCCGTAGAGAAATGCCGAGTTTGGTAGAGAGAAGGAGGCTTAAGGTGGTCTTTAAAATCACTCTGAAAATGTCTGCTGGCCTGGCTTACACATATTGAACAGTTCTAGCCAATTATGTGCCTGGTGTTTTCTTGTCCAGATCAGAGCTCTGGTGAGTGTTACAAAGCCAGGGTTAAGAAGCGACAGGTCTGCTGTTTTAGGATTCAGCTAAAAAACAGGAGCAAGAGGCAACTCAGTATGCTATGTTTGTCTCTGCCATCAAACGCTGTAAAAAGGACTGTTTTTAATGGCTTGACTGTTACAAAAATACCGCCATCAGGTTCCAAAAAAAAAAAACAAGTTTTAAAAGGATGTATTTTTCAGCAGATCTCCCTTTTATTAAATGTTATACGTCTGTGGCCAACACTTCGTTGAAGTTTCCAGTGCGCCTCTTATTATTATTAACAACGCAAACATTACATTTACATTAAATTGAAAATAATTTACCAAACTGTTCAGGCCTCGGATTCCAGTAGTTGCGTTTTTTTTGCTGTGACGGGGAAAAGTTGAATGTATCAGCGGAAAAAATAAATCACATAATTTTATATGATTCTTATTAAATGTGTTATATAACTAGATGAAAACAAGTAGGGAATGCCTACGTAGCAAGACAATCTTGCATATTTTTTTTTGTATTAAAAATGTATAAAACCACATATTAAAAAAACAAAAAACCTATTTTCCCATATATCTTTATGATCTTTAAAGTTTTTTTGTTGTAGAATATATTATAAGATACTTTGATCGTGATCATGTAATTATGTGAACACTTTTTTTGCTGCAAGTAGATCTGAAATAGCCTAGTACACCAAGAGAGCATGGTTCTATTGTATTACACACAAATTGTAATTTATCCCCTGCAAAGCTTTTTGTGAGATTGTTAAAATACATAGTTCAATATAATAAATTATAATTGCTTCATTACTTTGTATTTGTGTTTAAAAATATAAATTCACTGACATTACGTTAAGCACGTTTTCTGATTCTTTTTTATATTATAAGGCATACAACACTTGTATTATAATTATTATTGTTATTATTATTATTATTATTATATTTTATTTTATTTATATAGCACCTCCATACATTCAAAAGGACTGACAAAACTAGAACTGACAGACTAAGACGAACTGATACATTAGATAAAGAGGGCTCGGCTCGCAAGCTCACACTCTTTACATTATATATTGCAATGCATTTGTTTAATGAATGCTAGTTTAATTCTGTGAACAATGAAAATCACTATATATACAAAATTGACAATAACATTGATACGCGTTGAGACAAACTGGTACAGAAGGAGAAGGGGGCTCTTCTCTTGCAAGCTATTAGAGGTTCCAACATAAATTAACTCATCGTGGGATCCAGTATAATAGTTTAATTTCCTTGGAGATTTAGCCACCATAATCACAGTATTTTTGTAAAAAGGTTAACGGATTGCAAAAGCACGGGCACCTAAGAAATCGAACAAGTAAAACGTATTCAAACCCTATGTTTAAGTTGCACTTTTTCTAAGAGTTTCCCATGTTATCAATGGCGGGTATAGTTGGGGCTTGTGTCACCCCCCCAGGTTTTATTTATTATCATATAATGCATGGGGTGAGGGAGAAAAGGATCATTGGCTTGTTTAATATTTCTTTTTCAAATGTTATTTTAAGTAATTATTTGGGAGGATTGATATTTTGCAAGTTTCAGACAAGGGCAACAATGTTCCAGTTTGCTTTTTGCCAGAAACAACAATGAATATTTTGAAAATAATGACACAAAGTATTACATTTTGCAGAAGAAGAAAAGAAAGGTTTATATTTTGTCTTTTATTTTTTTAGCATAAATGCTGGAAATTCATTTTGTGGTTTTAATTGACTGAATATGACAAAGGGAGTACCTATGTAATTGTTACCAAAGTAGTAAAAAAAAAAAAAAGTACAAATTGAGTTCCCAGAAATCATTTTTTTGGTTCAGGAAAATGTAAAACATTGAAATCATCCACCAATTTTGCCGGAAAGTTTCCCAATAGTTTCCCAATTTAGTAATATCAGGTTATCTTTATAATAAGCATATAATAATGATGTTTTTATGGGGGTTGCTGCCCTAGGTCTGGCCCAAAGCTGCACTCCCTTCCTACGATTTCACAAAGGTCATTTCCATTCCTCACTATTCCTACACCGACGTTCTCTAAGTAAAAGCACCCCAAGTGATAAATGTATCACAAGTTTGATATTATTAAAAGATGAAAGGCTCTGTTTGCTTCTCCCTGGGTACATGCTGTCTCTGGGGGAGAACACACACATGAAAGTAAAATTTACTTTTTTTCCCCCCCGAATTGCAACCTAGGAAAGACTGCAAACTCTCTGATTTCCAGATTGATGAGGTCACAACGGAAATGCATTGCTCAGTGCCAGTGCCGCTAGGTTGATCTGAAACCTGATGGCAAGGAACACCAATGAGTTGGAAGTCCAACAAATTCAAAAAGTCCATTAAGGGAAGAGATAAAGCTGTAGTCAGACCATCCGGGGTCGGGGCAGGCAGCACAATATCACAGGTCCAGACAGTAAGCCAAGAGTTAATAAAGCAGGACTCCACAGCGGGGGTCAGGATCACAGAACCAGAAGAACTGGCAGTGAGCTGCGAACATTCTGGGGATTTATAGCCCCAGCTGCTTGGGACTGCCCCTGTTGCTGGGGAAACAAAGGTGGGTCTTCCCCAATCATTATTGAAGATCCTGGGAATGTGGGAGTGTCTCCCCAGCCTCCAGTTCTATGAATCCTTTAGGGGCATGCTCACTTAATAGTGCGCACATTGGTAAGGGGCCAGTGGCTCCATCCCGGCTGCCCTGCTGGCACAAGGAGGCACCCAGGAACCAACCCCTAGGAGTGAAAGGTAGGGGCCACGACAGACACGACTCTGGGCACCGTGACAATTGCAAACACTCCATCGTTATCTGGTTTAAACATAAAGTCACATATACCTGTTTTAAATATTTTTTATGTTTTTTATTTTCTGTTGGAATATCACTTCCTATCGAATATCTGAGAAGAGGAGTTTTGAAGACACAGACACATATCTGAAAACCTAATTATCAACTCGTTTACGAACGTTTTTACAGTGTACAAAAAAATCAGTGCAACCAATGTTTGTGTTAGGAAATTTTTTTTTTTTATTTATTTTTTTTTAAGAAGGGAAAAATCCTATTTGTTTATAAATTGTGTAATTCTAACTCCCATTCTGCCCAACAATCATACGACTTACTGAGCATCGTTGGAGCTGAAGGGAAACAACGCCGAGATGGACTATATTGTTGATCGGCCCTTCCTTAGAAGAATAGAGGAGCCGTATTATAACAGAAATGTCAAGTTATTTAAAGAATGAATACAATAACAATGTGTAATAGAACGGAGTGTAAATATAAATATTTTAGCCACTTTTATCATTAGCCAGCAACCATAACAGAAAGTTATCAAACAAGAACATTGTTCACAAAACTATATTGTATCCATGATCTAATATCAACAAGCTGTGTTTGTGTTGGCTTATTAGTTTCTGGGTATTAGCCATCAAGTTAAATTAGCGGCTTTTGTGTTCTGTAATCCATGAACCATCAAAAAAGATCTTTTTTTTCTATGAGCGTGCAATAGTATTTCTTTAATGTCCCTTTTTATTTTTGTGCAAATTTTCCCTTCATTATTATTTACGCTCCCTGTACAACGCAAAGGATCTTCACCAACACTGCCTTTCGAACTGGTACAGAGATATTAAAAGCATTAAATAATTCTATGTATACAAAAATGATCAAGTCAAAAACAGGTACATTCCATCGGTTGTTATGGTGATAAGGTCACTTTTAGAACTTTGCACTAAACCCTATTTTGATACATAACATCCTATATGTTTTCTAGCTTACACCATACTATATTCAGTTGAATGCATTTTATGAAATTGCGGACAAATTGAGAAAAAAGTGGTATGCGGTGAAAGTGAGAAATATATTTGATGAACCACTTGATGAAAAAAAATGTATATTTTCTTAGGTTTAGAAGATTTGAACATTCAGCAGAGTAGATTTTAATACTACAATAAAGTGTAATAAAGTAGCCACAGAGGTCCCAAAAGTCACAGTCACGAAATATCTGGCCTTCTCCGCTATGCTAAGTGGATCAAGTGCGTAGATAAAATGTACCAAGTTTTGGTGTCATATCCTGGGACCCTCAACCGCTAACCGAGTAGGTAAAGAAAACATTTGGCCAACAGATGGATAGCTATTGATGTTCTCCTTACATTTCGTAAACTTATAAATATGGACTAAAAAAATAAAAAAAATACACATTTTTGTATTTGAACAATAACCTAGAAAATAGTTTACTATCTGCGGTGACATGTATGTTTTATGAGTGTTCACCGATTTGCAGCACGTCTGTAGCTCATGTTGATAGGCAATGAAGAAGACAATGATTGACAACCCAGTGTTCACATGGTGAGGTCACAAAACTCCATGTTGTTAAATGTTTCTAAGCTTTTACCTTCAGATTATCTTTATACTAGTCTATTTAGCTAAAAACTATTACAAGAATGATCTTTCTCTGATCTGTTGTTAAGAATACATCTTAGAAGAAAAAAAAAAAAAAGGAAAAAATGATGCGGGAATTATTTTGCCAAGAAAAGGCATGATTGGCTTCATTCTCATTTAGATTTCATTCATTTGCAGCAAAAAAAAAAAAAATCCTTTTTTGTACAATCAACTGATGTTTAATTGGAGAAACAGCAGGACGGCAGTCATTTACACTGCTTTTAAAATGTTACAAGGTCCATTTAATTGTTTGGTAATACAATAAAATAAATAAAATGTAATACGTTTTAATCTGTTATCTATTTATTGAAGCAGAAACAGAATTTCTTTACAAAAAAAAAAAACAAACATGTTGGAACAGCGTGCGGGGGATTTGAACCATCTTTTTTTAATTACGATTATCGTTTTGTTGTGTTTGTTACAACTTGATATGTTAAAAACTAGAGATTTTACACAAGTAAAGGAACATGAGTACGAGTGAGTCAAGTCCAATGCTCCCGAGAACCAAATATTTTGTGTATTCATCTTGGACACCAGCAGAAGAATGCAAAGTGTATCAAAAGCTTGTCAGACGGAATTCACAAACATCTGGGAAATGGTCCACCTTGGGTTTACCTTGAGTTTATTTCATACGTTGAGTCTCCAGTTAATTTGGTATTTATTTAAGGTCGGTTGTGGGAGAATAGTTGACTGCTATATTATATATATATATATATATATATATATATATATATATATATATAATTATACCAGATTCTCTGAAATCATCATCTTTGGAGAGTTGGGAGCCAAGTTGGCCAATGTTCCACCAATAGTATTATATGCCCTAGTTATGGTGACCATAATATTATATACCGTATATAGCAGCAGATCTTGGGTCACTAATTTTAATTAATCACTATTGATCATTTTTTCATTAAATTATTACCATTTTCATATTTGGTAAATCCCTCTGAGAGGTATATGGAGGAGTCTGCGGAGTATGCTATCCCCTTAATAATAATTTGTAAATCAAGTTGACTTATTTCTGAAAAATATATTTAAAACAGCCGAACTGGAACGAAGGTTAACATTTGTATTCAAGAAGTCACACGCTAGAAAACCACACAAATCCGCTGAGTGTTATAATTATAGACAGACAGATCTGATAAAACAAATACATTTTACAAAAAACAAAGTTCTTTGACAGTCCGCCTTTCACTGCTTAGGCGTATTTTAGTCCAAAAACTTCAGACTTTCTGGAGTCTTTTATCAAGCAGACTGTCGAGAAGGAGAACGTTTTATGTTTTGCATTTTTTTTGGCTCCGTTTTGGTGTTGAATCACAGTATTGAGAATAAATCTATGTTCTCAAAGACAGAAGTTCATTGTATCAACTAAAAGCATTTCTGGTTGAAACAGGTTATATATATAATATATATATATATATATATATATAAGCACCCCGCCTACCACACAGATGCCTTATTAATGGAGTCGAGAGAGGGCTTAAAATTAGATAGGACTCATCAAAGTTGGAGTACTTTGATTTAGTGGCGGGATAAGCACCCCGGAATCTAAATATGCATGCTATTTGGGGTATACTTACCTTTTTGTATTTTGTTTTTGTGTGAACGTCATATTATTATTCAAAACAAATGACAGAAATAATGAATATTGGTAAATAATTATACCTGGAGATTTTTCCGGTTTTGCCCAAGACTCGGGGTGAAGTGTCGTTTCTCCCGATCATGGAGGTTGATGCCCAAGGTCCGACCCAAACCAGCACTCTCCCTTCCTATCATTCCTGTGGAAGGAGTGGGGTTTTCACAAGCCTACGTACATACATAGCTAGCCCTCCCCTGTATTATCCATTTGGCACGGTGGACGTGTGCCTATTCCGACCAAGGCGTTGGGCAGAAACCTATGCCTACTCAACCATCCCTATGCTCCTTTTATCAATAAAGTACCTATAACTCCTACAATCATGAGCCGCCAAGACGGGGCATTTGCACCTTCTCCATGAAAATGCCCCCAATTCTGCCTTTGCCACACCCCACTGATTTGGTGTTAAAAGTCTAACTCCAAAACAACAATAAATATGCTCGGCCCAATAATAACTAATAAGTTATGGCTTGTAAATTTATATATCTGGGGTAATAGTAGGGTGGAATACAGACATTTTCATTTAGTAGAATGCTGGAAGAATCCCAGGCTACCCAGATTTATAACATGGCTCTACAAATTGTGTACATAAGATACAGAAAAACAAACAATATATACCTACCAAACAAAGCCTTTACAAAACAGAGATACATCCCCCCTGCCAGGTTGTGGAAGGTTATAAAAAAAGATAATTGTTTGATAAATAAAAATTACATGAATATATATACACTCAACAAAGAAAGAAAACATTTATTTTTATTAAATGTAGCAACCGGGATATTAAAAAAGAAGGCAAATAAAAATATGTGGCCTAGCATGAAAGAGATAATTTTTTTGGGGGGAAAGTTAATTTCAAGACTGTTTCGCATTACATCAATTAGCAAAAGTGGATTTCAGCGGCATATATTAATATACTCATATATTGTAAAGCTTGGTTTTTTTTCTTCATCTTGTACATACATCATCATTACACTGGAAAGAAACAAAAAATACATTTGAAAATATATTGTAAAACAGTGCAAATAACAGATGTTATGATCTTGACTGCAGAGCACATTCTGAAGCTTATCTCCACAAGTCAGGTGCCGTACGTTAACGTGAACCTTGAAGATCCATTTACCTTAACACTGACCTAGCCTAATACCAAAGCATTTTCCTGAGTTCGGAAGGCAATATTAGCCAAGATTACTTAGGGGTTCAAACAATAAAGCAGGTTTTAGCAGTTATAGTGTCTACTCACAGAATTCACTACCCATTATTAAGGTCCAAACCCGTGGAGCTTCTCATACAAGAAGAGCTTGGTCAGCCCAGCATTATGCATAGAAAGTCACCAAATGAGCCAACGTTACCCATACCCTTCTCTAACAATATATAGAAAAAAGAACGCACATACTGAACTCGAATGTGTTCTATATATATACAGCTATACTCATTCTAAAAAATTATTTCACATGGGACGGTTGGATTTGTATACGAACCTGTGGCCGCTGGCTTTCTGTGACATCAGCGGTGATACCCAGGGTCTTCACTATGGTTTCTAAAGGAACGTGGTCACCAGGGGAGTCCTGGATAAAGTGCAGCAACACCTTTTCACCACCTGAAGAAGATAATTATATATATAGAGATATATATGTCCCATAAACAAGCAATCCTGACATCTAGTGGCAAATGTTTACTTGGTACAAATAACAACCATTGGCAAATAAGACCCATTTAGCCTTCTAGTCTGCCCATGTAAAGACACAGATCTTAATCACCCCTTGATCTCGTCTTAGTTTCAAGAGCCATATGCCTGTTTCAATTCCCTCACTGTATAAGCCTCTACCACTTCTACTAGGAGGATGTACCACTTATCTACCACCCTCTCAGTATTATTTTGACAAATAAAATGGTTTTATGAAAATATAAAAAAAAATATTAAATTAGATTTTGTTAAACCTTTTCAAACGGTTAATAAGTTTAAATATGGAGCCCAGCATGTTAATAGTTTCAGGCTTTTAGTTGCATAGGGGGGGGGGGCATTCAGGAGCAGTTTCAGAACCAGCCGACTTTCCCAGGCCTTCTCAAAATGAAAATACCTGGTGCATTATTCTCTCCCACCCTCCCTTTAATATCTTCTGGATCGGTGTGTTGTCTTTTCCTATTGTGATATGATTTAGATTGATGTTGTCTGGTTAATTATTGGCTTTAACACATAAAATGTGGATCACCGTGAGCCCTGTTAACGTTTCATTCTGTTTTCTTTTTTATATATCAGTGTTGAAAATGCCATCCCAGCTATTAAGCTAAGTCTCCATTGTGAGTTAATAACAAATATTTGGATTTACAAAAATAAACAAAAGTATTAAATAAATTAATAAAATGAATGTACAGTATCTTTCAGGTATACTGGTGCCATCTAGTGGCCATACTATAAAAACACTACTTCCATTTTCAATTATTATTGATTTATATAGCGCCATATTTTGCAGACCTGTACAATAGGAATAAATAATGACACTATATATTGGATATTTTTCCCTTATATTCTCTGATCAGAGGGGAATATAGCCACAACCATCCTTACCCTTGCTCACAATCAGCATCCCCCCACTCTGAAGAAGATCTCCATTAAAGTTGCCTTGGACACCATCTGCATTAGCCTGCAAAGTATCAAAACACAGTTTTTAATGCTTTGAAAGCATAAAATATTTAGAAATAATGAAATAATAATACAGTGGAAACACTTTGTTCTGATTCTTGTAGCGTTGAAAAATAAATCAGCAAATTTATGATTTGTAAAAATGTATAGCCTCAATGAAATGAATAACATTTGTCTGCTTTGAAAAAGTATGGTTATCAGTATCACTGTTATCCCTGTCTCAACACATAAAATATAATAAATCATATTTAATGAATAAACACCTCCAGATCAAGTAACCATGGTATTAAAGACAAAACAGGTGTGTTCTGAGGTGTGTTTAAAATTGGGTAAAATGTTTTGTAGTTTCATAAATCAGAATTCATGCATTTTCTGACCTTTGTGACCACATCTCGGACTTTCTTCCCAAGTGCTGCTGGAACTACAGAAAGTGCATTATACCTAAAAATAAGGGTAATCGTAATGGAATAATCAGCATATAATTACATCTATAAAATTAGAGCCCAAACATCCCTTATATTGAGCACTGGGTTAATAGCACAATGTTAGAACATGAGGTCCCTTATCCTATAGAAAAGTCACATTATATATTTACACCGTGACTACTATAAGCAAATACAGGTGTGTTAATATAATGATAAAGGTGTGTAATAAAGAATATATTGTTGATTTTAAGACTTCCTAGTTGTCCTACAAACAATAGAGAAAAGGACTAATATGCATCAAACCCAAGATCCACTGACCTAAGATTCTAATGGCAGATATTTTGATGGGTGAAACATATGTTCTAGTCCATTTCCTTGTGACTCATTAAGTATGAAATCATGGAACCAGTGGGGCTTTTCATGCTTTACCATCTACGAGAGCAGTAATATTTTTTTCCTTTGCGTGGATATAGTATGATAACTTCATACATTGGAAATGTTTGAATGCTGACCTTTTGAATCCAAGTTCTTTGTAACTCTGTTTGGCTTCATCAACGTAGATCTCTAAAACAAGAAAGGAAACGTTTTAGGCAATATCCAATCTAGAAGAAAAAAAAGTGCTCGATCCGCATGCGGGACTTGCAATTTGCACACGTATGGGTTGTATATTAACACAAAGGAGGTGCTTTAACAAACATGTTACACAAAATGCAATAAAACTAAGACAGGACATACTAGCTCCATAAAGTAAAATGATTTATTGATAGTCCAAAGACCAAATAGATAACCTACGGGCCATGACTAGTTACACAAATCTGTAAACTCCTGCTAGCCAATGGCCAGTTACCAACCTTTATTTGAAATGTATGAATTTACAGTTTCATGATAAAATCTAAACACTCAATGGGTTATCTTTAAAATATGTATTCATTTATAGACATGTTACGTTGACACTGCTATGTTGGTACTTTGGCATTATTATGCACCGTCATCAGACCTGTTCTTCTCAAATTTCAACATACTGGGCCGGGTGAAAAGTCATTAAAAAAAAATTCTGCAGAAGTTACCAAGGAAACCTGGTGAGTTTTGCCCTTTTCTGTAGTAATTGCCATAGGAATGAATATGCCTCACTTTTTGGAGAACTGTGCTTCTTTCCTCATGTATTCAGATAGAATGCTGCAGCTCTAGGTTTCTTATAACTAGTGATTAGCCCATTAAAAGCCCATTCTCACCTCCACTAAAGAAATTTCCATCCAAGAATTCTTTCAAGCCCACATCTTCTGGTCCTATTCCCACAAGACGTATCTGGTTGGACTCAAGGGATTGCTTTAGCTTGGACACCTCTTTTGCAGTCCAACGGCAAATCTGACAACCAAAACGTCGCAGGAAGAACAGGACACTCGTCTGGTCCTTCCATAAGGACTTCAGCTCGACCATCTAAAAGGGATAAGCCATTAACGATAAGCTATCATTGATTTTCATCTCCTGTAATTTTGAGAAACTCATCTGGTTTTAGAAGAAAAAAAAATGAATTAATAAATATTTTGGTAAAAAATGTTGGGATATCAGTGAATGATTAACACAAGGGGTCACTATACTTGGCTGTGAGTTTGGCAAATCTACTGTAGGCCAAGCCTAACTTTGGTGATTGGATAACCAGTGGGTTTTTTTTACTATTATTTGAGCTGAAAGTTACACTATGGGTCTGGTCACCCCATTGTATTATATACCTTGGCATTAGCAACATCCACAACACTTGGCACTTGAGATTTACCAAAATGATGTATGTCTGCAGGTACATTTGACACAATGGCATACACTAACTAACAATGGAACCCATGTTTCTTTTTTTCTGATCAAAATAACATGGAGACCACATAACAATAAACGATACATGAGTCCATGCAAATACCAAAAATTATCATTATTAATGATGTAACCAATATTGTTTGGTGCAAGTATAGGCAAAGTGTCCATACAAGAACACCAGTGTCCGTGGCAAGGTTTGTGAAGGTCCATAAAACACCATTGACCCCAGTAAATGTCCACCATGAGCAATGTTGGTGCCGACCCCTGGTTTGGCGTTTTGGTTGCACGCAGACATGTCTTGGAGTCGGAGAGCACTACAATGTTTGTAATACATGGACTGTTAAACTTAATTCACAATATGGGGGCCACAGTAGGCATATAAAATAACACATTGGTGGCCCTAGATACAGTCTTCACTTGGTCAGTGATACCAGGCAATACCCTAGGTTATCTTGTGGATCATTCTGGCACAGTGGGGTCCAATCCAGGTATATTATAGATAGGAGATATGCCAGGGGCCATTGATGTCAGCTATCTCCATAGATTAGCTCTCAGCATCATTCAGCCTATGAATCTCACCAGTTCTTGGGACAAACACAACAGCAGCAGCTGCAAAGTGATGCAACCAGACAGTTATGATGCAATCACTGGGAGAAAACCCTTTACTTCTAAGTGCAATCCATCAAGATCTGGGCTAAAGGGTATTAACACTTTATGATTATATTAAATTAATAGAACATTTAATATAACAGGAGATTCCTATGGTTAAATAAACATAACGCCAACTCCTTTACATTCACTGATCATGTCATATAAGCTTTATTAAATATATTGAAATAGATTTTCTGTATATTGCAGGTATAGATACATGCATACAAAAGCCACATTCTCCAGGCGCTGTATTTCCGGGTCAGCGCTAAAGCTGAGCAATGAAAGGGCTGCCCTCTTACCTCTCCAGAGAGGGCATTTTTCACGGCGATCGCCCCGACTTTGGCCAGATCCACGGTTGCCATCTCGCCCGACGAAGTGTCAGGATTGAGTGCAGGGAATTAAACAGCCCGTCCCAACCTCATTCATAATTTACTAGCGTGTATGAGACATTAACCAATCAGAGCGCGTATAGACTGGAGGGCGTGGCCATATAAGGGACGATGGGTGGGTTTTTGTTGCATAAGGTGATACAACGTAACTTTCATAACGTTCTATTGAAAGGGGCGGGGTCTGTGGCACTGAGGTCACGTTTCTCACTCGTTTGTTATACACAGCCGGGGCTGGTTGAATATGACGTAGTTATATAGCGCCGTCATATTGTGTAACGCTGAATGATGAGGAAAGAGGACAGAGGAAAAGCTGTGCATCACATGATTTGCACCTACAGAAACAAAAAGCAACACGGGCCCTGCTCACAAGAGCTTACAATCTATAATGGGATAAAAAATATATTATTTAGCTATAATAAATGACACAAATAAATCAAAGAAATAAGAAAACAATCAAAAGTAGAGCTTCAATACCTGACCACTGTCCTAGATACCCATGGGTAGTCACATCTTTTGTCATTCTGTATGCAGCATCATGTATTGTTTTTTTTATAAATCTTGTTTAGATCTTGCGAGCCAGACAACACTTATTGTCTCTTAAATGCACCCCCACTGCCAGTTTCAGTGGGGGGTGCATTTAAGAGACAATACTCTTTAGTTTGGCAACATGGCACAATAATAAAGCAGCAAAAACATGGTCAACGCTCTCAAAAGAGTACTGCCTGCCTGACCATAGAAAACCTGTACAAGGAGCCCAGAATGGATCCAGCCTTCATGCAAATTCTGCCTATGTCTTGCTCTTTTAGATGCTCCAATTACTATTTCCAGAAACACATAAAAAAGCTTTGGGCCCTAAATTAGATCAGTACAACATACAGGTGCCCCTCTCCCTCCCACTGGTGTCCACTCTTTTGAGTGCAACAGATTCTCATGACCCAACAAAGACACATTCACAAGCTGTCGAGAAGTATATTCTCAAATAGTCCAAAGCCATTCACCTGCCCTATACAGAGGTAGGTCCATACCATGCACGAGTTGTATTGCCTATATGCCATACATGACCTTGTAGTGCAGAATAAAAGTGATTAACAAGAGTGTGGCCATAAGAAGGGCAGGTTTACGCTTTGTGTTTTCATTTTCTCATTGATTTTCCTCTACACCTATACAGAGGATAATGATCATATTGTAAATACTTTAATTTTCTACTGAGCCAAAAAACTTATTCATGGACTCTGATACTAGCTAGAAACATCCATTCTCCTCAACAAGTAAAGTGCTCAGTCAATGTTGGAAAGAAAACCTCATGATTTCCCTTAGATTTATCGCAGATCCCAGCAGCCCCAGTGGCCTAATGGATAAGGCACTGGCCTCCTAAGCCAGGGATTGTGGGTTCGAGTCCCATCTGGGGTGTATCTTTTGTCTTACTGAGCCAGAGCAAAATGGAAGCTCTCTTGGCATTTAAGGAAATGTACACAGCTGGTCTGACTTGAGAGGTTCCAACTTGGCTTGTGCCTTGGCTGGTTGGCGTATCTGTGTTCCAATTTCAAAGCAGAATGTTTGTTTTTTATTTATAAAATCAGAAACATTTTCATAATGTGTATTAAAATGTTTTGCATTTTTCCTTTTCATCCACATGGTATTTAATCTTGTTAGCTGTAATCTGATGGGTAGTCTTGGTGGAAACAGCTGAAATAGGGAGACTCAAGCTCTAAAGGTCCCTGGTTCGATCCTGGGTTTTGGCAATTTTATTTTATGAGCTTACATCTTAAAATTGTGTTGAATAGCACAAATGTTACTGTTAATAATCATGGTGTAATGTAGCGGCTTACAGATTATTATTATTATTATTATATTTTATTTATATAGCGCCAACAATTTACGCAGCGCTTAATACAATACATAAGTTCAAGGGGTATGACAAGACGAGAATTGACAGACTAAGACAAACCGATACATTAGGTGGAGAGAGCCCTGCTCGCAAGCTTACAATCTAGAGGGAATGGGGTGACAAACGTAAGGCACAGAGAAAGGGTGAGAGGTAGTGCAGGGGGTATCAGTGACGGGTGAGATGTAGTGTGGGGGGTATAAGGCACAGAAAAAGGGTGAGAGGTAGTGCTGGGGGTATCAGTGACGGGTGAGATGTAGTGTGGGGGGTATAAGGCACAGAAAAAGGGTGAGAGGTAGTGCGGGGGGTATCAGTGACGGTTGAGAGGTAGTGTGGGGGGTATAAGGCACAGAGAAAGGGTGAGTGGTAGTGTGGTGGTTGTCTCAATGACAAGGAAGTTCTAGCAGCTAAGGTGGAATGCTTCTCTGAAGAAGTGGGTTTTGGGATTTTTGTTGACTGTTGGGAGGGAGGGTGAAAGCTGTAAGTTCAGTAGAAGTAGATTCCAGAGATATGGGGCAGCTTGAGTGAAATCTTGTAGACGGGAAAAGGAAGAGGTGATAAGTGAGGAGGAGAGCCTTTGTTAGGGAGCAGTTAAGGACTGGAGGGAGTTTATGGTTGGAGATGATAGGAATAAAATTGGTTAGGTTGACCATGTTGGTTAAGTTTGGTGGTTGCGAGTGATAGGAATAGGGAGGAATATGTGGGGGACAGAAGTAGCAGAGCAAACACAGGCAGGTTTTACATATAAAGATTAGTGTAGAGGTACTGGGATAGCTGTCATGGCAGAGAGATGGAGAGGGATGGTATTTGGAATGGTTTAATGGGGAGAAGTGGGTACTAAAGGGATCCGAAGAGTTGGTGCCCTCTCCTGGCATGTGCACATCACAACCACAACATCACAACCACAACAAAGCATTCAGTACAAGTGTAACACAGGAAAAAGTACAACTGCAAAATACAGCCCACAAGAGAGAGACTGGAACAGTCCAGCCACACAGCCGAAATAGCTCAGTTGGGAGAGCGTTAGACTGAAGATCTAAAGGTCCCTGGTTCGATCCCGGGTTTCGGCAATTTAATTTTATTAAAAATACTCTCCAATAAAAAAAATGTTACTGCTAATAATCATAGCGTAATGTAGTGGCTTACAGGTTGCCACATATCAGTCGTAGGCCATCACAGCCAGAATGAAGCATTTGGTACAAGTGAAACATGGGAAAACCTCCAACTGGGGAAATACAGTCCACAAGAAAGACTGGAAAAACATAGTTACCCAGCCGAAATAGCTCAGTTGGGAGAGCGTTAGACTGAAGATCTAAAGGTCCCTGGTTCAATCCTGGGTTTTGGCCACTTAATTTTATAAGTTTACATCTAACATTAAAAATTAATGTCGATTTATTGTAACAAGATCACTTGTTAAGATAGTGATAAAATTATCATGAATGATCAAGAGTGTTACAATATCATTTACATGGACTTTGCTTATTTGAGTCTGTGGAACTGCATATATGTCTATGCTTTTGTATTTGACATAGAAATCTCAACTCAAAACCAGCTTATTAGGTATGTCAGAGAATATGTACAAAGCATGTATCGGTCGTAAGCCATCGCAGCCAGAATGAAGCATTCAGTAAAAGCGGAAAATAGGTAAAAGTACAACTGGGGAAATACAGTCCACAAGAGAGACTGTGGCTTCGAGTCTCATCTGGGGTGGCTTCTTTTGTCATCATCAGCCATAGAAAAATGGAAGCTCTTTTTAACATAATTTCTTCACCCACCTCTGAATAACAACTATTTTAGTGATGTGTGACAAAAATGTATAAAACTCTTCCAGTATACAATAATAATATTTTGAGAGGTTCCAACTTGTTTGTGCCTTGGCCAGTTGGGGTCTGAAGTTACTCCAGCACAGCCGAAATAGCTCAGTTGGGAGAGCGTTAGACTGAAGATATAAAGGTCCCTGGTTCGATCCCGGGTTTCAGCATTTTTATTTTATGAGCTTACATCTTACATTAAAAATACTCTCCAAATGTTACTGTTCATAATAATCATGGTGTAATCTAGCAGTTTACAGATTGCCACATATCAGTCGTAGGCCATCACAGCCAAAATGAAGCATTTGGTACAAGCGAAACATAGGAAAAACTACAACCAGAGCAGAGGTACTTCTCCCAGAGTTCTCCAGGTCAAGCCCAAAGAGTTCCCAGGTATGGATATGTATCTCGTAAATGGAAGTAGAAGTACACATAAATTATGATAACTACCAGGTTAGTGTAATGACAATCAAAAGAAAAGAGAAATCTTTCAAATTCATTATCAAACAAAGATCTTCTACCAAAACCCAAGAGGGTGATCTGCCCCCCTGGTTTGGTAGTAGGGGGACTGCCGCCCCCTTGGACCTGCCGCCCAAGGCCTAGACGGACTAGTTATTGATTTTAGAAAGAATGGTGTAAAGAGGAGTGGCATTGAAAATTCTATTTCCTTTGTTTTAAATAGAACTTAAAATCCACACATTAATCAATCTTTATAAATAAATATCTGTAGCTCATTTTTGTGCATTTTTTAAAAATATATATTTTAAAGCAAAGGTACAAATATAATGTGAATTCAAACACCATATACTTGCTTCAGAAGAGCGATGTTGTCCGATATTTGGATTTTCACAGAACAAGTCAATTGTGTGTCTGGGTAGGTTAGCACTTGTGTGTGTTTATGTGTCTGAGTATCTTAGTATGTGTTTTGTATGTGTCTGGGTATGGTCTTTGTATGTGTCTGGGTATGCTAGCCTTTGTGTTTGCATCTGGGTCCGTTAATATGTGCGTCTCATGGGTGCTGTAGAAGACATCATCAACAGCCCCAGTGGCCTAATGGATAAGGCACTGGCCTCCTAAGCCAGGGATTGTGGGTTCAAGTCCCATCTGGGGTGGATTTTTTTGTCATCATCAGCCATAGAAAAATGGAAGCTCTTTTTAACATCCACCTCTGAATAACTATTTTAGTGATCTGTGACAAAGATGTATAAAACTCTTCCAGTATATAATAATAATATTTTTATTTCCTTACTGAGACAAATCCATCATCACAAAGGTTAGGGACACAAGAAATACAGCCCACATGAGTGACTGGTGAGCAACATGCACAAAGCCGAATTAGCTCAGTTGGGAGAGCGTTAGACTGAATATCTAAATGTCCCTGGTTCAATCCCGGGATTAATTTTATAAACTTACATCTAACATTAAAAATACTGCCGATTTATTGTTACAAGATCACTTGTTAAAGATATTGATGAATTATCATGACTGATCAAGAGTGTTAAGATATTATTTACATGGACTTTGCTTATGTGAGTCTGTGGAACTGCATACATGAATGTACGAAGCGCTGAGCAAATTGTTGGGCCTATATAAATGAAATATAATAATAATCATAATAATAGTCATGTCATGGAAGGGGGGACTTCTCAGTTAGGAAAGATTACAACTTGTTCCCTTCATTCCATGATATCTGATGACAAACATAACAGATCCTTCTTCTCCCCAATAGACTACCATGGGATGTAGACCAGAACAGCCGCCAGACTCTTCTCACTCCCTTTTGTTGCCCACAAAAAGAGTACAAAGCATTTAGGTAACACATACCTTACATTGCATCACGGGCAACCTACTACTGCTAGGAAGGTAAAATAATATAGTTCGGTAGATCAACAGATACAGGGATTTGCTGTTTTTAATTGCTAACAAACTTTCTCCTGATGAACATTTTTTTCATAGCACCTTTCACCTCCTTGTTTCGTAAACTATATATAAATGGGTTCAACATTGGCGCTACAACGGTGTATACAACGCTCACAATTCTGTCATAGTTCACTGAGAAGCTGGAAGATGGCCGTAAGTACATAAAAGCAATAGTTCCATAAAACAGTACAACTACTATCAGATGAGAGGAGCATGTAGAAAAGGCTTTGTATCTGCCATCAGTTGAACGGATTTTGACGATGGAAGATATGATTCTTACGTAAGAGACAAGAACGACGATGAATGGGATCAAAACTGGTAAACCACCCTCGGTGTAGATCAATAGTTTGTTGAGGGAGACATCAGAGCAGGATAGTTGTAAGAGAGGAGCCATATCACAGAAGAAGTGATGGATCGTATTGATTCCACAAAATTTCATCCGAGACGCCATCAAGCTGTGCAGTAGGGAATGTAACGCGGAGGCCAACCAGGAACCAACAACGAGAGCAACACAAATGTTACTCTTAATAATCACGGTGTAATGTAACGGGTTACAGATTGCCACATATCGGTCGTAGGCCATCACAGCCAGAATGAAGCATTCAGTACAAGCGAAACACAGGAAAAAAAACAACTGGGAAATACAGCCCACAAGAGAGACTGTCTTTTTCTCCGAGAGGATGTTCACTAACATTTTTGGAACAATTGACGATGTATAACACATATCAACAAAGGATAGATTTCCTAGGAAAAAGTACATCGGCGTGTGGAGATTGGAGTCGGCCCTCACTAGCAAAATTATAGTCGAGTTCCCAAGGATATTTAAAAGATACATAGTTAAAAAGCATATAAACAATAATGTTTGTTGTTCTGGGAGATCTGAGAGTCCAAGCATGAGAAATTGGGGGATTTCTGTGTAATTCTTCATGATATTCTGTGAGGGACAACAAATAAAATGAAATTAACTAATACAAGTACATAATTCAATTAACAAATATCTATATATATTGGTTTTATATTGCCTATCCAAAGGTATATCATGAAAAATATTTTATTTGTGAAAAGTGGTTAATAATACTAAAAGAATCCCAGCCTTTGAAATTAATACTTTCCATTCTTTTGCAGCTTTAAACAGACAATTAGAATGAAAATGACAATATGATATAATGTAATTATTAAAATACATTTTTGTATCTCAAAGTCTAGATACAAAGTCTAGGGACAGAGGAACCAGTACTATGTGCAATTATCAAAGAATATTTACAGTGGAACAGTAAAAAATATTATTAAATTGGCATCAATTAGTAAAAGTAAAGACATCATAGTATTTATACACAAGAGTCAATTTAGAAGCATATGCTGTATTTTTTATAATACATTTAATAATTCTGGAAAGTTAAAACTTACCTGATCTTGAAAAAGTTTGCAATACAAATGGAGGAGAGGCGGTTTTACTTACGTGTGTCACACACACAAAATAGCATGAGTTTGTTGGGGTATTTATCTAATAAATGGTAAAAGGTTGATGGGATCCCATATGTGTATGACGCAAGAAGAGGGAAAGTTGATTGGTCCCATGATTCAGACGAAAGTAATTAGTTCACCCAGGGCTAATTATAAATGATTATTGTCTAGAAAACTTATAAATTGCTTTCTTTACAATAACTGTATTTCTAAAAAAATTAAATAAAACAAAATAAAAAAAACCACTAAAATTTAAAACTAAGTTTTACGTCTCTTGTCAAATAGAAAATTTAACTTGCAGTTTTACGTCAAATGTCCCCGTCAGAGCTTTAAGTATTTGTAAATTTATTTATTGAAACTATCCACAGCTTTTGCTTTTTGTTTGGGTATTTACTTTAAAAATTCCCCTCACATGACTTGAGATTAGTAGGTTATCTTCCTTCTCCTCACCGCACCCTTACTAACGCTACAAGATCAACAAGCGGCTTGGGGAGAAACATGGTCTAAAATTTTTAAGCCAAGTTCTGATTATTCTTTAGCAGAAAAAGATAAAATGGTTGCTCCCATGGTGTAGGCATAAGGTTATATCAAACACAGGACATGTTTGTTTTATGTCATTAAACCTGAAAGGATAAAATGAAAGTTGTTGTATGGTTTATTTGTAAGAAAATGCAGTCAATGTGGAACAGCACCTTCAACTTGCACTTTTGGTTACTTTATGTACATGGTAGAAAAGTTGGAATACTGGAACTATTCGGTAACTTTATTACCGGGTGCTTAATACATGATTAATAAAAAGAGTACTTCATGATGTATTATTTGCAGCTCACGTGTAGTAGTATCCGCTGACCATATAAACATGATTGGGCAAATCAGGTCCACGCAGCCGAAATAGCTCAGTTGGGAGAGCGTTAGACTGAAGATCTAAAGGTCCCTGGTTCGATCCCGGGTTTCGGCAGATCATTTTGCTTATGTTTAGCTCGACATTTAGTGAACTTCTTTACAGAAAAGAAATGTGAATATTAACTGAAAATGTTCCACTAAACCAGTTTTAGGGTTAGGGGTTATGGTTAGGGGTTAGGGTTCGGGGGTTACATCATGATGTAACATCATGATGTAATATTTGCAGCTCACTTTTAGTAGTATCTGCTGACCATGACTGGGAGGCAGAGCAAGATACGGCCGAAATAGCTCGGTTGGGAGAGCGTTAGACTGAAAATCTAAATGTCTTTGCTTCGATCCCGGGTTTCGGCAGCTTTTTTTGCTTATGTTTAGCTCGACATTTAGTGAACTTCTTTACAGAAAAGAAATGTGAATATTAACTGAAAATGTTCCACTAAACCAGTTTTAGTGTTAGGGGTTAGGGTTCGGGGGTTACATCATGATGTAACATCATGATGTAATATTTGCAGCTCACTTTTAGTAGTATCCGTTGACCTTGACTGGGAGACACAGCAAGACACGGCCGAAATAGCTCAGTTGGGAGAGCGTTAGACTGAAGATCTAAAGGTCCCTGGTTCGATCCCGGGTTTCGGCAGATCATTTTGCTTATGTTTAGCTTGACATTTAGTGAACTTCTTTACAGAAAAGATATGTGAATATTAACTGAAAATATTCCACTAAACCAGTTTTAAGGTTAGGGGTTAGGGTTAGGGGTTAGGGTTCGGGGGTTACATCATGATGTAACATCATGATGTTATATTTGCAGCTCACTTTTAGTAGTATCCGTTGACCATGACTGGAAAACACAGCAAGACACGGCCGAAATAGCTCAGTTGGGAGAGCGTTAGACTGAAGATCTAAAGGTCCGTGGTTCGATCCAGGGTTTCGGTAGATCATTTTGCTTATGTTTAGCCTGACATTTAGTGAACTTCTTTACAGAAAAGATATGTGAATATTAACTGAAAATATTCCACTAAACCAGTTTTAGGGTTAGGGGTTAGGGTTAGGGGTTAGGGTTAGGGGTTAGGGGTTAGGGGTTAGGGTTCGGGGGTTACATCATGATGTAACATCATGATGTTATATTTGCAGCTCACTTTTAGTAGTATCCGTTGACCATGACTGGGAGACACAGCAAAACACGGCCGAAATAGCTCAGTTGGGAGAGCGTTAGACTGAAGATCTAAAGGTCCCTGGTTCGATCCCGGGTTTCAGCAGATCATTTTGCTTATGTTTAGCTTGACATTTAGTGAACTTCTTTACAGAAAAGATATGTGAATATTAACTGAAAATATTCCACTAAACCAGTTTTAGGGTTAGGGGTTAGGGTTAGGGGTTAGGGTTCGGGGGTTACATCATGATGTAACATCATGATGTTATATTTGCAGCTCACTTTTAGTAGTATCCGCTGACCATGACTAGGAGGCAAAGCAAGACACGGCCGAAATAGCTCAGTTGGGAGAGCATTAGACTGAAGATCTAAAGGTCCCTGGTTCGATCCTGGGTTTCGGCAGTCTGTTTTCCTTATGTTTAGCTCGACATTTAGTGAACTTCTTTACAGAAAAGATATGTGAATATTAACTGAAAACATTCCACTAAACCAGTTTTAGGGTTAGGGGTTAGGGTTCGGGGGTTACATCATGACTTAACATCATGATGTAATATTTGTAGCTCACTTTTAGTAGCATCCGCTGACCATGACTGGGCGGCACAGCAAGACACGGACGAAATACCTCAGTTGGGAGAGCGTTAGACTGAAGAGCTAAAGGTCCCTGGTTCGATCCCGGGTTTTGGCAGTCTATTTTCCTTACGTTTAGCTCGACATTTAGTGAACTTCTTTACAGAAAAGATATATGAATATTAACTGAAAAGATTCCACTAAACTAGGTTTAGGGGTTATGGTTAGGGGTTAGGGTTCGGGGGTTACATCATGATGTAACATCATGATGCAATATTTGCAGCTCACTTTTAGTAGTATCCGCTGACCATGACTGGGAGGCACAGCAAGACACGGCCGAAATAGCTCAGTTGGGAGAGCATCAGACTAAAGATCTAAAGGTCCCTGGTTTGATCCTGGGTTTTGGCAGTCTATTTTCCTTATGTTTAGCTTGACATTTAGTGAACTTCTTTACAGAAAAGATATATGAATATTAACTGAAAATATTCCACTAAACCAGTTTTAGGGTTAGGGGTTAGGGTTAGGGGTTAGGGTTAGGGGTTAGGGTTCGGGGGTTACATCATGATGTAACATCATGATGCAATATTTGCAGCTCACTTTTAGTAGTATCCGCTGACCATGACTGGGAGGCACAGCAAGACACGGCCGAAATAGCTCAGTTGGGAGAGCTGTTAGACTGAAGATCTAAAGGTCCCTGGTTCGATCCCGGGTTTCGGCAGATCATTTTCCTTATGTTTAGCTTGACATTTAGTGAACTTCTTTACAGAAAAGATATGTGAATATTAACTGAAAATATTCCACTAAACCAGTTTTAGGGTTAGGGGTTAGGGTTAGGGGTTAGGGGTTAGGGGGTCACATCATGATGTAACATCATGATGTAATATTTGCAGCTCACTTTTAGTAGTATCCGCTGACCATGACTAGGAAGCACAGCAAAACACGGCCGAAATAGCTTAGTTGGGAGAGCGTTAGACTGAAGATCTAAAGGTCCCTGGTTCGATCCCGGGTTTCGGCAGATCATTTTGCTTATGTTTAGCTCGACATTTAGTGAACTTCTTTACAGAAAAGATATGTGAATATTAACTGAAAATATTCCACTAAACCAGTTTTAGGGTTAGGGGTTAGGGTTATTGGTTAGGGTTAGGGGTTAGGGTTCCGGGGTTACAGCATGATGTAACATCATGATGTAATATTTGCAGCTCACTTTCAGTAGTATCCGCTGACCATGACTGGGAGGCACAGCAAGAAACGGCTGAAATAGCTCAGTTGGGAGAGCGTTAGACTGAAGATCTAAAGGTCCTTGGTTCGATCCCGGGTTTCGGCAGATCATTTTGCTTATGTTTAGCTTGACATTTAGTGAACTTCTTTACAGAAAAGATATGTGAATATTAACTGAAAATATTCCACTAAACCAGTTTTAGGGGTTAGAGTTAGGGGTTAGGGTTAGGGGTTAGGGTTCGGGGGTTACATCATGATGTAACATCATGATGTTATATTTGCAGCTCACTTTTAGTAGTATCCATTGACCATGACTGGGAGACACAGCAAGACACGGCCGAAATAGCTCAGTTGGGAGAGCGTTAGCCTGAAGATTTAAAGGTCCCTGGTTCGATCCCGGGTTTCGGCAGATGCTTATGTTTAGCCTGACATTTAGTGAACTTCTTTACAGAAAAGATATGTGAATATTAACTGAAAATATTCCACTAAACCAGTTTTAGGGTTAGGGGTTAGGGTTAGGGGGTTACATCATGATGTAACATCATGATGTAATATTTGCAGCTCACTTGTAGTAGTATCCGCTGACCATGACTGGGAACCACAGCAAGACGTGGCCGAAATAGCTCAGTTGGGAGAGCGTTAGACTGAAGATCTAAAAGTCCCTGGTTCGATCCCGGGTTTCGGCAGATCATTATGCTTATGTTTAGCCTGACATTTAGTGAACTTCTTTACAGAAAAGATATCTGAATATTAACTGAAAATATTCCACTAAACCAGTTTTAGGGTTAGGGGTTAGGTGTCAAGGAGGGAATGCAGGCGGTACTGTTGCCCAAACAAGCTGCCCCACTGTGAGTACTGGGGTTCATGGGCCAGTTAGCAAGATTACAAAATTTTGTGGTCCCCCTTTCAGATTCATGGAAGGATTTTGCAGAATGCCTCATATGCCCTACAAGATATCTGTTTGGCTGAACACATCTCCTGCTGCCTGTGTGCATGCCCAGAAAGTGCTCCTACTGATGGCAATAGGAGCTCTTTTTTACCACTAATAAAGTACAAAGTACATTCTTTGTTGTTGAGACTGCATGTGACAATGGATTGTTCCTTTAAATTGTAAAGTCAATAAATAAAATGCCGTATTCTTCTACTTATCATACAAACTGTCTTTGTAAAGCCTCAGACTCTATCCATGCCACTAACTACACTTCCTGAGCAAAGTTGTCCTTCTTTGGCAACTATACATTTTGAGAGGCATGCGACTCATTAGAAGTGCAAGATAAGATGTTGCTTCCATGGTATAGGCATAAGGTAGGCGTTCTTACACATATATTAATTTGTTTGCGCTGTAAAAACAGTTACATAGATTAGTGTATAAACCTGTAAACTGAAAGCTATGCGAGAAACTGACTGCTCCACTTTATGATTTCATATACAGATTCATATGTCTGCATTACTATTTAATCCATTTAGTATACATTAATAAACACAGGACACAGGACATATGTTTTTGTGTGATTAAACCTGAAAAAGGATAAAATGAAAGTTGGTGTATGGTTGTGAAACAATGCAATCAATGTATTGTCTAAGAGGAACAGCAGCTTCAACTTGCACTTTCAGTTACCTAATGTATATGCTAGAAAAGTTGGAATGCTGGAACTATTGAGTAAAGAGAAAAAAAACAAAAGGATGTCAGAAGTGGGATTCGAACCCACGCCTCCAGAGGAGACTGCGACCTGAACGCAGCACCTTAGACCGCTCGGCCATCCTGACCACATGTTTGTTATGATTTGGCTCCAGTTGCAGTGCTATAAGAGAGAGTTTCGGGTGAGTGTTTACAGTGTGTGTTCTGATTTCAAAGCAGGATAATTGGTTTGTTGATTTATAAAATCTGAAACGTTTTTATAATGTGCAATAACAATGTTTTATGATTTATTCTTATGGTTCTATCATACTATTGCATTACATTTCTTTGCATTCACATGGTAATTAATCTTGTTGCATGTGATCTGCAGCTGGTGGATTGGTGGAGGTAGTAAGATAAATAAGAAAGATAAATAAGACGAACATTGCTATTAATGAACGGAAAATCTCATTACAATGTAAACTTTATTACCGGGTGCTTAATACATGATTAATAAAAAGAGTACTTCATGATGTATTATTTGCAGCTCACTTGTAGTAGTATCCGCTGACCATATAAACATGATTGGGCAAAACAGGTCCACGCAGCCGAAATAGCTCAGTTGGGAGAGCGTTAGACTGAAGATCCAAAGGTCCCTGGTTCGATCCCGGGTTTCGGCAGATCATTTTGCTTATGTTTAGTTCGACATTTAATGAACTTCTTTACAGAAAAGATATGTGAATATTAACTGAAAATATTCCACTAAACCAGTTTTAGGGTTAGGGGTTAGGGTTAGGGGTTAGGGGTTAGGGTTAGGGGTTACATCATGATGTAACATCATGATGTAATATTTGCAGCTCACTTGTAGTAGTATCCGCTGACCATGACTGGGAACCACAGCTGGGAACCACAGCTGGGAACCACAGCTGGGAACCACAGCTGGGAACCACAGCTGGGAACCACAGCTGGGAACCACAGCTGGGAACCACAGCTGGGAACCACAGCAAGACATGGCCGAAATAGCTCAGTTGGGAGAGCGTTAGACTGAACATCTAAAGGTCCTTGGTTCAATCCGGGTTTCGGCAGTCTATTTTCTTTATGTTTAGCTCGACATTTAGTGAACTTCTTTACAGAAAGGATATGTGAATATTAACTGAAGATATTCCACTAAACCACTTTTATTTTTCAATTATGGCAAAACAAGTGATTTAGAATTTAGTGAATTTAAAAACATGTCTATTTTCTGTTTTCTTGAATCAGAGCATCAAGGAGGGAATGCAGGCGGTACTGTTGCCCAAACAAGCTGCCCCACTGACACACCTCTGTGAGTACTGGGGTTCATGGGCCAGTTAGCAAGATTACAAAATTTTGTGGTCCCCCTTTCAGATTCATGGAAGGATTTTGCAGAATGCCTCATATGCCCTACAAGATATCTGTTTGGCTGAACACATCTCCTGCTGCCTGTGTGCATGCCCAGAAAGTGCTCCTACTGATGGCAATAGGAGCTCTTTTTTACCACTAATAAAGTACAAAGTACATTCTTTGTTGTTGAGACTGCATGTGACAATGGATTGTTCCTTTAAATTGTAAAGTCAATAAATAAAATGCCGTATTTTTCTACTTATCATACAAACTGTCTTTGTAAAGCCTCAGACTCTATCCATGCCACTAACTACACTTCCTGAGCAAAGTTGTCCTTCTTTGGCAACTATACATTTTGAGAGGCATGCGACTCATTAGAAGTGCAAGATAAGATGTTGCTTCCATGGTATAGGCATAAGGTAGGCGTTCTTACACATATATTAATTTGTTTGCGCTGTAAAAACAGTTACATAGATTAGTGTATAAACCTGTAAACTGAAAGCTATGCGAGAAACTGACTGCTCCACTTTATGATTTCATATACAGATTCATATGTCTGCATTACTATTTAATCCATTTAGTATACATTAATAAACACAGGACACAGGACATATGTTTTTGTGTGATTAAACCTGAAAAAGGATAAAATGAAAGTTGGTGTATGGTTGTGAAACAATGCAATCAATGTATTGTCTAAGAGGAACAGCAGCTTCAACTTGCACTTTCAGTTACCTAATGTATATGCTAGAAAAGTTGGAATGCTGGAACTATTGAGTAAAGAGAAAAAAAACAAAAGGATGTCAGAAGTGGGATTCGAACCCACGCCTCCAGAGGAGACTGCGACCTGAACGCAGCGCCTTAGACCGCTCGGCCATCCTGACCACATGTTTGTTATGATTTGGCTCCAGTTGCAGTGCTATAAGAGAGAGTTTCGGGTGAGTGTTTACAGTGTGTGTTCTGATTTCAAAGCAGGATAATTGGTTTGTTGATTTATAAAATCTGAAACGTTTTTATAATGTGCAATAACAATGTTTTATGATTTATTCTTATGGTTCTATCATACTATTGCATTACATTTTTTTGCATTCACATGGTAATTAATCTTGTTGCATGTGATCTGCAGCTGGTGGATTGGTGGAGGTAGTAAGATAAATAAGAAAGATAAATAAGACGAACATTGCTATTAATGAACGGAAAATCTCATTACAATGTAAACTTTATTACCGGGTGCTTAATACATGATTAATAAAAAGAGTACTTCATGATGTATTATTTGCAGCTCACTTGTAGTAGTATCCGCTGACCATATAAACATGATTGGGCAAATCAGGTCCACGCAGCCGAAATAGCTCAGTTGGGAGAGCGTTAGACTGAAGATCTAAAGGTCCCTGGTTCGATTCCGGGTTTCGGCACATCATTTTGCTTATGTTTAGTTCGACATTTAATGAACTTCTTTACAGAAAAGATATGTGAATATTAACTGAAATTATTCCACTAAACCAGTTTTAGGGTTAGGGGTTAGGGTTAGGGGGTTACATCATGATGTAACATCATGATGTAATATTTGCAGCTCACTTGTAGTAGTATCCGCTGACCATGACTGGGAACCACAGCAAGACGTGGCCGAAATAGCTCAGTTGGGAGAGCGTTAGACTGAAGATCTAAAGGTCCCTGGTTCGATCCCGGGTTTCGGCAGATCATTATGCTTATGTTTAGCCTGACATTTAGTGAACTTCTTTACAGAAAAGATATGTGAATATTAACTGAAAATATTCCACTAAACCAGTTTTAGGGTTAGGGGTTAGGGGTTAGGTGTCAAGGAGGGAATGCAGGCGGTACTGTTGCCCAAACAAGCTGCCCCACTGTGAGTACTGGGGTTCATGGGCCAGTTAGCAAGATTACAAAATTTTGTGGTCCCCCTTTCAGATTCATGGAAGGATTTTGCAGAATGCCTCATATGCCCTACAAGATATCTGTTTGGCTGAACACATCTCCTGCTGCCTGTGTGCATGCCCAGAAAGTGCTCCTACTGATGGCAATAGGAGCTCTTTTTTACCACTAATAAAGTACAAAGTACATTCTTTGTTGTTGAGACTGCATGTGACAATGGATTGTTCCTTTAAATTGTAAAGTCAATAAATAAAATGCCGTATTCTTCTACTTATCATACAAACTGTCTTTGTAAAGCCTCAGACTCTATCCATGCCACTAACTACACTTCCTGAGCAAAGTTGTCCTTCTTTGGCAACTATACATTTTGAGAGGCATGCGACTCATTAGAAGTGCAAGATAAGATGTTGCTTCCATGGTATAGGCATAAGGTAGGCGTTCTTACACATATATTAATTTGTTTGCGCTGTAAAAACAGTTACATAGATTAGTGTATAAACCTGTAAACTGAAAGCTATGCGAGAAACTGACTGCTCCACTTTATGATTTCATATACAGATTCATATGTCTGCATTACTATTTAATCCATTTAGTATACATTAATAAACACAGGACACAGGACATATGTTTTTGTGTGATTAAACCTGAAAAAGGATAAAATGAAAGTTGGTGTATGGTTGTGAAACAATGCAATCAATGTATTGTCTAAGAGGAACAGCAGCTTCAACTTGCACTTTCAGTTACCTAATGTATATGCTAGAAAAGTTGGAATGCTGGAACTATTGAGTAAAGAGAAAAAAAACAAAAGGATGTCAGAAGTGGGATTCGAACCCACGCCTCCAGAGGAGACTGCGACCTGAACGCAGCGCCTTAGACCGCTCGGCCATCCTGACCACATGTTTTTTATGATTTGGCTCCAGTTGCAGTGCTATAAGAGAGAGTTTCGGGTGAGTGTTTACAGTGTGTGTTCTGATTTCAAAGCAGGATAATTGGTTTGTTGATTTATAAAATCTGAAACGTTTTTATAATGTGCAATAACAATGTTTTATGATTTATTCTTATGGTTCTATCATACTATTGCATTACATTTCTTTGCATTCACATGGTAATTAATCTTGTTGCATGTGATCTGCAGCTGGTGGATTGGTGGAGGTAGTAAGATAAATAAGAAAGATAAATAAGACGAACATTGCTATTAATGAACGGAAAATCTCATTACAATGTAAACTTTATTACCGGGTGCTTAATACATGATTAATAAAAAGAGTACTTCATGATGTATTATTTGCAGCTCACTTGTAGTAGTATCCGCTGACCATATAAACATGATTGGGCAAATCAGGTCCACGCAGCCGAAATAGCTCAGTTGGGAGAGCGTTAGACTGAAGATCTAAAGGTCCCTGGTTCAATCCCGGGTTTCGGCAGATCATTTTGCTTATGTTTAGTTCGACATTTAATGAACTTCTTTACAGAAAAGATATGTGAATATTAACTGAAAATATTCCACTAAACCAGTTTTAGGGTTAGGGGTTAGGGTTAGGGGGTTACATCATGATGTAACATCATGATGTAATATTTGCAGCTCACTTGTAGTAGTATCCGCTGACCATGACTGGGAACCACAGCAAGACGTGGCCGAAATAGCTCAGTTGGGAGAGCGTTAGACTGAAGATCTAAAGGTCCCTGGTTCGATCCCGGGTTTCGGCAGGTCATTATGCTTATGTTTAGCCTGACATTTAGTGAACTTCTTTACAGAAAAGATATGTGAATATTAACTGAAAATATTCCACTAAACCAGTTTTAGGGTTAGGGGTTAGGGGTTAGGGTTAGGGGTTAGGTGTCAAGGAGGGAATGCAGGCGGTACTGTTGCCCAAACAAGCTGCCCCACTGTGAGTACTGGGGTTCATGGGCCAGTTAGCAAGATTACAAAATTTTGTGGTCCCCCTTTCAGATTCATGGAAGGATTTTGCAGAATGCCTCATATGCCCTACAAGATATCTGTTTGGCTGAACACATCTCCTGCTGCCTGTGTGCATGCCCAGAAAGTGCTCCTACTGATGGCAATAGGAGCTCTTTTTTACCACTAATAAAGTACAAAGTACATTCTTTGTTGTTGAGACTGCATGTGACAATGGATTGTTCCTTTAAATTGTAAAGTCAATAAATAAAATGCCGTATTCTTCTACTTATCATACAAACTGTCTTTGTAAAGCCTCAGACTCTATCCATGCCACTAACTACACTTCCTGAGCAAAGTTGTCCTTCTTTGGCAACTATACATTTTGAGAGGCATGCGACTCATTAGAAGTGCAAGATAAGATGTTGCTTCCATGGTATAGGCATAAGGTAGGCGTTCTTACACATATATTAATTTGTTTGCGCTGTAAAAACAGTTACATAGATTAGTGTATAAACCTGTAAACTGAAAGCTATGCGAGAAACTGACTGCTCCACTTTATGATTTCATATACAGATTCATATGTCTGCATTACTATTTAATCCATTTAGTATACATTAATAAACACAGGACATATGTTTTTGTGTGATTAAACCTGAAAAAGGATAAAATGAAAGTTGGTGTATGGTTGTGAAACAATGCAATCAATGTATTGTCTAAGAGGAACAGCAGCTTCAACTTGCACTTTCAGTTACCTAATGTATATGCTAGAAAAGTTGGAATGCTGGAACTATTGAGTAAAGAGAAAAAAAACAAAAGGATGTCAGAAGTGGGATTCGAACCCACGCCTCCAGAGGAGACTGCGACCTGAACGCAGCGCCTTAGACCGCTCGGCCATCCTGTTTAGTTCGACATTTAATGAACTTCTTTACAAAAAAGATATGTGAATATTAACTGAAAATATTCCACTAAACCAGTTTTAGGGTTAGGGGTTAGGGTTAGGGGGTTACATCATGATGTAACATCATGATGTAATATTTGCAGCTCACTTGTAGTAGTATCCGCTGACCATGACTGGGAACCACAGCAAGACGTGGCCGAAATAGCTCAGTTGGGAGAGCGTTAGACTGAAGATCTAAAGGTCCCTGATTCGATCCCGGGTTTCAGCAGTCTATTTTCCTTATGTTTAGCTCGACATTTAGTGAACTTCTTTACAGAAAGGATATGTGAATATTAACTGAAGATATTCCACTAAACCACTTTTATTTTTCAATTATGGCAAAATAAGTGATTTAGAAGATGCCTAATAATGAATTTAAAAACATGTCTATTTTCTGTTTTCTTGAATCAGAGCATCAAGGAGGGAATGCAGGCGGTACTGTTGCCCAAACAAGCTGCCCCACTGACACACTTCTGTGAGTAGTGGAGTTCATGGGCCAGTTAGCAAGATTACAAAATTTTGTGGTCCCCCTTTCAGATTCATGGAAGGATTTTGCAGAATGCCTCATATGCCCTACAAGATATCTGTTTGGCTGAACACATCTCCTGCTGCCTGTGTGCATGCCCAGAAAGTTCTCCAAATTGGGCCCAATTAGCCATTTCCCCTACTTGGTGTCATGTGGCTTGTTATTGTTACAAGGTCTCAGGTGTGAATGGGGAGCACGTATGCTAAATTTGGCGTTATCGCTCTCACACTCTCATACTGGTCCTACACTGCATCAAATTGGTCTGCGTGGCTGTCATCCCAGAAGGAAGCCTTTTCTAAATTCTGCAGTTTGCTGAAGATAAGCAGACTAAGGGCATGGATTACTGGAACCATATCCTGTGGTCAGATGAGACCAAGATAAAATTATTTGGGTCATATGGCGTCAAGCATGTTTGGCAGCAACCAGATGAGGAGTACAAAGACAAGTGTGTCTTGCCTACAGTCAAGCGTGGTGGTGGGAGTGTCATGGTCTTGGCCTGCATGAGTGCTGCCGGCACTGGGGAGCTACAGTTCATTGAGGGAACCATGAATGCCAACATGTACTGTGACATACTGAAGCAGAGCATGATCCCCTCCCTTAGGAGACTGGGCCGCAGGGCAGTATTCCAACATGATAACGACCCAAACACACCTCTAAGATGACCAGTGCCTAAAGAAGCTGTTACACAGGCTGTACACTAGAGCCCTGCGCGGGACTACTTTTTTAATCCCGCTCCCGCCCGCTCCCGCGGTTTTTAATCCCGCTCCCGCCCGCTCCCGCAATGTGGGTGTGCCGCTCCCGCCCGCCACATTTGTGGCCAATCCCGCCCGCTCCCGCCACATTTGTGGCCAATCATGCCCGCCTCCTTACCTGATTTCCCGCGCAGTTTTGGGAGAAATGGACTGGTCCTCTTTATGATTTCATATGCTTATTTATATATCTGAATCACTATTTTACCCATTTAATATAGAATAATAATAAACGCAGGTCATAGGTTTTTTATGTCATTAAAGCTGAAAGGATACATTTAAAGCAATCAATGTATTTTCTAAGTGGAACAGCATCTTCAACTTGCACTTACTTTATGTATATGCTAGAAAAGTTGGAATGCTGGAACAATTTGATAAAGAAAAAAAAAAAAGATGTCAGAAGTGGGATTCGAACCCACGCCTCCAGAGGAGACTGCGACCTGAACGCAGCGCCTTAGACCGCTCGGCCATCCTGACCACATGTTTGTTATGATTTGGCTCCAGTTGCAGTGCTATAAGAGAGAGTTTCGGGTGAGTGTTTACAGTGTGTGTTCTGATTTCAAAGCAGGATAATTGGTTTGTTGATTTATAAAATCTGAAACGTTTTTATAATGTGCAATAACAATGTTTTATGATTTATTCTTATGGTTCTATCATACTATTGCATTACATTTCTTTGCATTCACATGGTAATTAATCTTGTTGCATGTGATCTGCAGCTGTTGGATTGGTGGAGGTAGTAAGATAAATAAGAAAGATAAATAAGACGAACATTGCTATTAATGAACGGAAAATCTCATTACAATGTAAACTTTATTACCGGGGTGCTTAATACATGATTAATAAATAGAGTACTTCATGATGTATTATTTGCAGCTCACTTGTAGTAGTATCCGCTGACCATATAAACATGATTGGGCAAAACAGGTCCACGCAGCCGAAATAACTCAGTTGGGAGAGCGTTAGACTGAAGATCTAAAGGTCCCTGGTTCGATCCCGGGTTTCGGCAGATCATTTTGCTTATGTTTAGTTCGACATTTAATGAACTTCTTTACAGAAAAGATATGTGAATATTAACTGAAAATATTCCACTAAACCAGTTTTATTTTTCAATTATGGCAAAACAAGTGATTTAGAATTTAGTGAATTTAAAAACATGTCTATTTTCTGTTTTCTTGAATCAGAGCATCAAGGAGGGAATGCAGGCGGTACTGTTGCCCAAACAAGCTGCCCCACTGACACACTTCTGTGAGTAGTGGAGTTCATGGGCCAGTTAGCAAGATTACAAAATTTTGTGGTCCCCCTTTCAGATTCATGGAAGGATTTTGCAGAATGCCTCATATGCCCTACAAGATATCTGTTTGGCTGAACACATCTCCTGCTGCCTGTGTGCATGCCCAGAAAGTTCTCCAAATTGGGCCCAATTAGCCATTTCCCCTACCTGGTGTCATGTGGCTTGTTATTGTTACAAGGTCTCAGGTGTGAATGGGGAGCACGTATGCTAAATTTGGCGTTATCGCTCTCACACTCTCATACTGGTCACTGTTGTTCAGCATGGCACCTTATGGCAAAGAACTCTCTGAGGACCTGAAAAAAGACCTTGAAACTGAGCTCCAGCATGGTGGGCAAAGCCCATACTGGGGTTTCACAGGACAGGTTCCACTCAGAACAGGCCTCGCCATGGTTGACCAAAGAAGTTCTGTGCATGTGCTCAGCGTCATATCCAGAGGTTGTCTTTGGGAAATAGACGTATGAGTGCTGCCAGCATTGCTGCAGAGGTTGAACGGGTGGGGGTCAGACTGTCATTGCTCAGACCATATGCCCTACACTGCATCAAATTGGTCTGCGTGGCTGTCATCCCAGAAGGAAGCCTTTTCTAAATTCTGCAGTTTGCTGAAGATAAGCAGACTAAGGGCATGGATTACTGGAACCATATCCTGTGGTCAGATGAGACCAAGATAAAATTATTTGGGTCATATGGCGTCAAGCATGTTTGGCAGCAACCAGATGAGGAGTACAAAGACAAGTGTGTCTTGCCTACAGTCAAGCGTGGTGGTGGGAGTGTCATGGTCTTGGCCTGCATGAGTGCTGCCGGCACTGGGAGCTACAGTTCATTGAGGGAACCATGAATGCCAACATGTACTGTGACATACTGAAGCAGAGCATGATCCCCTCCCTTAGGAGACTGGGCCGCAGGGCAGTATTCCAACATGATAACGACCCAAACACACCTCTAAGATGACCAGTGCCTTGCTAAAGAAGCTGTTACACAGGCTGTACACTAGAGCCCTGCGCGGGACTACTTTTTTAATCCCGCTCCCGCCCGCTCCCGCGGTTTTTAATCCCGCTCCCGCCCGCTCCCGCAATGTGGGTGTGCCGCTCCCGCCCGCCACATTTGTGGCCAATCCCGCCCGCTCCCGCCACATTTGTGGCCAATCATGCCCGCCTCCTTACCTGATTTCCCGCGCAGTCCCGCGCGGCTGCCCTCGAGTTGTTCCCTCACGGCGTCTCTTCTCTTGCTCCGCCCAGGAACAAGGCGGAGTCACAGGAAGTGACGTCACATCACGTGACTCCGTTTTGTTCCTGGGCGGAGCAAGCTAGGAGACACTGTAAGGGAGCAGCAAGAAGGCAGCCTTGCGGGACTGCGCGGGATTACCGGGACCCGCAGGTACAGTGCCTGACCGCCCGCCCGCTCCCGCCCGCAGCCCCAGCAAGACCGCCCGCAAGTTTTTTGCCTCCCAGTGCAGTCCTCTACTGTACACTCACTACTTAACATTATAGCAGAGTGTCATTTCTTCATTGTTGTCGATAAATTGTGAGGGGTGTACTCACGTTTTTGTGACATACTGTATATTGATTATTTTATTCTGTAAATAAAGTTACATAGAATAGTGTATAAACCTGTAAACTGAAAGTTTTGGGAGAAATGGACTGGTCCTCTTTATGATTTCATATGCTTATTTATATATCTGAATCACTATTTTACCCATTTAATATAGAATAATAATAAACGCAGGTCATAGGTTTTTTATGTCATTAAAGCTGAAAGGATACATTTAAAGCAATCAATGTATTTTCTAAGTGGAACAGCATCTTCAACTTGCACTTACTTTATGTATATGCTAGAAAAGTTGGAATGCTGGAACAATTTGATAAAGAAAAAAAAAAAACATGTCAGAAGTGGGATTCGAACCCACGCCTCCAGAGGAGACTGCGACCTGAACGCAGCGCCTTAGACCGCTCGGCCATCCTGACTTCGGAGTAATCCTATTTTGGCTCCAGTTGCAGTGTTATAAGAGATAGGTTCGGGTGAGTGTTTACATTGTGTGTTCCAATTTCAAAGCAAAGTATTTGGTTTGTTGATTTATAAAATCTGAATCGTTTTTATAATGTGCAATAAGGATGTTTTATGATTTATGCTTATGGTTCTATACTAGTGCATTATATGTGTTCGAATTCACATGGTAATTAATCTTATTACATGTGATCTGCAGCTGCAAAATCCAAGATATAGGGTGGTCTCATTGACGCACATCTTAACAGTGAATGGTGAAGGTATTAAGATCAATAAGAAAGATAAATAAGATGAACATAGCTATTAATGAACTGCAAATCTCATTATAATGTAAACTTTATTACCGATAAAAGTTTATAAAAGGACGCAATATTTGCAGCTCACTTGTAGTAGTATCCGCTGACCATATAAACATGATTGGGCAACAATGGAATATGCAGCCGAAATAGCTCAGTTGGGAGAGCGTTAGACTGAAGATCTAAAGGTCCCTGGTTCGATCCCGGGTTTCGGCAAGTGTTTTTGCTTGACATTTAGTGAATTTATTTACAGTAAAGATATGTGAATATTAACTGAAAACATAAAATGAAAGTTTTATTTTATAATTAACATAAACACAAGGGATTTACAAGATGCCTAATAATTTAAAAACATGTCTATTTTCTGATTTCTTGAATCATTACACTAACCTGGTAGTTATTACAATTACAGTTTTTTTCTATGAAATGCAAGATAAGTAAGTAAACTAAAATAAAGAGGATATAAATCGATTTGTGTAGCAAATGGTAATTGTTCTGTTTGTGTATAGATAAATACAGTGTATGATATTACAATATGCCTGATCATGGTGTAATAAACCTGGAGATTTAGAGGCAAACCCTGAGAGTTGCCATATATGGTCATAAACATTACCTTTTAAAAATAGTAAATAACACCCATGCCACATATCAATATTTTGTATTGCACCATCAGGAGGCCAGTATCTTGAGACAGCAGATCAAGACTTAATTATTCCCAGAAGCTGTCTAGCTCTGAGTGTTTACTAAAGCTTCCCCCTGGGAAAATCTAATAGATCCAAATTTAATCAGTTTATGCTGATGCTTCTGTTTAATGATCAGGGTGTTTGTTCATGGAACAAATCATTTTGTATCAAATCATTTGTTCCATGAACAAACACCCTGATCATTAAACAGAAGCATCAGCATAAACTGGAATAAAAATTAAAACTGATAACTAATTTCTGAAAATGTTGTTGTCTCTGATACCTGTTCATTATTTTCCAAACCTTTGTATTTATGAATGTAATCTAAAATATTACGCTATTGATCTACCCACTATTTATTACTTTTCTATGTAATTAGAAGGGTTAGATTTACAAAAACAAAAAGGGACTGGACCACCAATGCGGGGCAGCCACTTAGTTTTTCAACCCACCGGCTCGTTGCCTAACTGACATAAATGTATATCGCCGAAATAGCTCAGTTGGGAGAGCGTTAGACTGAAGATCTAAAGGTCCCTGGTTCGATCCCGGGTTTCGGCAGATATTTTGTCTTCTGTTAAACTGATCATTTAGTGAACTACTTTACAGTAAGTATATGTGAATATTAACAGAAAATATCCCACTAATCCGGTTTTATTTTATAGTGAATTGTTACATCTGACATTACCTTAGAATATATTTTTTAGACTTGGTGCACATGGACCAAAAAACAATCGAGGCCAATTTTCTTTTAATTTTTACACAAGTCTAATATAAACTTTTAAATTATAGTGTAGGGGCGGCACCTTACCCAGGCTACATCAAGATGAATAACCATGAAGCTGAAATAGGTCGGTTGGGACTTGATACGGAAATCATATTTTTCCTTTTGTCATTTGTACATCAGAGAGAAAATAAACAATCTGCTCACACCCAGGACCTTTAGATCTCCCATCTAATGCTTTCCTAACAATGGCTTGGCTAGGGGGGGCTAGCCACCTAACAATGGCTTGGCTAGGGGGGCTAGCCACCTAACAATGGCTTGGCTATGGGGGCTAGCCACCCAACAATGGCTTGGCCAGGGGAGCTAGCCACCTAATAATGGCTTGGCTAGGGGAGCTAGCCAAGCCATTGTTAGGAAAGCATTACATGAAAGATCTAAAGGTCCTGCGTGTGGGCAGATTGTTTATTTTATTTCTTTCTGATGTACAAATGACAAAAGTAAAAATATTATTTCCATGTCGACAAGACGATATTTCACATTGAAAGAGCAACTCAGGACCAGTGATGTATGACGCGGTCAGCTATTTGACTACGAGCCGAAATAACTCAGTTGGGAGAGCGTTAGACTGAAGATCTAAAGGTCCCTGGTTCGATCCCGGGTTTCGGCAAGTAACTTTCTTGCCAATTTAAACTATTCAGGTGACTATATTGTCCAGTATTATCAACACGCACTACGAGTACTAATAAGTACACGCAAACCATAAGGAGTTATAATTAAACATTCACTTAACTGCCACACATGCTTAGACTAATGTTCTAAATCAAAATAATGGTTGCACATTGTTACATTTTGAGGGTCAGCTGTGGGTATAGCTATCCGGAATCATAATGCAATCCGCAAAATGAATGAAATACAAAAAGTACTTTTTAATGCAAAAGCTTCAGATGTATGCAGCAAAACGGGTGATTAATATTCGACTACTCTAGAAGTCTGTAAAGACACAAACTGGCACTAGGTGGCGCCCCTTTCATGTGGTAATAGCGCGTACTCGATGATGCACGCATGCGCATTCCTCTGCTGCAACCGGAAGTGAATGTGTGCGAACATGTAGAGGCTGCATTACTGTTGTGTAAATGGATTTTTATTTGATTATCACAGCTTGGAAGGGAATTCATATTTATCCATTGAAGCTCAAGGAAAAGTCAGCTCTTAAATGTAAACTATTGCACTAAACAGGCGAAGGTACATTCACATAACGTCGTTCTATGTAAATAGGGTTAATATGGGGCTTTGTCTCTTGGGTCATCGTATAAGCATCGGTCCCGTGTATTTTAGTATGGCGCTAGATTAATTTACCACATAAATGTGATGCAAGTATGCATATTTCTTTAGGTTTAATGGAAGGACGTTTTTCTTTACTAAGAGGATAGTAGATACTGGACCAGCCTCCCAACAGGGGTGGTAGATGCTAATATAGCATGGGAATTAAACCATACATGAGACAGGTATATGGCAGTCCCGTATCTAAGACGAGACCAAGGACTTATATGTTTCTTATTTGCAGTAAAAATACAATGGTTCTATTTAATGATGCTTTATAATTACTGTCATCATATGTTGTAGCTGCATAATTGCATTAGAATAACACCGTACAGAAAATCCTAAAGGCTTCTTGTTGATTATTTTGTAAATCATTGTAATGCATGCAATATATTTTATAACATACTTTATAATAAAACAGATTTTTTTTTTCTTTCACCCCCCCCCCCAGCTGTGGCAAAGCAGTATTTAAAGCAACAAAACTATAAACTTTGAACAGCATAACTAGGAAGATGGCTAAGAAGGCGTCTGCTAAGGTAAGCAGGAATATCAGAATTAAGAAATCGTATATTAACATCCGAACCAATTAAGTGAAATATGTTACGCATCCTCTGATTAAAGACTCTATCCACACAACCATCTACTCCGTTCCTAGATCCTACAGTTATGGAAAATATATTAGTGATTTTTTGTTATTATATTACTTACAGTATTTGGCAGCTATTAAGCTGTCAAATCACGTTTTGAGTTACCGCCCTGCCATATTTATGATCATAACCTTACAGAGGAGCCCGGAGGAACCTGTAGCATTTAAGGTGCAATCACTGTTGGCTGGATAACCACATATGGATCACACGATCTGTCTGGACTGCTAGGAGGACTGCAGTTTTTACTGGGGGGGGGGGATCGTGGGAAATTGAGAAAAATATTGAATGACGTGGTGACACCTATGCTGAAGATGTATCAGATCAGGAAATATATATTACTAAGGATTACTATTTTATTAGTTCTTCAAAATAACGTCAATGGTAGAAAAAAAAAAACCTCACATAGTTTTGAAGTCTGATCACCCCCGACCAGCCGAAGCAGGTGAAACATCAGTGGCGTTCTGTGCTGTAGTATTGGAGGCCTCCATTCAAGCTCTATCTTTGCCTCGGTGGCTATTTGGGTAAGACGGGCGGGTGTCCACACCTTCTGTCCCGCCCACATCTGGAGTTGGCCCTGTCCAGCCCACCTCTTGCCACACCCTTTTCACAGGTGTCCCAATTTGGTCACCTGTATCACGTTTGGGGGTATGCACTGAATTATTATGAATAAGCCTGCATGCCGTTATCTAACCGACATCTTTGTTTAATTAAAATTATTACGTTTAGTATATTTTTGGGCATAATTGTATCGTAGGCTTCAATAGCGTTCACTTCAGTCACTGCCTGCTTCACGGAAGAGGAATGGAACCTTTTGGAAGAATGGCAAAGGCTGCTTTACGAGGACGTGATGAAGGACGTGCACGGAGCACTGATTTCACTGGGTAATGCCACATCTTCTGTACGGTGTCAGGATTTATAAAGTGCGCACAGGGGGCTCACAAAATAATCGGGTCGCTGTGGGTTTATTTATGCAACCCTTTCACAGCATGAGCTTTCTTGATAAGTTCAAGTTTGCCAAGTCAACCTGAAATGAATCCCCATTGATTTTAATGGAAGACAACGTTCAAGAAATATAGCTGCCAGCAACAGGGCCACATTTACTTTCCAAGATGGTCGAGGTTGATGCTGGAGGATTAATGACAATACCACAAGGGGATCTCAGATTTCCATGGCCCTCAATGAAAGTAAGCCCTTTAATGTTTTGCAACGTGCTCCAAGTTCTTATGCTCTTCGGCTAATGTTCCATCTCATGGTGTGAACATATTCTGTAATTATGTTATCAAGGCAGCCTAAAATGTTTTTTTAACACTTAATCCATAGTTTAATCATCTTGAACCAAGCATTGTGGCACCTCCAGCTGGTGGGGGGGGGCTATAACCTGAACATTTCGCAATTCTTCCCTTCAATTGTGGTCCAATATGAAGTCTTTTTTTTATTGGGGCACAAAGAATGAATGTTTGGAAAAATACCAATTTATTTCTGCAGGGCTTTTTATTTATCTGTATTACATCATATGAAAACAAAAAGAAGTGTGGGGCGCAGAAACATATAAGGGAGAAAACAACTAAAGTAAAATATAATAGTATCTTTAATAATAAATGTAAATATAAATTAGACTACACACATTATGCACTTTGGGTGCATGGACTAAATGTAAGTGTATTTTGCTGGTTATATTGACCCTTTGCCTACACATTGCACTTTTTTAGTCTAATTTATATTTACATTTATTATTAAAGATACTATTATATTTTACTTTAGTTGTTTTCTCCCTTATATGTTTCTGCGCCCCACACTTCTTTTTGTTTGCCTGTATTTCTACACTTTGAGGAAGGGTGTTTTTTATGTGGGTAGCTGCGGTCTTGTTTGGGAAATAACATATTTGTTTTCTCACCTTTATTATTTATTCACTTCAACACATAACACGTGACTTTAGGTCCTTTTCACGTCCTTTTACATCATATGAAAGCAGTCACTAAAACACCTAACTAGCTGGTTAATTCTACCTTTGTGGGCTGTCGTAGAAATTGTATTCAATATTTCGAATCCCTGTACTTTGTTAACCGAGTGACCGTATTCTGTGCATTGCTACTTCTTGAACAGGCTACTCAATCCTTAATCCGGACACATTATTGAAAGTTAAAATAGCAGAAGAGGACCGTTACGTGGATGATGAAAAGAAACAATGTGATGTTCCTGCGAAAGGTAGGTGCTTCTTTTATAAGAAAATCATCCAGAAATCATCCGATAATCATACAAATATTAAGCAAAGTGCAGAAAAAAAGCTCAAGTCCGGCTTGCGTTGAGCTTGGCTTTCTTTTCTTCAGTTTGCTTTTAAATGCCACAGACATTTGACCTGAGCACCATTCTAGTCTGCTGTACAATACCATATATTATTGGGCTTTTGACCTTGTCTATTCCCCAATTTGATCCTGGACTTCCGATTGAGGCTTAATTGATTTAAGCCATGAATCTGGGGATATGAGCCACAAAAGAGTTGCTCCCATATTAGAAATCTTTTAGCTTTGCTTGTTATTTGTGAAAGTCCTGGATCACAGACCGAGACCTGTCTTGTGTGATATACAGTGTTATCCTATTTGTTGAAACTGTGCCTAGACATTTTGATTTTCTTATTTTAAATGCTGTTTTTATATCTGTATTATCATTATTACCTAATAACTTATGTTTTAATCAATATTTACTCTTCTGATCTCATTGCATCTATACCAATATCATTATGTTATCAGTACTGTTGTTTTTTTTTACGTGAAGTTGATTGTTTCTTTCTTCAGGTTGTAGCGATGTCAAACCGGAAATAGTGATGAAAATTAAGCATCTGAAAGAGGAAGATTCTGGGTCTCTGGGAGAGAAGTCATCTTCAGGGCCCGTTGCTGGTAAGTAAGCAGACGCCTCAGCTCTTATGTAGTGAATAAATTCAAATGGACTGACAACGGCTTGAATCTCACTCAGCCAGCTAATATCACAAAGGTTACGCCAAGCAGCTTTCAGCAAGTCTGCGACTGACTTGTTTTTTTTGTGTTTTCGTTAGATTTTCAAAAAAACGTCCTAATCAAGGAAGAGGAAGAAGGCTATGAAATCAACAAAACTATCACAGGAGAGGAGAATCCGGCTGGCTTTGGTAGGATTGGTGGAATATGACAGTAATTGTTAGTCTGTAGTATAGTCTATTGACGAACTGTGTCTGTAGAATAGTTTGTGCCATATTTACGGCTAATTGGCATTCTGAGGCCGATTCAATCACGTATTGCCAGTCCTTAACGATCTGTAATAGAACTTATTTGTTTCACTACAGCAAGACAACTTATCTATGATCTGAAGCACTAACTCAATGTACACTTAATGCACTGACCTGTTTTATCGGCGTGCTTATAATAGCCATTGGAATGATTCATTGTTTGGTTTAACAGGTTCTTTTATGCCCCTATCAGATTGTTCTCCCAGTCCCAGTGAAAAGAACCAATTATCAGGTGTGGAGCCCCAAGACCAATGCACAGTGGAGGGTATGGATGGAAGCCATTTGCATGTAAACTTCTTAAACTACTGTTAGTAAAGAATAGTTTTTGAATGTACACGAGATGTACACGTTTCATGCAAACGATTGCTGAATCTTTTAACTGACAACCTTGACTATTTAAAAAAGCAGCAACTTCTCTACAGCTCAGTAGCATTATACTCAAATATCATATATTGTAGCACTAGCACCTTGTCGGCACAAAAGGAAGGCGGTTGATGAGTGCTAGTGATGGATAGAGCGTAAGGGCTGATATCAACAGTAAAATATTGTGGGGATTCATATGTGAACAATCACGTTATAACAGGTGGACCAATATTTGATACTGTAACAGTGGTACAAATAAAGGAGGAAAATAACCTCGATGCCGCCGTCCAACAAATCTGGTCTTCAAGGGAAAACCTCAGTATTAACGCATCAGGTAAGCTGTGCAAAACTATATTGTATAAATACCGGTATATATATATATATATTTTTTTTTTTCTTTTTACGTATACCAGACCATTCAAGTTCAAGAATTCTTCTGCATGAACTCTTTTGGGCTGTGAAACACTTTCATACCGTCAGTCAGGGCCGGCCAGCATTTTTTTTTTGTTTTTTTTGAAGCGGAGGAGAGAGAGAGGGGCACAGAGTGGTTTTCGCTTACCCGCTCGGCGCCCCTCTCTCTCTCCTCTGCGGCGAGTTTACCTGTTCGGTCTCGGTGCCGGCTTGTAATGCAGAGCGCCGGAAGTGACGTGAATTTCCGGCGCTCAGCATTACAAGCCGGCACCGTGGCAGCACAGGGAGACTCGCCGCAGGACTGTTTAAGGGTAAGTAGCGGTGGGTGGGGGGTAGATAATGCCGTCCCCCCCCCCCGGCGGGGGGCGGCATTTTAAACTTCGCCCCAGGCGGCGTTAAGTCTTCGGCCGGCCCTGCCGTCAGTTTTCCTGTGTATTTATTTTTGCTTTAACCCATGCCTTTACAAACCAAATAAAGTGGTCTGTGACAGGGTTAAGAATTTAAGTGAATTTGATTTCAGATTATGCTATAACAGGGGGTCCGATAGTTGATACTGTAACAATGGTACAAATAAAGGAGGAAGATCACCTCGATGCCACTGTCCAACAAAACTGTTCTTCAAGGGAAAACCTCAGTACTAATGCATTGAGTAAGCTGATTATTATTATTTCTGAAAATATTGTAGAGTAGAAAGTATTTCTTTATATCAAAAATGTGTCACAAGCAGCAATGAATCTACATTTTCTCACCAGGATAGCATAAGGAAATTGAAATAGATTGTGCCCAAACATAGCCTGCCACTTGGAAATGTTATAGCACTTCTTCCGCATGGACTCATTTAGGCTTTGAAACACCTTCATGTGTTCAGTTGTCCCGTGTATTTATTTTTGCCTTAACCATGTCTTTACAAACCAGCCCTGTTGGATTGTATTAACTGTTTATTACACTCAGTAAATAAATAAAGTGGTCTGAGACAGAGTTAAAAAGGACATAGAAGTTGACATCAGATTATGTTATAACAGGTGGTCCAATATTTGATACTGTAACAATGGTACAAATAAAGGAGGAAGATCACCTCGATGCTGCTGTCCAACAAAACTGGTCTTCAGGGGAAAACCTCAGTACTAATGCATCAGGTAAGTTGTGCAAAATGATATTATGTAAATATAGTCTCAACCTTTCAGAGGAAAGAATTAAGTACTGGGACACCTGATCGTCACACCCACGGGGACTTTTATGACATTGGATTCGAAATACATAGACATCAAAGTGTAGTTGGTCCACCCCTCGCAGCTGTAACAGCTTCCACTCTTCTGGGAAGGCTTTCCATGAGTTTTGTTTCGGTGGGAATTTTTGCCCATTCATCCAGTAGAGCATTTGCGAGGTCAGGCACTGATGTTGGCTCTTAAAAAGAAGAGGACCGAGGACAGACCCCTGAGGCACTCCACTTAATACCTGTGTACAGGCTGAGAAACATCCATTCACAACAACCCTCTGAATTCTATATTTTAGCCAATTTCTGATTCACATACAGATATTTGCCCCTAAGCCTATTTCTGTTAATTTATAGAGTAGCCTTTTATGCGGAACCGTATCAAACGCCTTAGCAAAGTCCAGATAAATCACATCTACAGCCAACCCCAGGTCTATATTTTTACTAACTTCTTCATAGAATGCTAATAGCTTGGTTTGACAAGACCGCTCATTCGCAAATCCATGTTGACTTCTACTGATTGGATTATGGATCAAGATATGATCTTGAATGTATACCTTTAGCAACCCTTCAAATAATTTCCCCACTACCGATGTTAAGCTTACTGGCCTGTAATTACCCAGTTCAGATTTTGATCCCTTTTTAAATATGGGCACAACATCTGCCTTGCGCCAATCTAATGGAACTATGCCCGAGCTGAAAGAATCCCTAAAAATTAGTGATAATGGTTGGGCCAGAATTAGGCTTAGCTCCTTCAGTACCCTTGGGTGTATACCATCCGGTCCAGGCTTGCATGCTTCTGCTCGGCTATGGAAACCCATTCCATGAGGCTCCTATCCTAACTGTATCCTCTCCTTTAATCCAACAGACAGCTCCTCGGATGAAACGTCTAGTCAGAATGCACATCTTGAAGTAGAGGAAAATGATCAGGAGCCGGCTGTTGACAGCATGCAAAACAACTGCGTATTGAGGGACCTAAGCACAGCCACCCTGGAGAGCATTCATGGTTTAATAAGAAATGCAAGGGTGAGGAAAACAAAAATTAAAGAGGAAAGACCTCACAAGTGCATAGTATGTGACCGATGTTTCACGAGACACTCAAATCTTGTCGCGCACTACAGAACGCACACAGGAGAAAGGCCGTACGAGTGTCACCAGTGTCACAAAACCTTTATCAACAAATCGAACCTTTGTCGCCATGTGAGAATACACGTCAGACAGAATCTATAGTGAGCCTTGAACTTTCAAATAGAAGAAACCTTCACCGTCTCGCGGAAGGCTGTAAATATGTAAATATCGAAATGTTGTATAATTACAAAACTAATTACAAAAACTGTGGAAATTTGGACTGGGCCTGTCTCAGGAGTTGTGTAGCTACGACTTGTTTCTTTGTTGTTCCAAACTATGTGCTGTTTTGTTTTCACCTCTGTGGATGTATTGCTGCATGGTTCCACAGAAAAGCCTCATATAATTTAGAATTATGCTTCTTATTCCTAAATTCTATATAACGTCATCCAGGCCTTTTTTTCTAGATGTGGTTTAAACTCACATCGTACTAATTCTGAAGGTTCAGTAGAGGAGCGTTCCTCCTGAGCTTGTCCTGCATCCTGCATAAATCTAGAAATCTCCCTGATTTGACTGTGCTTTATACAGAGTCATACAAGCTTCTTGCTAGAGAAGCTAATTTAGGTTGGCCCCTCGTAATACATGTTGAGTTGAAATTGCAGCCCCCTTCCAAACTATATCAGTGTGTTCTCAAACAGATTCCTATGTACAGAACTAGACCTTATGGTGTTGGAATTTTTATGTTCTCCTGGGCTGCCATCATGGTGACCATCAGCGCTCCAAGGGCAGTTCTGTTTGTTATTGCCCCTCTGCTGTCCGGGGTACCGATGGATGTTTAGTCCATGTATAATGAGTAGCTGGAGCACATTGGTATTGTTTTGCCTTTTTTCAAAGACTTATTTTTAAAATAATTTTTAAATTGAAAAATCATGATTATCATCATTGTTGAGTAGTACTTGGGAGCCCCGAAACACAGCTAATAGCAAGCAGAAGAGAGGGATGTTGTTGAGGGAAAAAAGGACAGAAGCATTTGGATCCCAACGAGGGACTGTGCCTCCTAAAAAGCGACATTAGGAAGTAGTAATAGTAGAGGAATGGGTAGGAAGAGAGATTAGAAAATACAAAGTCAGCCCTAGTGATGTCAAGTGTGTTGACATTTTGGGATGCATGACATAGTACGAGGCTATTAGAAGAATAATAGGCCATCTCTTGCTTAAAGGGACCATCCCCAGCCCCCATGTTCAATTTTATGCATATGACAGCAGCACGGTCGGTTTAGCCCCAGTGCGCATGTGTAAAGTATTTCCATTGATGTCAATTTGAGCACTTTCCGGCCAGTGATTGACAGCTTTAAGCAGCCAATCGGGGGAAAGAGACTGAGTGTATGTTAGTGGCAGGTTGGGTTTTTTAGTGTCAGTGTCTGTGCATGTATGTGAGTATGGGAATGTTAGCGTGTCTCTGCCTGTGTAAGTATGTGTGTCTGTATGTTAGTATGTGGCTTGTCTGTTTATGTGTGTTAGAGCCCTGCACTGGACTCCTCTGGGTTCCTGTGCAGAACAAGAGAGGAGACGATGTGTGGGAGCAACGCGGGACCCCCATTCCCAACTCCATGTAACAATTATCTCATGAATAATGGGGGTTTATTATTCTACGGATCCGTGTGTTTATATATTATCTATTACTTATATAGCGCCAACAATTCCCGCTGACGGACGAACCAATGCACCAGCTCTGCTATTATGTATATATATATTATATTTAATAGTTACACATACACACCTAGTATCTGAATTATTATCACTCCCCCTGCGTTACTTTTCTTTATAGGCCCCATAAACACGAGTCCTCTGGTGATGGAGCTGTGTGCTGTATGTGGTTATACAGCGGATTATTTTGTGGAGGAAAGTAGAGTAGGAATACATTGACGCTGTGGACGCGTTGAATATCAACCCACGGCTTGCGTGGCCGCATCACGCTGCTTCCCGTTATTCCCAACGGGCGGAAGAATTTCGTCCTTCGGATAAGGATCCGGAGTAGGCGAAGGATGCAGATGGGATGTCTGCGCGGCTGCCAGGTCCGGGCGCTGTGATCTGACATCTTCCCTGCAGTGAGTAAGCCGGTGCTGTGCTGTCTGTCACCTGTATTCAGCGCTGCATCCCTAGCCCGGCCAGTGCCTCTCCTTCCTGCCTCTATACCCCACTCACCGTCCGCCCTGCCCCAACTTTGCCCCTCAGTGTGCGCTTTCCTCAGCCAGCACTAGCCCCTCAAGCCCCTCCTCCCCCTCCAGGCCCTGCCAGCTGCAGAAAAAAGGCCTCTGCCACAGGGGTGGGTGTGTGTGAGCTGTGCCCCGGCAACCAGATACACCGAATCGGGTTATCTGTGGGACCCCCCCACATGCAGGCTTTACAGACTGCCCCCTTTCCATCATATGTCACACCTGTCACCTGCCTTCATTACCTGTCAAGTGTAGGTCCTCTCTGCGTGTCTCATTAGAACGCAGCACCCAAAGCGTGGTACAGTCTGTGGGCGATATACACGCACACTCGTATTCACTCGTATTAATAAGCCGGGATCCAAAATTATAATAAAAAAAATAATCATACCAGCTCGACTTTTGCAAGATCCAGGATAGGCTGCGTCTTCTACGGCAGTGTATCTCGGAAGCCATGGGTGATATTATGCTAAAGATAACGTAAAATATTAAAGAAAGTACCGGCACATGTATAGAAATGTGGTCCTGCTGCAAAGTCTGAAAGTTATGTAATCGCCATAGCAACCGCTAGACTGGTCCAGGCTCTATAGACGTTTGGTTGGTATGGTTTGAAAATCTTTTCTGGAGTTTTTATACAGAACCCACACGGCCTTCTAACACAGGGGCTTTCTGCAATAATTTATTCGACTTTATATCCTATATCCGCAGAATGATCTTTAACTATAACAGTGTTTTTCCCCCCAAAGTTTAAAATGTTGTGGAGCGATGTGAATGTCTGTCAACCTTTCTCTCCTCCCTCGGAGTTACCCGTCATCCCTCACAGTTACCCGTCATCTCTCGCAGCTACCCGTCATCTCTCGCAGCTACCCGTCATCTCTCGCAGCTACCCGGCTTCTCCGGTTACCATCGTCCTTCTCGGCCAAGTCTTCATTGATGCTGCTGCGGAAGTGGAGCTGGGAGGGAGATCCAGCATGGAGTAAAAAAAAGCAAAGCTTCGGGATCGCCCTAGAAAACTCCGACGGTACGTGACGTTGTATTAGCTTCTGCGCATGCTTTTCGTTCCTGTCGCCTTTTTATTATTTTTATATAACCTTGTAGGGTTAAGCCTCACCCTGTGAAATCTAAAGTACTAGGCGTGAAAAGCCATTAAGCAGACGTGTTAACATATTTAAAGCTTCTAATTAAACGCAAACATCCCGGCGTATTCTCTTCAGTCGGCGGATGCTTTTTTCGCACCCTTTTATCAGAGGAGTTTTGTTCGGTAACTGTGAGCATTTAGAAGGATCCACATGAGGTTCTTTGAATTTTAATTGAATTTGACATGCTTAGTAACATATAATTTATTACCCTGCAACCGAGAATAATCATGGTTAGCAAATTAATGGTTTTTATACATTATTCGGTAAACCGCATGGCACTTATTCTTTTTTTCAATTTGTCCGCCGGCATGCAAAATCAATATTGTTTTCTACTTTACAAAGAGACATTTGGCTTTTGTTTTTTTGTTATTTTGATTTTTTTACTTGGAAATACACTGTTAAAAAGATTGGGGGTCACTTGGCTGTTTCCATGGAAAACAAGCAAATTTCTAGCTGTAACATAATTGCAAAATAGTTTTCTAACGATCAATTAGCCTTTTTAGGTTTAAACTTGGATCAGCGAACACAACGTGCCATTGGAACATGGGAGTGATAAAGGGCCTCTGTACGCCTATGAAGCTATTCCATTAAAAATCAGCCGTTTCCTGCTACAATAGTCATTTACAACATTAACCCCGTCTGAGCTGGATTTCTGATTATTTTAATGGACTAAATTTGCTTCACCCCCTGGACATTGTAAGTGACCCCAAACTTTTGAACAGTAGTGTGCGCTCCTTTCTCGCTATGAATACTGATCTCTAGACAGGCTTATTATACCGTTGAGATACACTGATATCAAGGAAATGTCTTCCGTTCCGAGAATTGTAAAATAAAGTAAAACGGTATTTTGTTAATATTGATTTCATTTGGATTTTGCTATTTAATTTGCACGACACACTTGTTTGGGCTATTTTTAAAGTGTAAATCAAAAATGAAATGCGTGGGTCACCCCAATTTCACTTGAGTAGAGTGATCTAATGACTTACAGCCAGCTTTCCACATCTGGATGCTCCACTTTTTACCCATTGTGCTTGGCTAATTCATTAAAGCGCTGCCAGGTTGAGATGTTGAATCGCCATTGATTGGCAACTGGAGCATCGGCAAGGCTTTGATTGACAATCCTTAGGCTATTGGTTTTTAAACCACTCCAAAGTAATAGTGTAAGATATGACCCAAACTCCTAGCATAGCAAGGGTTATGCCATAGTTTTTATTTTTCCCAGAATCATTTTTTAGTATGATAAATGATTTTTATTACTAAAAGGCCACTTGTGATAGCTCCTTGACCTTTAGATGTATTCTCTAAAAAAAACAGAAGCAAATGTATTTAATGGTTATACGCATGGGGAGCACATTATTTTTGTTCTGTAAGTATATAAAATTCCCTTCAAATTCATGACATTCATTAGCCATTGGTTCTGTTTGCAGGCGTTAGTGAGTGAGGACTGTATGCCGAGTCATCCTTCCCAGTGACTTATTTTTCAAAGAAAAACGCTTGGAAGTACCACAAAAGTCCGTTATGGCTGACCATGGCACACCCAAGGTAGGCTACCATATTTATTTATTACGCTTGGCTATAATTACACTTTTCATAGCTATACTGACCTCTTATAATGTGCTTTTAAGCCCTCTTCACAGTGATGTTGGATGAACTTTATGAGATCTTCAGATTTCTAAAGTGTCCAACCTAACCCCAAAAATCAAATCTCTCGGGTAGAAGCCAAGTAGATATCACTTTACGCATAAGTACCGTTCTGTTTTTTTGAATAAGGAAGGGTTTGGATGCTTATAAACATTGGCTGAAAGAGAGAGGACAACATAATGAATCCCAGGCTGGTCTCCACACCCCATCTTAAGCTTTTAACTTTGATACTCCTTCCAAATGAAAAGCTAAACTAAGTTCCTCGCTATTATGTGGTCAGTTGTATCTTTGATCCTTTCTTCCCATGTCTGGCACCCGTAACCAGTGGCAGCTTAGTGACATAATACTAGGTTTTGTAACTTGGCTCTTGTCTCTGGTGGGAATTATAAATATACAGGGTTTTTTGGGGAAATTGTTGTGTTCCTTTGCCAGTTACAGTATTGTCCTGCAAGACCATCGAGCCGCCGCAGAGCAAGTGAAAGGCTCGCGTTCTTGTGGCAAAGGGATTAGTGGTTTGGTAGATCAATATGAAATTAGTTAAAGATTGGAATAGTAGGCAGTTTTTTGTTTTAAATTGATTCTTTATTGTTTTTTTATTTAAAATGTTTTATTTTATGCACACCTCCCTATCTGTGATAGTTTACTTTCTGCTGTGAACTACATGATGGACCGTTCTCTGGGTGCGTAGTGGAGAGTTGGAAATCGCGTTGTCCCTCTTTAGAAAACTCACTTATTTGCAGAAGAGAATCATGAAGAAGTTTTTCAGTTTGTCTCAAGTTAATGTCTTAACGCATATCACGTCTCACCGAAGCTGCGTTTTATTCCATGCATTGGAATCCCGTTCGGAGACCCGGTTTATTACTTTCCTTTGTGCTCTTCGTCTTTTAGGTTGTATTCCGGGATGTTGCAGTTTATTTTTCCGAGAAGGAGTGGGAACTTCTAGAAGGATGGCAGAGAGACCTTTATACGGGCGTAATAAAGGAGATTCATGGAATCCTGATCTCTCTGGGTATATTAATCTGAAGTTCTATACTAGCTCATTTAGAAAAATGATACATAGTAGCGTCATTCCTATATATATGAAATGAGTTTTACTGTATTACTGTATACATTTGGCTCAAAAGATAGAGCAACGGAACAGAGAAAGCATATAACGCTTATAATAAAAGTTAACATAAATACTATAATCAAAACCTTCTTAAAAATGGAATATCATTACACTTTATCCTTCCTGGCCAGGTCTTTATCTTCTCCACTGGCTGATGATGCTGGGAGTTGTAATCTACTGTTGAAGTTTAGTGTGCTTTTTTTTTTTTTTATCACATTCTGTCATCGGCACTGTGGATGCCTTTAATGCGCAAAATGTTAGATCCTGGGATCAGAGAGCTTTATGGTGTGTATTTTAAATAATCATTTACATAATTCTACTTATTGTATGATAAATAACATTTTAAACAAACATACAGGTTTTCTAAGTAGAATCTTCACATATATTTAATTCTAATTCAGCATGTGCTTTGTTACAGCATTTTCCTTCTTTATTTAACAATAGGTTTTATAATACTCAATCCGAACAACTTCCTAAGGATACAGCCAGAAGATGAGCCATGCAGAAAGAGTCGACGCAATACAGAAAATGCACGCGTTGCAGATTCAGGTGATGCATACGTGATCCAGTACGATATATTTTCCCATAAGGTGTAGCAGCATGGATGGATTGTATGTACTGTACAGCTAGACCAGGGGTGTCCAACCTGCGGCCCTCCAGCTGCTGCAGGACTACATTTCCCATACTCCTCAGCCAGCCCCTGAGCATTATGGGAGATGTAGTCCTGTTGCAGCTGGAGGGCCGCAGTTTGGACACCCCTGAGCTAGACTATAGTTTATTTTAGTAAACCAACCTGTGCTCCATTTCTGGCAGGCTGTTAACCGCCATTGTTAGTCAAATATACAGGGTTGCAGGTAGCATTTACATAAAAAAATACTTATAAAATGTAAACGCTCTTACTAAAAGGTGTGTTTTCAAATATGATAAAGACAGTATTCTTAATCATTTTAGAATGTGCTAGACTTTTGACTGATATAAACCTCACAGAGCCACGAGGCTTGTTGATGTGGTGTCATTCTTCTAAGCTGAATGTATTTTCTCTTAATCTTGTTTTCCATTCCAGTAATTGTTATCAGAACCTTTTTTTATCATCATTTTTGTTATTGTTGTACCCAGACTGTGGTTTGGTGAATCCTGATATTTTATTAACTGTCCAGCTTGGCGAAAGGCAGCACGCAGATTCTTACCAACGAGACAGAGGAGGAAATATGCCCCTTCCAAGCACAAGTAAGTGGCCTAAAACTCATTCACGGAACAGAAATAAGAGTGTATTACAGGGTATTGAACCCCAGCAGATCCAGTGGCACCATTACAATAGAGGTGAAATAGAGGGAAAATAAAAATAAGAAAACTGATAATATACAATACAACAAGAGGCTTCCAATCTGTTATTAGAACTTGCAAGCGATCTTCTATGGGGGTTGCCAACCTTTAGTTTCCGAACAGTTGATGAGCTACCGTTTACTTGATGTACGACAATAGTGGATGTTAAAATCATCGTTTTTGTGGTTAACAGGCAAATTTATTGACAAGTTCGGGGAATACACCGCTATCAAGCAGGAAACTACTTTAGAGGAATATTCCGTTGTCTCTGTTGAAAGAGCAAAACGTAAGTGTTTAGTTTTGATTGTTAAAACTTTGTTGTAACTTTTAAACACAGGCTTAAGACACTTTTATATCAATAAGAATGTCCGTTTGCATAAATTGTAGCACTGTAATTGCAGACCCACCACATTGCATTATTTTTACTGCTTGGTTTCACGCAGCTAACAAAGTCTGTGCAAATCTTGTTAATGTGTCATTGTAAACAGAATTCCGGAGTCTAACAGAAACATTTTTCTAGAACTCCACTGTGAGATTCGGCTGTTTTTGTACTACAGCTTGCAGCTCCCTGAAATCATGGGATGGTAGTAGATAAATGGAACAGCCTACCATCAGAAATGGATAAGGGCATTAAAATGGTGTGTATGATGTCTATATTAACAGTTTTTTTTACTATTTTTCAGGTTATCCTTGTAACGAACCTGGTGTTCCAAGGGTTAGTTTCCAAGAGCAGTCATCAAACAGCAATAAATTACATTTGGAAGTAAAACATGGGATCACGTATACAGCTGGTGAGTTACATCCTAAACATTTGCAGAGATTTGCTGGATTTCACTGTATGCTACAGGGATTGATTTGATGTAGATAGTTCTTAACTGGGCAGTTGTTGCAGTTTTTGAGCGATGCCTTAAATATCACCTCTTTACTATTTCTTTCTCTCGTTCAGCACAGGGTCAAAGAGCATGTTCTTCTGGCGTAACCAAGTCAAATGTTGTTGCTGTTCCACAGAAGCTCGTTATAAAGAAACCTTACAATGCACGTGAAAGAAGCTTCCCTGTAAAAGGTGAGCCACGTGATGGCTGTCTTCTGTTGACCCTTTTACACCAAATGGTAAAACTGAACAAATTGGTAATCTTCCCATTCTAAAAATGAAATACCGGTGTTATTCCCACCTTTGTAGAATGCTCATTTTTTTTCTAGGTTTTTCCAGTATCGAGCCAGTTACCATGAAACGTACATCAAAAGAACAGCCTTCGAACACTGAAAATGTGGGTTTGGATGGGAGAAATGTCGTAAGTTATGGACGTGGTAAGTGTAGTGATGAGCTATAATTCGTCCATCGCATTTCTCATTTTTTTTCACAGTGCTTTATAAATAAATATCTTGTTACAAATATTTAAACTAAGTCTGCCCTGCAGGCAAGCGTACCGTCTATTGGTTCTTGTTGAGAAATTTGTCATGTATCTCTTAAATATATGCAGGAAGCAAATGAAAAACGAAAAAGACCAGATATGTGTATGGAGCGTTATTTCACAGTGTTGTAATTCTTCCTTTTTTGGTTGAAATTTATGGAGAATTAGAAAACCCAAAAATCTAAAATATAAATAATTGATATGGACGTTAGGTGTCAATTTGGCTTTTGAAAAACGTTCAGCTATGTTAACTTGCCTATTTTCAGCTATCATTAGGGAAAGAACACCCGCTACACCCCTCCCCCGTAGGGGCGCATAGGGCGCCGGATTCATGATGGCAGCCCTGCAAAAACCCTGGGTGCCAGGAATTGGTTTCTAGTCTCCATGGCGACCTAGCACCCCGGGGTTTGTCAAGCTCTGAATTAACAAATAATTTTATATAAAATATATTAGATCATTGTAATAAAAAAACAAAAGTGCTCCACACGCACAACGCTTGAGTTAAAACCTGGTGCCTCCATTTTTTTATTTTTTTTGTACTTGAAATAGTGTTTTATTGCTTTATAAAAATTATGTTGGGGGGTTGTTTTATATTTTGTGTTCTTTTCCCATTTCTCTTCAACAGAAGGTAAAACTATTGATGAGAGGGAACATTTTGAGAAGCTCAATGTAGGAAACATTCCTTTGAAACACAAAGAGAAAATTCAGTATAATTTGAAAAATGCTGGATTCTGCCAAAGAATGTTGAGGTGGTCAATTAGTCACAAAGAAGAAATATCACAAAAACGTTACTTAGTGGGATCTCAAGGGCCAAAGGAACCAGAAAGGAGCTACAACTGCAGTGAATGTGGACAGAGGTTCTTCCGAATATCGGATCTTAGGCTTCATCAGGCAAGCCACAGAATGAAAATGAAACACTTCAACGGATGTGTTATCCAACTCAAAAGCCACCAGAAAGTCCAAGCTGGCCAAAAGTTGTCCGTTGAAGAAAAAAGTTTACACGCTGGTTCAATCCGAAATGTCATATCGGCGGGCAAATCCATCACTTGTGTTGTTTATGGGAAAAATGCCAGCCCGACCTCCAATCTCGTCCATAATCAAAAAACTCTCGTAAGAGAGAGGCGGTTTGTTTGCAAATTCTGCGGCAAGCGGTTCCAAAACAACAGTAACCTTATTGGCCACGAACGTATCCACACGGGCGAGAAGCCATTCGAGTGTCCCGAATGTGGGAAAAGCTTCAGCCAGAAGGCCAACCTCACAACCCACCAGAGGCTACATACGGGGGAAAGACCTTTTGTCTGCGTTACGTGTGGCAAAGGCTTTGCTCAGAAGATTAATCTCCTCACGCATGAGCAGACCCACACCAAGAAGAAAAAGAGAATGGATAACAAGCATATCCTACTGAACTGATCTGTATCCCCAACAGGCTGATCTACTGCAAGGAAAGACGTTTCAGCTGTGATAACCATAAAGTGCCTGGAAATCGGTTGTTCCTCCTCATAAACTCTACTTATTTTCATAAGAACTCTTCATGTTCACACACACAGGCTAACTCTACTGTTTTGGACTTGTTTATTGACAGGTGCTACTCTTAAGAAGTAATGATGCATCAAGAATGTACCTCAAAAATGAAAAGTATTTTAGAGATGTCTAAAATATGGCTCATTCATTCTGTTTTTTAGCCTTACACTCAGATAATACAGTATATATAAATGCTAATTTCCAGTTTGTATATAACAGTTGTGTTTCTAAGCTCAGTGTTAATGGTTAAAACCTCAAAGAAACCTCTAATTTCTATGTTAAAAATAATAATAATGCCTAGTATATTGTAGATAATGTTATTTATTGCCTAGTAGGTCTCTTATTTTTAATCGATGTACAGTGTTCATCAGGATTTTGGATATATTTTACTGTATACAGTAAACGGCCTTCTCCGACATGACCCGTAACCAAGTGCGGTGATACCTCCAGCGTGTGCTGTTCTGTAGGCAAAACTTAACAAGTTACTGAGCTTTTTTAGTTAATTGGTTTGCCAAGCATACCGAACGAAAGACTATGTGGTGTTATCGGCAATTAAATGCCGGATACAATAGAATATTGTAACCAAGAGAATAGTGTGTAGCTAAACCTAATGGTCACAAACTCTTGGATTCGGAGTACTGCTTAACGGATCAAACTCGTTCTGTGATAAGGCCGGTCATGACGAGAACGAGGTGTACTGATTTGCATTGCTGTCGCTATTATATGTTACCACAAGAGGATGAATCAAACACTTAAAAACCAGACGCTAGTAATGTAACCTCTTAAATGTATTCAATAATTTCAAGTCGATTTGGAGCATTTGTAGTCAGTTTGAAGGCTTTAAGAAACTTTTTCAGGTAGGCTCCATCTTCAGTATGTTTCATGTATACCAAGGGTTGTCGAATGCAGAGCAAGTCCACAGGAGGCAGCTAAAGATGTCGGCATTTGGGGAATTATATTTGACTACTTATGTTATTGTCCATATTGTTATGTTATTGTCCATGGTTTCTTAGAAGTTCTTATTCAAAAATGGATATTGCCATATTAGCCCAAGAGAAAATACCGTCTGTAGTCAATACCTTTTATTGGGTGAACTTTAAATAGAAGTTCTTCTGACCATTCTAGGTGACATCCTTTCAGAATATCCTTAGACAATATCCTTCTCTATGACCCATCCACCTTTGGACATGAAAGCCTCAAGCAGACCCTTAACAAACTGCATGGTTGCTAAAGCTTTATGGCAAGCTGAGAACACAAGTTTCCAAAACCTCTCGGATCCCATTAGAGGACAGTAGAGTTGGTAACAGTTGATCCATCCATCAAAGCAGAGATTAAATTGAACTGTGGATTATTGGTAGTCTATTCACTCTTCTGCTGCAGGAAGATCTTGGCTGCCATTGTTTAATGTGTAGTTAAATCAGCAAGGTTCAGTCTCTTTACAAATTGAATTACACATTATACAGGGCCAGCTGGAGTCTTCTTACTGGAGAAACTTGCTAGTGTTGGCCCTTTTTAATGCATAGTGAATTCAGGTAGACTGTTCCTTTAGTATGCAAACCCGTAGTGTGTGGGTTTTTTTTTTCAGCCTCAGGTCACATTTCTCTAGTTAAAAGCAAATAATTATCTCGGGTATGAACCGTGCAGCTTCCCCATTTCCATATCTTTGGGAACTCCATGCAGTGCGATCTGCCTGCCAGATATGGAGTTGGACAAGTTTCACAACACCTGTTACATCATTTGTCTGTCTGTCTGTCTGTGTGTCTGTCAGTCATCTCATTGTTTTAGAATGGGTTAATAAAAAACAACCATTCAACCTGAGTTTGCTGTCCTTTCTGTAGGCGTTTGGCAACTTGTGTGTGGATACACACATATACAGGGCACGGGCAACCCTCTTGTTTGTGTTTTGAGTATTAAAGTTAATCAGCAGTTCTGTTGGTATTCCATGTGATTGGAGCTCTGCCATGTTATGAACAGGTATTTATAGATGCAATTTTACAACACAAGACCTGCTTAATTTGGGGTAGTCCATATTTTATAGCACTTTTTCTCAGAAATAACGTAGGCCCCCTGGTTCATACAGCGTTCCCTGCATATGATGTTGATTTGTTTTATCGTGATTTATGCTGATGCACCTCTCTCTCCTGACTCCAAACATACATTTGATTGACTCCCTTTTTCGCTTTGTCATTTATCCGAAAAACAACATTTCTAGTAGATTCTGAAAGTCGTCGTGGTTCTATGTGGAAGGGTGACGAGGCTACTGTTTATTGCCTGGCTAGTAAGTCTCAGGGATATCTTGCCTGCCCGGTGTATATGTGCGTCTGTCGCATCTATATCGTGTACAGCTAGCGGTAGCCACACTGTAGACCCAGTACTTGGATTTTAAATACCTCCGTGTGGCAAACTGATATTTTTATTGTGTGGTATATTTGTCTTTTTTTTTGTACTTCTGCTTTGTTCTCTGTTTCAGAACCATATATTTTTTTAAGGACACCTTAAGACTTTTAACCCTTTCAATTGCTTAATGTCTATCTCTGTATCGAACAAACAGACTGAAGAAGTTAACGTGCTCATGTTGGAATTCTGTTTGTTTTTGTGGATTTATCTCCTTGGTCTATGTTTGAAAAGTCTTTTTTTTTGCGCTTTTTATATAAATACCATGTGGGTTTCTGATGTTTTACTCCATTACCCACGGCGTGCAGAAAAATGTTGGTAGGTTGTGAATAACATAGAAAGCTTGGTTGCATCTTTCCTTGGAGGGTTAAAGGAAAAGTGTTGAACACCTAGTTGTTTAAGGTTCAAAATGTATTCTATTGAATTTACTCTTACATTGTATAAATCATGGTAAAGCTTTAGAAATACCATCTGACGCTTTTCAAATTGCCAACTTATTTAAAACGTATTTGGAAAACACTCTTCAGTTGTTCATGTAGATTGTGCGAGAGACCCCAATATGACAACCTGTATGATGAAAATAGGTCATAGGTAGGATTCATTTCCTTTTACCGTTGCAATATATCTAGTAGTCATACATACCGTATTATCATTTATTTCTAATCTTTAATTTATAAAAACCAAAAGAATGTTGTCATTTGTTGCGTAACGTGTGCAATTGCCATAAAGACAAAGGGTTTTCCTGAATGTATGGTTTGTGTCGTCTCCCACAATCCTTCCCTTTGCTGGGTTTCAATTTCTCTTAAGGATACCCGTTTCACCCGGTTACCCCCCTTACATTATATAAACCAAAATGCGATCTATATGCAACTCACAGTTGAGGTTCCACTTCCGTTTGTCTTGATCTAAGCCAAATATATATATCTATATATTAATAACTCTATATATGGGTCTACTTCATGTATTCCTGTTGATCAGTGTTGTCTTATTTGCTTCGCTTTTCGTTCCCATAGCCTTATTTATGCATGTTTCGTGTCATCTGTATGTCTGGTGTAACCCAAGATAATGTAGAAGACGAGTGTTGGACCTTATAATATAACTCCTGCCCACTTAGAATGAGTGCTTTATGAAAAATTGTCAGAATATGTGATTCTTTACGGTTAACATGTCGGAAGTGTTGTAATAATCTACAAATAAACCTTGTTTTGTTATCAGTTATGAGTTTTTGTCCTTTTTTGTCTGTTTTTACATGCATTTTACAAAAGGAAGGCCATCACAATTCAATGAATCAAAGTAAAAATAATAACATTAAATCCTAGTTCTCCAGGTATAGCTATAAACAACCATTCTATGTATTTATTATAATTTTAGTAGCGTTTGTAGCCACCATCTATTCATGAACAGATTCATGCTCATTTTATTTAAATCGTGGGATTTCTGGCTATAGTTTTTGAAAGGATGTTGAGATTTTAAACAAATTATAAATTCATCATGGTTGATAAATTAAAGGTTGGGCAATCTAGACCAACACAGAGTCCACACGCTATATTTTAGATGTTTTATGTGTTTCTTCTTTGAGGTTTTTTTTAAAACCTCTCTGATGGATGAGCTGTGATGGCAACATAGGCTTGGATTCATAACCTTGGAGTTCTCAAACGAAACCAGATCCAGGCTACGGATGATTATATTTTAGTACTATACAATGCGGTTCTGAATCTTTTTAGACCTCTACATTTAAGTCTTACATACAGTAGGGACAAATTATGGCTAATGATGCAAACCATAGCGGCTGTATCCTTGAAGACATGGAATATTCAGCAAAAAATTCCGGACTGTACGTACCTCATACACTCTCCTGTTCTATAAAATAATGTTTAAATACCCACGTTCAATATGTGAACTTCTTAATTTAATTAAACTAGTATTTGTAAGTCCCAAGCTCCTTCATATACATCTTCCTCAGCACGCTTTTGAATTCCTTGTTCCTTAGCGTGTATATGATGGGGTTTAATGTTGGCGTGATCACCGCATAGAACACGGGGATGAGTTTCTCTTGCTCATGCTCTCCTTTGGATGTTGGTTTTAAGTACGTAAAGAAGGAGGTCCCGAAGAACAAAGTCACGACGATAAGGTGAGAGGTGCAGGTAGAAAACGCCTTCCTTTGTCCTTCTTTGGATTTGATTTTTAGGATGGTGGAAATAATATGTATGTAAGAAATTAAAGTTGCCAGAAAAGATCCAAATCCATAAATTCCTCCGACAAGGAACAAAACTATTTCGTTTGTGGTTGTATCGCCACAGGCCACTTTCAACAAAGGTGGGATGTCACAGAAAAACTGATTTATTTTGTTGGACGAACAAAATCGATGTCGGAAAGTAAAAATAGTATGAAGCATAGAATTAAGGAACCCGCTAAGCCACGAGCTACCAACCAATTTTAGGCAACGTGTGATGTTCATCACCATGACGTACTGCAGCGGATTGCATATGGCCACGTACCGATCGTATGCCATGACGGCAAGCAGCGTGCACTCAATACTGCCCAATGCAATGAAAAAATACATTTGAGCGGCACATCCTGCAAATAATATAGAATTGCTTTTCAGCAGAAAATTAAGCAACATTTTGGGGATAGTAACAGATATGTAGCTAATCTCCAAGAAAGATAAGTTGCACAGAAAAAAATACATGGGGGTGTGCAGCTGAATATTGGCTGACGTCGTAATTATGATGAGAATATTCCAGAAAAGAGTCGACATATAAATTACAGAAAACATCACAAATAGAGCCATCTGGAGAGAAGGCAAGGTGGGAAATCCGAGTAACACAAATTCTTCCACGTCGCTCTCATTCTTCATTTCGATTACCTGGGGATAAATATTTTTATAGTAATTACATACGATCAGCATTTCATCTGTACCTATGACATGCCTTGATATGACATGACAATGGAAAAAGGGGGGTGGGTGATGCTTCTATTGTTTCTTGCGGGCAGTAAGATCAGAAGTCAGGGTCTAGTAGACTCGGCTAAGATAACACATTTAAAGGTATGCGAAAGGGAACTACAAGGGACTGTGCCGACTCGGCATAGCCTTCCAAAGTGTTAATGGGCCAGTTGGGGAGATCGGGGGTCTGCCTTTTGACTGGCTCGTTGCCTAGTGGTTCTCAGGCTCCCTGTTATGCGGCAGAAGAACTACTGCACCCCTGGACCTGCTGGCCTAAGCCTGGGCCTGAATACACCACTGGATCCTAGTACTGATGCTTGGAGAGCTGTTATTGACTTAACAATAATCATTGGAAGGGGTAAGAGGGAGACGTCCAACATGTATTCCATGTAAACATTCTTGTGAATGGCTCGCATGATTGAATAGAATATAATGCCTTTGCTTTGTCAGCTTGTGTCAGCTCTTAGAACCAGTTGGTGGTACGGAACGAGCAGGGTTTTAATGTTTTTATTGAGATAAGGCCAGTCTGCTATTAGTTTGAAGAAGATAGAAGTCCTTGTTTTAGATACATTTTTGCCTGAATTCTGATGAAAGCAAACTGCTTACTGTATACAAAGAGCTTCACATTCTGGTAAGTTACTGCACTTTAAATTTAAAAAAATGCATATATTTTTTTAAAACTAAACATATCATGGTCAGAAATGGCTTAAAATGAATCTCAAGTCAACCTCCTGACTTTTCTTCTATGCGATTTTTGCACCTTTGTAGCTCATCAAAAACGAGAAGATCTCTACGTAATCTACCAAAAGTAGAATGTTTTCCTAGACGTTGTATTATTTGTTCTTATTGCTTTTTTCTGTAGTAACTGCCTGCAGAACATGAGAAAACCAATAATTGTTAAAAAAAAAAACAACATATGTCATGGTTTCATAAAATTATTATTTTACAAAAAAAAACAATTGAGAGATCCACATGAAAACACATTTACAAAATGAGTAAAATAGAAGTAGTGAAATTGTCTCTCCAGTTAATGTCTGTTCATTAAAAAAAAAGACATCCATAGTATAAAAATGTCTCTTACCAGATATTAAAATATAAAATGCACAAGAACTTCAGTGGATGATTGAAGACCCATCCAAACAGTTCTTCAGCAAGAACATGCGCTGATCTCTAACGGCTAAATCCAAGATTCCAAATACATGAAAAATGTTGGTTTCCTCAGCAGGAGTTTAGGATTAAAAGCCGTGTAAATGAGATTTATAAACATTTATATCTGCCCAGAGAGGCCAAGGGGACAAAATATGTGTTTCACATCATCTCATTGCAAATACATTTGTGGTTTGCAGGTCCCATTGGTACGTCGTATTTCTTAAAGGGAAATGTTATATAGATGTTATCCATAGGTCTAAAATAAAGGAGGATGAGGTCTGTTCATGACGACCTCTGTTTCAGGAAATATAGGGGAGAGATAGAGAGAAAAGGGAGATAATGAGAAGGAGGAGAGATGGGGAGAAATGGGAGAGATAGGGCAACAGCACATGGGCTCCTCCGGGAAGCCACCAAACACCTTGCACCCATCCTATTTAATCGAAATATATGTTTATACGTTTAGATTAAATAGAATATGTGGAAGGTGTATATATACTTTTATTAAACAGGATGGGTGCAAGATATGTATGTGTGAGTATGTGTGTAAGCTTGTAAGTGAGTGTATATGAATTACACCAGGGGTACTCACCAGCATGCAGCATTGGCACGTGGAGACCTGCAACTTGGTTTCATGCAGAAAATTGGGCACTCAGGCCCAGAAATGCTCGCCATTGCTGTGTTATATAGTTGGTCAATCAGGCTCAGGCTGGCCATCGGGCAAACCAGACAAAATGTCTGGGCATTCAGTGCCCTTTGTGCCCTCCACTTTCCCAAAGGGCCACCCATGCAACAAATCAAACTGTCTAGTGTATGGCCGCTCAGTGGGCAGCCGAGTGGATGTGAATTATCAGCCTGTATATTTCTGCGGTTACTTCTTTTTTGATAACATGAGATATTCTGGTTCCTTTCTGCAAATGATGAGAACGTGACCTTAGACTTGATTGGGAGAGCTTTTGCTCCATGATGGTGATGTCCTAATGAATTTTATGCATGACACATTTCAGGCAAGCTGAACTGAAATGAAAACTAAAATAATGGAATTTGGTCTCAAGCTGCAGTAGATGATATGGACAGTTTGCAAATAAATTCAAGCTTCAAAAGTGTTAAAGATAAACTGGCCAGATTAAAATCAAAATTCAATCAGAGACACATAACATATTATAGAGAAAAAAACAGTAAAAATATAATCATAAAAAAGGAAGTATAAACAGAAATAAAATGATCTTCTCTAAAATATAAAAACATAAACAATTTATTTTATTATGGTTTTTTTTGCTACTCAACCTTTTGGCTGAGATAAACTTCAAACATGATCTTCTGGCCTTCAAGTAGAGGCAGCTTGAAGCCAGGGTTGCTTCCGTACCCCCAGGGAAGCTCGGCATACCTAGGCTTGCCAGGGGGATTTCAGCTCGGGTCGGGGACACCTCATTGTTTTGAGATGGGGAGGTACACTAGTCGCTGCACTCGGTTACGTTTGCCAGTAGGTGCACGGAAGCACCATTGACCCTTAATTTACCCTAACTCTTTTTTCACCTGCCCCATACAAATAGAAGAACCTTTTTTATAATACGATCTAATTGGCTTGAGCCTAAAAACATTCTTTTTCTTTATTTTCCAGTTGTCCTTATAATTGCAAAGGTTTTTGTACTCATGTGCCTATGATTTTCTTCCCACTTTTTGTATTTATTTTAACATCATAATAATGTCATACAGGTTTTTTTTTTTGGAATGAATGTACTGAATAAGCCACAGTGGAACCAGGTCCTGAGGGGACCTCAGTGGTTCTCCTCTTTGGAGCAGAAGGTCCACTGTGTCTTCTCCGAAGTTTGTGTTTTCACCCCCATTGCTTTATCTGATATGGAAGCACTTACACCCCTAACTCCAAAAGATGTGTATAAATAAAATCTCGACCAGATGAGAGTCATCCTTGAGTAGTTCAATAATGGACAGATCTTTATTTTTTTATGAATTCTTTCTCATCTAGTTTCACTGATTTGTAAAAATGATTATCAAAAAAATAAATAACACATTATAATCCTAACAATTATAGACAAGCAAGTTTAACATCCAGAGGGGAAAGGCTCTTTGAAGAGATGCTATATGCAGAAAGTTGTCAGGAGCCATGAGGATTTGAACCATTTGGACATCCATTTAGCATGAGCTAGTGCTCTATATTTGTTGCCTAATATTTTATGAGAATTGGTGCATAATTTACTATTGTTTTTATACTTCAATTGGAACCGGATTCCAACATAAGATCCTTTTCAGAGCTTTTTTAACTTCCTTGTTTCTAAAGCAGTAGATAACAGGATTGAACAAAGGCGTTAGAACACTATATAGCATGGTGGAAAGTCTCTCTATATCAAAGCTTTCTCCAGGAGCTGGACCAATATAATTAAAATTAGCCGTCACATAAAATACCGTAACAACAATTAGGTGGGAGGAACATGTGGAGAAGGCTTTCCGTCTGCCGGCAGTAGATCGGATTTTCAAGATCGAGGAAATGATACGTATGTAAGAGATAACCACAAACACAAATGGTGTCATCCCCAGGAAAACACTGACAATGTACAATAACAGCTGGCTGGTGTGGGTATCAGCGCACGCGGCTTTTAACAATGGGGGGACATCACAAAAGAAGTGGTTGACACTCCTGGCTTCACAAAAGGTCAGTCTAGATGTCATGGAAGTATGAAGGACAGAGTTCAAGAAGCCACTAAACCAGGATCCAGCAACAAGTTGAGAACAGAGTTTCTTGTTCATGATGATAGGATATCGCAAGGGGTTGCAGATGGCCACATATCGGTCATAGGCCATGGCTGCTAGAAGGAGGCACTCAGAGCCTCCAAGGGACACAAAAAAATACAGCTGGGTAAAGCACCTTCTGAAGGAAATCCTCCTGTTATCAGTAATACAGTTGAAGAGCATGGCAGGGAGAGTAACTGTCGAGTAACAAATGTCTAAAATGGACAAATAACTGAGAAAAAAGTACATAGGAGTTTGGAGATGGCAGTCGACTCGAATAATGCTAAAAATAGCAAAATTTCCCATCAGAATCATCGTGTACATTATAACCAGAAGAACAGAAAGCATCACCCGTCCTTCGGAAAAGCCCAGAAGGATAAAATCACTTGTGCAAGTTTGATTTCTCCAATCTGCCATCCAATTTAAAACATGCTCCTGTAGGAGTGAAATTCAGACCAAAGGGATATCACAACCTTTGATGGCTGAATACAAGAAATATTTTGCACTTAGTGTTGTCTTGAAATATTGAAACACAGAATGGATGACAACGTTAATATTAATATTACAAAACTACCATTAGTTATTTGAGTTTGTTTGTAAGTTGATTTTGAAGATATTTAATTATAATTTTTTTTAGGGAAGTTGAGATCACTGGCTGAAGGTAATAAAACTGACTTATTAAATCAATTATACGGAACTTTCCATTTTCTTCACCGCACCCTGTATTGGCAGCAAACAGCAGCTTAACAATAAGTGAAGAGAGTTATGTTGATCTTGGTGGCTGTTCCTATGGTATAGGGACAAGCCCGGACTGGCCATCTGGTACAGCGGGCAACAGGGCCAGCCCAAGACAAAATGCCGCCTGGGGCGAAGTTTAAAATGCCGGTCCCCCCCCATTATCTACCCTTGCTCTCCCTGCCACCCCCCCCCCCATTATCTACCCTTCCTCTCCCCGCCGCCCCCCCCCCCCATTATCTACCCTTCCTCCCCCCCCCCCCGTAATTACCTTTCAGCAGTCCTGCGGTGTCTCCTTGCTCGGTCTCGGTGCCGGCTTGTAATGCTGAGTGCCGGAAATGACGTCCTCTTCCGGCGCTCAACATTACAAGCCGGCACCGAGACCGAGCCAGAGGGCTCGCAGAGGAGAGAGAGAGGGGCGCCGAGCGGGTACCGACAACTTGGTAAGATAAAACCACTCGGCGCCCATCTCTCTCTCTCTCTCTCTCTCGGCTTTAAAAAAAAAAGCGCTTGGGGCGGCAAAGTGCCGCCTGGAGCGGTTGCCCCACTCGGCTCCATTGTCGGGCTGGCCCTGGCGGGCAAATGCTCAATATGTCGCTAGACGACAGCATTCCATACTCAACCAAGTTGCCACTCCAACAGCAGATTGGCTGCTGCAGCGAGCAGCGTGAGCATAAAAGGTTGTAGCTGCATTCAAGCATCCAGCTGCACTCATGTCACTTGGCAGCCTCTGGCCCTAAAGTGCCAGGTTTTGCCCCATCATCTCCATTCCGGTGCTTTATAGAGATACAGTTACTATTACATATACTGTATATTCAAATATCTCGTGTAAACACCATTATATACTGAACACAGTGTACCAAAAATGTACTGTTTGGGAAAAGTGACCATTAAGTGGGATAATAAAAATAAGATTTTGCCTCAAATGTAATCAAAATAATTAAAAAGTAAATTAGAAATGGATACAGCAAAGGGTTAAACAAAAGAGGCATTCTAAGGGAAAGAAAAGCAGTTGGGGCAGAGTCACGATTGAATTAACTAATTTTTAGTGGCGTCTTCAGGGAAAAGAGAAGTTAAATCCTTGGATTTTCTGCATTTATGGAGTACAGTTTTTCTGTTATTTGACTCATTTTCCTTTAATTATTAACCAGTACGAAATATTAAATGTATGTAAAATGTACATTATATATAAATATATATATATATATATATATATATAATACATAATATAATAATACATAATATATATATATATATATATTTATATATAATACATATATGCGTGTGATTTATTTCTGATTTTGCCAGTGCTTATACCAGAAGATTTATAAGGATGAATAAATAATGGTGATGTATGATATTTTAGCAAAAATAGTGAAAAACAGGATTAAAAAATATAGGTAGATTAAGGGAGTACGCTATTTAAACAAAGGCTGTTTAAAATCTTAAAAATGCCGTTTAATGTTTGAAATAATGACGCTTATTCAGATATTTTAAATATCACAATGATCCTTCTTTTTTAGCGAAATAAATCTTCTTATGCTATACGTAGTCTGTTGAAAATAAATGGTAATATAGTAACCTTTTTACATTATATGTGTTGCAGAAAGCAGTCAAGCGACGTGCACATTTCCTGTAACATGTATATATATAACCGAAAGTGTGTACTGACCTTGCATAATGAGACATCCAGAGAAAATAACTATTTTCTGTACTTTCTCCTTGCTGAACGGAAATTTATATATGATATTTATTTTTGATGGTGTAAATTTAATAAAAAATATATTTTAGAAATGTGTAGACGCGTGTGAACGGGCTTTGGTTTTCCATCTAAGTCATAAAAATCCCTGCATTTTATAGTTTTGCTGAGACAGCCTCAAAGGCCTTCGGGAGACAGAAATTCTACCCCTCGAGATCCAGAAAGTTTAGAATAGAATGTGTTCTCCAGAATGTTATAGATTATCTAAACGAGGAATCATCTCAAGTGTATTATTATTATTATTTATTGTTTCATATAGCGCCATCATATTCCATAGCGCTGTAGGGGGTCATTTACCCCAATGGGGTCATTTTCACATCGTGTTAAAAGGCAGTACTTGACCAATGCAACGTGCCAATGGCCTTTCTCCTTCCGGTTTTAGGAAGACGTTTCTCCCTATCTTTTACTACTTTTTATGCCCTCATTAAATATACCAGAGGGCATTTGCTGCTTCTCCATTGGTAAATCCCTTTCAAAGCGGTTAAAAGTAGACTTGTGCATTCGTCTTCGGGCGAACATGAAAACGAACACGAAGAGTGCGTTTTCGTGTTCGTTCCGAAGACACGCCAAAGAGAAGACAGCGGCGGTAAAACGTAGGCGAAGACGAAGACACACACCACGAAGATCTTCGTGATCGTCTTCGTCTACCATTCTAACTTACCTTGTCTTCGCGGCTTCGCGGCAGTTCCCGGAAGTGGAAATCTGCAGGTTCGCCTTCACGGGTTACAGGGCAGTGCGAATGAGCCTATTGGTCGCCTACAGGGACCTCCTCTGGAAGACCCTGCAGGTGACCAATAGGCTCATCCCACTGGTCTCCCTCCCTGTTCAATTAGTTAAATTGTCCCAGTGGGACGTGCCGGGTAAGTTTTAAAAGTCTGCACAAGCAACTCTGTTGGTCGCTCGTACAGACTTTTAAAACCCCAATGCTGCAACTTACCCGGCACATCCCACTGGTCTCCCTCCCTGTTCAATTAGTTAAATGTCCGTATGAGCGACCAATAAAGTCGCTCGTACGGACATTTAACTAATTGAACAGGGAGGGAGACCAGTGGGATGTGCCGGGTAAGTTACGGCACCAGGAGTTTAACAGTCTGTACGAGCGACCCTATTGGTCGCCAGCAGGGGGCTCGCCTGCCCCCTGCTGACGACCAATAGAGTTGCTCATACGTACATTTAAACTTCTGGCGCAAGAGCTGCGTTAACCCCGTATTAACCCCTTAACCGGGGAAACGAAGAATAACCGAACACGAAGAATGTCCACGAATATTCGCCCGAAGAGAAGACAGGAACAGGCGAATATTTGCGGAATCTGAAGATTTTTTTCCCCCCGAAGACGAGCACGAAGAGCCCCCTGGTGCCCAAGTCTAGTTAAAAGCACTTTTAGGGCCCCATTTTTAATGTTGGGGTTCACTAAAGCAAACTTGTACTAATGGTGGCTCTGGGGTAGTATGAGGGGAGTAGGTGGTAAGTGCTTGGAAAGTCATTGTGGCCATACACAGCTCTTCTGCCTGAAGAAAACAGAAATCAAAAGAACTTACACGTAGAGTATGTGTTAGTGTGTGTATATGTGTTTCTTAGTGCTAGTGTGGAAATGTTTTATAGCAAGTGTCAGCCCTCACCTGGTTTTCACTTACTAATAATCAACAAAAAAATCAACAAAAATAAAACAGAGTTATCAAAATTCCAACAGAGCCACTCCTTAAGTACAAGCCACGAACACAAACTAACAGAATACTCTACAATCCCCAGCTAGAGGCCCTAGGAAAGATTCCATGGGCTGCACATCCAACCCTCCATGGAGATAAAAGTTTGAAAGCATATCCATCTATTTCTTCCACACCACTCCCAAACCTAAAGAATATTATTATTTATTGTTTTATATAGCACCGTGTGATACAATAGAGAAGCCTTGTCTGTCACATTAAAAGCACAGACAAACCGATATCCAACAATAAAAATACTTTAAAGCTAAAGGTTTATTTTATCTATGTCGAGGCCCATTGGGCACACAGGGTAAGTGCCCAGTAGGCCACTGGACGATAGCTCGAGTTGACCACAACTGGTGAATGGTGAAAATCACAGTATAGCAGATATGAAAATTGTCATACTTAAAGGAAGCTTCAGAACAACTTGACCTTGAACTTCTGGCCTTGACCTGATACCCATCAGATCATAGAACATAATGTTCTGAAAACGTTAATAAATATGATGAGTTTGGAAAACATGGATATGGCCCCCCATGAGACAGTCAGGTCTTAGTCTAATTAGGATTGGTTGGACGTGCTTGAGAAGCCAGGCAGAGGAAGGTCCCCAGATTTGCCCGGATGTCCCCAGATGTTTTTTGTTGAATTGACAATTTATGACTGGCTTCCATAATTTTTCAACATATAGAATTGGATAGAGAAGATGATCACTCTCAAAATCTCCATCTAGGACCCAACAACGGCTATAAGGGTCACTGCTTGGAAAGATGCTTACAGTAACCATGTTCCACCCCAAAACTACAGAGCTCAATAATTCACAGTTCTCGTCTCACTGCAGATGGCTTTATATAAAATGCTTATTTCTATCAAAGTTTTTTAATGGCTCATCTAGTGCAGAAGATACAGAATAATAGCTGGACTACATGGTGTGTCCTCAGCTCAACCACCTGTAAATGTTATTACTTTCCATTTATTTATAAAGCGCCAGCAGATTCCATAGTGCTGTTACAATAGTGATTACTGAAAATATTTAACAAAAAATATCATTAACACACATTTCTACATAAGAAACAAATTATCTTTGTGTTCCTCAAACGTCAACTGGGTGGCTGGAATAACCAAAGCGAGTGGCACAAACAAGCTGTTCTGTCTGGTTTTATTGTTAGACAATTGACAGAATGTTTTAACATTGACACCTTTTTTGGCAGGGGGCTACATACTCATCTTCTCCCTTTTTCAAGTGTTGAGAACACAGATTAATGAACGTCACTATATGGCTTTCCTGGCAAACAGTGCTAAAGTATCCTGAGACGGTTTTCTTGGTATCTGCAAACTTTTTGGTTTTGTCAACATTTACAGAAAACGTAAGAACAAATTTGTTAATGTGAAATCTTAAACCTGCTCTCAAATAGGACCTTTTTTAAGGCTCTTTTAACTTCCTTGTTTCTCAAACAGTAGATAACAGGATTGAACAAAGGTGTGAGAACACTATATAGCATGGGGGACAACCTAATAATATCAAAGGTATTTCTTGGTGCGGGGCCAATATAATTGAAGTTACCTGTTACATAAAACACTGTTACAACGATGAGGTGAGAAGAACAAGTTGAGAAGGCTTTCTGCCTTCCTGACGCAGATTTGATCTTTAAGATTGTGGAAATGATGCGTGCATAAGAGACAATCACAAACCCAAATGGAATAATGCCCAAAAAGACATTTACTATGTATAATAACACATGACTGGAGTGGGTATCAGCGCAAGCTACTTTTAACAGAGGAGGAACATCACAAAAGAAGTGGTTTAAGTTTCTGGATACACAATATGTGAGTTTAGATGTCATGGAAGTGTGCAGGACAGAGTTGGAAAATCCACAAAACAAAGATGCAGCGACAAGATAGGAACATAAATTCTTGTTCATGATGATCGGATATCTCAAGGGGTTGCAGATGGCTACGTATCGGTCATAGGCCATGGCTGCTAGAAGGAGGCACTCAGACCCTCCAAAGGAGATAAAAAAATATACCTGGGCAAAGCAACTTTCAAAGGAAATTCTCCTGTTACCTGTTATAGAGTTGAAAAGCATGGCAGGAAGAGTAACAGTAGAGTAACAAATGTCTAACATGGACAGATTACTGAGAAAGAAGTACATTGGTGTCTGGAGGTTGGAATCGACGCGTATAATGCTAAAAATGGCCAGATTTCCCAGCAGAATCATCGCATAGATGATGGCCATCAGGGTCGACAGCATCGCACGTCCTTCTGAAAAGCCTAGGAGATTAAAATATTTCAGTGAAGTCTGATTTTTCTCTGTCCTCCAATTCATATCGTACACCTGTAGGAATAGTATTCACATTGAAGAGATATCATAACTTTTGTACAGTTGATATTTTGTGCACATAACTACGGTATTACAGCCTTCTATACTGGTGCCACCATTGAGAAAGACGTCCATAAAGCTAAAGTGTCAGTGGCTTTCACTGGTATCTGCTTTTAGCGTCTGGATACTCTAGTAAATGATATTGTATAAACATACAAGGCTCTGTATGGATTACATGTTAATATTCAGGCCACCTACACCACAAGATTCTGAAATGTATTCGATACCTACAGAAACTCTGTATTTTAAAATATTTCCTTAGTTGGATCTCGATATAAATTAAGGTCTGAATCTTTAGAGCAGGACAAAAATGAGTAGACTAGATCGGCCGAATTTTTTATATCTACCTTCAAAATTGTTTCTACATGGTTAGGTGGCAAGCTTCATGACATATATATATACATGAAATGTTTTTATGCTATACAAAGTCTTTAAAAATTAATAGGAATTAAGTAACTTCACCTGTGACATTAACCTTTTCATTATTTAACTTTTAAGTGTTTGGTGAATGTTTTGTATGTGAATAGTATTTTTTTGGCACGCAATGTACACATTTCCACTCTTTTTATGTAACAAATATACATATACATTTATATACACTACCGTTCAAAGTTTGGGGTAACTTAGAAATGTCCTTGTTTTTTAAAGAAAAGCTAATTTTGTCCATTAAAATAACATGAAATGGATCAGAAATCCAGAACAGACTGGGTTAATGATGTAAATTGTAGCTGGAAATGGCAGATTTTTAATGGAATATCCTCATAGGCATACAGATGCTCTTTATCACTCCCATCACTCCTATCACTCCCATCACTCCTGTGTTCAAATAGCCCATTGTTTTCTCTAATCTAATTTTAAGTTTAAAGGGCTAATTGATGGTCAGAAAACCCTTTTACAATTATGTTACAGCAAGAAATATCATTGTTTTCCACGAAAGCAGCTAAGTGACCCCAAACTTTTGAGTGGTCGTATATGTACTAACCTTACATAATGAAAAATCCAAAATAAATATACATTTTCTGTACTTTCTTCTTGTTGAGTGGAAATATATAATTCTGGATGGTTTAAATTAAACGTGTTTTAATCATTCGTCGACACATCTGAAAAGGCTTTGGTTTCTCTTAAGTATCTCTGTATTTTATAGTTCTGCTGAGACAGCCTCAAAGGCCGTCAGGAGACAGAAGTTCTACCCCTGGAGGTTCAGGACATTTAGAATAGAATGTGTTCATCAAAATGTTATAGTTTATGAAAAACAGGAATCATCTCAAGTGTATATGTATTTATGTGATTCTAATTCCATGGTCCAGACCGGTGGGGCCATTTTTACATTGTGTTAAGAGGAGTACTTGACCAATGCAAGTTTCTGATGGCCTTTCTCCTTCCAAAGTTTGAGAAAGAAGTAATACCATGCGGTTTCTCCCTATCATCTATGACTTTTCACGGCTCTTGTTAGATTTGTTGCTTCTTTATTATCACGGTTGGTTGAAGGGTCTGCATAGACTTGAACCTGAAAAGAAACTGCACCAGAGACCCAGTAATGTAGGGCTTCACTCGAAAACTCTGGGTCAAATTGGGTGACTTCCCAAGTTTTTGCTCCAGAAAACCTTTACTAATCCATTTACCTATCCATCCTATTTATCAAAAACATGTATAATGCACACATTCGTTTCCTAATCCCTACATTTTACAATTCTTTTTTTATTTATTTATTTTTTGTTTATTTTATTTTACATTTTACAATTCTGTACTCTTAATAAAGAAATACAATAGTGTTTACAGAACAAAATAAGCAACATATATGCATTAAAACCCATTTGATATGTAGCTTCACATCCAAAGCATAGACAAGGTACTAATACCCAAGTATTATTATCCCACAAGGGTTTCCTTTGGAGCTGCAATCCTCTTGGATTTGTCAACATTTACAGAAAATATGTCAAGAAATGTCTTAAAACTGCCCTCAAATGGGACCTTATTTAAGAAGTTTTGCTACAAAAGAACAAGAGGGACCAGCTGGCAAACAAATCATCTTTGTGTTCCTCAAATGTCAACTAGTGACTTAAATACAAGACAAGCTAATCTGCCTGATTTTATTGTTAGACAATTTTCAGAGTGTTTTAATATTTGACAACTTTTTGGGGGAAGGGGGTCACATACTCATCTTCTCCCTTTTTTCAAATGTTGAGAACACAGATTAATAAATGCCACGATATGGCTTTCCTGGCAAACAGCGCTGTAGAATTCTAAGAGGGTTTCTTTTGTATCTACAAAGCTAATGTTTTTGTCAACATTTACAGAAAATGCGAGAACAAATTTGTTAATGTGAAATCTTAAACCTGCTCTCAAATAGGACCTTTTTTAAGGCTCTTTTAACTTCCTTGTTTCTCAAACAGTAGATAACAGGATTGAACAAAGGTGTGAGAACACTATATAGCATGGGGGACAACCTAATAATATCAAAGGTATTTCTTGGTGCGGGGCCAATATAATTGAAGTTACCTGTTACATAAAACACTGTTACAACGATGAGGTGAGAAGAACAAGTTGAGAAGGCTTTCTGCCTTCCTGACGCAGATTTGATCTTTAAGATTGTGGAAATGATGCGTGCATAAGAGACAATCACAAACCCAAATGGAATAATGCCCAAAAAGACATTTACTATGTATAATAACACATGACTGGAGTGGGTATCAGCGCAAGCTACTTTTAACAGAGGAGGAACATCACAAAAGAAGTGGTTTAAGTTTCTGGATACACAATATGTGAGTTTAGATGTCATGGAAGTGTGCAGGACAGAGTTGGAAAATCCACAAAACAAAGATGCAGCGACAAGATAAGAACATAAGTTCTTGTTCATGATGATCGGATATCTCAAGGGGTTGCAGATGGCTACGTATCGGTCATAAGCCATGGCTGCTAGAAGGAGGCACTCAGACCCTCCAAAGGAGATAAAAAAATATACCTGGGTAAAGCAACTTTCAAAGGAAATTCTCCTGTTACCTGTTATAGAGTTGAAAAGCATGGCAGGAAGAGTAACAGTAGAGTAACAAATGTCTAACATGGACAGATTACCGAGAAAGAAGTACATTGGTGTCTGGAGGTTGGAATCGACGCGTATAATGCTAAAAATGGCCAGGTTTCCCAGCAGAATCATCGCATAGATGATGGCCATCAGGGTCGACAGCATCGCACGTCCTTCTGAAAAGCCTTGGAGATTAAAATATTTCAATGAAGTCTGATTTTCCTCTGTTACCCAATTCATATCCTACACCTGTAGGAAAATAATTCAGATATCATAACCTTTGTATCATTATTTTGTGCAGGTATTTAGAGCATTATAGACAATAAATAAAGCCAAGTATTGGTATGTGCATATGGATACACTTCGGTAATAATTCTAATATACTGTCCATGCTGACACAAACGTAGGTGTGCTCTATGAAGGCTTTTCTCTTTTGCTGTAAGTGACAGCAAGCGAGTAAATTAATTCCTATAACCGGTTAATTTTCTGTCCCACCAGGGCCATGTTTCTTAAATAATATATTCCAGCTCCAAAGCTAGAACAGCAGGAAAAATAGAAGTAGACTACATGGCCCAAATGGTTCTCACCTGCCTTTAAATTCTATGTTTCTATAAGGTTGGATGGCAAGCTCCATGAGTGAGTCACATTTCCCACTAAATATGTGTGGATACTATATGTAGAGTGTCTACGTGGATCATAATCCGCTATATGTGCGCCCGCAGCTTCATGGCAAAAATCGCATGTTAGTCGCAGCCAGTAATACAAAGATTTGAAAAGATATCAGCGTGGATTTTCTAAAACGAATGGACAGACGGGCAGATATATCTCCAACGTGTTTTCTTAATTTCTGTGATCATAGTGGAAAAAATGTTATTGCGCCTACGTAGGAAACTGCATTTTGTGAAACAATAAATTGAAAATGTCCCCTTATTATGAACATCCCCATTTACAATGATATATCTTTAGGTCCTTGAGTTCTGAATTGATACAACAATTTTCAGAGACTTACTTCAGTATTTAAGCAGTACAAGGTTCTCTAGGGGAGAACATCATAACCCAGGAGATATGGAAGGCTTTCCAATTTTATATTCAGTGATTTACAATTTATCAAACATTATTAGGGCTAATTCAATACATGGTGCGGTTAGGGGAGCACAACCACTACTCGTATAAGGGGCCCGGGCAAGCAGGGGGACCCAGCCCCTTGATCTGTCATGACCTCCTCATTCACCCATCTGGTCTGTTACCTTGGACGTAGGTCTTGTGGGATTTGAGGTCCACGAGGCCCCTTTCTGGACTTTGTTCCAAACATGTGACGAGTCAATGAAAGAAGCATGGGGTGGGACAGAGACAGAGACAGAGCTGGGGAACCAACTATCTTTGTACTGAGCCCAGATATTTCTAATGGCTGCCCTGCTCACTAATATCACTATGCATTATGAAGGGCCAACGACAATAGACTGAACTGCAAGAAACTGTGACCTGGTCTTGTACAAAACAGTGCATTTCTTATGTGTGTGTATATATTTATTTATGTATTTATGTAGATATATATATATATCATATCTCTGGTAAGTATATTGAGTTCACTTTCCCTATAGCCTTTGGATTAGCAGATTTTTTTTAAAATGCCACCATTAGGAGAGGTCCTGTATTGAATCTATTCAGTCATGGATATTGTCCCTGGAAATGGCTACAGTGGAGCTGGATCCCCAGAACATCGATTTTTTGATAGGGAAGTTGTCCTCTTGGGTTCCTTCTGGCCCTCCTGCAGGCCCTCTGTCCTGGGGGGGGGTTACATATCCTTTACGGGCCACAGCCCCAGCAGAAATTTAGTGGATCCCTTGTGGCTATTACTGGCACGTTTTTCACCAACCCACGTTTTCTTCACTTCAGCTTGGGCTTCAAAAGGAAGAAAGAAAAGTCTGTGAGAGGGGATACACAAGATTCTCTGACCTTAAGGCCATGCATGCAGGAAGCTTAAAGTGCCTTGGAGGCCCCAGAGGTTGTACTTGGAGGCCCCAGAAGTTGTAGGGTAGGTTATATAAGTGCCGTCTGTACCTTTTAGTATGTATTTTCTGCCTTTGGGGCTTATATGCAGAATCATGTTATATATTTTTTAGCCTTTTTGCTGGGAATGAAGGAAGCCTGAAATGCCTCGTCCTCTCCAGTAAAGCTCCTAAATCTGGCTGTGCTTTTTTAGCACATTTTTTGCTGTTTTGCATGCATGCATTTGATGATTTTTTTTTGTCACAATTTGTGGTGGGAGGGACCCATTTGGTCAACATCCCTCCTTGAAAATTTTAGTGAGTCTCCTTTTTGGGGAGACCCTAAAAGATCCGCCCCCCATGACTTTGGTCCTGGATGGAAGGAAGGGGCTGCGTATAACCGTAGGAGGCATGCAGCCCCAGAAAATGAAGATTGGAGGCCTTAGTATCCACTGGCCCTACACTTTGGAACACTGGTTCACTTTGTTCATCAAAGGGTGAAGCACTGCTCCCTTCATATAGGAACTAACTTCCATCTAGTTACATGGGGTGTTTTGTTATGTAATACTTGTTCCCCTTGAAGTTTCTTTCCTGGGGCTAAATAAGTCTTCCTATCATCCCCTGGGGCCTTATATGACACACCCGGGGAGTCTCCAAGCAAGTTTATTCCAAACACAGCCAGAGATCTGCTGCCCAGATATGAACACAGCCGGAGTCTTCCAGTCAGCAAACCTGCCTAGGGCTGGCTGATCGACAAACCCGTCCTATATACCCAGACATGTTTCTTCTACCTTTTCACCCACACATACATAACGTGCCCTCTAGTGCTCCTCATTCATACACATCTGACTCCATAATTAATTTCCATCCTTTGGTTGTCCATAGTGTAACACGGACAATGCTGAGCTGATGGCACTGCTGGACATGTTCTGATTGTGAAGGAAAGTAAGCATGATACAGTAGGTTTCCTTGACTGACCACTGTGTATACGGTTCTCAACATTGCCCATTTCTTTGTGTTTCGTTAAAAAAAAAAACCCAGCACTTCTGGAAACCCTTCTGCCTTGAAATTTCTGCCTGGGAGTGACCTTGCTGAAGCAGTATAGCTACCTTGTGTCTTGTTACTGTGCTCGGTCTTGCCATGTGTAGGAGAGACTTTTGACGTTAAACGGACTTCAGCAACCTCAACTTGTTAGTGAGTTTGGCTGCTCCTCGTCTAGTTTTATTCCTCCTACACAATGGTTTCTATTTCTGTTAATGTTTGTTTTTCAACCTACATTTGGTGAGCATTCTTACTTTACAGGATTTTTCATACCCATCTAAAACATTTTGCACAGTACTGTGTGCCCATAAAGTCATGTCTTCATCCATTAGCACCAATCTTATCTTTTATTTTGCTTTGGCACTGATGGACAGTTTGCTTACGAATATGCTGCAAGCAAAGCATTAACGATGGCATCATTTCTGAAATTAGCTAAGTTATCTAAATTACATAAGGAATATTAATAGGAATTTAATTTCCCAGTGGCCATCTCTTCCTGCTTAAATACTATGGAACAACACAACTGCTTCATTAGATTAGAGGCACGAGCTGCCCACAAGTCTAGGTTTAGGAGTAACGAGAAAGGTAACAATAAGCCTAGTTTTAGAATCATCTGTGAGAAACAAGCAATACACCACTTCCAAGGTTAGTATATCAAGCAAACGTGTAATCGTGTATCTGGATGGAGCTGGAGTGTATAAAGAGACTTACAGATGTCTCCTGCAAGAATATTTTGGATTCTGTTGAACTACAACTCCCATCTTATGTCTAACTAGATCATTCTGGGAGTTGTAGTCCACCCTAATTTTTTAGGCATGTTTAAATAATGTAAATCCTGGCAAATATCTATCTATGTAAAAGTTATAGTAACGACATAGAATAATGCAGTACAATGAAATGGAATAGTATTTATTTGTCACTTAACCAAAATACAAGAAAACTCACTTTTTAAAGGAAAACAAAATAATTAAAACTGCCTGTGTCCTAAATTCTAATTACATATTTATACTCAGGGACAAATAAAGCCGTCAACAAATAAAGGGTTTAGTACACTCAATATTCAGATTAACAATCCTCTTTGTAACTGTTTTCTTGATATAAAACTCAATATAGTATTATGGCTTTGTCACTCTAAAATTACGTTAATTTGATGTTCACTGTTTTTTATGTATTTTCTGTTAAATTCAACAGTCAGCACCTGTCCTACTGTCATCAAAGTAAAAAGAAAAGATTTTTCTTATACCCCTAAATAGGTAAATCAGTCTTTGTGCAAGTGTAAGTATAAAAAGGTTAAGAAAAAATGGTGCTTATGCCTTAAAGAAGAAAAATACTGCGCTACACCATTTGTTAGTGATATATATATATATATATATATATAAATCACATTAATTACTTGTTTTATTTTGTTTCCTCATATGGTTTTTATACTCATCACTGTATCTATATCTGTTTGTTGTTGTGTGTTTTAACACTTCCCACTCTGTCTCTGTGAATACTTTAATAACACAATCTGATATTGTGCTGCTATTGTGCTCCTTGAAAACAGAATTTATTCAATTTTTTTTTTTTTTTAGGAATTTAACCCAATTAATTGATCTCAGCTTCTGACTATATCGATGTTTCAAATTGGTGAATTTCCAAAACTACAATAAATTTACTTTTAATTCACGTTATAACTTATTATCATTGTGAAAAAGTTATAAATCCTCCCGTGCGTTTGGATTTTTGTTAAAAAGAAATCACGATTCGCGTTAACCCCATGAAGTCTGGATGTCAACTGGAAGAATGAAAGGTACCATTATTTTTTCATTATTATTGATTTCTCGCAATTGGAATTTAACCATTTAAATACTGCATTTATTGTTTTATGTCCCCAGATGTCCGCTACTGAAATACTCCAAGCTGTAAATCAGACGGCAGTGAAGCATTTTATTCTACTTGATCTTTCGAAGGATTGGGTCGCTGCCTGCTTTATGTTTTTTTGCATCTACATCACGATACTTATAGGCAATATCTGCATTTTTACCATTATTAGAATTGATTCCAATCTGCACACGCCGATGTATTTCTTCTTAAGTAACCTTTCGCTTCTGGATATCTGCTATTCATCCGTCACGCTTCCGGTTATGTTATTCAACTGCCTTTCCAGGAACAGAAGAATTTCTTTTAATAAATGTATGGTTCAGCTGTATTTATTTGTGTCCTTAGGGGGTGCCGAGTGCATTTTGTTGGCGGTGATGGCTTATGACCGCTTTGTGGCTATATGCAACCCGTTGCGTTATACAATGGTAATGAGCAGCCATATCTGTGTCAGCCTGGCTGCGGCTTCCTGGCTCAGTGGCTTTTTAAACTCTGTTCTCCATACAATCATGACATCTAATCTCTCATTTTGTAGGCCCGATCAGGAAATTCGTCATTTTTTCTGTGACATACCACCACTTATACAGGCAGCCTGCAACCCCACACAAACCAGCAAAATATTGTTGTATGTTGTTAGTGTTTTTCTAGGTATAAGCCCCTTCCTTTACATTGTCATATCGTATTTTCATATTATCTCTACGATCATGAAAATAAGCTCGGCGGATGGGAGGTGGAAGGCGTTCTCCACCTGTTCTTCTCATCTGATTGTGGTGACTATGTTCTATGGAACGGCCAACTTAAATTATGTGGGTCCAACCTCGGCTTCTGCACTGGAAGTCGAGCAATTATGTTCCCTTTTGTACAGCACTTTAACCCCTCTTTTGAACCCTGTTATATACTGTCTAAGGAACAAAGAAGTAAAGGGGGCCCTGAGGAAAACATTCAGAAGAGTATATATTGGGACATATAAGTAACATTACAAGTTGCTTAAGGGTCCATATACCTTTCAAAGGCACAACGGAGCTAAGAAATGAAAATGATTCTGATACAGTTGAATATTATGCACTTCCATTATCCGGGGATTTCATAGAATTATAATAAAATGTATAAGTGAATAGGTAGCCTCCACGTGTCAGGCCGGCACTGATTAAACATATTCTACAAGATTCTCTGGCTGTGAAAAACAAAAATTACTACTTATGGTTGCCTTCCTTCTAGTGTCAAAGGCAAATTTCAAACAGAATTTGGTGCTCATCTCTTGGTTGCTTTCAGATTTTATAGTTATTATAAAGGTACAAATCTGTGATGCTCAATGCAGGGCCGGCCCAAGGCAAAATGCCGCCTGGGGCGAATTTTAAAATGCTGCCCCCCCCCCCTTATCTACCCTTCCTCTCCCTCCGTCCCTGCCGCCCCCCCCCCCCCCCCCTTGTACTTACCTTTCAGCAGTCCTGCGGCGAGTTTCCCTGTTCGGTCTCGGTGCCCCGGCTTGTAATGCTAAGCGCCGGAAATCTTCCTGCACTCAGCATTACAAGCCGGCACTGAGACCCAACAGGAAGACTCGCCGCAGAGGAGAGAGAGAGGGGCGCCGAGCGGGTACTGACAGCTTGGTAAACGAAAACCACTCGGCGCCCCTTTCTCTCTCTTTCACTTTAAAAAAAAAAAAAAAAAAAAAAGGGCTTGGGGCGGCAAAGTGCCACCCCTTCAAAAGTGCCCCCTGGAGCGGTTGCCCCACTCGGCTCCATTGTCGGGCCGGCCCTGGCTCAATGAGATTTTGGGTGACCAAACATCATCAGGCATTGCGTTAGGCTACATCTTCATACGAGCTTAGAAGTGAGATTAATATCAACAGTTACTAGGAATCCAAGGAATTCCACAGCTGGCTGATAATGGTTAAGGTTACTGTTATTAAAAGCCAAGGGTTGATCTAGGTCCGATCGATGTCTTCCTGACTTTCCGACTTTTCACCAAGCCATTAGTCAGCAGGTCAATTACAAAAGGTTACAAACACTCGACATGCGTTAGGAAGGGTCTCCACCAGTGGGAAATACATACGTATTATACTGGGCAAACTCAACTCTTCTTACGGGAGGTCACGATGGAGGTCACCAAGGTTGACCCATCACAATGCACAATGAAGTCAGCGAGTTAATTATGTCACCCCAACTCATGGTTTACTAAAGAGATACAAATCTATCTTGCTGGAGTGCAGTCACACAGAAACCATAATTCTGACAAATTATAAAAATCAACATTTTTGTTTAAGATTTATTCCCAGTTACCACTGAATTATGGCACTTTTTGCTATTCTTTATTCTTCTTGAAAATAAGGTCATGATTAAGAGAAATCACCTCAAACAAATGTAGTAGGATGGCTTTTAGCCAATAATCTGGAAATAAAAATAAGTATTACAACTGTTTCTTCTGTATCAGAACCAATGCTATTCTTTTTGCATAGCGTGTAAAATTGGAATAAGGGTAATGTTTGCTGAATGTGACTGAAGTCCTAATAAAATATTTTAAGGATTATTATACAAGTGCTCGTGTTTCCTGCAAATATGTTTATTAATAATAACACATACAAATACTTTATATAAATAAAAATATATTAAATATGTTAATATAATAGACATATATATATTATATATTTTAAAATATAAAAAATATTACATTATAAGTTAAGATATGTTATTTTCCACAGTTTAATACATTAAATAATATTCTACTTTTATTTTGGTAGAAAATAAAACCTTTAGAGAGGTATTCTTCAATGAAGTATTATTGTGACATTATCATTGCATTTTAGAGAGCTCAAAAATAGAAATAATGTTAAATTTGACAAGAAACAAAATTAACAATAACACATTTTAGACTGGCTGGTACAGAAGAAGAGGAGGGTGCTGGACGGGCAAGCTTACAGTCTATTTTAGGCCAATAAAATAGAGACTGAGAGAGGTACTTTGATTAATTTAAGGTATTATTATTATTATACTTTATTTATAAAGCGCCAACAGATTCCGCAGCGCTGTACAAGGTAAAAATGTTTACAGATAACGACAAGTACAAAATGACACCGCAGGAACTTACAATCTAGGTGGATAAGGGGTGAGAAACAGGAGGTGAGGACTGTGTGGTAGTGAATGATGTTAAGGGTTGTAAGTGGGTGAGAGAGAAGTTTTGATGTTTATGTCAGTGGTAGGCTTCCCTGAAGAAAAAAGTTTTTAGGGAGCGTTTGGAGGAGGGTAGAGTTGGTGAGAGTCGGACAGCACGGGGAAGGGAGTATTATTAAAAATAACCATGCACCCCAGATGGGACTCGAACCCACAATCCCTGGCTTAGGAGGCCAGTGCCTTATCCATTAGGCCACTGGGGCTTCTGTTAATATCCGGAAGATCTTAATTTGTAATAAAATATGGATCCATGGTTACAGGTAGGTTAATTATTTTAAGCATTGGTATAATTGCCAACTTTCCGCCCGACATGGTTTTTGTACATACCCATCAGCGGAACTGCCAACTGTCTGGATATTCATTGGGACAGTAGTCTTTTGACCAAGATAGGTGACAAATATGCATAGGAGTCACATCCCATTGTTATCTCCTGCCAGTCCTATGACTTGTTATTACATCATGAATACAAACATATCATATTGTGAAAGTCCACATACTTCTTTAATATGCCTATAAAACGGGGCTGAATAATCAACTTGGGGTGAGAAGATTCTAAAGAAAGTGAAATGCGAGGAGTTAATCTATAGCTCGGGGGGGGTTTAAAAGGACTGGCAGGTACCACATTTTTACTTGGAACCAGCAGCCACCATGTGGCCAACTATAAGATCACATTCCTTTGTGTACATTTAGCCACCTAAGCAGTTAAATGCTATCCATTTATTTATGTAAATTGTATTATCTAGTCAGGCACAGAAAAGTTCTACTCAGCAGTGCGTAGCATTTGCAAAGTTTATACGAATGTTGGCCAGCAGTGTGATGGTGCGGTCCAATGGATTTCCTCCATCGTCTTGGGCCAGTCAATGCTTTTCCACCATTATAAGGCATTTACCCTGCCTGTTCACTGACCAACTCAAACCTTAGTTTGTTTGAGAGATATACAATGGGTTCTGGCCACACTTGAAGAATATTGATAATATTGCAACCTTTGATTTGTTTTTCTAGTCGACGTTTGACCGCAAATCCTAGACTCCATATCACAGCAGAGTAGCAACTAGTCGAGTATCCATAGTCGATTATCCATCTAAATGGCAATTTATGGTTTTAGGGGTGCTGTGCCCCGACTACAAAAGATGAGAGGGACTTGATAATAATTATTCTTGAGGACATAAAGACAATGCAACAAAGCAGAAAACGCAAGCCGGGTGCTGGGTTGTATAGCGAGAGGCATTAATAGCAGGAAGACGGAGGTGGTTCTGCCGCTTTACAGATCCCCTTACCTAGAAATTTGCATGGTTCTGGAGACCCCATGACCAAGATAATATTGACACAATAAGTAAGTGGTATCAATAAGAAGGATGTCATAATTTACTTAACATTATATATTTCATTTGACAGTCCAATTTGGAGTATAACCAGGGCCGGCCCAAGGCAAAATGCTGCCTGGGGGGAATTTTAAAATGCCGCCCCCCCCCTTATTTACCCTTCCTCTCCCTCCATCCCTGCCGCCCCCCCCCATTATCTACCCCCCCCCCCCATATTATCTACCCTTCCTCCCCCCCCTTGTACTTACCTTTCAGCAGTCCTGCGGCGAATCTCCCTGTTCAGTCTCGGTGCCGGCTTGTAATGCTGAGCGCCGGAAATCTTCCGGCACTCAGCATTACATGCCGGCACCAAGACCGAACAGGGGGACTCGCCGCAGAGGAGAGAGAAAGGGGCGCCGAGCGGGTACTGACAGCTTGGTAAGCGAAAACCACTCGGCGCCCCTTTCTCTCTGTTTCGCTTTAGAAAGAAAGAAAAAAAAAAAGGGCTTGGGGCGGCAAAGTGCCGCCCCTTCAAAAGTGCCGCCTGGAGCGGCTGCCCCACTCGGCTCCATTGTCTGGCCGGCCCTGAGTATAACCAGTATATGACAATAAACGCAGCATTCTAAAGGTCACAATTAGCTAAGTAGAAGTCATTTGGTTAAACAAATACAAAGAATAAAATCTTTTATTTTATACAAAAATGAAGAAGCCACCTGCCTCTATAAACCCCACCAAATCTTACATATATCATTACTTGCTTGACCATAAAATAATGCCAAATCATGTGTTCCAAGACTTGTTTTGTATCAACAGCTAAAGTGATGTAATTAGAATTGTTTATAGTTGGTGACACAGGGGATCCATTAGTACTAACACAATTTAAAGATATTTTAACAAGGGCATATTTATTGTTTATGCTGCTTGACTTTTGTTTCATAATTAACTAAAGCAGCTGGGATTCATTAAAGTATTCAATGGTAAACATTGCTTTTAACAAACCGTTACAGTTAAGATTAATTAAAACAATTTTCAAACAATGTATTGACTGTTTGACTGTTGTGTGTTAAAATAGATTTTAAATATTTATAATAAATAAAATATATAATATATAGTCAACACAATCTTCACTCTAGTTCATCTAGTGTTTGATGGGGTTGAGGTCAGGGCTCTGTGTGGCCGGTCTTACCAACCAAACTCTCCCAACCATGTCTTTATGGAGCTTTGTGTGTTGGGGCGCAGTCATGCTGGAATAGAAAATGGTCTTCCCCAAACTGTTACCACAAACTTGGAAGCATCGCATTGGCCAAAATATCTTGGCATGCTGAACCATTAACAATACCCTTCACTGGTAGTAAGGGGCTCAACCCCTGATAAACAGCCCCAGACCATTATCCATCCCAACCAAACTTTACAGTTGGCACAATGCAGTCAAGCAGGTAACGTTTTCCTGGCATCCGCCAAACCAAGACAAGTAGAACCAAGACAACACCACGCCACTGAACACGTTTCCAGTGGCGGCACACTTTACACCACTCGATCCGATGCTTGGCATTGTACTTGCTGATGCTCAGCCATGGAAGCCCAATCTATGAAGCTTCTGCCGCACAGAGAATGTACTAGAACGAGAGTGTGAGAGATTAAGAGAGAGTCAAAATGGGTACACGGCCAACGAACTTCATTCCTGATTAAAAAAAATGTTTGGCCAACCCAAATGAGCAGGAAATAAAAAATTTCCCCCCAAAACTAATGGGCCAAAAAATAAACGAAAAATGTGTCACATGTCTAGCGTTTCGTTATCCTAAGGTTTGTTCCTGTCCCACTGTAAAGTCTATGCAGAATGCCATGCGTCACTCCATGTTTAGAACAGGGTCAACTTTCTTGGAGCAACTCTGAATAGACGTGAAAGGCATTACCATGGATGGAAGACTGGATGGAACATTGGATTATATATTCTAAATACTATGTATTTCCTCTACTCTTTCTCTGAATCTGGAAGATGCAACATTCCACTTGCAGTTCCCTAATATAAACGTATATTTTAATTACATCATTGCTATACACTAATAGCCTTCTCTTTGAGCACATTTTATTGTACATCCAGGATTTCTTTACATTCCGGTGCTCTTTTGTAGAAAAAATGAATTTTGTGCAGGCACCTTCCCTCTGTACACATGGTACCTAGCTCTTCAATGTTGATCTATAAACATCTTTTAGCAAGTGGTTTTTATGGATGAGATCTTAGAACACTGATGTTCAGGGGCATCTCTGGCAAGAAACGTGTAAATAATTAAAACTCCCTACCCAGAATTCAACCCCAATTTACTCATTACTACTATGGCTGAAAGAGGTTCCACCAAGGGAATAGTAACCAAAATATTAGATTTTTTGGTTGAAATGCCTACTTTCCTCACCAATAGGAGACTGGCATTCAAAGTTACTAAAAGTTCTGGATAATCAGGTCACAGATAGTTAGTGGAACGAAATCAGGATTGCAAGCAACTCTAGTAACCAGGCACAGACTGGCCATCGGGACAAATGCCTGGTGGGACGATATCCTTGATGCCTCCACTTATAAGACCTCCTCATGTGGTCGATCCAACACTTCATCATGTGATACCTGCTAGATACATGCAGCTGCGGATAGAAGGTATCGCACAAGCCACTGGCCTTAAAGTGCCAGGATCAATTTTCCCCCCCATTCTGTGTCTGCTGGTAACAGAGAAGTAACTGTCCGGTGACAATCAGCCAGATGGCGGCTCATAATGTCATATAGATGAGACATATTTCAAATGCATATATATTTATTTTTTTTACTGATAAGCAGAATTACTGTAATCACTAGAATGTTAAAACAATTTATAGATAGTTTTAACTTCTTGTTGTCTTCGTAATACGCACATTCTAAAGGTTGGCGACTATATTATTCCACCAAATGTACAAGAGGTTTGTTTCAGCCACGGGATAGATTATCGGAGGGACATTCTCAGCTCTTTTGGTTAATCAGGCCACATCAGAGTGTTCTTTTGTGTTGCAGCACCGTGGTTCTGTTGTGGGCCGTGGAGATAAGAGCTGCACACAGCCCCGTGGAGATACAACAGAAAAACAGCCATCATGTATTTGACATAAAGTTAAACAACACGGCTGCTCTTATAGCTAAAAGCGGCAACGCGATCTTAAACTATAGCTCTTGTCTACCTTGGGAAAATCATCTGGTGATTAAAGAAAAGTTAAGGGCTGTAATGTTTGCTTCACTGATCCTTGTTGAACCATTATGGTCCAGAATGTGGAATATGGAACATAGAATTGCTTAATTCACTGTCCACTGGGCTAAATATCCCTATTTTAATTAATTTGTGGAGATTGCCCACTGCCACCTTTCCTTGGGTCCTTCTCCTGGGTCTAGGCAATAATAAAAAATACACACTTAGTGGTGGGCTGAGTGATAGATGGATATATAGTGGGACGGAATCCCCAATATTTAAGCCTTAGGTGTTTTTTACTGGGTATGCGCTGAATTCCTGCTTTGTTTCGGGCAATAATGAAACCAATGTAAACTTGCTCTGCAATCCCATAACTGAATTGTTTTCTGACCATCCTGGTTGCGGCCTTATTTTTTGTCCTTGGTTTGTTTTCTGACATTGATTGCTGCCTGCGCTGACCATCAAATCTATTGCGAATTGAATTTGGTTCCAGTTTTCCAGCCTACAAGAATTTGTAGTTGTAAAGCCGGTTGAATCCTTTGACATTATATAAATTCTCATTATTATTATTAATAATAATAATAATAATAATAAACAATAATCCCTCAGGATCATAGTTGATAAATTATAGTAAACAGCAGGTTATCTGCTTACATCCGCAGGGATCTGTACTCTTGGGAAGTCACAAGCAGTCGGTCTCTTCACAGTCATCCCTTGGGATTATTTTATTCCTCTAATAAGGACCGGTAGAAAAACAGAATTGATAGATCCTGCCTTATCATTATTCAATAGAATACTCCGCTTCTATTGCCACAAAACCACTGCAACTTACTGCCGGCAGCGACAAAGCAAGTTATTGAAGCGTCTTATCTTAGAAACGCTTATTTGTTGTTGTATTTTTGTTAACTTTATTTTTATATAATAATGAATTAGTGGTCATTCATAAACATGTTTAATATTTAATAGGTTATCCTTGTTTATGAAAAAATACTCTTTTTAAAGAAAAAAAAAGCTAGTGATCAGAGACCATGTTTCCTACACTCCAGGCCTGGACTGGCCCTCGGGCACACTGGGCAGAGCGGGTGCTGCAGTGTGTATATGTATAAAAACATAACATGCGCCCAGTCATATCCAGCCACTGGCCACACTTATGCCATTAGGTGGCCACCGGCCTTAAAGTGCCAGGGCTACACCGATATCACCTGCCCAACCATGTGAAGATTCAGCACTGAACACATCTAATTTTATATATTTCTATTCATTATTGTTAACAAATATTATGAACACAGTTTTTGAAGAAGAAATATGTTAAAAGGCTAGTATGTTTTCATTTTCCACATTTTATTTCACAAAAAAAACACTACCTCTTCATGAACTTGATACAATATTGCTGTTATTTGATGTGACCTCATCGTAGAAAGTAACATTAATTAAGAACGGCGATGTACAGATGAGGATTCGGTTCTAGCTTCCAAGAATTTGAACATTTTGTTTTATTAATTCTTAAGTAAGTTTTCCATTTAACCAAATAACTTAAGTTCTACTTATCATGGAAGCAAAAAGTCGGCCTGTAAGTTCTACTATTTATTATTTCTACAGAGGTCAGGAAAGGGATAACTTCTCTTCCGGTGCGGAGAACTTTTGTTTCTTTTTCAACAGGGCAATTAGAGCAAAAACATACGGCACATACGCATTCACAATAAACTCACAATAATGTACATTTTAACAGCAGAAATGTGTTTATAAATGATGTGAACATACATCAGTCATTCCTACCCTTATAATCTTACTCAGTTACATACATATCACTAGGTAACAAAGTCACATAGAAAGTATTGGTCATTGAACTGGGTACAGTAACGTAACAGGACAGGTTTACATAGAGAAAAGGCTCTCAGATTGTGACATTACATATCTTTGGCATATACAAGTTATACATGTGATGTATATACATAAGTGTATCTGTAAGATGTTTAATGCTTTCCGTCTTTATTTTATAGACAAGTCTGGCAGCGTCCATGCATCTTATAAATCCATCAACGCCTACTGGAGTATAGCTATGGGGGTTCCAGTTCAAGACCGAATCCCAGAGAGTAAAAAACCTACAGTATAGAATATTTCTGCACATTGATGAATTTTCAAAAATGGAAAACGACAATGAATCATCGTCCAGGTATTTTCGACTCCAAGGGCTTTCAGGAAACCCTCAGATTCAGGCTTTCATGTTCTTTTTGTTTTTAATAATCTACCTTCTAACTCTTGTGGGAAACTCCGCCATTGTGGCCAGCCTACAGCTGAATCCAAACCTTTGCAGCCCAATGTACTTTTTTCTAGGTCAGCTGTCTTTCTTAGACATGTGCTACGTCACAGTGACCATCCCCAAGATGCTGGACAACCTTCTTTTGGGAAGTCAGGTGATCTCTTATAGCGGCTGTTTCACCCAACTTTTTTTCTTCATTTCATTCGGCCAATCCGAGAGCTTCCTACTAGCTGTGATGGCTTACGACCGCTACGCAGCCATCTGTCACCCGCTACACTATGCGGACATCATAAGTCAAAGGGTTTGTATCCAGCTCACTGTGTTCTCCTGGCTGACAGGCGTTTTGAACTCGGTCCTCCATACCGGTTTGGCAGCTCGCTTATCATTTTGTTCATCGCACGAGATTTCACATTTCTTCTGTGACATAACACCTTTGCTAAGGATCTCCTGTGTCAGCACCTTTGTCAACGAAGTCGTAATATTTGTAGCAGGAATCTTCGTGGTGTTCACACCATTCCTATGTATTCTAGTCTCCTACGTGCACATCATCATAGCAATCCTTATGATCCCATCAGCCAAAGGTCGGCAGAAGACTTTCTCCACCTGCAGTTCACATCTCGGGGTGGTCTGTATGTTCTACGGTACAATTCTACTAATGTACATGCGACCTGTATCTTACTCCCAAGACCATGATAAAATATTTGCTGTGTTGTACACCTTTATCACACCCTTACTAAACCCATTTATATACGGCTTGAGGAACAGGGAGATTAAGGAAACTTTCAAAAAGAGTAATTGGAAAGCATTATTAGTGGTTCGCACTTATTAAACGGTCAAAAACTGGAAAAATTACACACTAAATCCAAAGAACACAGTTTATTTTAAATTAAAATTCAAAATTACTTAAAAAGGATGCTATGACACATAAGATTCCCAGATGCCGCACAGAACAAAGTAACTTTCAGGCCATGTGGATATTTTTGCATGCCGGCTAAATGATTATAACACTCACGATCACACTTTATCACTTTATGCCAGTCTCTTCTATCCGTCCAAGAAAGGAAACACGCGGTTCTCATGGTTTCCTTGAAACATTCTCACACCTCACTGACACTCACTGGAAGAATCTTAGAATTGCTCATCTCGCCTCAGATACAGCCATAAAAACATTCCCTTTTCCACAATAGATGTTGTAAGTTACACATCAAATCACATTTTTAAAGCAAACCCCTAAATTTCAGTTGAAAGTCTTTGCCCGTTTCTGATATCTTGTAGTGGGTGAAATACAGTAAAGAGTAACAAACTTGCACGATCTCAACATTTTACATACCATGACACCAACAACAACACAGACACTTTACATTTTAGGAAATCGTTTTATTTGACAACTGGTTATACTGTTATTTTGCGAACATTAAAGAAAAAAAAATACGGAAGCGACAGAAAACACTTGGCCTACCTAGACTGCTTGATCCGAACTACGATTGTAACAAAGACTGTTATCTAATAAGCATACCAAAGCGTGAAAGAGTCACCAGTCTACACGATTTTTTTATCAGAACAGCAAGCAAATGTATAGATCAAAAACTGAAATGAGGGTTTTAACCATAAAACCATTGGCTCCTGTCCTTTTTGGCATCACCAGGTATATTCTCCTTCAATACCGGATAATACAGAAATGTAACAGGTACCGTGCCTACATTACACAGGAGAGGAACCAAGAGCAATACAAGATTTTTGATCTAAACACATTCGCTGGGAAAATGTATTATTTTTCCTTTTTTTTTTTTTTCTTTTTTTTTTTTTTAACTCCACTCTTTTGAACCAAACATCACTGAACCGTGTGACGGGTTACCTTTGATCACTAAATACCAGATGCACCAAAAATGGTTAAGCATTTAACATACTGTGTTTTATATACATTTATCAATCCGTAAATCGCGGAGGACAAGAGAAAAACAACAAAAGCTGATGCCAGACCTCACTGCGGGTTTATTAAAAGGTGAAAAACTTGAGTGAATGGAATATTGTATGAAATGTCTTCCTCGTAAAAAATAAAACAGCCAGAACTTATATTTTTCATGGAAAAAAAAAAAAGATGCGAATTTGGTTTCATCCCCAATAATGTGGCATTCTATGTGGCATTTCTAAGAAAAATGCCTTTTTATTAGCACCTTCCCTTTTTCACCTCTTAATAAAATTTAACCAGCAGGCAATACTAATGCAAAGATATTGTTCCCAATGCCTATGTAAAAAAAAATTAAAAAAATTACAAATATGAAAATGCTTGTTTCTCTGGATTTTTTTTAAACAGCTATTGTACATGCAACACACGCTAACCCTGTTCAGAGAAACGGCTACATTATTTAATGAGTAATATTAATTATATTAAATATATGTTAAGGGCAGATCGACACAAGAGAAGTGAGGACTACAGTTTCCGCTGGTTATAGATGTAAGGTGTACCTCGTTGATAAACAATTAACATACGAAACGTTGGGGAAACTTGGTTCTATGCCCCTGGATGACATATACACAACCATAACTTACAATCACATCTACAATTATAGGCTCCAGCGGTATATGTAACTAAACATTTTGATACGATTCCCCATACATTAGCCTTTGTCAGTGACAGGGGGTACAAAGAGCTAGAATAAGGGGAATAAAAGGATTCCCATCATTTTACTTGAAATCTAGCGGCTTGCGATCCAGTCATGCAGCCCAATATGCAAATGATCCACAACAATGGAGAACCTCTAAATTTGCATGTCAGTGAAATATATTGAAAAAGAATATTGAAAAAAAAAAAAACTTAAACAGTTTTATTCTTCCTGTATTCGCAATTCTGCTGGCATCGCACACAGCTTGGTTTTAAGCTCCTATAAACCGGACCAAATACAGTTTAATTCACAAGTTGTTTTCATATATAACATGTGTTATAATAAGACTTATCTGTTATAGAAAGTGTATTTTTTTTTTTCTGTTAAAAGGGCTATTCAGAAAACGCTGCAGTGCAATGTTGCTTGAATGCGGTGAGAGAGGCCCAAAAAAAAATGGCCAGAAAATTAATCTGATATACAAAAATAAATAGAAGTAAAATATAATATGAAACGTATCGAACTTTCAACTTGTTATTATTTATAAATACATCCAAAAGTAAAACAATTATAAAGCAGGTGACATTTTAGCAAACACTCTATATTAGTGTCATGTTGCCAGCAAACCACACACATTTATTATTACAAATTCAAAAACTTTTTCTTATAAGATGGTTAAATACAATATTTACAAGGCCCGATAATTAAGGTTTAAAAGCAACAAGACAGACGGATAAATAAAATTATATTATTGCCAATGTTTGTTGGGGGGCGGTATAAACTACTATCTGAAATTCTGTACCGGCTGTCTTCTAGAGGCCCTCAAATGTATTTAGGTTTTTGGACAGATGCAAAATCCCATTGATTGCATTAAAGGGACACTCCAGCCATCATATGTACTTTAATAGATAAGACTTTTTAAATTAATAACCCTCCCTCCATTTAATACATGGAGGGACTTATCGGCGTTACCCCTATGCATTTGAACTGTGTCCTTACCCCTCTTTTCCTCCTCACCATTGTACATACGTGGTTATAGTCATCTCCAGACAGCTTCACCTTTGGTACGTGCAAGAGATCCCAGGAGACCCCCACGTGCATGCACAGAACATTCTACCATTGTGTTCAATGGTATTGCTTTCCTGCCAGTGGTTGTCGGTTGTCTCTGTTAGTCAATTTGTTATGTTACATACTACTTGTTATGTCCTATCTACCCATTGTACAGCGCTATGGAATTTGATGGCGCTATATAAAACAATAAATAATTATAATAATAATAACCCGACAATCAGACAAACAAAGGAAGGGGACAGTGTGCTGCAGCTTCTTCAAAAAGTAAATGCCTTTTTTTTTTTTACTTTCAGCTAAATAATACATATCATAATACTACGCAATACTTTCATAAGCGTTCTTCATTTGTGGGGCTACATTGAGCACTGGGGTGTCCCTTTAACTATGCATTATGTTAGGACAACTTGGCCCTTCCTAAAGAGAAGACTAGACCGTACTACATGGCTAATATGGCAAGGTAAGATTTCTCAACATCTCACTTTTTAGTGAATAAACCCACCAGCCTTTCTTATCTCTCAACAAATGCCAGGACACCAATTACAACTAAAATGATTGCACCTAAAACATTATTTTTGGCCAGTGTCCTGGAGCAACATATTAATCCATGTTAAGGGCATTTTAGCCAATCACACCATGATGTTCTTTGGTTTGAGGAACAAAAGAATGTACTTTTTTTTTTTTTAAGCAAAAATAACTTCTTGACTGACAGAAAGTTCTGCAACACGTGCAGAATGTGTTCAAATTTCTTCTGGATGAGTTCTTCAAAAGACCAAATTACACAGGGCTAATTCTTTGGTATTTAGGGAGGGAAGCAATTATATATATTTTTTTTTGTTAAATATGTAAAAAGTGATAAAATTGAAATAGGTGGAAATTATTAGCAGCTTTGGGCAAAAACACCTGGGGATTAATAAACATAGCAGGTCATTATCGGAAACTTCTGTGTTAATGGTCACAACTGTACAATACCTGACGTATTCTATCTCTAAGCCATGGATATCGTGGTCCCAACACAACAAAAATGCACCGTTAGACCATCAGGACCCACGTTAAAAGTCAGTAAGTCATTTTCTTGTTCATTTTAAAGGCTAATTCTTAAGTAGGTCTAGAATTGCCCAGACTGGTCTGGAATTTACAGGTATATTTAACAGACTTCTCTTCCATGGACTCCAGTGAAACTCTTTCTTCTTGATACCAAAGTGCCAACTTGAGCTTAATGCAAATGATGCAATAAGTGAGACTTCTGGACGAGACAGTAGAAGATATATGGGTTATTTTTTTTTCTTTACCATGGAATGCAGATCCACCAGTCTTGCTTTGAAACCGATGCCCCAGGTTCACCTTTGTAAACACAAAGCTAGAGTTTCCTATGCACAAGTGCTTTGCACTACAAACAATGACTTATTTTGACAATAAACACCGGACCGCAAACCAAACAGATCATGCTAAATGATCAACGCTCGACCCTGTTCTTATGATACACTTAAGTTTCTGCTTCGCTAGATTATATTACTTCTGGAAACCTTCACATGCAGCGCACTTTGTACTGTAACAAAAAGACAAGTATCTCAAGGACACAATACTGCAGGTTAAAAAGAAACGTCTTTGTATAAAATGGGTGAATAAACAGACGACCCACTACTTTATCATGCTTTTTTTTCCCACCCCTTAAATGCCAATTCGGCAAAGTGGCGGCGGGTGACACTTCTGGCGACATTTAGTGTTATTGCTTACGCCAAGATGAAAAGGAAAATACTGGTGCTCATGCTGTATGAGTAGCAATGTGTCTTTCCAGAAGAGTGCGGTGTGAAAAGTACTTATTGCAGAAGCAGCACTGGAAACGCTCCGGGCGGTGGGTGCGCATGTGGACGTTCAGAGAGCTCTTCTGGGTGAAGCGCTTGCAGCAGATCGAGCACTGGAAAGCGCGCACGCCTGTGTGAGTGACCATATGCTTGAGCAGGTAATCTCGTAAGGAAAAGGATCGCCAACAGATGCTGCACTGATGAGGCTTCTCGCCTGCAGGCAGAAGGGAGAAAAAAGGGTTAAACGGGCAGCTGTAAAGTGATCATTTTAGCCGTATTGCTCATCCCATACAGGAACGGCGGCGATTCCCGAACTTTACGCCAACCAAGCAGCAGTGGCGCGGTACAATACGAGCAAGAGAAGTTGCCACCAATGATCCAGAATAACAGGGTACAGGCCTAGTGCTTCGTTTATATTTTGGGACGACATTTCAGGAGACAGGAGTCGGGAACTTGGTCTATTTTTACCACTGATGTTTAACGCAGAAACATAGAATTTGATGGTCGATAAGACCCATTCCACTCACGTAGTCTGCCCCTTTTTCCTGATGGAAAGACCCAGACCTTAATCAGTCCTTGGTCTCTCCGTACATCCAGGAGCCATATGTTATATACTATGCATGTTTGGGTCCCTCAGGGTATCGGCCTCTACAAACTCTGATTAGAAAGGGTTTTACAGCATCTACCCCCTCAGTAAACTTCTTTACATTACATCCTAATATTTGACTCGCTGGTTTTGGGTTATGGCCTCCTGTTTTAACATTTCTCCACCGAAATAAACTTTCCTCCTTTACTTTGTTAAATCCCTTTGTGTATTTAAATGTTTCTATTACATCTCCCCTCAAAACCTTAATATGTTTATTTCCACATCCCAACTGGCTTATTTTACACCCAGATAGCGCTGAGATTATTGTGTATAATACACGTGTATAGCCACGTAGGCGACCTACGTGGCTTTGCACCGGTTTTTGGTCAAATGTCATCTGCAATTCTGTAAATATGCCTTGTTGACTGTATACATTAAACAAAGTTTTGGGGAAAACAACAAGCGGAATGCCTGTCCCTTTAAGATGTTTAATGTAAACAATGTTTGTTTGCTTTAAACTTATAGAAAAACAAAGGAATGTATAAACACTAAGCATACATAACCCAAATACCTACCAAGGCCGTTTTTTTTGTTTTGTTTTTCCTTCAAATAAAAAATAAAGCAGAAAAAAAAATAAACACAAATATAAAGAAGCCTGGGGAAGAGGAGAACAATGACATGTAAATGAAAGTTGATTTTTAGCTAGCGGGAGCAAAACAGTGGAAATATTTATACTGCCGAGATTCGCAACGTTAAGTCCAACAGAAAAAAAAAAAAACGTATTCTATTTTAAGCCGAGTAATGCACTGGAACGGGGCCGTTTACACCGTTATAGCTTTGCTATGGTTAGAGGGAAGCGGTGTTTATTCTAGTCTACAGAACGTAAAAAATAATTCAGTAACATAAGCGCAACAATCAGTCTGTGGAAGCAGGTTGTTTTAAATAAGACGTTAAAGTTAATTCGTCCTGACTATACGGGGCGAGGGTCATTACTCCAAGATGTTACTGGGAGGTTCCATACTAGTATAGCGGCATCGAAAGACTGCAAGAAGGAAAGAAGTTGGAGGTATTTGTGCCGCCGTCATCAGGTCTGTCCTGCTAGATGCTGATATGAGGCCAGAGTCAAAGAATTCACTCTCGCTGCAAGAATCCTCTAAACCGGAGGCCAGAGATATGAAAATTATAGATCTTCAAGCCTGAAATTCCAACTACGGGATTTGTGTTTCTGTAGCTAGACCGGCTTTGACTATTCCTCGTTCAGCTTCTGAAAACCTCTTTTTTACACGAATACATGGTAAACATAGAATTTGCCCATGTTTCCTCATGTAGGGACCCAAACCTTAATCAGTCGTTGGTCTCGTCCTAGATTCAGGAGCCATATGTCTATCCCATGCATGTTTAGTTTCCCTCTACGTATTACCCCATATCACTTCTGCTGGGAGGCTGTTCCACTTATCCACCACTCTTCCGGTAAAGTAAAAACGGCCTTAAAAATACATCTAAGCCTCCTCGTTTTAAATCATGACCTCTTGTTCTAACATTTCCTATTTTTTTTAAAGAAAAGCCACTTAAAGGAGACATTGTTATTCTATTACTGAACACACGTCATTAGGGGGAGAATGTGTGTATGTGGGTAAGTAACTGGCTCAGTGATAGGAAACAGAGGGTGGTTATTAATGGTACATACTCTGAGTGGGTGACTGTTGCTAGTGGGGTACCACAGGGGTCAGTTTTGGGTCCTATTATTTTTAATATATTTATTAATGACCTTGTAGAGGGATTGCATAGTAAAGTATCAATCTTTGCAGACGATACTAAGCTCTGTAACGTGGTTAACACAATAGAGGACAGCGCACGATTACAAATGGATCTGCATAGGTTGGAGGCGTGGGCTGGGATGTGGCAGAGTAGGTTCAACACAGATAAATGTAAGGTTATGCACATGGGGAAGAAAAATCCAGGCTGGGAATATGTATTAAATGGGAAAACACTGGGGACGACTGACATGGAAAAGGACTTAGGAGTTTTAGTTAACAGTAAATTTACCTGTAGCGACCAGTGTCAGGCAGCTGCTGCTAAGGCAAATAAAATCATGGGGTGCATCAAAAGGGGCATAGATGCCCACGACAAGGAAATAATTCTACCCCTGTACAAGTCACTAGTCAGACCACACATGGAATACTGTGTACAGTACTGGGCACCAGTGTACAAGAAAGATATAGTGGAGCTGGAGAGGGTTCAAAGACGGGCAACCAGAGTAATAAGGGGAATGGGAGGACTACAGTACCCAGAAAGATTATCAGAATTATGGTTATTTAGTTTGGAAAAAAGACGGCTTAGGGGGGACTTAATAACTATGTATAAATATATAAGGGGGCAGTACAGAGATCACTCCCAGGACCTATTTATACCCAGGACTGTATCTATAACAAGGGGACATCCTCTACGGCTGGAGGAAAGAAGGTTTCTACACCAGCACAGACGGGGGTTCTTTACAGTAAGAGCGGTGAGATTATGGAACTCTCTGCCAGAGGAAGTGGTGATGGTAAACTCAATAAAAGAGTTCAAAAGGAGCCTGGATGTGTTTCTTGAAAGCAATAATATAACAAGTTATGGATATTAGATTAATAGGGACAGAACGTTGATCCAGGGATTTATTCTGATTGCCATATTTGGAGTCGGGAAGGAATTTTCCCCCTGGTATGGGCAATTGGCATCTGCTTCATAAGGGTTTTTTTGCCTTCCTCTGGATCAACACAGTAGGGACACAATATGTATATAGGTTGAACTTGATGGACTTTGGTCTTTTTTCAACCTTATGAACTATGTTACTATGTTACTATGAACTATATAGGAGCAGCAGTAACCTTTTTTTTTTTTTATGACAAGGTAATATTTGGCTCTAAAATTCTAGGAAACTGAAATCAGCAGCCAATAATATCCGAATCATTTAAACAAGTAAATGATAGTAAATCCAATTCTAAATACAGAACGACAGATACCGTACATTTTGCATTACTGCGTTCATCTTTATATACAGTACATAGCAACACATGGGAAACCTGACTATACTAATGCAAATACTGTCCTTGAAGTAAACTGCTCACAAACCAAATTAACCGCGGTAATAATAACAACTCATACAAACATGCTATATAAGGCAGTCCTGCTGTTCCTTCTATTCCAGAGTAATGCACCGGAATCTAAACTATTTTCTAAATACGATGTTCTAAAATTACATGAAACCTTATACCATCAACAGATAAAGAAGGCGAACTTGGCCTCACTTCTGCCTAATACACAGACATCATTGTCTAGCTATCCGCCTTTACCTTTACCCAGTGAGCACAGAATTCAGGAGACTTAATATAATTCCTGCAACATATTAAGGCTCCAAAATAAACTTGAGATATAGTAGCAAATATTAAAAAGTTGATTGATTTCTAAACTGGAATGTTTTGTTTAAATGTAAAATAAAATAAATAAAAAAACAAACAAACCGCATCCTGTTTGTACGCGGCAACAATTATTTGCAACTGAAATTTCAGATCAGGTTTTTGGGTATTTTTTAAACGATGTATATGGAGGATATAGTCTTCTAGAACCTGAGTGACCTCTTCTCAAAATCAATGCACCGCTTGAGAAACCCAAGAAGACAGGATATCTCAAAAGGTCACTGCCAGTGTTTTACCAAAATTCAAATACAATATAAAAAGGCGTCATTAAAGTTGAAGACTATGACCTACATAAGGCAAGTTAATCAAGTATTTATATCCCCATGAAAGGTTTATATCGTACCTGAATGGATAAACATGTGTTTGGTATAGTTCTTTCTAGAGCTGAAGGTTTTCTGACAATGGCTGCAGACGTAGGAAGGTTCTGGGTTACGCGACGGGCCGGGTCTCTGGGGCGATTCACTTTGCACAGTCCCCGGCAGCAAATTAGAGTTGAGTTGCACAACGTTTGCAGATCCTTCTTGTTGGACGCTAAAAAAACCCTGTGTGACGTTAGTCTGAACGTGGTTGGGGTGCGTCAAGTGAAACTGGAAGATACTCGAGGTGCTTGTTGCGACCGCTGCAGAGACGGAATTATTTTTCATTTCTCTAGGGACAATTGAAGTCACAAAAGGAAGACCCCTGGATTCAGACATTCGAGCATTAAATGGAGGGCTTGATTTAAAATCTGAACTTGCAACCACGGCCAAATTCCGTAGGCTTGAACCATCTAAGCTGCAGTCTGATCGAAATTTTTCCGTTGTATTCTCCAACGTGTTCTCACGAGCTCCTTCAGAAATATTCTCTTCGTTCTGCCAAGGCGGGATAAACGTTTCAGAGAATACATCCTGGTTAGTAAAGAAATCCGGTCCCTCAGCGTTAAACTCCACGATTTGGCCAGAAGAGTCTTTTCGGTCGACCGTCTCCACACAAACTTTATTATCTGGACTTCTTTCTTTCTCATTTTCCCCACAGCTGGGAAAACCTCCACTGCATTCACTGTAAGCAGCACTCTTCTCCTCATCGTCTCCTCCTTCTCTTCCACTGCACTCACCTTCCTCCTCATCCTCCTCTTCATCTTTGATTATCACAGGTGCAGAGTCAGAAAGCTGAAGGCGGACTGGTTGACGCTGCTTGCGGCTGTGACAGGTCTGTGGAGCCTCTGACTGTGGCAAGTATGTTGGTTGCAGAGCGTCACTCTCTGGTACCGGCTCAACATCGGACACAGTTATCTCCCTCGCTTCAGGCAACTGTCGCTGCTGAGAAGACAACATGTCCCGTAATTTGTACCGAATTTCTGAGGCACACATTAACTTGGGTGCTTCACCAACAGCCCCCATTTGAGAAACGATGGCCATTTCGTTTCTCAAAGCAGAAGGGATACTACCAGACTCTCTTAGACCTATTCCCGAAGAACAATCCATATTCTTGGCTGATTGGTCTTGTAGTTTGCTAATGGATGACCTGCCTTGTGATCCACAGGATGGCATAGCACCAGCAATGGTCCCTTGTTTAGACCTGCTCTGAGATATTATTTGTGTGCACTCATCTATGACCGTTTTGATCTGTAGTATGCTGGCTGCTGTCAAGATTTGTAAAGCCTCAGACTGGGCAACAACCAGGGAGCCGCTGTACATAAATTCCACCAATTGTTGGACAACTTGGGTGGGTACCACTGGTGGAACCTCAATCTCCGAGTAACCCAGGAGGAGCTTGTCGTGAAAAAAGGGGCTACCGGCTGCCAAAACACAGCGGTGAGCTCGCAAAGTTGCATCGTGAATGTGTACAGTTACATCGCAAAAATGGCCACCCAAGCGCTGTGCATTAAGCGTCTCCAAGAGAGACTTGCTGAAGTTCTGTAAGTGGATATAATGCACGGCATCAACCATTGTTCCAGTTGTAAAATCTCCTACGGGGAGAAAAAGAAAAAGAGATTTGGAGCGTCACTCAAAAGACAAATACCCCTAAAATCATAGATGTTTCTAATATGATTAGTATGACAATAACCTAAAATATCAATGTATGTTCAGAACGAGAAGGAATAGAATGTGGATTGTACCAGTGCAGACATGCGATTACGTTTAAGCTGCCTTAAGCTACATTTAACATACCTTCATTATTTAATCAATGGCCCCATGCCAGAATTCTCCCACAGTATGAAATGTCGATTATAACAGAGCTATAACTTAGCTGAATTTTCATTTTTAAATGCTTGTAAAACAAACTAGAAATTTTTTTATTAAAAAAGAAAAAAAAAAGATAAATGACTTTCATCCACTCACTCGAGAAGAAAAACTGATGTATTGCGCAAATGCCTCATTAAAAAGTTTACTAAACTGCGCCTCAGCACTGAAATTCTTTGGATCCTTGGACTGTTAACCCTAAATCTTACCTCCTTAGGATGGCACATTAACACACAACCTGCATAAAACACAACAGTCTCAATACTATACATAAAGCCCAAAATGTATTTAAAATTATACCCGGCACTGAGATTTAGTGAATGTTTTTAAATAAATGGAATACATAAAAACTTCATAAACATGGATTTAACCCTTTAAATACCGTGAGGCTTATTGCAAAACACTCTATGGTGTTGCAGTAAGCAGCTACCTGTAACCCTGCGTATAACAGCTTCCCAGACACTGCATGTCTGGGAACACCCAGTCGCATCCATTAATATGTATAACGCATCGATTCAAGGCCTTCTCATCCTAAGCATGTTTACGTCTAATATCAGCTCGATTTAACGTTATACGCCTTGCTCTTACTATGTAAACTGTGAGCACTTCATTAGCCCTATACGATATAGCTCCTGCCCCCCTATACACTACACACATTAAGCATATACACCTCAACGTATATTTCTTTCATTCTCAAAGGAGCGCGTTTACCGACCTCACTCTCGCCTCAATCCTCTACCGGTCCCGTCCCCGCTTCCTTTGGGTGAAGGGAGGAAGCACACAGCCAGCCGCCAGGACCTGTCGGGAGCCACTACTCTTCACTTCCGGTTGTTCTTGTCAATAGGAGCCTCTGCTCCCCGGAAACGAAAGACATCAGAGAAGCTAAGGAAGGCTGTCGCAAAGCGCATGCGCGGAGCCTTTGGTAACCCCGCCCCTGTAGGGAAATAACTTTATTGCTAGACAAGACAGTAGTGAATTAAATCGCTGGCAAAGCAGCAGGCTGTGTGAAGTAAGTTAGTAACGATGGAAGACAAAGAAACCGTGACCAGGACCTCTAGAGAAAGGACCAGTACCAGCAGTATGTCAGCTGCACCACATATTATTGGTTTTGGGTGACATTGCTTTATTTACTGCCCAGGATCTGATGAGGTTTGACACCTTAGTAGTAGGGTGACCACATCAGAAATTCTTCAGAACACACATACAAGTCACAGAAAGGTTAATCATTACATAACATTTATATAGCGCCAGCTGATTGCGTAGCGCTGTTTCAATGATAGACAGTGGAAATAATTGACTATTTAAAGTGATGTCATAAGAAATCCGGTATAAGCCAGCGCCAGGAAGAAGGAGAAAGATTGAACAAAGGATAAGAACCGCAGCCATCTGCTATCAGTGAACAATGTCCCGTGATGGTGAGAAAGAGACAAACGCAAATACAATACAATTAACGTACAGTTGAAATAATTTACAAATACTATTAAAAAAATAACTTTAAAAGCAGCACTGCGTTCCACCGGCTCACAAGTCATCTGACGCGTTTCGCCTTCAGAGGTGAATGTGTGGCGAATAATAATAACAGCCAGTAATTGCACAGGGAAAGAGCAGTAACCTTGGCTAAAAAATAGAAGCCAGTGCTAGTCCCTGAAAGGGAACAGATTTTGGCGCTGTTTGCAGGTGTATGTAGTATCTGAGATTTTTTATTTAGCGGGTAACCGTGCTCAGTAACCCGGTCTACCATTATGATGCTGTTTAGGGACAAATGTGCCCGGGGACTACCGCCGACTTCTTTTTAGCCAAAGTTACTTTTCTTTTACTGTGTTGTTACTGACTTTTGCCACACGTTCATGGAAATGCTGCCTGTTTACTTTCACAGCCGGTACCAAGTGACATCGGTGCATGCGCAGACATTGTAATTTTCACCCATACCCATGGTATTCACCCCTAGTGGCTGGTTAAGCATTAAACCACCATGATATTGGCAGCTAGACAGCCAGATGTTCTACATTATGTAAAGGGGGGGTGGGGTGGAGGGTCCCTAAGAGTCTTTAGCATAGATCAGTCTGCTGAAGACAAGAACAAACTCGCGCCTTTAATGTCAGACTGAAAACCACCCCGACAGCTCACCTGATTCTTACAGCCACTGAACCTGTATGCCTGTATAATCGATCTCAGAGAGCAACCTCGATTGCCCCTGCCTGATGTGTGCAGTCCTCCCGCCGGCAGGTGGCAGTGGTCCCCAGTGACGCTGCGCTAGACGGGAAATGGGACGTTCTGTATGAGTTTGATAGACGAGAAGTTTACGGAGTGAGGATGGGATTTTGTGGAGAGAGATGAGCCCCTGGCTCTGAGGGTTGGGGCTGTTTGTGTGTACCCACCGGCCAGGTACAGTGCACGGTTATTGCTGCGTTATATACACGGGGAGGGAGCTCTCGCATTCTGTAGCAGTACGCGCTTTCCCACACGGTGACTGTTTACATACCAGGATCACGGGTCGTATCGGGCTAACGGTGCCCCCACCCGTCACAACATGGCCCATGTATACACCAGCTATCGATAAGAGTAGCGGCAGATGTAACAGGGAAGGGCAACCGAGGGGCACAGCCAGGGGTGGACTACGACTGAGCATCATGGGAGTGGTAGTCCACAACAGCTGGAGTGTAAGAGGTTTCCAGCCCTGTGAAACCAAATAGTTTCTAATCCAAGGCCAGCCAGATCTCCCATGTATCAAAAAACATATCATGGTTCATGCAGTTGCTTTACCTATTTTTCCTGTAATATTTTATATATATTTAGCTTAATAAAATTTTAAAGCCAAATAGCGTATTTCCTACCCTTCGGTTGGTTCATAGTTTATTTGCCTGAGAGCAAATTTTCACAGGTTCCCAAAAGGTTAACAACCCATCAGATGTTAGCGTGCACGGGGAATCGGCAAAGAGGTAGGGATCCTAAGCCTACGCGGTGCTGAAGGACAGCAGATCTGTTATCTTTTGGTTTACAAAACCATTAAATCATAAATATCCCAAGTACCCAGTGATAAAGGGAGAGGAATTATTTCCCGGTAGCTGGCTACATGGGAACTTACAGATATATTTAAACTGCTATCAGTGTCTGGCAGGTCTATCAAAGACTTTATGGATATATATGTAATATTTTATATTTTATCAAAGTGTGTATCATATTTTATTATCCACAGTTTATTATATTTTAAAATTTATGTTTTATTTTTGGGGTTTTTTTTTTTACTAATGGGCCTGTTGTGTAATTTTTTTTGTGTCTTTGTCATTTCAGTCAAGATCCACATCTTAGAAGATCGAAATGGTGCGATCATGTTCGGCTGCTAATTGTGTCAACCGCCAGACCCCGTTGAGCAGACGTAAAGGCATAACATTCCACAGGTATTTCGACGTGGTGTACAGTGAGCTGATTATTTGTGTTACGTGAATAAATAAAACCAGATCTGTAATCATACTGATGCGGGTTACTTTTTTTAAAACATGGCTGATCTTTGTTGTCTAGGTTTCCAAAGGAAGAAGGTCGGAGGCAGCTCTGGGTGACTGCTGTTTCCCTTTCGCATGCAGCTACTGGAAGCGAGTGGACTCCCTCGGTTCACAGCTCGCTTTGCTCCCAACATTTTCATGATAAGCAGTTTGATCGGACGGGACAAACTGTCCGACTGAGAGACACTGCCGTGCCTGCTATTTTTTCCCCACCTGCCTGTTCGAAGGTAATAGAACTCGATTTAAGATTTATAGAAATGCACCATTTTTGTTGACAAGCCAAAATAGTGGTATTGGGTCAGGAATGTGTTTGTGCATATTACATACAAGTGGACGTGTCATCATTGAGATTTTGCAGAATACCATAAAAATGTAAAGGGGCCAGGCAGCTATCATATACGTTAAAGTTATATGATCGCTTGGGTGTCCCTTTAATCTTCAGTATGAAACAAAGCTTTCATCCCAACTCGTAGTGCGCGCACATTTTCTTGTTTTTCATCCATTTACACCCAAGTTGCAAATTTATAAAAATATAAAATCAGTTGAAAGAGCTCGGCAGATATATGCTTGTAAGTGTTGTGTTTAAGAAATGTTATTGTAAGCCTATAATTACGTAGGTGAATAACTCTTGCCTTTGAATTTTAGATGCCTCGGCACTGTTCTGCCCTTGGCTGCACTACCAGAGACTCAAGACAAACGAGAAGCAACAACATTTCCTTCCACAGGTTAGGTTCATGTTTTCGTGGTGCACCCTGCTGCTGTTAGAATATTTTTGTTGTGTTATTATTTATGGGGCATTACGGAGGAATGGGCCTGTAAACTTAATTTGACACCATAGTAGCTGCATGTTGATGATGAGGCAGACTAGGGGACATTAACATTTGGCGTGCTTGTACATGGCCAGTGACTGTGAATTTATTGAATAGTGTTTCTTCCACATTGAGAGAGATCACAAGTTCGGTCTAAAGAAACAGGAAATTGGAAATTCTGTGAGATGCATAAATGCAGACAGAGAATTATTAAAATAGATCTCAGAAAAAGTCGCACGCAGTTAACAGCTGAGAAAAACAGGACGACACTTTTACCATCTGAAAAAATGGTGTTCATTGTAATTAGGTTAATCCGCTAGACTGCTGGCTTGACGTAGTGCGCCAGTCAGTGGGAGCTGGAGATAGGCTATGGATGAACATTACACTACTTTAGAAACACTGTTGCATAATCAGTCTATTTTTAACAAGATTATGATACTTTATTTTAGTCCATCAGATACACCCTTGCTTAAACCAAGGGTTCACAATCAATCAATCAATGTATCATTCATATTTTTGTTTACCTGCCGTATTATTATCCTGCTATTCATTATTCAGATTAGGGATATAACATTGTAAAGTATGTATTAAAAAACCCCCCAAAATCTAATCGAGGACATTCTTTTACTTAAAGGCTGCCAAGGAAAGATGATCCTCGTCGGAACCTCTGGATTGCAAACTGCCAGAGGACAGACCCCAGTGGGAATGGTCTTTGGGATCCATCTTCAGATTACGTCTACTTCTGTTCCAATCACTTCGAAAAAAGCTGTTTTGAAGCTGTTGGAATGAGGTTAGTATCACTGTATGCCTTGGATAATAATAGTTCTTCCTTTTAACCATAAACACATATTACAAAACTTTTTTTTGTTTTGTTTTAATATGTTTCATAGTGGTTACCATCGTCTGAAGGAAGATGCTGTTCCAACGATATTTTTGCCTTCAACAAAACTTCGAAGGGCAACAAAACCTGAAGCCCAGAAAAGAAAAGCAAGGAATGCAAAATCTAAAGGAAAGCGGAAACAGTGAGTCTGGACAAGTATATTTCTTGAAGTGCAGTCTTTCATTTACTCATCGGAATTCCAGCTTATTACTCGCTGTGCTATATGCATCTACCAGATAATAAAGCCCGCTGTACCGGGGATAGAGTGAATGGGATGATAATTATGTTGAAAATCTTTTTTGTAATGGACATTTGAGTTAGAGATGCATTTGTAGGTTATTTTTTTTTTTTTCAGTTTTTTCCCCAAAGCCATTTTTTTTTTTTTTTCGGAAAAATTGAAACTAAATGGAGTGTGGAATATCTTCTTTTACAATGATAAATAATATGTTTATGACATTCAAACTATATTAAATGAAGAGCTTTATGTAAAGTGTCCACATCCGACTGGCACAAATAATGCCAGTTACTTAACTTTTTCATTTGCGATTGGTGCCAAAGTACAAATCTGATTGGGCGATTGTGATCGCTCTCCCGGTCCAATTCATGTAGGAAGATTAGAGAAGTTCTTTTGTTTTTTTGTGTAGATGGTTTCTTCATGTATTTTGGTGAATGCGAAAGGGGGGGGGGGTTACCTGTTCTCATGTGTAGTTGAAATGTTCTTAACGTATACAAACCTTGTTGTTCCATTTGCAACAAAAAAATAAAGTTTTAAAAAGCAAATTTAGTTTATTATTTACTGAATAAGCTGTACGTTTATTTCAAGCATGATACTTTCATATACACTGCATTTCATGTTCCCAGCGTAACAATATAATGTTACATTTGTGAAGCTACTCCACTCTGCATTTGTTTTCAATTTTTCTGAAAATGTAAATTTGTTTCCGAAAAAAAAAAAAACACCTTTTTTTTCCCATGGCTTTAAAATATTCCGGAAATTATACATCTCTAGTTAGAGTATGAAGAATTTTCAGCCGTAGCTCTGGAAAAATGGACGCACAATTGTCTAACTCTAAACAGGCCTGCACAAATAACCTTACTCGGGGTCTGACCCTGACTTTTGCTTCTGCTTACTGCAAATTTTAAATGTACAGGAAATTGCCTTTGCTTCATAAAATCACTGTCTGAGATGCCAAATCTACATGGTATCAATGCTACTGTAAACAGTGTCCTCGACCACAGGTCCTGTATCATTTATATTACCCGACATTTGCAACAGTGCATGGTATGTACTTACAACCAAACATTTTTAAGCCTAAAGGGCTTATCGTGGTATAATGCCAGTAAAATAGTCTTTAAGTATTAATCAATTATATTCAACAGTGTATTTTACAGTAAGTCGGAATTTAGACTTAAAAAGCCGTTCCTAAGAAGTGAAGAAATAAAATTTGATACGTCCCAAAATGTGTTTTTTCAGATTTTCAGACTCTCAGGCAAGGAGGTAAAAAATAAAACAGAAAAAACACGTATAGTGTAGTCATTTTTAGAAATAGAATATACGAAAAATACCGGTATAATGGCCCCTTACTTTGATAGAGCAGTTTCTGCTCAAATTTGTAGCCACAGACAACCCCTTGCAACGGATCCAGCAGTAACAAAATCAACCCTCCAGTAGGGGTTACGAATTGGATCTCACAAGAAAATGAAGGGGATGGAGACAAAAGTTAAGACGATAAACTTTATAGAATTATAACAAAAAAGTAGAATCTTACAATTAAAATAGTTGCCTATAGTGGGCCGAGTTCATCCGTGGAAGACGCCGTGGGACATGTCTATGGCCGTAATTCAATGTAACTGCCGGCACAGCGGTACAGCCAGGACGTCTGATCGTAGGAGTAGCTCCAAGTGTCGTCTTCCAGGTGCTTAGAAGTGTCCTCTGCTTTTTTTTTTTTTTCTTCTTATTGAAATTCTGTGAAAATATGTTAAATAGTTTTTCTAATCCTTTATAATATAATTCTAATGTTTTATATCTTTATTGTTTTGGTCTTATAGCTTTGTTCCACTAACTAGTGACACCTCCGTGATGGAAAATGCAGAACCATCGGATGCCTCCTGTTTTGATGACAGGCGGTATGATAGTGTCCCTGCGGCTGATCTTGTAAACTTTCATGGACTCTGCCCTGAGAACATTGATGTTCCACCTGACACGGCTCCAGCTGAAGGAACTGTTGCGACCACAGTTGACCATCAAATGCACCCAGAGGCCACTCTAGAAGATATGGAGGTTGCCTCAGTCATAAATGACCCCCTTTCAGGCAGCAGCTTGGAGTTATCTCACGCGAGAGTGGAGATGGTCTCCGAGATGCCATTAGACACACAAGCAGCCGCTTCCGGAGAAAAAGAAGGGGAACCACCTCGGCCGATTTCTCCTTCTGTATATATGATGCGCCTCCCACAGCCCCCCGGTGCTTACATTCAAAATGAACACAGTTACCACGTGGGGAACGCTCTGCTGTGGAAAAGGAGAGCTGAAGCTGCTCTGGAAGCTTTAGGAAAAGTACAGAGACAGCTCGAGGCATGCAGGCGTCGAGAACAGCGGCTACGGCTGCGAATTTCCGCTTTGCAGCAGGAGAACGTACGGGAAAGACGGGCGCAGTCTGACGTAAGAGAAAAGCTAAAGGAGCATCTCCAGGTTTTTGAGCTACAGCTTATCAATGACTTTGTATGATGCCATAGACTGATGGAAATATATGTTATGAAATAAACACTGGCTCATTATTGAGTTAAAACTTTTACCCTAACATTCCCATGTGTTTTGGATCCTTAAATAAAGCTGATAAAAACTACATCTGTTACTGCGAGTGGTGGGGGTCAAGCTGACTGGTAACATGGCACAAGTCAAGACTGGGCTAAGCCAGACCCTGAGCTCAGTTTGCTGAGCTGGACTCATCTGTGAGATAAGGAAATATCCCGAGACGCACCCTTGCAAAGCAAAGCTAGGACGGGGAAAAGGGACCTTTAGCCATTTTTGTCCGGCTGGCACCCCCTTCCTAACGAGCTGGGCTGAGCCATACATTGGGTTACAGCTAAAGGTGCTTGGCAGTTCCATACAGCAGAGATTTGTTTTGCATCGCAAGATATTCATGAAATTAAAGATTAATATTTAACATCCTTGTACCTTGAGGGCAAATGTAAAGCAATCCTGTGGTGTAGTTGTCACCCTACACTATTTCCCTAAACTTCTGCTTGTCTTTCAGGGAATAACATACCTGGTCTGGAAGTCTTGATTTAATATTGTGTCGTGTTTAAACATTAAAAAAAACCTCCAACCTTCTATGTTCAATTTTTTTGTTTGTTTTTTTATTAAAATATTTTCATTGTCCTGTCACATCATTTGGAAGAGGGGAGTTCCAGTGTAGTTACACAATACCAGTCTTTCCCCTTCGACACAGTGTTTGAATTGCTGCTTTACTATATAGGCAGTGGCTGAAATATTTGTTTTTTTACTAATGTGTGGGGTAGACAGTCTATACTGAGTATAATACAAGACCAAGAACCTAATAAGGTTGGGGTTCTTTACAGCAGTAAAAATGGCCAGAATAGATGGGCCACGTGGTTCTTAACTGTCATCGAATTCTATGGCCGTAGGTAGAGCTCACCCCTGGCACTGGCAACATGTAAAGTGCCCCTGCTAAGAGTGGGTCTCTGCTGGTATCACTTATCGTCAGATACACAAGGCCATTTCCACTGGCTGGCTCAGATGTGCCCCCACACCTTCCGGCACCTGGGGCAGTTGCCCCTTTAGTCCCCAGCAAGTTATGGTCTTGTCAAATTGTATGTTTACCAACACAGTATTTGATGACAGATAAGAATCTTTCTAGTCTGCCCGTGTCCCGGGTGTAAAGATTCAGAACTTAATCAGTCCTTGGGCTCATCTTAGATTGAAGGAAAGCTTTATGCCTGTCCTATACGTTGGCTTGACCACCTGGAACATACAGCGTGCAACGTGAGGAAACATGGCTGCCAACACGTGTGTCCTGTATTAATGGAGTGGATGGACTGTGACTGTTCCAAAAGCTGGAGGGTAAATCATTAGGGTAATCAAGCGCCATCTCTTTAAATACCTTCAATGGCAGCTAACGCTAATGTGCAAGAATTCAATAACGGCAAAAAAAGAAAATGTATAAAAGTGCCATGACTACGTCATATGCAACAAGTTACCAAAGGCACATGAATTAAATAATTATTAGTACATCTGTGTAAACCACCAAAGAACGGCAACATCAGCTTCCAACTGTAACCATCTGCATTACAAACGTATCTTATGCTTCAACAGTTCTTAACCCCAGCAATTCATTTAAAAAGAAACATATGGTATTGTTTTAAAATCAATATCCTTCCAATGTATCTGAGACCTCGATGGAACCCCAGTACCCGGCGATCAACAAAATATCCTACAATGTTTCCAATCGGTAAAAACTAAGGGTACTTTACCGCAATGTGACACAGAACGCAATCTCCCTCTCCAGCCCCTACTCCCATTACTCCCACAACTCCCATTACTCCTGTTACTTCCACTGCCCATTACAGTTCTTTGTGGGTTTACACAGATGTTCTAATAATTATGTAAATGGTGTGCAGATTATTCTAAACACTACACTGTAGATTTTTTTATGTTTGTGTGTGTCTGCATGTTAGTGTGATTGTCTGGCTGTGTGTGTGTTAGTGTTGAGTGCCTGGTTGTGTTGGTGTCATTCTCTATGTGTTAGTATGTATTTCTGTGTGTGTCGGTATGTTGGTGTCAGTGAGTAAATGTGTCTGGTTGTGTTAGTGTGAGTGTCTGGCTGTGTGTGTTAGTGTGATTCTCTGGATGAATGTGTTAGTATGTGTTTCTGTGTGTGTCCGTGTAAGTTCCCGGGTGTGTGTGTGTGTCTCTGTGCATGTGTGTTAGTGTCAGTCAGTAAATGTGCCTGGTTGTGCTAGTGTGATTGTCTGGTTGTGTTGGTGTGATTCTCTGGATGAGTGTGTTAGTATGTGTTTCTGTGTGTATCCGTGTGAGTTCCCGGGTGTGTGTGTCTCTGTGCATGTGTGTGTCAGTCAGTAAATGTGCCTGGTTGTGTTAGTGTGATTGTCTGGTTGTGTTGGTGTGATTCTCTGGATGAGTGTGTTAGTATGTGTTTCTGTGTGTATCCGTGTGAGTTCCCGGGTGTGTGTGTATGTATGTTAGTGTGTGTGTCTCTGTGCATGTGTGTGTCAGTCAGTAAATGTGCCTGGTTGTGTTAGTGTGATTCTCTGGATGAGTGTGTTAGTATGTGTTTCTGTGTGTATCCGTGTGAGTTCCCGTGTATGTGTCTCTGTGCATGTGTGTTAGTGTGAATGCCATTCCCAAGATCTGGCTCTGGCCCTGAGCTAAAGAAGAGATTCTATAGATCTGCCCTGGAAGGGTTATCTATTTAGCCATAGCCCTGTTGGCTGGTCGGGACCAGGGACCCTGTGCTTCAAACCCTCATGGTGTGAAACACGACCTTCATTATGAGACGCACAAATATAAGCAGCTGTACGGAGAGACCCGTTTCTTTATCCTGTTATTAATATCTGTTTAAAGGGACAGCATACCTTCCCTGGCAGCTTAACTACACTGTATTTAACATTAAACTGTCCTTTTAACTATACATTATACAGGGCCAGCCATGCAACTCCTGCAGCAGACCTCACTGGACCTTCATAACAAATACTGAAGTCAAGGAGTGGAACAACCACGACTCCCCTGCAAATTCTTCATTTACTAAATAGCTCCCAGGCATTGCCACCCAAGCTATGTTTGAGATGAACCAGTAGCTCTCAGGACAACTATCCTCCCAACTCCCTCCTTAGTGAATAAACCCCACAGAACAGCCGTCTCCCCTCAGCCACAGGCAACTCTTGGCGCCAGGCTCTAAAGCTACCCGACACGCCCCCTGGTTTGACGTCAGCTCGCCGCGAGCACGCACTCTTTTAATTGATTGTTCCGCCGTTTGTGTGGGGGTTCTTGCTGCGAGGACCGCGTGTAGATTCATCCGCGTATTGCGTGAGGTGAAACCCTAGGAGAAACAATAGTAGCCGTTCACGTAGGCGGGAAATATCTGTTCACCCAGATACAGGGATGTCGGTGCCGGTCACGCGCGACAAAAGGAGTGTCATGAATGCCGCTGCTACCACTGCCACTAATAATAATGATAACGGGGGCGCGGAGGCCGCGGTTGACGGGCAGGAGCTGCTGGAGAACTGCGGGCTGTGCAAGGACCGGCTACAGCCCGACAAAGAGCCTCAGCTGCTGCCCTGCCTGCATTCCGTGTGCAAGGGCTGCCTGACTCCGGAGCTCCCGGTTCCCGACGCTGCTAACAGCGGGGACCCTTCCTCAGGTGAGCAAGCGCTCGCAGCGTGTGGGTGTGTTACTACTAGGCCGCAGCATCGGGCTGGCGGTCCCGCTCTCATCCGATGAAGGTCTGTTTCCCGCCCACGATGGTGGTGGGGGTGCCCGACGCTTGAAGAGGCCTGTGTCCCAGGCCCACGAGGCTTGCCTGCTAAACAAAGAAATGCCTGTGTACCGGGACCCAGGCTGCTCTTGTTGTGGGGCCTCTGCCGTGCAGCTGGTATATACCCAGGAATGGTGCAGCTAAATGCTGCGAAATATGAGCCCCAGAACAAATGTCCTTATTTGCTCAGATACTTGGGATTCAATACTTATAACACCAGATTACTTTACCTGATCACAAATAAATTATAGCACTGCCATAGTCCATAGCGCCGTACACTGATTTTAGACGGTGGCATGACGCTGGAGTGGTTGTTAAAGTAACACTGCAGCTATCATATGTATGTTAATGCATACAAAAGATGTGTGGCCCTTTCAGATTATTCTGCCCCCTTCAATGCTTTGGGGGCTTCTGCACAATCTCTGCATATGCATTTGCCCCTTTCCCCCGCTGCTGATATTCCCAGTGCAGCGATATCTCTATACATGATATACTTACCTCCAGGCAGGCTTAGTAAATGCGGCTGGTGGGGTTCTGTTCAGACATCTGTGTGCTGAGCAGCCAATCAGCGGCAAGAATAGTGAGACCACAGAGGAGATTACCAGTGAAGCTGCAGCTTCTCCTGCCGGGAAGTCATGCATTGTGGTTTTGCATTGGTAAATGCATGTTTAATATACATTGTTCAATGGGCTGGGCTGTGACAGTAGACTGTCCTGTAAATGAGTTTGACAGTGGAGTGATCCTCTGAGCAGTTGGTTCTAAGCATAACGTGACTTTCTTGTTAATACAAAGTTGCACACAAGCAACCTATGGCTGAAGTACGCTTGTCTTGCATACAGATGTGACGAGCACCTTCTGTCCTTGCTGCCCAAATCTTAGT